>CM076573.1:484873149-485584084 GCA_034641835.2 Pinus albicaulis
TAACCCCCTTGGAGTCATCTTTCAGCTCTTTTCTGACTCTCTAAACATGAAAATATGGTCGAGTTCTTGTCATTTTGAGCTCGTTAAAGTGCACGAAATGTTATTTACCCAGTATACGTTTACCCCTTTTTCAGGCTGGGATAAATTATTTACGAAAAAGGAATTCCTTAGTCAATCGCAGCTAAGAGGTTCTCTCACACTTCGTTTTCTACCTTTTTGGGTATGAGGGACTATTTACGAAAAGGGCCATTTGAATTTTTCTTTGCGCCTCTTTTCAAACTCTCTAAACATGAAAAGACACTGAGTTCCACCTTTGTTGGACTCGTTAAAATTTAATGGCATTGGATGAAACTGATTTCCTCCTTCCTAAGGCTTATAAAATGTACTAGGATGGATTTTTCCGAAGGACAAACTTATATCACAAGCATATGATATCCCCTTCAAGCTTGTATACAAAAATAATCTGGGTACTCACTAGAAATGGTGGGGGGAAATGGAAATCATTAATTAGTTGTGTTGGCAGTGTGTCGCTCTTGAAAATGACACATCCTCTGTTTCATGTCAGGTTGGGGATATCCTTCATTCGTCACTTTGCCTCCATGGGTTTGGGAAATCCGTTTCGCCTCTTATGCCATCATCATTCTCATCAAACATGACCTCTGATTCCATTTGAGTCAAACACTGCCAAATCCGGAGTCGTCTCTCTGATATGTTCAAGAGATGTTCCTTCTCTGTATCATTCATTGACTGGTTCTCTGATCACTCTCATTATTATATTATGGCCCTCCTTCGACGAATCACTTCTTGTCAACTTCAACACATTATCCGAGAAGTTTATCTAGAGATCCCTTTTCAGTACCTTAGAGCCTGCATGCCCTAATGGTAGGTTGTTCACATCCGATGATAGGCTTACATCATTAGCCTTCGATAGGGTGATTCCACGAGTGTTCGACGACAGCTCATTATTCGCATCTCGTGGATTGTACTGTTAATACCTTGAGAGCCATTAATACCTTGAGAGCCTTGGTGGTTTCTCTCGTACCTGTTAATGGTTTATATCATTGGCTGGTAATCAGGCGACTTTCTTGCATGTTCGACTTCAGCTCATTTATTCACATGATTGAATTTGTACTTGATCAGGTCGTGACGGATCGCAAGACCCTAGGTTTTGTCTGATAAAGCCTAAGTTGCGAGGCGATATGTATTATTCATGATTGTACACATGACTCCTTCATGCAGATGGTTGTGACCATACCTTGAGTATATATTTATGATCCTCTTTATTTGGATGGTTGTGACCATACCTCGGATCATGTTTCATGATCATTTCTATGGATGGCTACATCCATACCTTATTTCATGTGATTATTTCAGAGATATCAGTTTATGTATATGTGTGCTTGTTTGCATAGGTTTTTCGATGATGACGTCTTGGTCATGGCACTTATCCGTAAAGCATTTCACCCCTCACTCACGTTCAACCTCCATGCTTTAGGGGGCATCTGTTACACAAAAAATTGTCATTGTACCTATACTCTCTGTTCTTGATCCTGGAGACCCCTAACAGTGACCCCTGTGTCTATTTTCCATCATGAAAATATGCCTTCGTGTCCTTTTCAGCACAATGAATGAACTCTCTATTGACCATTCTTGAAGCATCTCCTTGAAAACCTAATTATCTGGAGCGGTGCACCCTATCTTTGTCTTGCTCGCGTCGATGGCCTCTTTTTATTCTAGGGCGGTGCTGGAATGAGGATCATACTCGTGTTGATCCTCTTCTAGAAATTTTTTTAAAAATGGTAGTGAAGCTTCGAGATCTAGAAGCTTCATGGCGGAGAGCTGGTTGTTTGTTCCTGAGGATAGTGTAGAACTTCTCCCTTTGGGCTCTTTGTTCCTACAAAAGTGGAAAAACCCAAATGGATAACCCATTTCCCCACCTTAAGTGGATCCATGCTCCCTCCTCCTTTGCTATATAATGGACAATCTCCCATATCTCCACTAGTTCGAACAGATATAGAAGAACAACAGAGAGATATTTGTTTCTATAAGTATCGAACGAGAGTTGAGACCTTTTTCACTCCACGTCAAGTTGAAAGAGCGCTTTGGAGATGTGCCTGGATCAGGACCCGTCGAAGGAGAGTCGCGACATCAAGGCATAGGTTGTAACTCCCCCTCTCTATTTTAATATAATACAATTGGTTCGTGCTTTCCATTCTTGTCTTTAATGTCTGATTGGATTCTTAGTTTTCCTTGATCAGCTAAGTAGGTTGTATATGCAAAATATATGCTATGATTTCATGTTTGTTGTTGTTTGATCCCTTGTGCAGGTAACCGAGTGTCGGTGACGACAAAGATCTGACCACGGAACGCGAAGGACCAAAGGATTCAAACGAGAATTAGCATCAGATTGAGGTAGGTGAATTGTTCACGATCTGCATGCATTTACAATCTAGGAAAGTAGGTTTCTAATTGTTCCCTGTTGTTACTAGACCCATCTTAGGGCTAGAGGGATCGTCTCTATCAGCAGAGAGGATTTTCCTGCATAACAAGGGTAGGGGAGCCCAAGAAACAACTTGGATCTTTGCAACTTGGTATACCTCTATAATCCTTCTTGAAGTTATAAGGGAAATTCATCGGGAAAAGATGGAGGCTCGCATAAAGAAGCATTTCATACATAATTAAGGAATTGAGGGAGATGTTGGCAATTGGATTTCACATATTGGAATACAAGATCTCGACAGAACTTAAACATGCAAACAATTTACATCTACTGGCAATAAAAAAAAAAACAATTATGAGAAAATTTGTAATTGAGTTCTCGATGACCCAACAAGAAATTTTGTAATGCATAGATGAGATCCTACAAAAACTTTAGAAGTTAGATGACAAGGTAACTATACTAGAAAAAAAGGTGGCAAACATGGAGTTCACGAAATCTTAAGAGGATATTAAGCCATCGACCACCATTTAAGTAAATTCTCCAACTACATAACATGACTCTATTTCCAATTTATGCTATTTATGATACATGTAATGCGAATGCAAGCAATAGGATAACTAGGTTTATGTTTCTATGCTTGGTCATAGATATTATCAGACTCTTTATTAATTTTGTTAAAAAGATGACTGTGTCAACAGGTGCTCTCTAGCCTAGTATGGTATATATGTTGTAATGTAATGTAATGTCCTATAAATTTTTGGCTCGGCAAAAATAAAATAAAAATAACTCTATGTTAAAATATGAATAACTTCAAACAAAAATAATAAAAATAAAATTTCTACGTTATTATTATTTTTATTAATTTTTGTTGGGTAGTTAAGGTAAAATTGACTTGGTCAAGTTACTAATGGTTTTTGAGCTCTGATTTTATGAGAACCCATGGTATTCATGTGGAATATAACCTATTTAAAAGGGGAAATTAAACTAGCTTAGATCCATCATAACGTCGGATCTACAAAGCGTTGAGAGGGATAAAATATCTTGAGATGCAAGCCTATTTTAGAGGCAAAATATATTCGATCCCCCTCGGTGCTTGGTAGATCCAAAGTTAAGATGGATCTAGGCCGATATGTATGCTTGCATAAAGTTGAAGAATATTCTTTTGTGTTACTATTCTAGTTTCCCCTATGGCGAACCAGTAGCAACATAATGCCTATGATGTGTATTTTTAAGTTATATCAATAAAAAAATTGTTTTATCTCTAATAATAATAATAATAATAATGAAACGATCAATATAATATTGGTCTTCAATATAATAGGAAAAAATTCAATTTCCGATAGCACAACTGGTTGAGGATGGGCCTCGTCAGCAAGGCGACCCAGGATCAAACCTCACGGGGGGTGGTTGTGCCCTGTGCTAGGGGGAGTAGACATGCTATTAACTCCAGTCAGTATAAGGGCTGGTGCGGCCCAGGCCGGGTGCGATCCCAGGGTGACTGTGACGGCTTAGATGCCCCTAGGTCGTAGCTACTCAAGCCACAGGTCAAGCCTCGAGGATCACAGACAACTTGAGAGACAAAAAAATAGCAAAAAAAACATTACTAAAAAAATAAAATGCGATAATAAGAAACATTGCCAAAAAATTATAATCATTTTATTTGATTAAAATTATTTTTATTTTTAATTCTTCATGTGAACTATCTTTAAATTTCATATGTTGAATATACATGTTTTAGTCCTTAAGGATTGCTAAACCTTGAACTCATCACAACAAAGGTCATCGTGTCACATGTGAAAGTTGAACTTGGATGAGGAGAATAATAATCATCCCAGATAAACTCAATTAACAATTTTATTTTTAATAAAGAAGGTCTACCTACCAGGAATATTGCGCTGCCTGTTACGCTCTGCTAGGTTTCCAGAGTGCGTGACGGCGGCCTCGGCCCTCTGGGCGTCTAGGTGGGCTTTGCCGCCCCCTTCCCGTGATCAGCTCACATCTTTGCTGCGCTGCGCCTCCGTGGCTGGGCGAGGAGAGAGATTCCGCTCTGCGTTTTGGCCCTTGGTTCTGGTTTTTTGATTTGCAGGGGCGCTGTGGGAATGGACTGAGTCCCTTGCTTCGTTTTGCTGCAGACATGGGTGAACCCGGGGGTGGGGAAACCACTCCCACCCCTCCGATTTCAACTCAAGAAGCTTTCCGTCGCCTTCTAACACAGAAAGGGAAGAAACGTCCTGCCCCTGAGGTCCCAAAATTCATTAAAAAACTTGAGGAAGTTCCTGAGATAGCTCTGCAGGAAGATCAGCCGATTAAAATCGCCCTTGCCCTAGCTGACAGAGGGCTGGTCGGGAAATTTATGGGGCGTTGGCCGTCTACAAAAACCACGGATGATTGGATTCAACGCAACTGGAGGCCACAGCTGAAAAATAGTGTGATCTGTTATGCGGTTGGTAGAGGTTTCTTCATCTTTGAGTTCACCACCAAAGAAGACCGAGATCTGGTTTTCAGAAATGGCCCGTATTTCATGGGAAACCAGGGTCTGTATCTCAATAAATGGACCCCCGACTTCGATCCCTCAGTGGATGTCCCCAAGGAAGTTCCAGTCTGGGTTCGGCTCCCAAACCTTCCGATCCATTGCTGGAGCTACCAATCACTGCAAAGGATTGGGAACGGTCTGGGCAGATTTGTTGACAAAGCAGACAATAAAGGCCAATATACCTGTGCAAGAATCTGTGTGGAAGTTGACTTAGAGGCTGGTCTCCCCGAGGCGATTAAACTTACAGTGGGAGATTGGCATCACTATCAAAAGCTGGACTACGAGAAACTACCCTTCAAATGCAGATTGTGTCACGAACACGGACACTTCCAACGGAATTGCCCCAAATCCCCGGCCGGGACAAAGGAGGACGAAGAAGGATGGAAAGAAATCAAAAGAGGCAAGGCTATCCCTAGGACAACAGAGAAGAAAAATTCTGGCCCAGTAGGAAAACCTCAGCCCAATTCAAAGGCCAATGAAGACCCAAAAGTTGGATCCTCCTCTGGTGGGAACGTAGAAACCATCGGGGCTCAAGAAGAACCGGAAGACTTGATGAAGGAAGCAAAAGAAACTGGTACTGATATAATCTCCCCCCCAGCATCAGGAGGCAATGAAAGAAATATAGATAAGGAAGAACAGATCAATCTGGCTTCCGAATCCGATGAAGACTCAGAAGGAAGAACCTATCAATCAGATAGCTCACAAGTCACCCTAATCAAATCAGCCAGGCGTCGAAAGTCCAACAAGAAATAGCGAGAGGAGAAAACCTATCTGGATGTTCTCCAAGGCTCTCAAAAAACTCTCAAGGGAATGATGAATACTAGATCAGGGCGCAAGCACGGCTCGGCTCCAAAAGGAGCCACATACTCCCAACCCAATAAATAATGAAGTACGTCTCCTGGAATTGTAGAGGATTAGGCAGCAAGCTAAAAGAAGATGCCCTGAAAGATATAGTAAGAAATTATTCGCCTGAAATCCTTCTCATCCAGGAGACAAAGTTGGAGGAAACTCTCCTCCTCCATGCTAGCAAAACCTTCTGGCGCAAAGGTATTGGATGCGCTGTCAGTGCAAGAGGCGCCTCCGGTGGAATAGCTACCTTCTGGGATAGCTCTACCTATGATCTTATTCAAAAAGAAAGCTCCTCCCATTGGCTTCTCACGAAACTCCTTCATAAAGACTCCAGACAACAAGTAAGTATGTTCAATATATATGCTCCTGTTCTTCCTTCTGAGAAAAAATATTGTTGGGACTCGATTATGTCCTATCTTTCGCTGCACAATCCTGAAAACATTATCATAGCTGGTGATATGAACGTTACTCTGGCTGTAAATGAGAAAAAGGGAGGCTCCCCGGTCAGGGATCCAGCGAGAGAATGGGTTGAGGACCTCATGTTGGGTTGGGAATTGGAGGATATCAAGCCCACTTCCGGGAAGTTCACCTGGTCTAACAAAAGAGTGGGCCCAAATCATATTGCTGCTCGATTGGACAGATTTCTGGTCCAATCCTCTTTTCTTACTTGCGGTCTAATGGCCTCGTCCAAAATTCTGCCAAACAGCACCTCTGATCATAAACCCATCATTCTCGAGCTTTCCACGGATGAAAATCTTGGCCCTATCCCCTTCAGATTCAGCTCATTATGGCTTCAGCATGAGGGGTTCCAAGAGATGGTTTCAGATGCCTGGAACAGACCTGTTAATGGCTCCCCCTTCTACGTGTGGGAAGAAAAAATGAGGGGGCTCAAAAGAAGGCTTAAGGAATGGGCTAGAACGCTGAATACTCCCTCCTCCAAAAGAAAGATGGCCTTGGATAGTCTTGCTGCCCACCAACTATCTATGGAAAACTCAGTTGTTTCCCAAGATCTTCTTCAGAGGGAAGTGGACCTGCAAAAAGAATTCCATAAAGTAAGTAGGGAAGAAGAAGAACTCTGGAGGCAGAAGTCCAGAGCTCTCTGGTTACAAGCCGGAGACAAAAATACTAGCTTCTTTCACAAACATGCTGAAGCTCGCAAGCAATTCAAATCTGTCAAAGAAATTCACCATCAAAATGCAGTGGTTAAGGACTTTGAAGGCATCAAGCGAGCAGCTCACTCTCACTTCAAAGATCTTTACTCTGCCCCTGTTGATCCACCTCTGGATCCCCTTGCCTATCCGATGAATTTGATTCCTCAATGTGTTCAAGACTCTGATAATTCTATGCTGACTGCTCCAATCAGCATGAATGAGCTTAAAAATACTCTGGACAGTATGGAACCGGACAAAGCTCCTGGTCCGGATGGGTTCCCTATTAGATTTTATCTCTCCTGTTGGGCCATAATCAAAAATGACCTCTTGAGAATGGTCAGGAAATCTCAATCTTGTGTTAAGATAGGAGGCGGCATCAACTCAGCTTTTCTGGCCTTGATTCCGAAAGAGAAAGGTGCAGCTGATTTCAGCAGATTCAGACCAATCTCGTTGTGTAACTCTAGTTACAAGCTGATCACTAAAATTATAGCCAATCGCCTCAAGAAAATATTACCGGCCATTATCCCTGAAAACCAAGGAGGATTTATCAAAGGGAGAAAGATTCTTGACAACATTGTGCTGGTGCAAGAAGCAGTTCACTCAAGCTATCACCGAAAGGAGAAAGGTATGGTGATTAAGCTTGACTTGGCAAATGCCTTTGATAGGGTAAAGCATGATTTCCTGTTTTTGGTTATGAAGAAAATGGGCTTCTCTTCAGCCATCATTAACTGGATAAAAGCCTGCATTGCTGCTCCTTGGATAGCGCCTTTGGTTAATGGGCGACCCTCAGATTTTTTCCAAGCCTCTAGGGGCCTAAGACAAGGCTGCCCTTTGTCCCCGCTTCTCTATGTCATTCAAGCTTCAGTTCTCAGCTTTCAACTGGACCACAAACAGCAGACTCAAATCCTCCCTGGCCTTCGCATGGTTCATCATGTCAAAGATATAAACCATGCCCAATTTGCTGACAACACTTTATTGCTGGGTGGGGCAAGCATAAGCTCTGATAAATCCTTCAAGAAGGAGCTGGACATTTATAGAGAGGTCTCGGGCAGCAAGATCAACTTTCTAAAAAGCACAATCTTTAGCTGGAACTGCTCGGTTAAGGAATTATCAGATATTGCAAGGATTCTTGATATGGAAGGGTCCTGGGCCTGGGACTCCTTTAAATATCTGGGGGTTCCAATCTTCAAGACCACTCCTAAAGTAGCCCATTGGGTGCCACTGCTGGACAAGATTAAAGGCAGAATCCAAGCCTGGGGTGCTTCTTGGCTGAATAATGCTGGAAAGATCATTCTGATGAAAGCGGTTCTCTCCAGTCTTCCGTTATATCAGCACTCTATCCTCCTTGCCCCAAAAACCTTCATCAACAAAATGGAAGCTCTCCTAAGGTGCTTTCTGTGGGAAGGGGGGAAAAACAACGAAAGAAGGTTGCATCTTGTTAAATGGGATACTATTAAAAAGCCATTTATGGAAGGAGGTCTTCAAATTCGAGACCTGGCCGCTCAAAATCTGGCTTTGGGAACCAAGCTGCTATGGGACATTGTCTCTGGAAAATTAAGTTGGAGCAAGAAAGTCCTGTGGAGAAAATATTTTCATGGGAAGCGCCTCAGATGCTTGGACCAGCTTCCTAGAACCTCCAAAGGCTCTCCGGTGTTTAAACTCTGCATCAAAGCTCTGGATCACTTCAGCCATAAGCTGTATTGGATTCCAGGTAATGGGCAAAAAATTAGAATCTGGGATGATCCTATTCTGGGCGATCAACCTTTGAATCAGATGGAAGAACTCACCAATATCAAAGACTGGCTCCAGGCTCACAATTTAATCACCCTCTGGGACATCTCCACTTGGACGGAGGATGGTCTTTGGGAAAGCTGGTATTTGGGGGAGGTCCCTCAGTGGCTGGAAGGTGAAGCCTCTGTTCTCTTGGATAAACTTCAAGGGAAAGCTCCATTAAAAGCTTCAGCAAAGGACAAACGAGGCTGGGGTTCTGTCTCAGGTTCGTATACAGCTTCCGAAGGCTATAAAAGTATTATGACCATCCCGAATGTTCCTCCAAATCCTGCTCAATGGAAATTTATTTGGGATTCCCCCTTTCTTCCCAAAATTGATTTCTTCTGTTGGACGTTAGCTCACAACAGTATTCTCACTCGTGATAATCTCCGCAGGCGTGGTATGGAAGGACCATCCTGGTGCAATCTTTGCATGATGGATGAAGAAACTGCTGATCACTTGTTCTTAACCTGCCCCTATGCTCTAGAAGTCTGGAAGGGGGTCCTTATGCTAAACTCAGATAAAATCGAGCTCCCTAGGAACATCCTGAATATTTTCCAAACCTGGAGCAATCTATCCCCATTTGGACTTTCCAAAAATCTCCTTATCAAAAATTGATGGCTGTGGATCCCCAAGATTGTTTGCTGGAAGTTGTGGCTGGAGAGAAACAACAGATTATTCAGAAACGAACGCTGCAATTCGTCCAGAGTCATCTCCAAAGTCAAAGCTCTATTGGGTGAAACTCTTGAAGCCAATTCTGCCAATAAGCCAGGAAAAGCTCTGAACAGCGAGGAAGATCTCTGGTTGAATGGATTGGTCCCTAACCATAAGGACTGTTCCACCATTACTGCAAAGGTCCACTCCAACTGGGAAATTAGACTAGAGGAGCAAGATTTCATCAAGTGGAGGTCGGCACTGAATGATCACTGTCTATTTTTTGACGGAGCCTCCAAAGGCAACCCTGGTATCGCAGGAGGAGGTGGGGTTCTCTTGGACCCCAATGGATCTGATGTGATCAGGTTTGCTTGGGGTCTGGGCAGGGAATCAAATAACAAAGCAGAGGCTCTTGCTCTGTGGCAGGGTCTTCTTCAAGCACTCAAAGGTAACTTCCTCTCTATTTCAGTTTTCGGGGACTCCAGGATCATTATCCAGGCGCTGAACACCAACAAGAACCCTTCTCAGCTCCACTTAACAGCTATCCTCAGGAAAATTAGACTCATTCTGCCTAAATTCCACAAAATCTCCTTCTATCATATCCCCAGAAATTTAAATTCCGAGGCAGATAAGGAAGCCAATCTTGGCGTTCAGCGGAGTAAAAGATCTCTATCTGTTAATTATGTTGACACCCTCTGCAATATCCCTTAAGTCCCCTGTTCTCTGGGCCAAGCTGGAAATTCCTCTGATCTCTATTCCCTTTCATCTTCCCTTCTATCTGAACCGCTACATCCTTTTTGATTATCTGAAATCAAACTTGGTTCATCCCCTAAGGAAGCAGTCTGTTCCTTACTTCCATCTCCGCGCTCTTTGTTATTTTCCTGTTTTATCTGCTGTAAGCTTTTGGATGCGAGGAGGTTGTGTGAGCAACTTCTGCACTTTGGGCAGGAGCAAAAATGCTCTTTACTCTATCCTTAGCGCATCCATAGGTTTTAGAGAGAAGGGATTCTATTATGATACACTGGATTGCCAAATGAAGAACCTGTTCATTGATCCGGAGGGATTTCAAACCACCGAACCCAATCACCCAGCGCTCAAATGCGGATCTGTCGGCAATCTCAGCGCCTCTTATTTCGATGCCATCTCCACCGCTCCATCTGACCACGACAGCCCAGAGTTTCGAAATCTGCAGTGGGGTATTGGTAATCTCTGCTATAATGTTTTTTGCCCAAGGAGGATTACTTGGCTCTGCGCTCTCAGCCAGAGCAGCATTGTAATAGCACAACGCCATTGTCTTGGCGCCTTCTAATAAAATTTATCCGTTTCTGTCTAAAAAAAACAATTTTATTTTTAATAATTAATATTATTTTTATTTATCTATTATATTTAACTATAAAAATTAAAACTAATTAATATTATAAACTCTGTATTAATTTTTTTATATTATTTTTTATCATTTTAATATTATCATATAAATATATAATTCATAATATTGCATGGTCCCATGGAATAGTCAAAATAAATTGTAATCAATCCAATTAAGAATATAGAAGGAGTGAGCTAACCATTCGACGGAATGGCCTTGAGTTTTGTGCCCCCGGCAGACCGCCGAATACATCCGGCGAATGCCTCCGGCAAACGCGGGCCCCACGCCCCTCACCGTCTCCATCTCCGTTCGTCCCCGTGTTGTTACCGTTACCATTCCCCGTCAACCGTCCCGTAACAGGCTAACTCTCACCGTTTCGAGCCATTCCTTGCGTACGCTCACACGAGCCATCACGCAGGCTTGCGCAGCCACTTCAGGGCCGAATTGACATTGGAGATTGACATTTTCTCCATTTTGAATTGAATTACTTACTCGGCCTTTATGGCTGCTATCTACCAACTCGGCCATTATGGCTGCTATCTACCATAGTTGCTACGCAAATGCATTTCAAATTTATGCAGAAATCCCAGGAGTAAGCTAACCCTCTATTTATTCATTCTGTCGACCAAACGTTTCGTCGAGTCATTCAGTCGAGTGCGTTTTTTCTCCATTCGGTCAAGTCATTCAATCGAGTGTGTTTCTCCATTCGGTCGAGTCATTCAGTTGAGTGCGTTTCTCAGTCGAGATCAGAGAAGAGCAGTAGCAGTAGAACATACGAGTACCAGCAATTGGAGCAGAGAAGAACAGAGCCCCTGGTTCTTCCTCCCTTTCTTATCAACAGAGCAGAGCAAGGTGAGTAAATTTTCTTCAATGCATTGCCGCAAGCAACTATGGTAAATTCTAGTGTTTATTTCCGTTTATTTATGGAGTAAGCTAACCATTCCTTTTTTATTGGAGCAATCTAACCATTCGACTGAAACGCCTTCGGGTTTTGTTATTTATTTATTTTATTCGAATGGTTAGTTGTTGCCGCCATTGTGCAAAATTAATATTTACAGCGGCAGCAACACACCGTTACAGTGGAAGCAACTCGTTGTTTCCGCCACTGTAACAGCGAGTTGCCGCCATTGTGAAAAATTAAAATTTACAGCAGTGGAAACACAGTCTTACAGTGGCGGAAACTTTCTTTTTCCGCCACTGTAACAGCGAGTTGTCGCCACTATAAATTTTCATTTTGCGCAGTGGCGGCAACTCGTTGTTACAGTGGTAGAAAAATTTACAGCGACGGCAACACACTCTTATAGTGGCGGCAACTCGCTGTTGCCGCCACTGTGTGTGTTGTCGCCACTGTGTGTGTTGTCGACATTGTAATTGTGTTGCCGCCATTGTAAGTGTGTTGCCGCAAATGAAAATAATTAAATTTTTATTTATATTGCAAACTTCATTTTGTTTTTATTTTGTAGAGAGAGCTGTATTTATTTTGTATTTTCTTGTTTTGCAGATAGTTGCAAAATGGGTGCTAGCTATCCAAATATGGTGCCATATGAACCCAAGGAATGCACGGATAAGATTCGTGCTTCACAATCAATCACTTAGCCAGGTATATCAAAATAGTAGAGAAATACCTGGGATTACCACGAATAATGAGGCATACTATCATGCTTTGATAGAGGGCCTCACGACTACACGGAACTATGGTGCAAATGACATTGTGGCATAGACTAACTCGGAGCTAATAATCAACCAGATGAGTGGCATCTTCCAAGTTAGAAGACCTAAACTAAAGCCGCTTCAGCAGCAAGCAAAATCCATTGCTACACAATTCCACAGCGTTGAGATTATGTACCAATCTGATGTCCAAAGGGTCTGTGATGCAATACTTTCTGAAACAACATCCAAAGGACGTGGATGTGGTGGATTTGTGGAGCCAACATGTGCTCCAATTGTTATTGATAGGCATCGTTATAGATTGCCTATTAATGAATGGATTGTTGTTGTGATTGGGCTTGGGGTTATTATGGGGGGAGAAATATTATTATACTCATCTTTTTTGAGATAGATTGGAGCATGATCTCCATCATTTTTGTATGAGCTATTTTTAATAGAAGACCTCACTATTTTCTGGTTTTATATGTGATGGATGCTTTTATTTTCTGTAATGGTTTTTTCTGGTATTATATGTGATGGTTTTATATAACTGTTTATGGAAATTCAAGCCCATTCACACAGAATTAAGTCGAATAATATTCATGAAATGCTGAGACAAATTCTTCAATGACACACAGAGTACATTAAAACCCAAATTACAGAGATTGTATCCCGCATTGTTCATATAATTGTTTATGGAAATCCAAGCCCATTCACACAGAATTAAGTCGAATAATATTCATGAAATGCTGAGACAAATTCTTTAATGACACACAGAGTACATTAAAACCCAAATTACAGAGATTGTATCCCGCATTGTTCATATAACTGTTTATGGAAATTCAAGCCCATTCACACAGAATTAAGTTGAATAATATTCATGAAATGCTGAGACAAATTCTTCAATGACACAGAGTACATTAAAACCCAAATTACAGAGATTGTGTCCCGCATTGTTCATATAACTGTTTATGGAAATTCAAGCCCATTCACACAGAATTAAGTCGAATAATATTCATGAAATGCTAAGACAAATTTTTCAATGACAGACAGAGTACATTAAAACCCAAATTACAAAGATTGTGTCACGCATTGTTCATATAACTGTTTATGGAAATTCAAGCCCATTCACACAGAATTAAGTCGAACAATATTCATGAAATGCTGAGACAAATTCTTCAATGACACACAGAGTACATTAAAACCAAAATTATAGAGATTGTATCCTGCATTTTTCATATAACTCTTTATGGAAATTCAAGCCCATTCACACAGAATTAAGTCGAATAATATTCATGAAATGCTGAGACAAATTCTTCAATGACACACAAAGTACATTAAAACCCAAATTACAGAGATTGTATCCCGCATTGTTCATATAACTGTTTATGGAAATTCAAGATCATTCACACACAATTAAGTCGAATAATATTCATGAAATGCTGAGACAAATTCTTCAATGACACACAGAGTACATTAAAACCCAAATTACAAAGATTGTATCCTGCATTGTTCATATAACTGTTTATGTAAATTCAAGCCCATTCACACAGAATTAAGTCGAATAATATTCATGAAATGCTGAGACAAATTCTTCAATGACACAGAGAGTGCATTAAAACCCAAATTACAAAGATTGTATCCCGCATTGTTCATATAACTCTTTATGGAAATTCAAGCCCATTCACACATAATTAAGTCGAATAATATTCATGAAATGCTGAGACAAATTCTTCAATGACACGTAGAGTACATTAAAACCCAAATTACAGAGATTGTATCCCGCATTATTCATATAACTGTTTATGGAAATTCAAGCCCATTCACACAGAATTAAGTCGAATAATATTCATGAAATGCTGAGACAAATTCTTCAATGACACACAAAATACATTAAAACCTAAATTACAGAGATTGTATCCCGCATTTTTCATATAACTCTTTATGGAAATTCAAGCCCATTCACACAGAATTAAGTCGAATAATATTCATGAAATGATGAGACAAATTCTTTCATAATATATAAATGAGATCCACTTACAAAACTTCTTGTTTGGCCAGATATTCAATTCGATGGCCTTCTACCTCACTACTCTGTCTCTCCAGCTCTCCAGCCCTCTTGTTTAATGCCTTTGAGGCTTACATTTATACAAATTGATCATGAATCGATTCAGCTCCTTCAATTACTCATGGAAGATGACTTGTAGAATACTTCTTCTTTTCACCTTCTATTCTGATACATTTTCTCATGGATGGTTGCTTGTGGAATACTCTTCCTTTTCATCTTCTGCTCTGATACTCTTTATTCTCTGCTTTTGACTGTTTCACTGTTGTAATAAAAAATGACCAGCAGTAACAATTTGATTTAATTGATACACTTTGACCCTGACACACTTTGACACTGATTTTTCACCATGAGGTAAAAGTAAAATATGAATTTCCAAGTAACTTTTCTGTCCTTTACCTATCAAATTCACAGCAAATCTGTGAATTCTTGCCATTGTTCAGTAGTGGGGATCTTCATATTCTTCAGTTTCTTGTAACTTTCATCAGCTTCAGTATATTTGGCAAAGTTAGGCTTTACAGTGAACATATGCTTGATTTCATTTTCTAAAAAGAACAGATTTTCAAAATACTCAAGAAGTACTTTGCCACTTGGTGATCCTTGTGGTAGTGGTTGTTTAGCTTGCTCTTTTGCATGATTTCTGATTTTCTGATCATAATCTTTTTGTGGCATCAATTTGTCATTTAATGCATGAATGTCTAGTAAACCTGTTTCTGATAATACTTTGTATTTGGCCCAAAATCTTGAGATGGCCAAATTCATGTCTTTACATCTGTCTTCCAAGTTATTCATTATGTTCCTCTTATTCAGGACTTTCTTAATTTGAAGAATGGCTTCTGTCCTGTCAGCAATTTTCAATTCTTCTAACTCTTCCCTGTTTTTGTTGTTCAAGAATGCTATGAGTTGAACTGCTTGAGCTGGCTTATTTTCAATCTCTTTCTTCGTTTTATCAATCTCTGCATTAGCAGCCTGTAGTAACTCTTTCTGCTCATAAATTATTTGAATTGAAGGCCATTGAGAGTGAATGCCTTATATGATTTTTGTCCATAAATGATTTTTAATATATGCAACCTGATCTGTAAGATTCACCTGTGCTTGAAGAATTCTCACCTGTTCTTGCAGTCTATCTACCCTCTGCTCATGCCCTTTGGAATTAATCAAGGCATCTCTTTTGGAAGATTCTATATTTTTAATAGTGCCTTTCAAATTAAGTATTTCTTTCTCTTTAATTGACATATCTTCCATGGCTCTGATTATGGCAGCTTTGTTTTGTATTGTGTTTACCTATGAAGTTGAGGAAGAAGAGGCAGACATTTCATGGGAGGTTATTGGCACTGTAGTGGCCAGTACTTCTTGAGGTGCCAAGTGTTCTGCTAAAGTTGATGGAACAATTGTGCTTACAGTTAGAATCACTGTAGGGATGACAACCTGTTGAGCTTTCTTTAGTTTTTCATTCTCTTGCATGAAAGCTTCTATCTGGATTTCCATTTCTTTTATTTGACCTGTCATTTTAAGCACAATTTGTTTCAATTCATCATTCTCTGTTTTCTGCAGAAGAATCTCTTTTGCCTGAGAATTTTCAATTGGAGGCAATTTTAGCTGTTTTCTGAGGGCAGCTATATCTTCATTTTTCTGCTTGATCAAAGCCTTTGCAACTTCCATGTTAGCTGGATCAGCTCTTGCTTCAATCACCAAGTCTTCTAATGCTTTGATATTCAAATTGTTCGCATAAAGTGAGGCTTTATCCAATTTCATTTGAGTTTGAAGATTAATCAATGTTTTTTTAAGCCTGATAGAATTCATAGTCTTATTGACTATCTTAGAATATAGCATCTCTGTGTTGCTTCTACGAAATTCTATCTGGTCCAATTCATGGATAGAATCTGCATCAATATCAAGATCTATTTTTGAATAGTCTGCAATAGATTTAGGATCAGCCACTGTAGGCTTGAGAAATGACATCACCAATTTATTAGAAGAATAGTCAAAAGCCGAAAGGAGCCTATCCTTATTCCCAAGCTTTTCTTTGAGGAACTTGGAATATGCTTCATTTTTTATTTCTTCATTCTTTTCTTTTATTTGCCTGAACCTAATTTGAATGTCTGACTCTGTATTGTACGCTTCTTTAGAAGAAAATGGCTTATCAACTTTAGATTGTGTATCCACCATAATTGTATCTTTCTGTTGGGCTTCAATTTGAACATTTTGAAGCTTTTTGAGAGTTTCAGTTACTATCCTTGTAGCTTCATCATCAGTCTCATGACCATTATTATCTTCAATATTGATGGCTTTGTCCCTTTCTTCAATGCTCAACTTGCTTTTCTTATTATAAGGAATTTTAAATATTTTGTCTTGAATAGTTTCAGCAGTGAAACTATCTTCCTTTCTGCTTCTCTTATGAAGAATGTCATATTATTTATTCACTGTCAATACCTGTGTTTGATCAACTTTCTTACCTTTGCCACTGTTTCCCTTCATTTCCTGTGAATCATCATCAACTAGAGTGTTCGGTTCCCATTCAAGTTTGTTGGCATACTTTTCAATATGGGGCTTGGAATCATGCAAGAAGACAATCAGCTTGCATTTCACTCTCATTGTGCTTAAAATACCTTGTGGATCATAACTCCACGTAAAACTATATGGGAATTTATACTCTTTCAATTTTACATTGATTTCATTGGCTGCTTCTTTGTTATTTACAATAAATGGCCCAATTTGATTTTTCAGCTTAAACTGAGTCTTTTTCTGGAAGCTATGAAATTGATTTCAGCTGCATTTAATAGCTGCCTCAAATACTCCAAGGCAAATATCCTTATTGTAACAAATCTTGGTAGTTTATATGGGGCCAGGAGTGCACCATATACTCTGATTTCTGTGTAACTTTTGTATAAATACCAGTCCCCTGTTTTACAGCTCTCAGATAGCTGTAGAATTCTCTTTGTCTCTTCATTGATTCTAGGGGTCTGCTCTTTGTTCAACATATTCATAGCAGGCACTAAAAACAGGTCATTGAAATCTGCAAAGCTATATTCTATGTTCCATTTTTTTAGAATTGATGACCAAAACACAACTGAAAGAACATTTCCTTCAGGATCCACTTTCTGAAATTCAATGGGAAACTTATCTGCTTGATAATACAAAAAGAGGTGAAGTAGATATGATGTATATCTGAAGACTCCTTCTCCTGAAAATATAGACAACTGATAATGCATGTTTTCTGCAATGAACTTAGCAAAATTGTACACTATGGTAGGAGACTGGCCAGGACTCAGAGTTGACAAAAAACCTAAGATAGCCACATCAGTGAATTCATCACTGGTGTATCCTAGTATGAATGATAGCATTGAGACAATCTGTCTGGTTTCATCTGGGAAATCAAAGGTATCAAATGGTGGATTAAGCTTGGGGATATCAACTTGCTTGGGACAAAAATTCTGGAATACTTTGAATTTAGAAGCAAATTCAAGCTCTAGGTAATTTTGAGTTAACTCCTCTATGGACAATGAAGAAGCATTGGGATCAAGGTTCAGTTGTAGCATGGAGTTTATAGATTCTTCATTGATGTAAAACAAGACCTCTCTGTCTTTATTCACAATGCATCTTTGGTCTTGAAGACAAAAGGATTGACACAATCTGACAAAATCAGGGGATGAATGAGTTTGAGGAACAATGTATTTTGGCAAATTGGACTCCCATACTGGTATATCTTTGTCATCCTTCTCCACTGATTTACCAAAACACCAGTTATATACATCAAGCAAATTGAACTCTAATGAAGGATCCATTATTCTATAGTCAAGGTCAACCAAAGGGCTATTTTCTTGTGAGATAACAGGAGGTTGAACAAGCCTGACAACTTTTGTTGAATCTGCAGTGAGTACAAGGGTAGATTTATCAATTTTGGAAGATTGAGGCTGAGGAATTTTAGCAGAGGGTTTCTTTTGAGGCTTTGGACCTCCTACTTTAGGGGTTACTTGTTTCTTTGTCATTTTTAATTTGAGCAGAGCAATATTAGATTGTTTGCTGAGCTTTTTTGTTGGAAACAAGGGCTTCTTAGAGAATTTCTCTAGAAAAATAGGGTTCTGAGCAGGGTTTTGGATTGAAAGAAGGTTTTAATGCTCAGAGTGTAGGTTATGATCAATTCCAGCAGCGAAAAGACCAGGGTATGGATAAAAGTTGCAAAAAACGGCAATTAGGGATTCTCGGAAAATTTTGACAGAGTTTCCCCTGTACTATGGATATTTTCTGCAATTTTTATATGTGCAATTGGGGAAATTTTATAGGAATTAACAGAAAAATTGGAGTTTTTCTTCAGAATTGAAGTTCAGTGGATAATTTTTGATGAAAAATACCTTGAAACAGGTATAATCGTGGTTGAAGATGTTTTGCAGTCGCGTTCAGTGTTCAATTCTGCAAAGTTGGTCTTTCAGAGGGTAATGTAGCACTTCCTGGTTGAATTGCAGGGTAATTTGGCTCGAAAATGGTGCTGGAAGGTTTAAAATTAGTGAAAATGGCTCTGCACAGACTCTCAAAGGTTAAATGGCGTAATTTCGAGGGAAAAAAGGCTCTGCAAAGGATTCACAGTTTAAAGCGTAAAAAGGTGAAAGATTCAATGAAAAATTATAATTTTAATGTATTAAACCATAGTGGAAACCACGGTTAATTTACATTAAATATAGGTTAAATGAGAGTGGTTTTGGAATATCGGCGGCGGTATTCACGTGGCTCAACGGTGGTAAGCGGTAATACGCTTTTCGAACGCAATACAATATGATTTCGACACGTCGACGCGGGGTGGTTTGGGAAAACCACCCATTTCGCGCGACTTTTCTAAAACATCCTTCGATTACTTTATGAGCACGAAAATGCATTAGCGCTGTCGAATCTGGCTTTGGAAAGCGAACGGTTACGATTAAAAGGAAGATGCGGGGAATGATCGGTTATCGGGTTCAACTTGGGCCGTAGATCTTGGGAATAAAAGGAGATCGAATGATTGAAAACTAGCGCAATGGGGAGAGGGAAAAAATGCATTGAATTGGCGCATTGATTTCCAACCATTGGATCAAACAGGGTTTGGGGATCGGAGGGTCGAAAATTAATCCGATGGGAAAAGGTTTTGGTTAAGTTATATATACAAAATGACCCTTTTTAATGAAAAAATAAGTAATCGAGAGGGTTTTTTAGGGCTTTTAACCAAGGTTAGGGATTATTGTAATGGAATATATATTGTGGGGAAGGGGTTAGGTTATAGATTTAACCTCAGGTTAGGGAGTCGGGGAAGGGAAATATACATGAAATGGGTTCATTTTTGTTGAAGTTTGGTTAAAACTAAACTTCGATATTTTTGTTTAAAACATATATAAGACATGTTTTAAGATTTTTCTCAAATATTTTATTATATGGTGAATTTAACAGGTTGACTTAACTACCATAGGGGGCGGGATATTTATATATAGATAAACTTAGCCAAAGGGGTTATAAGGGGGGTTTTAATTTTAAACATGTGGGAATAAATAACTTTGGCTTAAGTTAAAATAAGTGGGTTTTTGGGTTTATTATATAAAAAGGAGTTATATAATAGGAAAATGTTATTTTTAAAGGGAATTAATACATATGTTAAAGTTAACATGAAAATAGGACATGGTATAGTCAAAACACATAATCATAACAAGTAAAGTAAATTACAAGATAATTTGCAATTGATCTTATCACTTAAATTATAATATAATGTTATTTTGAGGGTTTATTGTTTTCAAATGATGTAGGAAGTTAATAAAATGGGAATTATAATGCTTTTAAGTAAAAATAGTGTTTTACTTAGGATTTTTCAATGGGATGAATGCATGAATGGTAATGTAATGATTTTAGGGATTAATATAGACATTCACACTTTCAACTGATCAGTCATAGAGCCTTGGGTCCGGTCCCAACAAAATTCAAGGAAATGCCTTGAGCCTTTCTAACTGATAATTTAGAATGTTTCATGACTATGGGAAGGGGAAGTTAGTTATTTTGAAGCCCATGATGAATGATATTTACATTGGATATTTTCACCTTCTTCTACCTACCCAGCTTACCATGCTAACATTTTTTCTTCCTTTGTAGTAAGGTGCATTTAGACTAGCAACCTTCACAGCATTATTCTTTCTGAAAACAAGTAAAACTATCTAATTCTACACTTATTTCATCCATGAATCCAGTTTAAACTGTTGGATTCATTTATTTCTCTACCTAACTACTGAATTGTCATGATTAAGAAGTATGACAACTCATTATTCTCTATCTACAACAAGTGAAATTGAAACAATGACAAGTTAAGATTAAACTGTTTAACTCATCATGGACTATGGCATTTATTGACACTCTGCCATAGTCAAAAAGTAAAAAGTAGTGGCATTTATGCTTGCTCACTTTCATGTTTTATTCATTTTTCTTTTGGGATCTTTTATTTTTTCTAAGTCCTTTGATTATTCTTTTAGGACTTTTTACCCTCTTTTTTATTTTTCAATTTTTTTTATTTTTTACAAAATATGTGAATACAACTTGCAGAAGGCAAAGTATGTAAAAATTTACAAGATTATCAATAGTCAAGTCAAAATTATGACCCCTATATCATAGGTTGCTAACAGCGGCAACAGCGAGTTGCCACCACTGTAAGAGTGTGTTGTCGTCGCTGTAAATTTTAATTTTGCGCAGTGGTGGCAACTCGTTGTTCCAATGGCGGCAACAACGAGTTGCCGCCACTGCGCAAAATTAAAATTTACAGCGGCGACAACACACTTTTACAGTGGCGGCAACTCGCTGTTGCCGCCACTATGTGTGTTGCCGACATTGTAATTGTGTTGCCTCCATTGTAAGTTTGTTGCCGCAAATGAAAATAATTTAATTTAATTTAATTTGGGGATAAATAATATTATCCGAAAAGGAAAGGAATGTTAAGTGTGATATTCCAAGCAGAAGTGTATGGGATTGGAGAATTATGTTATTGCAGAAAACTAAGTGTATAAGTGTGGATTGTATTTTTGGTAATGACTTTAGAGTTGTAGATGGGGAGGAGAGAAAATTCATATAAGTGTGGATTCCATTTAACCCCCAAAACCCTAACCCCTAACCCCTAAAATCCTTCACTGCTAAATCCCCTAACCCCCTAAACCTCTAAACCTATAACCCATTTAACCCCCTAAACACTAAACCTCTAAACCCTTAACCCCTAACCACTTAAACCCTAATTCCCAACCCCTAACCAATTCAACACCCTAAACCCCTAAAAACCTAACCCATTTAACCCCATTAACCCCTAAACCCCTAAAACCCTAATCCATTCAACCCCCTAAATCCTAACCCCTAAAATCCTTAACTGTTAAATCCCCTAAACCTCTAAACCCCTAACCCATTTAACCCCCTAAACCCTAAACCTCTAACCCCTTAAACCCTAATTCCCAACCCCTAACCCATTTAACCCCCTATACCCCTAAACCCATAACCCACTAAACCATAAACCTCTAAACCCTAACCCATTTAAACCCTAAACCCTTAACCCCTAACCCATTTAACCCCCTAAACCCCTAAACCCCTAACCCATTTAACCCCATAAACCTTAAACCTCTAAACCCTTAACCCTAACCCCTTAAAAGGTAATTACCGACCCCTCACCCATTTAACCCGCTAAACCCTAACCCTGTTAACACCTAACCCCGAACCCCTAAAATCCTTAACTTCTAAATCCCCTAACCCCCTAAACCTTTAAGCCCCTAACCCATTTAACCCCCTAAACCCTAAGCGTCTAACCCCTTAACACCTAACCCCTAAGTTCTTAATTGATAAATCCCCTAACCCGCTAAGCCTCTAAACCCCTAACCCATTTAACCCCCCAAAACCTAAACCTCGAACCCTTATCCCCTAACCACTTAAACCCTAATTCCCAACCCCTAACCCATTAACCCCTTAACTGATTTAACGCCTTAAACCCTAACCCCATTAACCCCTAATGACCCTTAACCCCTAAAATCATTTACTGCTAACCCACTTAGGATGATCGAGCTAATTGATCAATCAACCAAAAATAGATCATGCATGCAAGGAATTCGAGTTCGAGTCGGGTCGTTTCGTTTGAGGGCGCCCGTATAAGGTTTGCTAAGTTGTGTCCACACAAATGCCTTGTGCACGTTCGTGCAAGACGTTTGCTGTTTTTTCCCTTGTGTGTTCATTCGGTCGGGCAGAGGGCGTCGCGCCTTGGGAGGGCGCCCGATGAAACAAGTCCGGTTCGGGTCGTTTCATTTGAGGCCGCCCGTATAAGGTTTGCTAAGTTGTGTCTGCACAGGTGCCTAGTGCACATTCGTGCAAGCCGTTTCCCGTTTTTTCGCTTGTGCATTCGTTTGATCGGGCGGAGGGCGTCGCGCCTTAGGAGGGCGCCCGATGAAACGAGTCTGGGTCGGGTCGTTTCGTTTGAGGGCGCCCGTATAAGGTTTGCTAAGCTGTGTCCGCACAAGTGCCTTGTGCATGTTCATGCAAGCCGTTTGCCGTTTTTTCCCTTATGTGTTCATTCGGTCGGGCGGAGGGCTTCACGCCTTGGGAGGGCGCCCGATGAAATGAGTTCGGGTCGGGTTGTTTCGTTTGAAGGCGCCCGTATAAGGTTTGCTAAGTTGTGTCCGCAAAAGTGCCTTGTGCACGTTCGTGCGATTCGTTTCCCGTTTTTTCCCTTGTGCGTTCGTTCGGTTGGGCGGAGGGCATCGCGCCATGGGAGGGCGCCCGATGAAACAAGTTCAGGTCAGGTCGTTTCATTTGAAGGTGCTCGTATAAGGTTTGCTAAGTTGTGTCCGCACAAGTGCCTTGTGCACGTTCGTGCAAGCCGTTTGCCATTTTTTCCCTTGTGCGTTCGTTCGGTAGGGCGGAGGGCGTCGTGCCTTGGGAGGGCGCCCGATGAAATGAGTCCGGGTTAGGTCGTTTCATTTGAGGGCATCAGGCTTCACTTATTAAAAACATATAAAATGTAAACTATTAGTTAATGTGGTGAATTGAACGAATGATGAAATTATTGGAGGATTGGGATGATAACGGTTGTATAGATGAAAGAGGGTCTATTACACTAGAAGGTTATTTTCCCAAGAAACTCTTCAGACCAAGAGTCATGTTTACTTTCAAGGCTATCAACTTGATGCCATAAATTTTCAATATAGTCAATTGGTGTTTTCAGCGTGCATAAATTTGATAGAAGTTCAATGAAGAAAAAAATCAAAAGTTAAAAAATGGGGAATGTTAGAAGTTGGCCATGAACAGATCATTGAGGATGGAATTCCATTAGAATTTTTTAATTGAACTTCCTAACAATATCTTCTCCTTGTATTCTTCTTTGAGAATGAGTTCAAGTAGATTGTTAGCCTTTCTTTTTGTGCACTCTTAAGTTGTCCATTCTAGCTAGTACTAAGTATTAAAAAATTGTTTTCATTAATATGGTATCTTTGTTGCTAAGTTAAAAATAAATTAAAAGATCCCAAATACTACTTATTATAGTGATGTAGCATATCACAATTTTCTTGTTTGTTGTTGATTGTACACCTACCATGTTTGCACTGCTTTTTTCTATTTTATGGACCATCATTTTATATTTTCAAATATTTTTATTGCTATATTAGTAACATTATTTACTGTATTCCCGGATGCGGGTGAATTGGAGAGCTATTAATGGCACTCAAATAACACTGTCATCGCATCAAATGCATTTAATCCATGTGTTGGTCGAGATCTGACCTTAATTCTCTTACGCGCCTCTATATGGTCCTCATTGCTTCCGCCTTCGCCTCTCATCAATGAGATGAGATGTTATTGCAGGGCGAACTTCGATGCAACTCCAATCGGGTTTTAAAAATGGAGAGTGGCTCTGGCTATTCGGGCGTTCCTCCTCCGATGAACTGTATGTGCTCTCCGACTGCTGGGCTCCCCAGTCAGCGCACGTCTACAGGAAGAAGAAGCCTGTTGAACTGCTGCTTAGACCTTGGAGATGGTCTGCACTTATCTCATTCTGGCCTTTGTCTGTCTGCTTCTGCTTCTTTGAATATTCTCTTTAACCAAATGTCTTTCACTCTTGTTCCTCCGTCACTCATCGTGCCCTCCGCAGAGACTGATTCCATGCCTCGCTTACGTCAACGCATGCGTTTCCGCAGGGGTAGCACCAGAAGCCAACCCCTGCGCCCACCCTCAAGCTCCACCTCCGAGTCGTCTTCTCAATCCAGTGAATATTTCTCTGGCTGTTATCCTAATACCAGAAGTGGGAGGGGTTGTTTCCATGAAACCGGCCATCGATTGGGCTCCTCTACTCCTCCCGTCCCCACCGCTCAGGCCTCTCCCTCGCTCCATACTGCGCATTTCTCTTTCAATTTTTCTTTGAATCACCCTCGCATAACTGCCTCAATTACAGTTGCTTTCCAAGAAGAGGCCCAGATGGGAGAGCCGAGCACTTGTCAGGCGGGGCAGAGTACAGAGAAAGCTCAGGTTTCGGACCATCAGACGGGGTCGTTGAACAAGCAGGGCAAGGATGCACGTGTCAGCAGGGTTCGTGAGGGGGAGATGGCTCAAGGCGATCCAGGACCATCCATGCAAGAAGTTGCTCCCACCAAGGACCTATCAAAGAAGGATGAAAATATGGCTGAATATTGGTGCCGCATTGTTGAAGAACCGCCTGATGAGTAATTTTTCTTTTCTTGTCTAGTTTTCATGCTTTGAGGCCCATTCTAATGGGCTTGTCTTTGCTTATCTAGATATGTCGGACTATAGTTTTATTTTTACAAGTTATAATCGATGTAATCTTCAGAGGAATCAACAGCTGCTACCCCTACGAGGGCAGCGCAATAGTCTGAGAATTGTTCGAGGTTGGTTTCCCCTTGTGGGCAGTCTTTTTTCTGTCAATTTTGTCAAGTATGCCACAGGTCTGGGCAAAGACTCGGCTTCGGCCATGATGTAAAATATTTCTTTTGTTAATAGATTAAACTAACTTAGAAAAAAAAACATTATTTACTTTATTAAAGTCGCATTACCTTCGGAAATTCATTATTAAAAAATAAACATTATTAAAAAAATTCATTTTATTGTGCTTGTCCTATACATGTAGTGCATACAAAAGCTATTAAAACTAACAATGCATGCTCCACATATAGTATTTGATATTTGAAATTTTCACTTACATTAATGTAACTTTTGAGATTAATTCAACTTCGGTTGATTCAACATTGCAATTTTTAACTTTCAATCTCTAAGCTTTCTCAAATTTCATGAAAAATACAATTTAGTATCTTAAAGTAGACTTTAAGGCAAAGAAGGTAATTTACAATGTATGTTTTATAATGCAATTTTATAGTATGTTTGCATTAAACAACTTTATATTAAAAGTTAAGTATCAAACCACATCCATAGTAGCTCTTCTATACAAGATGATGATCTATTCATGAATGCAAAATTTATACATGTACCATGTTTTCTAATGTGCAATTTTAAGTTATATGATTGTTTTAGACATCTACACATTTATAAGATTCATGAGTGTAAAATGTATTATGTTTTGTAATTTGCAATTTTACTATTCATTAAGCAAGTTGACAAAACAATGTCACAAAACCTAAGAAGAATCGTAATGAAAAGGAAAAGTTAAGCATCTAGGAGGCGTTAATTAGTAGAAAGAAAATCATTTATATGGATTAGATATGAATGACAGTGATTGAAGGAAGGATTGCAGTGATTAAAGTTCAAGAGTATCTTGAGTGGGATAGAATAAAGTATTTAGGCCTTCCTTTGACGCTGGGTTCCAATCGCAATCACCTGTGGGAGGAGGTGATTACAAAGTTCAAGAAAAGGATCGATGCGTGGGGCGGAGTTTGGCTTTCTACAGGAGGCAAGCTCACTTTAATTCGTGCTGTGCTTTCTGCTATCCCAACTTTTCAAACCTCGCTGCTGTTGGCTCCAAAGCAAATTGCTGATCAAATCACAAGCATTATACGGAATTTTCTATGGAAAGGAGGGAAGGGAAACAGCAATCGATTTCACCTAATCAACTGGGAAACAGCGAAGCGTCCCTTTGCTGAGGGCGGGCTTCAAATTCGTGACCCACAGCAAGCTAATTTAGCCATGGGATGTAAACTCCTGTGGCAGCTTATCACAAAGCCTACGCACCCTGTCAGCCAAATCTTTAAACATAAGTATCTAAACAATCATCCGCTCGCCTTCTACAGTCCAACGCAGGCTCCGAGAGGAACGCAGGCGTGGAGGCTTTGCTGTAAAGGGCTCGAATTCTTCAGATCACAATTGTATAAAATTCCAGGGAACGGTAAAAGCACTCTGCTGTGGAAAGATCGAATAATGGGGCACCCTCCACTATCAGCTAATAATGAAATTGTCGACTTAAGAGCCTGGTTAAGTTCAAGAGGTATCAGAAAAGTCGAGGACATCGTTGAGTGGGATTTCAATGGAAATTGGCAGCGTTGGAGACTGCCCATCATTCCAGCACACCTAAAAAATCAGCTGAATACCCTCACAGATGCCATTACAGATTTTACACCTGTGCACAAGGATAGAGAGGTGACTCTTCGGGATGGGAAAACGGTGTGTACACGGAGTCGGGCAAAGGTTACTTTCGGATGCGAGCAAAAGGCCTCTCGGCGCCGGGTGAGTGTGGGGAAGCAGATGCGGGAATCCTTGACATCTAGGGTCCAATTTCTTTTGGACCTTATTTCTGTAACAAAATCTGTTGAGTGATAACACATGAAAAACATAACGGGACCTCACCGATGCGTGTTCTACAAAAATCCTTGGAAACCTCAGCACACATGTTCATCGATCGTGAGTATGCTCAAGGCTTGACTAGCTTCTCGACAGTCTCGAATGTGATCCCTCCCTGATTTCCATTATTCGATCACCGACATGTTTTCGTCTTGGGAGCTCGACATCCCCCTCAACATTACCGAAAATCTCTCTGGCTCAAGGTGTGGACTGCAGCCCCAAAATATGTTTGCTGGAAGCTGTGGCTTGCCAGGAATGATATAGTTTTCAATCAAAAAGAAACAACAGCAGAGAATGCTGCTGATCAGGCCAAGAATCTACTTCTAGAAACTTTACGTCATTCCATTGTCAAAGATGATAGCTCCATACGAAAGGAGGAAAGGGCATGGCTGGATGGCTTCTCTCCCATGTTGAGAACTCCAGCAATTACTCGCCCAATTCAAAAGGAAAATTGGCAGATTAGAGACACCTTGGAAAGTTTTCAGAAGTGGTGGAAAGCACAAGGTAAATGCACTATCTTCTTTGACGGAGCCTCGAAAGGCAACCCAGGCAGGTCTGGGGCAGGTGGGGTTGTTTATCTTCCGAATGGGAGAAAGGAGGACTTCAGCTGGGGTCTTGGGTTTAAAACCAACAATCAGGCCGAAGTCCTCAGTCTTATAAAAGCTTGTCAACTGGCCAGAAAAGGAAATGTAAGAGACATCTTAATTTTTGGAGACTCTGAATTGATGATAAAATCCTTGATAAACAAAAAAGCGCTCAAGGATCCAGTACTAAACAAGCAGCTCAAAAGAGTGAGTAGAATCCTACAGGAATTCTCCACAGCTCAAATCTTCCATATCCTCAGAGATTTAAACACAGAAGCAGACACATTGGCAAATACAGGATGCACACTAGAAACAAGCATGATCAGCATAAATGAAGGGGCACCGAAAATGGCACCTATTCCCTAAATGGGCATCTATCCACGCAAAAGCTGAGAATTGTAATGACAACAAGGAATTGTAATGCTTTGACCTGCTTTGGCCATTCTCTCCTTCATCAATAACATTTGCTAGCTAAAAAAAAAAAAATTACAAACATTGTTTCATATTCATAAACTTATATGTAAAACCTTTAGGCATAAAACCATGCATCATGAAAAATGTAACATGTTTTAAATAATTTTTATTTTTTATTAAACTCAAAAACTATAACTTTAAACCTTATGTGAAACAAATGTTTTTAATTTATCTAGAACAACTGAGAAAAGGTAACTCTTTTTTCTTTTTGGGGTATATTATTTTTTCTAAGTCCTTTGATATATTTTTTTTTTCTCTGAATTTGTCTACTTCTATTATTGATACAAAAAATTTATAGAGAGGCCCTGGCCTCAAAAGATCTTGCCCAGAGTTGCAACATTCTTGTAATTACAAAAATGATGTTTTTCCAGATAAACTTCAAAAACTGAAACTGCACCACTAGTCGAAAACATTCAAGCAGAGATGTGCCGCCCACGCAGGGGAGACCGAATAATAGACATTGTAACAAAAGTTTGAGTTTGTAAACTGATAAACAAATGACACAGAGAATTGAGCCCAATCGAGCGACTGTGAAACAAAAACCTGTGAGTGTAGACTTGTTTAGGAATCATGAGAAGTGGGAGGTGGTTCTTCGACGATGCGGCAACCATACTCATATGGGTCTTCTACCTTTGCCTGATCTCCTTCGTTGCCATTGAAACAGCCTCGCTTGGGGTCACTGGGGCCAGCCTGATGGCTAGTGTCTTGAGTTGCGCTGCAACTAGGCTCTTTTCGCTTCAGGCTTTCAGTAGGAGGAGTGTTGTGCATATCTTCAGTGTTCTTCTCTATAGTCACACCCGGAGTCGTGACTACCACACCCGAGGAATCCTCTTGAAGCACAATAGTGACAGTGGCGATTAAAGTGGATTGGCTGAAAGCACAAGGGAAATGGAGCTGAGCCATATGAGATTGCGCAGGGGTGGGGAGCGGGGTGACCGAGATGTGGGGGGAACCCATATAAAATTGGGGTTGCCCAGACCCACGGCCACGAACACTTTTGGTGACGGGATAGTGGCCAGAGAAATAATCCGAGGATTGGGAAGTGGAGCCAGAGGTAGAAGTGGAGGGCTGACGAACAACATGCTGGCAACTTCTAGCTCTCTGGCAACACATACGTTGGCGTAACCTTAGCATGATGCGACGAACAGGTAGAGTGGTGCGAGTATCAGAGATGTGATAGCAGGGGAGGGCAGTGTAGGTGAGAGCTTCAGCTAGCAGGGGAGCGCAATCATGTAGATCTGAGGCACTGACGGAGGGTGAATTGAACCTTAGCTTGCAAAAGGGGCTTTGAGAGATATGGATGTCAAGCAGCAGATCGATGCATCACTCCAGAGCGCAGCGTTTCCCAATGCTAGTTCAAGAGTGGAGCTCTGCGGCAGCGAAAGAGCAACTCGAGCTCAAAGGTGGAGCAGGAATGAAGCTGGGGGGAGGCGCCATGGTCGTAAAGCAAGCGGGATGGTAAGGAGGAATGAGCTGCATTAAAGCAACATTGAAGGACTTTCCTTAAGTTCTGCACGTAAAAAAGACGTTTACAACTCTAGAGAAAGGTAAAATATCCATCAGTAATCATATCCGGATTCCTTTGATCTTATTTTAGGACTTTTTAATTCTTTTTTTGATTTTTTTGATTTTTATTTTTTGAATTTTTTTTTATTTTTTATAAAATATGAATACAACTTGCAGAAGTTATGCATATGTGTACGTATTTACAAGATTACCAATAGCTTTGGTGCCAAAATTATAATCCTATATTTATAGGTCATTACTAGAGCCTAATGCCCCCCGCATCAATATAGATGACTATTTTTACTTAAAACTATATCTCATACCAAGGATAAATATATCTCATAAGAAGCTACCTTGAGGCTATAACAAACCTCATCAACAATTTTAAAATCATATATCGATACTACCCAAAATTCTTTTTGTAGGGTGTCATTGAGGAAAAAAAATCCTATATTTTCATAACTTAAAAACATTGTTTTGTAAACCTACTAGAATTGATATACTTTGAATGAAATTATTTGGCATATTTCACCATTTAACATGGTCATGTTATAACATGTTTATGTAATTTTTATAGGACCAAAGCATGGCAATTTGTTGAAAGAAATAAACTTGTGAATGATAGTTTCACATTTGAAGGATAGGTTTACTTTGACACTGCTCGATGTCATTAGAAAGGATATTGTGCATCCTTTTTCAATTGTTTTAAAACCTTTTATATGTCATTAGATTATGTGATGGATGCTTTTATTATGCCTTTTATTCTGGAAGTCAAATTCCAATACACCTTCATAATTCCAACTTCTATGAACATTGAAAAATTCATTATCCATGAGCAGCACATGGTCCCATAATTTATACAAGCCTCTTTTTTTACTATAATGAGCTCTAATTCTTATGTGAAATTATGAACTTCATTAAGAAATTATGTGAGATACCCTTGGTTACAAGCCAACCAAGATAGCTTACATATCAATAATTATTTGTCCTTTATACATAAATGGTTAAATGCAAGCAAATGTGACATCTTGGACTTTTGCAATCCATAGATCCAACCTCATTTAAGGGGAAGAAAGGTATAAATACCCAAACCAATAATCCATTTGTTGTGAATTTCTCCATCATCAACATCTACAGCCACAAGGCCAGGTGTTTTGAACTGGAGCACGTTTTCACATCCATGACAGCAACAACAGCTTAGCCTGCAAATCAATGAAGTTATCTTCACAACCCATGTCTTTAACATTGTTATGTACTGAGAAGAGAACCCACATAGATACCAATGCAAGTGAATAATGCCAAGGGATATGCTTTGAAAATAATTAAGGTATATATGATTTTATGATTTGAATGAATTGAAAAGTTAGCTTCACATGGACTTGTAAAGGGGAACATTCATCCCCATCATAACATGTTTATATGAAATCGAGCCATACAGAGACTATTGATCTCAAGATTGAAGGTTTGTTGTCTTTAGAATCTCATATAAACTTTGTCTAAAGTTTTAATAAAAAGCCAATCTTTTGATTATGAAAAAATGCACATGTGGTGTTAGTAGATAGGTCAACAATTTCATAATGGAATGCATTGTTACAACATGAACTCTTTATTTTCACATCTTACCAAGCATATTGATACATATTTATATATTGTAATTTTAATCTTTTTAAATTAAAGTAGCTTCAATCTCCTATTTCCAAGATATGTTTTAAAAATCTTGAATATCTATTTCCTGCCCCCTTGCGGCAACACGTTTCTACATACGGGCACCGCCCTAAATAACCCATCACCATTTTTTATTTATTGTTGTACCCATTACCCTAACTCTTCCATTGTGCCACATTCGAATTCTTGCAAACAAGTAACACAACCAGAGCCACTCTGAGCTCTGGCTAGAGATGGGAGGTGCAAGAACACGCCATGAAAATTCTAAAGAATTGTTAGACGCATTTCCACCCGTTAAAAAATTATTTGAACAAGCCGGCTGGATAGATAATATTCGCAGGTTTCAGGGGCATGACAGTTTCATAGCCCTAGAATTCGCCATGCATTACTGGGAGGGTAGAACAGAGGTACCAGGGACAATGGTGCCTGCGACAGAAGAGGCGATTGTTGAAGTGTCAGGGTTACTCCAGACGGGAGAAAAGTGGTTTGCACCCCGAAAACCCCAACCTGATATTGTGAGGAATTTCCTTGAGGTAGGTGAACGACTAATCAAGAGTGGCTCAGGATATGAGAGGAATTCATTACCACAACCCTGGTCGGATGCTGCATACCTTGTCCAGATATTTTTCACTTGTGAAGGAAGGTATGTGGTTATTTATTATGAGCACCTCCGCTTGTTAAACCACCTGCGTCATGGCAGGTTGCTTAACATGCCTTTATTTCTTGCAAAAACCCTAGAACAAATGGCCTGAGGTGTGCAAAAATCAAAGAGGCCACTAGAAATCCTTTCCCACTAATGCCTTGTTAAAATTTTGGTGGTTGTTGCGCTGCAAATGGAGGGGAGAACTTGGGATGAACTATTTAGAAGGGCATTGCATGTTGAAGCTACGATTCCACCCCGTGACCTCTAAGTTGCAACTCCACGCCATGCCCTCTCAACGACAACTCCACCCCATGCCCTCTCAGCGGCAACTCCACCCCATGAACCCTCAGCGACAACTCCACCCCATGCACCCTCAGTGGCAACTCCACCCCATGCACCATCAGTGGAAACTCCACCCCATGAACCCTCAACGACAACTCCACCCCATGCCCTCTCAGCGGCAACTCCACCCCATGAACCCTCAGCGGCAACTCCACCCCATGCACCCTCAGCGGCAACTCCACCCCATGAACCCTCAGCAGCAACTCCACCCCATGAACCCTCAGCGGCAACTCCACCCCATGCCCTCTCAGTGACAACTCCACCCCATGAACCCTCAGCGGCAACTCCACCCCATGAACCCTCAGCGGCAACTTCTGCTGTTAAAGCTGCAAATAAAGGAGATGGCCAAGATGATGATGATGAAGTATAAATATTGGTGAGTAAACCTACGACCAGAAGATTGAGAGGATATAGGAAATGCCTAGAAGCAGTGCCAAAAGCCCAGAATAACAAGGGAAAGAGAGGTCCACCCGATGACCCCTTAGCGGCAACTTCTGCTGCTAAAGCTGCACATAAAGGAGATGGCCAAGATGATGATGATGAAGTACAAATATTGGTGAGTAAACCTGCGACTAGAAGATTGAGAGGATACAGGAAACACCCAGCAGTAATGCCAAAAGCCCAGAAGAACAAGGGAAAGAGAGTTCGTTATGCTCCAGGTCCTCAAACCCTCCCCGTTGTTACAGAAAACCTCCTAGAAGAGATAGGAGTAGAAGAAAAGAAAGAGTAAGAGCAAGAGTATCCACATGATGTATTAATTGAAGGGGTCATGGACGAAGGATGCATGGAAGAAGGATTAGGCCAGCTTGCTGACACAAATGAACAAGCTGATAAGCTTCCCTCTCCTGATTCTGACAATGAATACATAGCGCGTCTAAACGAATGGTACCCCTTAGAAGGCCTTATCTCAATCCAAATGTTGTATGCAGATGAAGAGGAGTACCAGCAATTGAGGAGGGAAAAAGGGCTGGCCCAACCAACTGCACAACCCAAATTGTTTGGGAATGATTAGGAGGACCAATCAAATGCACAACCAGAATTGAGAAACAAGCGCATTGCAAAAGTAAGTACTTGTAAACATCTTCCTCTGTATATTTCATTGTTAAGGAAGAATAGGACTCTCAAGATGAAAAACATACAACTATAGATCAAAGTAAAAACCCTAACAGATGAGCTCAAACAAAAAGAAACTTTTGATAGATTAGATTGTTTAGCCCAAGTTGCAGAGTCCATACCCATTGATGACATAGGTATTCCTTCTCGAGGGATCCAACAAGATATACCCCTTGGAAAAAAACAGACTGTTGACATTGAAGTTGTAGAGTCCATACCCATTGATGACATAGGTATTCCTTCTCCCAGGGTCCAACAAGATATACCCCTTGGAAAAAAACAGACTGATGACATTGAAGTTACAGAGCCCCATACCAAAATCACAGTTGTCCATACAGAGGAACAGGAATTACATATCAAAGATACAAAAGAAATGGGTATAGACACAGAGGAACAACAACCAGAACTAAAACTAATAGGGGATGAGGAACCAGAGATAAAACTGACCAAAGACATTGGTGTGCAAAAAGATGATGAGGAACCTTACAGTGTGCACAACAAATCACTTCCTGACCTTGCCAAGATATCTGAAGAATATCAAAACAAAGTTTTACAAAGACATAAAAAAACAGTGGCTAAGCTGGAAAGAAGAGTGACCAAGTTGGAGAAGGATAAGCAAGAACTCGGACAGCTAATGGACGGTGTGCTCGCTTGCAGGGCTCCTTCAACCAATTACAACGTGTACTTGACTGAAAAAATCATGATATTTAAAAAGAATGCTATCATCCAAAATATCCCTCTCCAGGTTGAAAGCAGTTATTGTTTCGAGGAGGCATATATGTCAATTTGTAATCAAGAGAAAGACTTGCTCTGTGAACTATACCAACATAATTTTTTGGTACCTTATAATACAGAATGGAATCCCAACTATGTTACAGGGGATGTCCAATTGAGGGCATTTGTATCGTATTTGAGAAATCATGCCAGTTGGTTGGATGATCTAAACATTTATTTGCAAAATTCCGAGAGCCTTCTGTGGGTCAGAGGAGAACATCCCAAACCTGTGGAGGTGATAAAAAAACATCAAAAAAACATCAACTCTCCAAAAGTAGTAGAGGTTATCTCCGAGAACAGGGAGATGACCATTGCATATTGTGCAGACCAGATTCAATTATTGGAAACTAAGACACAGGAAGGATGTAAGGCAAGGTGGGATAGCATGGGAAAACAACCCCGAAATAAAGATCCATTTAACTACCTCAACTTAAAGATAGCCTTAACAAGGGTCGCTCAATATATTATTGCTATGGGACAGTGTGGGAATCATTGGATAGGTCTTAGATTTCGGTATCCAATGATCTGGCTTCCAACAAGGCTATATAAAAAGAAATATACGCTGACCAAAAAAGAAGAATTTGAATGTTGGAATGTAATTATGGAGACAGGAGGGTATCTTCGTCCCGATGAACCAAGAAATAGTGATTATTGTATCAACAATATTCATGAATGCCCCTTTCATTCACAAATTCAGATTGACAGACTGGGTCACCATTGCTGACACACTGGCTCACAGTTGCTTACACACTGGGTCACAGTTGCTGACACACTGGGTCACAGTTGCTGACACACTGGGTCACTGTTGCTACAACACTGGTTCACCGTTGCTGACACACTGGCTCACAGTTGCTGACACACTGGCTCACCGTTGTTGCAACACTGGCTCACCGTTGTTGCAACATTGGCTCACCATTGCTGCAACACTGGCTCACCATTGCAGCAACTCATAGACAAAAAAGGCATTATATTTGATGTTGTAATATATAACTCTCCAGTTTGTTTTGTTAGTTATAAAAAACTGGTAAAATTGTGTTTGACATGTTTAGTTACAATTTCAATGCAATTCCTCTAATAATTTTGTTACATTTTCATTGTTTTTATTCGAATTTATATATCAGATTATTGTTTGCACACAAATATATGCAACTATGCAAACTGGCTCACAGTTGCTGACACACTGGGTCAGAGTTGCTGCAACACTGGCTCACCATTACTGCAACACTGGCTCACCGTTGCTGCAACTCATAGACAGTAAAGGCATAATATTTGATGTTGTAATATATAACTCTCCAGTTTGTTTTGTTAGTTATAAAAAACTGGTAAAATTGTGTTTGACATGTTTAGTTACAATTTCATTGCAGTTCCTCTAATAATTTTGTTACATTTCCATTGTTTTTATTCGAATTTATATATCAAATTATTGTTTGCACACCAATATATGCAACTATGCAAGTATGCAAAACCACTTGAAAGCTATCTTCCATGACTCACAAAACAACCAATGTATTAAAAGAATGAGTGTAAATGCATGGAGTTATTTAATCACCTTAAATGAAAATTCCATCAAATTAGAGAAATCTCCAACCATATCCTCACCACCTATCAAACATACATGGACATAGTCAACAACACATTAATACATCAAATACAGCTAATACAGGAATAAATATTAATATCAAATTGAAAACAAAAGGAGTGGACAAGAAACCTGGAAAAACATTCATTGTTGGCACGAGGGTGTCCTCGCTTGTTGAGTTTTTCAAAGTGAAACGATTCATCTTCACCTGCCAGGATATTCAATTCAATTTTGAATCTTGCACTGTGTTGCCTTGTTTTTCTTCTCTTTTTGGTGCTTAGGAAACTCTTCTTCCTCTTCAAAGACAACTCAAAAGCACCCAATCCACACTTGAATTCATAATCCATAATATGAAGATTGTTGGCGTCATCCAACAATTTTTTAACTAAAGCAATCAACTGTTCAATCTTGGTCAAAGTAGCTGGAGGACTGTTTCGAACCAGGTCTAAGTAGCCAAACAACTCCTCCTTGGCCATCTCAATTTCTTCAACATTTACATCAACATTGCGACTATCCATGGCATCTTCAAGAAGATCGAATACTGCCTCTATACTTATCTCAGGAGGGTCATTGTATGACTCAGTTGTGCTTTGATGATTTTGTAATTGGTTTGAAGCCATTGAACCGGAACACAACCAGCCCACCATTATGGCATGCTTGCATATGTTGCCACGAATAGACCATGGGCAATCACAAGTTATGAAATTTGTATGATGAAAAGTGACAAGATATTTCTTATTAACTTTAGATTGACTCCTCACCCAAAAAGCATGAGACATTTGCGAATGAGGGCTGCAATCACTATCTGGTATCCTTTTTGCTTTTTCCATTGATGATTCCAACTGTTTCTCTTTCTTGTAATTATTTAAAAATCCTTCCTTTTTTAGAATTTCCTTAAACCGATAACAGGGTTCAACATTTTTTAGAAGAACATATATCAACCAGTCCATCCTACGAGAACATTTCTTTCTTCTATCAGATAGAAATTTTGTCTTTAGGTAACAGTGATATGATTCCACAGCATTGTTTGTCTCCTGATTTGCATGGGGAAAATCCCGACAACCTTTGACCCACATCCCTAATTGCATAAAATTTGGGTTAATGAAGATATTTCATCCATATTTCAAACCAAAAAGAGAAATGTAACTTCAGAGTTTTTCAACTTACAAATCTTGTCACCCGCAACCCAATTCTTGTTGAAATAGTCTAGGAACTTTTCCTGATCAGAAAATTTGTTGAAGAAAACATTAATTGCAGTGTTGACTTCAACATTGAAACAATAATTCATAATTAAACCCAAATCACTAAACATTTCTTTTGCTATTTCTAGATTACTGGCCAATCGATTCACATTTTTTAGCCATGCTTGACGTACGTGCCAAACACACAAGATAATATTGCACCTTGTGATTCTCCTGCCACATTCAATTCATTTCAAGTATGTTATTTTTGTAATAAATACAAGTTGTACTGTGAAACAAGAATATTGAAGTTACCTTAAAGCACCAATTTCAACCAATGCATCATCAACCATGAAAGCATTAACTTTCCAACTATGATCAACTTGGTGACACCTATGCATGAGCTGCTCCAACCATAGCGAAATGTCCTGTGATGTATTACGTGATGACACCACCCATGCAACGGGCACCCCACTTTGTTGGTGATCAAACACGACAAGTGTGTACAATTGATACTATCACATTCAAAATACATAGATCATCAACTTCAGATCATCAATCATTATTAATCAAGTTATTGTACTAGATCAATCATTCTTAATACACTCACCCCATACTTATTCGTGTTGAATGTCGAATCCATGGCTATTAGGCTATTATTCGATAGCTTCATCATGGTCTCCAACATCCGCTTCGTCTGAATTCCAATTATAAAAGGGACATCTCCACCATTGGGATTTTGATAAAAGAAAAAATCATTTTGGTGTTTCCTATACCAAAGGTTCACACTCATTTCATCCTTCTGATGCAATTGATAATTTCCTTTCATTAGATGATTATATATGTTAACAACATCTTTTCTACACAAAAAGAAATCCCTATCTCGAGCTGCAGCATCCATGTCAATATATTTTTTAACGTGCATTTTGCAAACAGAGTCAACTAGCACATCCAAAAAGAAACAACTCTCTACATAGGAAACCATGTCCCTTGATAACTTTGGTTTATGCAGCGCCCTAGCATGACCAGAGGTGTCATGTTGGCCATGACAAGGCAATCCTTGGCTATCTACATGCTCATACATGTTATATGTTATTATCGCAACCTCAAGGATTTGAACCATAATTTTTACAATGAAATGGCATTTGCATCCCCTCTTTTTCACAAATGAGTATTTTCACTTCACTTCATCTTGTCCCCTTCTGTCATTGGGGCCATATGAACAAGCATAGCTGCATAAAAAAGTTTGGAAACTCAATACATATGATACCAACATATTGAAAATTGTTTGAGCACTATTCATACCAACATATTGAACACTGTATGAGCACTATTCATACCAACTCCATTGAAAACTGTTTGACCACCATTCATACCAACATATTGAAAACTGTTTGAGCACTATTCATACCAACATATTGAAAACTTTATGAGCACTATTCATACCAACATATTGAAAACCGTTTGAGCACTATTCATACCAACATATTGAAAACTTTATGAGCACTATTCATACCAACATATTGAAAACTATTTGAGCACTATTCATACCAACATATATACATAGGATTTATAAAAAAACTTACACTTCATATACCAAGGATGCAGTAGGCCTTGAGCTTGGGCGTTTGCTTTGTACCCGGGTGAAAGAACATGGAGCATTTGGGTTCATTTCCTCTCCTTTAATAAAGTCTTCAACTCTAGCTGAAGGAATTTTTGCAATCCGATCTAAGGAGTCCATGTGTTTTCCTTGTACAAGAGACCAATCTAAATCCAACCTAGAGAAGATTTTCTTTTCTTTAGGGTTTTGCACCGGAAGGGCAATTATTGATTCCCATTTCACTTGCTTCACCATTTTTAAGCGAGTATCTGTTTAAGTGAGTTTCCACAACAGTGGAGTAGGCGCAAAGGGGATTCTCACTTAAAAATACTCAGACATCGAATTAAAAAATAGTATTTCACTAAACAAAACAGAAACAGACTGGTTTTCAGCAGACCAGTTTTCAGTAGTGGTCCCGCGAGTCAGACTGGTTTTCAGTAGTGGTCCCGCGAGTTGCCGCAACAAAGGAGTGGGCGCAACAGTTATTCTCCCTCAAAAAAACACAGACATCGAATTAAAAAACAGACCCCAGTTTTTAGTAGATGTTTTGTTCAATCTAGTGACTCTCCCTTTCGTTCAATCCAGCGACTCTCCCTTTCATTCAATCCAACGACTCTCCCTTTCATTCAATCCAGCGAATCTCCCTCTCGATTTTTCAGTAAGATTTCAGTAACATTCAAGCGACTCTACCTCTCGATTTTTGGTTCATTCCACGATTCTCCCCCGTCTTCCCTCGATTGGTTTGCACCGACCTGTTCGCATTATGGCGCTGGAAATTTGCATTCGTGTTATTCATGGCACCCCCGTCACCGTAGGTGGGTAGGAGGAAAACGGTGTGTTTCGTGGGACGGAGATGGAGACGGAGCTGACAGGGAAGGGTAACGGTAACATTGCGGGGACGGACGGAGACGGAGACGGTGAGGGGCGTGGGGCCCGCATTTGCCGAAGGCATTCGCCAGATGTATTCGGTAGTCTGCCGAGGGCACAAAACCCGAAGGCCATTCTGTCGAATGGTTAGCTTACTCCATATAGAAATGACAAAACTATCCAAATTGTACTAAACTTATTAGAATGGCATTATTTACGTTAAACTTATTAGAATGGCATTATTTTATAAAAATGTGGAGAGTTGACCAAAAATAAAGAATCTTTGCTAGCATGTTCTCATTAATTGATGGAGATAAAGCTTAATTGATGAAAGAGGTAAAGTTTAACTAGATAGACTCGTTATTACATGCATAGATTTATTAAGTCAATTTGATCTAAACAACTTTACCGAATGGATTTAATTTTGTAATTACCACATGTATTGGGATTTTGTTTCAATTCATTTATCCAATCAAAGGAGGATCTTGATATCATGTCTGATCATGATATGATCAATAGTTTTAAATTAACACAATGTAAGGTTAGTGTTATATATGTCGCAAGATTTGTCGAACTTTAACTTTGAGGTTCGAATTTTCGTGAACCTTAAAAAAAATTGAGGTTCGATGAACCTCATTGAACCTCATAGCCATTGACCAAGTCCATAGATCAAAACTCCTAACTTCATGTCACCACTCAAGCTTGCAATCTATCCTTGTAGTTTTTAGTCCGTGATAACATTTTTGATATTTACTAATGTTGATTTCTTACTATTTTATATATATATATATATATATATATATATATATATATAATGGCGAACCTCATCAAAAAATTCTAAGTCAAACAGAACCTATTGATTTTCAAGAGTCGAACCATGTGACATTTAGTGTTATAATAATTTTTAAATAATTATGGAAGATGTATGTTGTTTTTTCATCAATTTTTTAAGGTTATAGTTAAGCAATACATCAAATTGGTATATGAGATCTCCTTCTTTGTGGGACAAGGAATTTTTTTCCTCATAACAATTTGACTATTAAAGTTTGCAGAAGTGTGCATACTCCACCCCTTTAAATTTGAACCTATAAACTCTTAGGAGAAGACACATTTTCTTATAAATATTCTTGAATAGGTGTGTGCACATTATTAAACTATGATCTGTATTTTCATGTATTTGTTAAATGGGTTTAATTGATGAGTTATATGTAATTTATTTATGAGTTGTTGACTTAATTTTATGTTTTGGAAATTGTAGGGCCATCCTTGGAATGAGGGGAAGTGCACAAGATGTTTATTTGTGATATATTACTCGGAAACTATCGTTTTTGCATATGGTTTCAAGATGTCCTTCTTCCTAAACATATAGTGTTCTACTAATGAATATATGTGCATATATTTATGTTCTCTCCTTTTTGGTGGTTTTCTCCTCGTATCTATGTATATGTTAATATATGAGGTAGTTCATAAAGTAACTCTATAAGGATAAAATGACAAATATGTGATTTTTTAATGTGTAAATTTTATGGGTGGGCAAATTTACTTTACGTAAATATTGATGATTTCATTTTCACAACCACATATTAAAAAAAAAAAAGTAAAAACATTCAAATTGACCCTTTACAACCTAATTATTTACAACCTAACCCTTTAAGTTGTATAATTATTTACAGCCTACCGCTTTAACCTAGGTTATTAATGACAAAAATATCAAAAAAAATTAAAAAAAAAAAAAAAATATATATATATATATATATATATATATATATATACTGAAAACAATACCAATATACTACATAAAATTCTAAAAAAAAAAAAAAAAAAATTATTATACTCTTCAATAATCAACTCACATAATTGCATCCCCTTCTCTCAAAATTACACCACTTTCTCTTTTATCAAAATCAGAATAATAGTAACTCTAAACCATTCTCCCCCTTCTCTCAAAATTACACCACTTTTTTTTATCAAAATGAGAATAATAGTAACTCTAAACCATTCTCCCTTCAAAATACCCTTAAATCTTCCTCAAAACCACAATTCTCTTTAATAAATGTGTACTCCCTTGTTCCCAAATCTTCCTTAAAACAACGATTATCTTTTATAAATGTGTACTCCCTTGTTCCCACCTGAGGGATTTTTCCAACTATACAACATTTCCCTAAATCCTTAGTTGGGACCATGCCTTCAACTTTATCTGAAAAATGATTAGAAACTTTCCTATCTAATGTAACATTTGTTTTTTAATTGCTGCCCGTGACTGAAATACTTGTAACACAAAAGTCCATGCTTTCCCTTTTGCCTCAACTATCGATTCCCCCTTCACTAAACTTACACATGACTCACTGCTTTTTCCTTTATGTCACATGCTATTATTCTATGCTTCCCATGCACATATTTAGAGAATGAATATGTGACAATGATATCTTACATGTTTACTATCTTTGATTCGGAAGAATGTGAAAAACACTTCGGATATTTTTTTGAAAAAAAAAGGAGCAGGCTTTGATTCTTCACTTGAATTATAAGTAATATAAAGCTTTTCCAAGAGTTATGGGCCAATGATTTGAGCAAGATGTCTCACATTTTTTTTAATGTGGAAACAAAAGGATATGATTTCATATTCTTCAATCATCAAAAGACAATTTGTGGGACAATACTTTGTGTAACAAAAAGTATTTGTTGAGATGAACATAGGGGTATATTGTATACCATGAGTTGAAATGTATACAACTTTTTTTTAATAAAGTTTTATTTTAATTTATTATTTTATACAATTTTTTTAATAAAGTTTTTTTTTTAATTTATTATTTTTTAAAAATTTTACATTGAGAGTTTTCTGGAGTAGTATGGGAGGGAAGTTGTTACAAACAAATAAATAAAATATTATTTTTAAAAATAAAAATGCAAAATGTCACTCGTAAGAATTGAATTTAAGTGGTGTTGAATTTGTACTCGCGCTTTCTCATAAAGCATGGACTAATCAAAGATATTTGAATGTGAAATCTCATGATTTACTTAATACTTCATATCACATTTGATTGCCAAATGAACTACCCATGGACTATCTTTTAAAATATAATTAATATTATTATTTAATGTATTTTTAATTATATATTTTAGAATAAAAATAAAGTTAATTTTTTAAACTAAATTTATATCAATATATTAAAAAATATAGATGAGTTAATTTGAATAAACATATATTAGTTTATCACTAGATTAAGTTTGAATCAAATAAATGATTAAATGGTTTTTAATTGTTGGTTTAAAGGAAGATTCAAATTTGTCCTTTTTCACCATGGTGAATTGGTAACTCATTGGAGTAATCTATACAAGGCCCAACATCAAGCCTTTTGGTTACAACGAACATTTAAATTCTTAGAATATGTTGTTTTGTGAAATTTTAGGTAAAAGCATGTATTTCGATGTAACCCATGGACTACAACAAATTAGATGAATATGAATGGAATTTCAAAAATATATAGTTAAAGTATGCTTATTAATATTTTATTAAAATCTTTCAAAACCTCCTTTTTCCTATATGTGCAATGCATATGGAAAAACGACTTACTTCCTAAAATTAATACTTTTAGTTGGATCACATCATGGAAGCTTTCTAACAACCTCAAACTTGCAACTTCGAGGAATTGAGGGGCCAATGAGATGCGCACTATGTTGCTTTATGAGTGAAACTACAAAACAACTTATTTTTTAAATGCAATACTCACAATAGATTGGGGATAGGTTTTCAAAGAAATATTTTGAATAAAGTTTCATTTCCAAATTCATGGAAAGAAATATTTGTTAGATGGCATAAGAGATATTCAAAAACCTATGGATGACAATCCTTGAATTTATATATTGGGAAATATTCTTAGCAAGGAAACAAGTGATAATCTAGCATAAGCCCCAAGGGTTAGTTCAGTTGGTCGAGTTCCCATTGCTTAAGGACCTTGCCAGTTGGGAGGTCACGGGGTCAAATCTCCTCGACGCCCTTCGGGTTAGGCCCTACTTGTTTGGCCAGTGGGTAGATCCCTTCGAGTTGATCTGATTGGATTTTCCATGTGCAAAAAAAAAATTATATTCTAGAATACTCAACTTCTGATAACTAAAACTACTAACAAATCTTGTAGTTAATTATCAAAAGATAGTCAAGTCAAAGGGTTGCAAGGGCATAATGTGGCATAGATATATCAAGGAGAACATGATCGGGCGGATAACATGACCAATCATAGTCATTTTTATTTTAGGAAACTTGTGTATGTACCTCCACCTAATGCAACTTGGAAATTTTGTATCTGAGAGGAAGATTTTCTAAGGTGGAAGTAGGAGAAAATTAATTGTTTCATGTTATTTGATGGAGCATCAAAAGGGAATCTAGGAGTGGCAGGATGATCGAGTGCTTAGAATTATGCTAAAAAATCAAAGTTATCATAATGAAGGAAACCTAAATGACCGCGTAGTGTTCGTCGTTCTGAATCCGGTGCAACTCGTTTCGCACGAAATGGACTCCGTGCATGCTGACTAGGTAGGTCAACAGTTTGGTCAACCATTTCTCCAGTGAATGAAGGGCTGCCAAGTGACAGATTTTGGTTGGTGCTTGTCGTTGTGTGTTGGAAATTTGTTATTGGTTTGGTTAGAACAATGAGGAGAAGGCACATGGCTCAGCCTAGGGCCGCCATTTATCCTCCACATGATATAATAAAACTTTGGTTATGGACCGGAGGGACCAAGCGGGGGTCGAACACGAGACCTCCGCCCAGTTAACAAGCAGCGCCACCAACTCGTCTACGCATTAGTTCTTACCCTATACATGCTCCACATACATTTAAAATTTAATATGAATGTCGACGGGGGAGAGGGGGCCAACCCCCAAGTCATGTAACCGATGCCTAGGACCACCGGCGAAGTAGAAGGCGTTAATCCTTAAGCGTGGTTATTAAGTTTCAAATCTGATTTAATTAACAACTAAGTGGGGACTAATTAACACTAACCCAATTTTAGTTGGTGACTCCAAAAAATCCAGTGGATTTGTCTAAATTTAGCACCAATTAGCCCAATTTAGGGCGAGTTAGCTACTTTTTCGGAGAAAATTGTGGAGCAGACTTGGGGAAGTCATAACGCAACCAATTTTCGACCAAAACAGGAGCAGAAAGAGGCTAAGGTACCATTTTGGAGTTTTCTGGACTCAATGAAATAGGTTTCAAGAGTAGAAAAGCATTGTAAACCCATAATTTTTCAAATATCATCATAATATAGAGGCCCAAGCCGTGGAAGTTGGACCAAGAAGATGTAGCCTAGGAGGGGTGAACTCCTTCATCAAATCCATGTGTTGATGTGTTGTATGGTGATGTACTTTAATTTTTATTGTTACTTTTCATTCTTTGTTTTATGTTAAATTGTTCATAAAATTAACATAAAATTGACTCATGAGACTCAGTAACTTGCAAGAGAAATTGAACCCTTAAGCACATGTAAAACATTTGTTTCAAAATCTGAAAGAGGAATTAGCACACCATTACCAACATACCTTAATCACATCATTTTTGGTGTCAGAGCTTTAGGTTTATTGTGCAAGAAGGGATCTAATTGTTTGTAAGTTTGTGTCATGCTTACAAGGTTAAAACTCAAAAGAGGAGAAGGGAAGCTGGTTGAAAGCCATTCAGTTGTGTCAAGAGGAAGAAGGGAAAGGTTTCCAAAGTCTTAAACACTAGCACATCCTCAAATTGAAGTTTAGTCTTCAGTGAGCATGTCTCATGAAGGAGAACCCACCATGATAGAAGGAGAGAGCATTCAAAAAGGTAATTTTTGATATGACTGATGGTAAAGGTCCTCTATGAGGAGAGTAATTTAAGGATGCAAGGAGAAATTTCTAGGCCTCATAGAGGAGAGGGTTCTCCAGGAGGAGGAGGTCATGGATATGGTAATAAACCACCATCCACTCCACCATCATCCTCAACACCATCTTCACTTTCCTCTTCATCATCTTCCACTACCACAACCCTTCCACATGTTCATACACATACTTCAAAAGAAACTGGTAAATCACCCTTACTTAAACTTGATGTTAAATTTGAGCTACCGATGTATAATGGTGAAGTGAATGCAGAGAAGCTGGATAATTGGATTCTTCAACTCGAGGTTTATTGCAAAATTTAGAACCTTCAAGAGGATGAGATAAAGATTCAATTGGCTTCCTTGAGAATGAAGCGTGCAGCACTTGTATGGTGGGAAGAAAGGACACAAGGCGAGATTAGAAAACACGGTAAGATCTCAATTTCTTGGTCTGATTTCATTGCTTCCATTGAAAGGTAATTTTAACCTCTAGCTTACATGCAAAAATCCATTATGAACTGGAAAAAGTTTAGACAGTTGAAAGGTCAAAGTTTACAAGATTACACTCAAGAATTTAGAAAAAGAGCTCTTATGTTAGGTTTTGATTTGCATTCTCAAGATACATTGCTGAAGTTTATAAGGGTTTTACATAGTTACCTAAAACATACCATCGTCATGTTTAATCCCACTAGTCTAGATGAGGTCTTTGTGCAAGCTACACACCTTGAGGCAAGAGGGAAAAATGTATCAGAAGAGGGTAAAAAGAAACCATTTATGGGTGGTGAAAAAGGAAAGGGTTACAAAGGAAAACAAAATAAAAATGCCTCCATTAAAAAAGAAGGGGAGAAAATCACATGTAAACATTGTTCCAAAGAGGGTCATGATGAAGCCCACTGTTGGAAGCTTTATCCAGAATTGAGGCCTAAGAAATTCAACAACAAGGGGAAACAAAAGACAACCGCTACCACACAATAGGATCTTGGATCTGACTCAGGTGATGAGACTAAAATTGCAGCCATGGTCACAAAGGGAAAAAAAGCCATATCAAGTACTAGTTCATCAAATTGTCACGGTAACACTCCAAGAGAAGAAACAATAATAGAGTTGTTTCAGGTAAGAGAGGTCACAAAACATACAAAAATCAACACACTATTTGATAGTGGGTCTCAAGTGAACTTAATATCTGAAGACTTAGTTAAGAATCTTAAACTTGAAACCATACCTCATCACAAGCCATATCCTTTGGGTTGGATAACCAAGGATACAAATATACATGTTACAACAAAATGTATTTTCCGATTTGCAATCACCGCAAACTTTGTTGATGAAGTTGAGTTAGATGTTGTACCACTTGACATATCATGAATTGTTTTGGGTAGTCCTTATCTCTATGATAGTAAATCAATCTTCTATCTCCATGAGAACAAGTACCACTTGTTCAAAGATGGAGTGGAATATATTGTGAGAGCTCATCGCAAAAAGCTAAACCTCTCTTTAGTTAATGTCGGGAAAATGAAGAGACTAGTAAATTCAAGCAAAAAAATTGTGCTTCTTATGATCAAACAAAAGAATGATATGGATTATTAATCTTTTGAAGGTTGTGATGATAAATTGAAGTCTGATTTGTTTGATGTGGTAAGTCAACATGGAGAGATGTTTCAGGAACCAAAGCGGTTACCACCCAAGAGGGGATCTAACATGAGATACAGCTGCAGAAAGATGTTACATTCCCTAATATTGGCATGTATCGCATGTCGATAATGGAAAGTGCAGAAATCAAAAAGCAAATCCAAGAGTTATTGAATAAAGGGATCATTCGCCCATCTACCTCGCCATGTGGTTCACCGATTGTGTTGGTGCCCAAGAAGGATGGAACATGGCGCATGTGTGTGGATTTACGTGCACTAAAAAAAATCACGGTAGAGAATCATTATCCACTCCCAAGAATAGATGATTTGCTTGATTAGTTGAGGCATTCAAAGTATTTCACTAAGTTAGACTTAGGAAGTGGTTATCATCAAATTAGAATAGTTGAAGAGGACATACGGAATACCGCATTTAAAACTAAACAAGGATTATTTGAGTGGCTTGTTATGCCTTTTGGTCTTTGAAACGCTCCAGCTACTTTCACGAGAGTTATGAATGATGTATTAAGACCATTTCTTGATGATTTTTTCAATGTCTACTTAGATGAGATTTAGATATTCAACAAATCATGAGATGAACATGTCATGCATATAAGAAAGGTGCTTGATGTCTTAAGAAAAGAACATTTTTTTTTTGAAGATGTCAAAATGTGAATTTGGTAAAAATTCTTTAGTGCATTTGGGACATATTGTTGGAGGAGGTGAGCTGAAGATAGACCCCTCTAAAGTTGAGGTCATTGTGAATTGGCCAACACCCAAGATAGTCACTAAGGTAAGAATTTTTTTAGGAGCAACACAATATTGGAGGAAGTTCATTGCTAAATTTTCTTCTATTGCAGCTCCATTACATGCATTGACTAGAGTTAAGAAGGTCTTCCAGTGGGGAGGCAAGCAACAAAAATCATTTGATTCTTTGAAAGAGAAGATCAGTTCAACCCTAAGCACTACCAAACTTGAGACAACCCTTTGAGATTCAAACCGATACAAGTGACTATGCCATGGGCGCAGTCCTCTTACAACATGGTAAGCCCATTTCATTCCATTCACAAATGTTCAATGGTGCAGTGATAAATTATGACAAGGAGCTATATGTGTTGGTTCAAAGTGTGAAGAAGTGGAAACACTATTTGATGGGAAAGGAAACCATCATTCACACTGATCACCAACCATTGCAATACTTGCAATCAAAAACTAAATTGCAGCAGTCAAGGCACTTTCTATGGATGGGTTTCTTACAACAATTCCACTTGGTCATCAGGTATAAGAAAGGTATATACAACAAGGTTGTTGATATGCTTTCTAGGTGTATTATTAGTGTTGCTACTTTAATCAAGAATACTTTAGTTTTACATGAAAGTTTTGTTGAACACTATTCATTTGATAATTACTTTCAAGATGTTTATGCAAACTTGAGTGAAGATCGCAAAGTTGAGGAATTGGATTACCATGTACATAATAACTTGTTGTATCATTTGGGCAAGCTTTGTATTCCACAGGGGGAGAGAGTGAATATCATAAGGGAAGCACACACTTCTCTTATTACTAGAAATTTTGGTGTAAGAAAATAGTGGCAAATCTACATCGGTATTGTTATTGGCCTCGTATGCCTTAAAGTGTGTCATGCTTCATTAAAGGTTGTTCATTGTGTGCAGCCAATGATCCTAGTAATAGGAAATTGGGATTTTACACACCACTTAAGGTTCCTTCATGTCCATGGGAGAGTATTTCTATGGACTTTGTAGGAGGTCTTCCTTTTTCAAAAAGAGGTCATGATTATTTGTATGTAGTTGTGGAGAGGTTTAGCAAGATGTATACATTGATGCCATGTAAAAAGCAAGTCATAGCTGAACAAATAACTCATCTTTTCTTTCAAAATGTTTGGGTTCATTTTGGGTTGCCTACATCTATTGTAAGTGATCAAGATTCTCGATTTGTTGGGAAATTTTTGTCAAGCTTGTGGAACTTGATGGACACTAAGTCAAAGAAGAGTACAACCTTTCATCCACAAATAGATGGTCACACTGAAGTGGTCAATTGAAAAGTCATTCATCTTCTTCGAGGATATTGCAGAAAACATCCTAAATTGTGGGATGAACAGTTGCATTACATTCAGCATGCTTACAACCATGAAAAATACTCCTCCACACAAACATTGTCATTTGGGGCGTGTTGCCAAAATCGCCATTGGATTTCATTTTTGGAAAATATGTGCCTATAAATGGGCATAGAGACATAGATAAAGCAAAGAAATTCATAGAGAAAATTCAGTTGATGTATCAAACAATTCAAGATCAACTAGAAAAAATTCAATGCAAGTACAAAGCGAGACACGAAAAACAGTGTGTGGATCATAAGTTTCAATTTGGTTACAAATTTTGGCTTCACATTAGCAAGGAGAGGCTTCAAGGATAAGGTAAAAAGTTGAAACCAATCCGTTATGGTCCTTTCAAAATTATGGAAAAGATTGGTAACAATGCCTTCAAGCTTGATTTGCCTTCATATATGCAAATTTACTCTGTCGTTAATGTTGAAAATTTAAGATTGTATGAGCCTCCTTTGATTGAATACCAAGGAGATAACTTTCAACTTCCATCTCTTGAAGAATTTTCTCCATAATCCTTTGTTGAGCTTCAGCAAGACACCATACTTGACAGAAGAATAAGGACCTCAAAAAGAGGAAGTGTCGACTATCTTTGAGTGGGGCTCAAGGGAACAAATCCTTCAAAAGGAAAATGGATTGAAATTGGGAAGGTGAGGGAATTGTACCCTCACATGTTCAACAACTGAATATGACCTTTTTGGATCCAAAAGCTTCCAGTGGGGAGGAATGACTAGGTGCTCAAAATTATGCTCAAAAATCAAAGTTCTCAGAATGACACGAAACCTAAATGATTGCATAGTGTTCATCATTTTGAATCTAGTGCAACTCGTTTCACACGAAATGGACTTCGTATGGCTTCAGAAATGATTTTTGTCCGTTTTCCTAAACAGGCAAATTTTCTATAAAAAAAATGTAGACAGGGAGCCCAGTCAGCAGTCTGTATTGTTGATGTGGCATGCTGACTGGGAAAGTCAACAAGTTGGTAAACCATTTATCTAGCGGATGAAGGGCTGCCAAGTGGCAAAGTTTGGTTGGTACTCGTCATTGTGTGTTGGAAATTTGTTATTGGTTTGGTTAGAATAGTGAGGAGGAGGCACGTGGCTCCACCTGGGGCCGCCATTTGTCCTCCACACAGTATAATAAAACTTTGGTTATGGACCAGAGGTACTGAGCGTGGGTCAAACATGAGACCTTCGCCCAACGAACAATTCGTGCCACCAACTCATCTACACATTAGTTCTTACCCTATACATGCTCCACATACATTTAAAATTTAATAAGACTGCCGACCGGGGGAGAGGGGGCCAACCCCCAAGCCATGTAACCGATGCCTAGGGCCACCGGCGGAGCAGAAGGCGCTAATCCTTAAGTGTGGTTATTAAGTTTTAAATCCAGTTTAATCAACAAATAAGCAGAGATTAATTAACACTAACCCGGTTTTAGTTGGCGGCTCTAAAAAATCTGGCTGATTTGTCTAAATTTAGTGCCAGTTAGCCCAAATTGGGGCCAGTTAGCTAATTTTGGGGAGGAAATTTGGAGCAGACATGGGGAAGTCATAAATCAACCAATTTTCGACAAAATCAAGAGCATAAAGAGGCTAAGGTACCATTTTGGAGTGTTCTTGACTCAATGAAATAGGTTTTAGGAGAAGAAAAGCATTGTAAACACATCATTTTTCAAATTTTAGCATAATATAGAGGCCCAAGCCATGGAAGTTGGACAAAGGAGATGTAGCCAAGGAGGGGTGAACTCCTTCATCAAATCCTTTTGTTGTATGGTGATGTACTGTACTTTTTATTTTTGCTTTTTACTCTTTGTTTTATGTTAAATTGTTCATAAAATTAACATAAAATTGACTTATGGGACTCAGTAACTTGCAAGAGAACTTGAACCCTTAAGCACAATTAAAACATTTGTTTCAAAATATGAAAGAGGAATTAGCGCAAAATTACTAACATACCTTAATCGGATCATTTTTGGTATCCGATATTTAGGTTTGCTGTGCAATAAGGGATCTAATTGTTTGCAATTTTGTGTCATGCTTACAAGGTTAAAACTCAAAAGAGGAGAAGGGAAGCCGGTTGAAAGGCCTGTAGTTGGATCAAGAAGAAGAAGGGAAAGGTTGACAAAGTATTCAACACCAGCACATCCTCAAATTGAAGTTGAGTCTTCAGTGAGCATGTCTCATGAAGAAGAACCCACCATGACAAAAGAAGAGATAACATTCAAAAAGGAATTTTTTGATATGACTGAGATGGTAAAGGTCCTCTATGAGGAGAGGAATTTAAGGATGCAAGGAGAAAGTTCTAGGCCTCTAGAGGAGAGGCTTCTCCAGGAGGAGGAGGTCATGGAGATGGTAATAAAACACCATCCACTCCACCATCATACTCACCACCATCTTCACCTTCCTCTTCATCATCTTCCACTACCACAACCCTTCCACCTGTTCATACACATACTTCAAAAGGATCTGGTAAATCACCCTTACTTAAACTTGATGTTAAATTTTAGCTATCGATGTATAATGGTGAAGTGAATGTAGAGAAGCTGGATAATTGGATTCATCAATTGGAGGTTTATTGCAGAATTTAGAACCTTCAAGAGGATGACATAAAGATTTAATTGGCTTCCTTGAGAATGGAGGGTACAACAATTGTATGGTGGGAAGCAAGGACACAAGACGAGATTAAAAAACATGGTAAGATCTCAATTTCTTGTTCTAATTTCATGGTGCCATTAAAAGTCAAGTTTACCCTCTAGCTTACATGCAAAAATCCATTATAAAATGGCAAAATTTAGACAATTGAAAGGTCAAAGTGTGCAAGGTTACACTCAAGAATTTAGAAAAAGAGCTCTTATGTTAGTTGTCGATTTGCATTCTCAAGATACCTTATTGAAGTATATAGGGTGTTTACATAGTTACCAGAAACATATCATCATCAAGTTTAATCCCACTAGTCTAGATGAGGTCTTTGTGCAAGCTACACACCTTGAGGCAAGAGGAAAAAATGTATCAGAAGAGGGTAAAAAGAAACCATTTAAAGGTGATGAAAAAGGAAAGGGTTTCAAATGAAAACAAACGAAAAATTCATCCATTAAAAAATAAGGGGAGAAAACCACATGTAAAGATTGTTCCAAAGAGGGTCATGATGAAGCCCACTGTTGGAAGCTTCATCCATAATTGAGGCATAGGAAATTCAACAATAAGGGGAAACAAGACCTTGGATCCGACTCAAGTGATGAGACTAAAATTTCAGCCATGGTCACAAAGGGAAAAGAAGCCATAGCAAGTACTAGTTCATCAAATTGTCACAGTAACACTCTAAGTGAAGAAACAAGAATAGATTTGTTTCATGTAAGAGTGGTCTCAAAACATACAAAAATAGACACACTATTTGATAGTGGGTCTCAAGCAAACTTAATATCTGAAGAATTAGTCAAGAATTTTAATATTGAAACCATACCTCATGACAAACCATATCCTCTGGGTTGGATAACCAAGGATACAAATATACATGTTATAAGAAAATGTATTTTCCGGTTTGCAATCACTGCAAACTTTGATGATGAAGTTGAGTTAGATGTTGTACCACTTGACATATTAGGAATTGTTTTGGGTAGTCCTTATCTCTATGACATGAAAGAAATAATCTATCACTGTGAGAACAAGTACCACTTGTTCAAATATGGAGTGGAATATATTGTGAGAGCTCATCGCAAAAATCTAAACCTCTCTTTAGTTAATGTTGGGCAAATGAAGAGACTAGTAAATTCAAGCAAAAACTTTGTGCTTCTTATGATCAAACAAAAGAATGATATGGATTATGAATCTTTTGAAGGTTGTGATGATAAATTGAAATCTGATTTGTTTTACGTGGTAAGTCAACTTGGAGAGATGTTTAAGGAACCAAAGGGGTTACCTCCCAATAGGGGAATCCAACATGAGATATAGCTGCATCAGGATGTTCCATTCCCTAATATTGGCATGTATCGCATGTCGATAATGGAAAGTGCAGAAATCAAGAAGCAAATCTGAGATTTGTTGAATAAATGGATCATTTTCCCATCTACCTCGCCATGTGGTTCACCAATTGTGTTGGTGCCCAAGAAGGATGGAACATGACGCATGTGTGTGGATTTCCATGCACTGAACAAAATCATACTAAATAGTCATTATCCACTCCCAAGAATAGATGATTTGCTTGATCAGTTGAGGCATGAAAATATTTCACTAAGTTAGACTTAAGAAGTGGTTATCATCTAGTTAGAACAGCTAAAGAGGACATATGGAAGACCACATTTAAAACTAAACAAGGATTGTTTGAGTGGCTTGTTATGCCTTTTGGTCTTTGCAACGCTCCAACTACTTTCATGAGAGTCATGAGTAATGTATTAAGACCATTTATTGATGAGTTTGTCATTGTCTACTTAGATGATATTTTGATATTCAACAAATCATGAGATGAACATGTCATGCATGTAAGAAATGTGCTTGATGTCTTAAAGAAAGAACAATTTTTTTTTTAAGATGTCAAAATGTGAAGTTGGTAAAACTTCTTTAGTGTATTTGGGACATATTGTTGGAGGAGGTGAGCTAAAGATAGACCCCTCTAAATTAGGGGTTCATCCTTCAAATTCAATTAAGAAATTTTCATCAATCATAACTTCCTCTTCTTCTTCTTAAGAATAGCTCTGGGTTTTTGGTTAGTTTAGGTATTTTATTCAGACAATCCCATGAGTCTAAGAGTGTTATATATATGGAATAGGAGGATTCATTGGTTTAAGGGCATGCAATGGTGTCAGGCATACAACTAAATGAATTATTCTTTTTTATTGGGGTTTTCCTAGAGAGGATTTATGGATGAAGCATCTTTATTTATTGTAACAAGTGAGATTAGTGCTTCTTTGGTGTGCAATTGGTGGAAAATGCATCTCTAGTAAGTGTGCTTCACTTTTTTTTAGGTTATTAAGCTCAAAATTAATGATGATTTGTTAAGTTGGAGATGGGAAGAGGAAAGACTAAACAATTTTCAAGTTTGAGCCTATAAACACTAATGACACACACACACACACATGCAGGGCATTGTCCAATTTGTGAGATGGCATAAATTTGACAAGTTCTCAAATGTAACGAAGTGTACATACCAAGGATAACACAACAATCGCCTCTATTGTAGACCAAGTTTGAAATCACGAAACAAATAGAGATGGTGAAGTTGTTTTACAAATGGAAACCATGCAACAACAAAGACAATAAATTGTTGAGCTATAGGTTGAGTGTGTTACCCCCAAGCAAATGGTTACTAGTATGGTTAGCATCCATACTATGGAATTCTTCATGGCTAAATTATCTTTAAGTTCTTGGGACATTAAAGAGGGCGAGATAATTCATCAATAGCGAATAGGTGTAGAGACGGAGCTTATAGAATGAAATTAATTAGCATTGAATTAAAGTTGAAGTAAAGCAGAATAAAGCAAAGGTTAATTGAGCATTCTCTTTAATAAAATATCAATTTTTTTAAATTTTATTTACTACTATATGTTTTCATTAGGATAAATATGTATCGTAGAACTCATAAATATCTTTTTGAGAAAAATTATATAGATGAAAATTGTGACTCGAAATTTAAACTTTCTCAAAATAATTTTGATAAATAATTATTTGTATATGCATTTGTATACTAGAAAATGTAGCTATAATATTTTTCCAATAAAAATATATGCGTTGAAAAAAAGTAACATCTATACCAAAATGCATTGAAGCTAAGAAATAAGTAAATAATAATAATTCTTATTTTTTTATAACCTAAGTTATATATTAAATAGACTTATCATTATTAAAGTACAACAATACAAGAATGCATTGAAACTAGGAAATAAGTAAATAATAATGATTCTCATTAATTTATAACCTAATTGACTTATCATTATTATTAAAGTAGAACTAAACTCTTAACATGGGTTGTTTTGTGGACTCTGATATTAATACAAAAATGTTTGAATTTTTTTTTTTTAAGAAATGGGTAGGTTGATATTAATAAAATTGGAAAATGGGCAAGTTCCTTTTTACATCGAGTAATTGTTTGTCTTCGGTATATTTCCAAAATTGATCAGTTCTTATTCTATTCCTACCCTACCTTGATTTGCTAAGAGTTTTTACATCGTTAACCTTATAAACCCTCTAAAAAACACCCCTTGTTTCTACATAACAACAAAACATTCAAAATTATGCATGATTAAATCTAAAAACTATCATCTTCCCATGCCCGGATTTCCTAGGCTATCAACTGGTTCATTTTTCTCCATGTCCATATGAGGGAGAGTTGTTGAAGGTTCTCCTTGATTATCCCTTTCTTTCGGGGCTTCTGGAGCATAGGGCTGAGATGCTTCATGTACGATAAAAACATCCTTGAGAACGCTCATAGTGGCAACCTCAATGGTCACTTCTATATCTTCCACCTTTTCCGAGAGAATTTCCACCTTTGTGGCCAGAGTTTTCTCCATGAGCTACAAATGGAACATGTCCTCGCACAAGTCTTCTAATTGACGAGAGACCAATGTGAAGTGTGACCTCGCTTTAGTTATAATTTTCTCACTAACCTGGGTGACTAGAGATGAGAGTTCCATTTTTGTTTCTTTAACTTGTTCCTTCGTTGCAGGGAGACCTCCATTACTAGCTAAGGCTGCCATGATTCAAGCAACCAATATTCGGTAACTCTTCAATGCAAATTTCTCCTCTGACTTGCTACTTAAATCAATCTTGTTGTCGGCAATGTCGCCATCAATACAGAGGGGACCGCATTGAAGTCAGAGGTCCATGCTCTTCTTACTCAGATCCTGAATTTCCATATTGGAGCATGGCAGTTTGCTCAGCCTCACGCGAAGATTAATGGCATACATTTCACTCAAGGTACCTACCTTCTTCAAACGAGATTGAAAATTTAAGGTTGGCTCTATCCTCTGCCAATTTTATGTTTGCATGACGCATTCCCACCCTAAATCCCCTGGTGTAAACATATATTCCTATGTCTTGAATAAAGAAAGTGGGATTTTTATAGTCGTCCAATTCTCGATATGAGCTTCGCACATGATTTCTATGTCTTGTCTTATCTCCCCGCTCATTACTGCCCTCGGAGGATTACTCCATATTTATTTATTCATGGGATGCAATGCAAATAAGGGGTCCTTGAATCGAGGATTAATACTCCTTGTTCAAGGGAGGCTCCCTTATTTGATTGAGCATCTGCCATCTGGTTGAGTTCCCTTTTAACATGGTAGAATTCAATGTTATCAAACCATCAAGATAGAGACTCGATATGTTGAAGGATTGGAGGAGCAAGATCTGCAATTGTTGTCAAGAAATTTTGGCATTTCTGGATGATGATCATTGAGTCTCCAATTACCCGAAGTTGATGAATTCGCTTTGCCTTTGCAGTGGTTAGTCCTTGCCAAAGTGCTAGGGCTTCTACCTGATTATTTGTATTGATTCCTAGCCCCAGGTTGATCCAAAAATAAAAGGTGAATATTTCATTAAATAATTTGTAAGTTAATTCATGTCTTTTAGGCTATGGATCGTGGTAGCATAAGTACACAAACTTAAGTGAATTTGCATAATTTTAACAGTTAAAAATGGATAAACATGCAGCATCAAACATAAGTAAATTGCTAACGAAGTTCACCCATCTTGGGCTACGCCTCCGAGTCCAGGTTCTAGTGGTGATCTTTTTATTATATGCTAAAATGCTAAATACATCAACATACAAGATTTAGTATGCACAAATAACACTTCCATTATGTCTAGAATGCTCAAAAACCCCTATTTAGGCTCTTCTTGAGGTAAAAAAGGCTGAAAATGAGCAAGTTAGGCCTCTTTCTTCAAAATTGCATTATAAACTTTGCAACAAAACCCAATCGCTCTGCCAATTGTTCAACAAATTATCCCCAACCCAATTGGTATGGAAATGGAGTAGTTGGGTGGAGGTCACGGGTTCAATCCACACCTCCCACCAGTGTATGCATTGATTTTGTTATAATTTTTTTTTTTGAAACATGGGCCTCTTCCCCCTACCGATTATCCTGCTGCTAGTTTTGCATTATGCATATGGCCTGGGCCTTGAGTGTGGCCAGGGTTCCATGCACCCATCCCTAAATACTTCATCGACGATTCCATTGTATAGTTTTTAGACCATGGGTTGGTTCAATCGGGCACGCCTGTCGACCTGCCCTTTCCCCCAACCACTCCACCAATACACGTTAATGAAAATTATCGTCCATAGTTCATTGAGTAACATCGTAGCCCAATTGGTCGAGCGGGTAGTTTGTATAGTGGAGGTCGTGTGTTCGAACTCGGTGGAGGCTCATCTAGTGCATAAAACCTATTTTTCTCAGCTTCCAAGGGCCAAGTTGTGACCTCTCATAGGGCCACATGACACCCTCTGATTAGCCCACTTGGTGGCATATGATTGGCCCTAATACAATACCATCCACCAATAACCATTTGCCACATGTCATAATGGGATTGGACCACATGCCATCCACACAACCAAGTCAGCTTTTTGACTTCAACACCACGTCAACATACAAACTAGCAAGTGGCATTTGTACCTACACAATAAACCCTACACTTTGACTCTTTTTTTTGTTTTCCAAAAAATTTAGAACGCTATAACTTGTTGATACGATGTTAGATTGAGGCGATTCAAGCATCATTAGAATCAGAATGACGAGAAATACGACATGGCGCTAGTTTCAGAATATTTTGAGCACTTTTAGTTTTTAGCATTTTATGAATCCTTTGGATCACTCCTCCCCACTTAAAGCTTTTGAACCACCAAAAGTGTATTTTTACTAAGAAAGTAAGTGAGGGTATAACTCCCTCACTTTACCTATATCTATCCACCTTCCTTTGCTTGTATTGGTACCTTTCAAGCCCACACGAAGATACTCCACGTTGCCTTTGCGTGAAGTTCTTATCCTCCTATCAAGAATAGTGTCATCCTGCAACCCATTTAAATATTCAGGAGAAAAATCTTCTATATATGGAATCTGAACATTCTCTTCTTGATCAACGATAATAGGAGGCTCATACAATCTCAAGTTTTCCACATTCAGAACATAATAAATTTGCATGTAAGCTGGAAAATCTAATCGGAAAGCATTGTTACCAATCTTCTCCAAGATTTTGGAAGGACCATATCTAATTGCTTTGATATTTTTACCTTCACCTTGTAATATTTCCTTTCTGATGCACAACCAAACTTGATCTCCCACTTGGAAATCATGATCAACCCGATTCTTATCATGTCTTGCTTTGTACTTGATTTGGATTTTCTCCAGTTGCTCTTGTACCCTTTGATGCACTAATTGGATTTTTTCAATGAAATGCTTGCCTTTGTCCACACCACTATGTCCATCTACTGCAATATCTTTAACATAGATGAAGTCCAAAGGAGACATTGGTAAATAAACCAAACAAGCTTCAAATGTAGATACTTGTATAGATGAATGCTTGGCACGATTGTAGGCATGTTAGATGTAATGCAAAATCTCATCCCAAAGTTTAGGATGCTTACCAAAACATCCTCGAAGGAGCTGCATTATTGTTCTGTTCACTACTCTTTTCTGATCATCGGTTTGTGGATGAAATGTTGTGCTCTTCTTCAACTTTGTGACCATGAGTTCCCATAAAATTGACCAAAACTTCCTGATAAATTGAAAATATCGATAAAAAATAATTGAAGTGGGTAATCCAAAATGAACCATACATTTTGGAAGAGCATATTTGCAGTTTGTTCAGTTGTGACTTATTTCTTACAAGGCATCAACACACACATTTTGATGAAACGATCCACTACAACATATAAATAATCATGACCTTTTATAGACATTGGTATTCCCACAACAAAATCCATAGAAACACTTTCCCAAGGATGAGAAGAGATAGGAAGTGAAGTGTACAAACCCAATTTCCTATTACTTGGCTTGCCAGTGACGCACATAGAACATGCTTTTACATATCTTGATATAATTTCATTCATACGAGGCCAATAACAATACTCTGTAGTTGAGCAATTGTTTTTCCTTCTCCCTATGGAATACACAACTTTCCAAGATGAAACAACAACTTGTTATGAACAAGATAATCCAACTCTTCAACATGATTTCCTTGACTCAAAGTTGCATAAACATCTTTAAAATATTCATCTTGAGCATATTGTTCAATATAACTTTCATGCATGATTGATTTATGCTTAAGACTGACAAATGCATTAACAATAAGCCTTAATAACATATTTCCAACTTTGTTGTAAATACCTTTCTTATACCTAATAACCAATTGAAATAACTACAGAAATCCCATCCATCTAAAATTTCTAGCTTGTTGTGCTTGGTTTGCGATTGTAGATATTGCAAAGGTTGATGGTCAATATGAATAATCATTTCTTTACCCATCAAATAATGCTTCCACTTATTCACGCTTTGTACCAAAGCATACAAATATTTATCATAAGTTGGATAGTTAATTATTGCATTGGAAAATATTTCAGAATGATAACATATTGTCTTACCATGTTGCATCAATACTGCTCCCATAGCATATTCACTTGCATCGGTTTGAATTTCAAATGGTTGTTTGAGATCTAAAGTGCTAGAACTGGTGTTGTACTTATTTTCTCTTTCAAAGTCTCAAAAGTTTTTTGTTTATTGCCTCCCCATTTAAAGACATGCTTCACACTTGTCAAAGCATGTAACGGTGCCGCAATGAATGAGAATTTGGTGAAATGTTTTCTCCAATATTGGGTTGCTCCCAAAAACCTCCTAAATTTTGTCATATTTTTGGGTTTAGGCCAATTTACAATAACATCAATACAACTTTTCCTTTTTCAATACATCTAGAACTTGCTTTACATGCTTGACATGCTCTTCACAAGTCTTAATACAAATCATAATATTGTCTAAGAAGACTATGACAAAATCATCAAGGAATGGTCACAATACATCAGTCATAACTCTCATGAGTGTAGCAGGTGCATTACAAATCCCAAATTACGTAACTAACCATTCAAACAAACCTTGTTTTGTATTGAAAGCATTTTTCCAAATATCATCTTCAGAAATCCTTATCTGATGATAACCACTTCTCAAGTCTAACTTAGTAAAATAAACATCATCCTTTAATTGATATAGAAAATCATCAATGCGAGGAAGAGGATAGCGATTATTTATTGTGATCTTTGTTCAAAGCTCGAAAATCCACACACATGGAACAAGTACCATCTTTCTTTCGAACCAAAACAATAGGAGACCCACAAGGAAATGTACCAGGTCTAATGATCCCTTTGTCAAGCAACTCTTGGATTTGGTTCTTAATCTATGCATTCTCCAAAACTAACATTCTATACATGCCAATATTCGGAAGTGGTGCATCTTGTTGCAATTGTAGTGGTGCATCCTATTGCAATTGTATCTCATGTTGGATTCCTCTTTTGTGGGGTAACCCTTAAGGTTACTGAAACATCTTGTCATAAGTATTAACAACTTCAACCAATTCATGCTTGAGTTTAGAATCGCATCCTGAGAAAGCTTCAGATTCAATAGTATCTTTAGCTTTAATCAGCAACAACAAAAAAATTCTTACTATCATTCACAAACCTTTTCATTTGATCTGCACTAACAAGAGATAAGTTCATCTTCTTGCGATGTGCTTTAACAATATAGTCAACTCCATCTTTGAAAAGATGATATTTGTTCTCATGATGATAGAATATGGCTTTTCGGTCATATAAATATGGACTCCCTAAGACAATACCACATATATCAAGTGGTACAACATCAAGATCTACAACATCTATAAAATTAGCAGTGATGGAAAATTTGAGGTTACATTTTCTTGTCACTTGCAATTTGTCATCATCGCATACCCAAACCAAAGCGTAAGGTTTTATATGAGTGTATTGATTTGAGATCCACTATCAAATAACATATCAACCTTTGTATGTTTTGTAATGACCCTTGTATGAAAAATCTCACTTCTTTCTTTATTATTTTGAGATTCAACAAGCTTGCTAGAGGAACTAGTACTTGCATTAAAAGTTGTAACTTTCATCCCCATGGTTGTGATTTTTGTTTCAGTGCCTGAATAAGATCCTAAATCTTGTTGAGTTGTAGCATTAGTCTTTTGTTTCCCCTTGTTATTGAACTGCTTTAGTCTTAATTGTGGATGTAATTTCCAACAATGATCTTCATCATGGCCATCTTTTGAACAATGTTTACAAGTATGTTTATCTCCCTCTTTATTAACAATAACATTCTTCTTACATTTGCCTTTAAATTTCCCCTTTCCTTTGTCTCCAAATTTAAAGATTTTCTTGTTGGACTCTTGAGGAACATGTTTGCCTCTTGATTCTAAATGAGTAGCCCTAGCACATACTTCATCTAGATTGGGGGAATTTAACATAAATATAGTATGTCTCAAATAATTATGTAATCCACCTATATATTTAAGTAGAGTATCTTGTGAGGTCAAATCAACACCCAAGATTAATGCTCTTTTTCTAAATTCTTATGTGTAACTTTGGATACTCTCACCTTTAGCTTGTATAAAAATTTTCCAAACCATTATTTATTTTTGCATATAAGCTAATGAATAAAATTGCATTCTTAATTCAGCTATAAAATCATTCCAAGAGGAGATAATTTTACCACTTATCTTCAATTCTTCTTTAGTTCTAGCCTCCCGCCAGATAAGGGTTGCACCTTCCAAGTGAAGAGACGCAAGTTGGATCTTTGTGACATCATCATAAATATTTTTAATCCTACAATAAACTTCAATTTTATGAACCCGTTTATCCAACTTTTTAACATTTACTTTTCCATTTTACATTGGCAATTCAAACTTGACATCAATCTTAAGCAAAGGGGACTTAGCATGCCCTGTTGGAGATGTAAGAGTAGTAGGTCTATGTGAAGAAGTAGGTGAAGAAGGAGCTGAGGATGGAGGTGAAGGATGAGGAGGAGGTGTAGGCTTGCTCCCATTACCACCTTCACCTTTTGGTTGATTAGAAATTTGTCCTTGCAACCATGTTGTTCTTTCATTATACAACACTTTCACCATCTCATTCATATCAAAGAAATATTTTCTAAAATCTCTCTCGTCCTCAGACATCAGTTATTGTCCTTTTCCTTCTTCATGTGCCATGACTTTTGGACTATGTGGTCTTCTTGAGCCAATTTGAGGGTTAGGTTTTTCAAGTGCTCCTTCTCCTCTTCTCAATATAGACCTTGTAAGCAATCAAAAACCTTGAAAATTCTATCAAACCTTCACAAAAACCATGCTCTGATACCAAACTTCTCCAAAAATAAAAAGTGAAGATTTCATTAAATAATTTGTAAGCTAGTTCATGTATTTTAGGCAATGAATCTTGGTTGAAAAAGTACACAAACTTAAGTGAATTTTCAGAATTTTAACAGTTAAAAATGGACAAACATGTAGAATCAAACACAAACAAATTGATAACGGAGTTCACCCATCTTAGGCTACGTCTCTGGGTCCAACTTCCAATGGTCACTTTTTTATTATATGCTAAAATGCTCAATACATCAACATAGAAGATTTATTATGAAAAAATAACACTGCCAGTATGTCCAGAATGCTCAAAAAACCCTATCTAGGCTCTTCTTGAGCTCAAAAAGGTTGAAAAGTGAAAAGGTTAGGCCTCTTTCAAAACTGCTTGTAAACTCTGCAACAAAACCTAATCGTTCAACAAATTCTCCCCAGCCCAACTGGCAGGGCATTGGAGTAGTTGGCCAAAGGTCATAGGTTCGATCCGCACCTCCCACCATTGTATGCATTGATATTGTGGAGGTCGTGTGTTCGATCTTGGTGGAGGCTCATATGACGCATAAACCCGATTTTTCTTCAACTTCTAAGGGACACGTGGCAGCCTCCAATAGAGCTACGTGGTGGCCTGTGATTGGCCCCAATACAATCCCATATGCCAATAACCATTCACCACGTGTCCTCATGGGATTGGCCCACATGCCATCCTTACATCCAATTCAACTTATTCACATCAACACCACGTCAACGTATGGACTGCCACATGTCATCTATACCTGCACAATCAACCCTGCACTTTGATTATTATTTTTTTGGCCAAAAGCTTCAGAACACGATAACTTGCTCATACGGTGTCAGATTGAGGCGATTCAAGTGTCGTTGGAATTATAACAATGAGAAATATGATATGGAAATGGTTTCAAGATATTTTGAGCACTTTAATTTTTGAGCATTTTCTGGATCTCCTGGATCACTAACAAATTTCATCTTTATTACTTCATCGGGGTGAAAAAAGGGTCCCTCCCACTCCTACCTCCCCTAGATTACCTTTTGATGCTCCATCAAAGGAAAGGAGATGTTTACCTGAAGAGGGACACCACTCTCTAAATTTATCTCCTTTCATTCTAATGATGTAAGGTGGGTGACTTTTTTTAATATTGAAGTTGCCACCACGACCTGAAGGTCCTTCTAAATGAAGCCATTCTTTTTCATTTCCTAATATATTTTCCAATTATTTTGGATTGAATCCTCTTGAGGAGATCACTTCAATCAACAACTGAGTGGCCTTCAGAGCTATTGATTTCGGGTTCAACTTTTCATCCTTGAAGATAACCTGATTATGGGTAAGCCAGATTGCCCAACATAAATATTTTAGAATAGCCAAACAACATCTCATTATTACCATCTCCGAGCCACAACTCAGAGGATATTGTGATTGCCAATTATCAAACATTTTAGACCATCCTGAAGGGATTTTTTGGATTTTACCAATAGGATGAAGAGCCATTTTTCATACAACAAGAGAGAAAGAGCATCGACAAAATAGATGGATGATATCCTCGTCAACTTCTTTACAAATAACGCACCTTGAGGGCCCTTGAATTTTCCTTTTCTTCAAATTATTCGTTGTTAAAAGTTTCCCATGAAGCATTTCACAACAAAATATATCTACCTTTGGAAGCCCATCTTTGTTCCAAATAAAATTCCATATTCTTAAGTGAGGAGGGTTCCAGTTTTTTTTAAGAATATTTTCATATCCTTTTTCATTGAGTCATATGTTTTTTTATCGCCTATTCATATTCTTCTGTCTAGTAGAGAGGAAGCAATCAGATCATATCCCTTCAAGGATTATATAAGTTCTAGCCTCAATTGATAAAAATGAGAGGGGAAATATAATTGACACCATCCAGCCCAATTACCTTCTTCATCCCAAACCAAGAGATTAGAAAGGGTGCGAAGACCTTGATCTTCCATCCATGTTACCATGTTGTGACCTTCCCGATCTCTATTTAGAAGTTGCGTCGAAGGAACCTTGTCTTTCCATATATGAATATGCTTGCCATTTCTTGATTGTCACCCAAGATGCTCCAACACTACTCGGGTTGTTGTCCTACATAAATTCCATATTTTAGTCCCTTGACCCTCCCAGGTTTTTAATTCCAGCCTCAAAAGGTGATTTTTATGGAAGTATTTTGTAATAAATGTTGTTTTCCACCACTCTTTTGATTCAAAGGGGAGACACTATACCAAAATTCCCCCCATTGCTAAATTCATATATTCAGGATCTTTAATTTCCAGAACTCCCATTTTTTTTGGAAGACAAACTAAGTTTTGATTTACTAAATGAAAGTTCCCCTCGTTCCCTTTCCCTCCTTACCATAGGAATTTCTGAATCACGATGCTTATGTTGTGGATTATTCTCTTTGGCGCAAGAAGCCTGATCCATTGTATAAAGGAAGGGATGAAAGCATTGAATTAATTAGAACTTCCTTTCCTGTAACATTTAACTAGTGTTCTCCCCATGAGAGTATCATTTTTTTATTTTATGAAGGACAACCTCCTAGCCTTCTCCATTTTAAGGTCCAAAGAATATGGGAGGTAAATTAATGATTTCTAATCCTTCACCAAAGGAATGCCCAAGATCCCAGATATTTCCTGCAACATCCTTTGAATAGTTCCATCCTAGTAGTTGGCTTTTCTTTTTATTTATTATTCCTCCTTATAATAGCAGATAGATTTCGAAAATGTTCCTAAATCGAACAATAATAATTCTTGATGCTACTCCTGGCAATGGAGTATCATCAACAAACTGGGAATGATTTGTGTCTTTCACATTGCAAGAAATACTCAACCCCGAAAGCTTTCCATGGAGTCGATCCGTCTCCAGAATCCTACTTAAGATTTCTACTAGAATGATATACAGGAGAGGGGAAAGATGGAACCCTAGACAAATACCTCTGGAGGCGGAAAAGAAGGGAGTTGAACGACCATTGATGAGAGGGTATATCTAGGGAGCCTTGATGCATGCCTTGATCCAATCTATGAATTCCTCACAAAATCTCATTTTTGCATAATAATAAATAGGAAAGAGTGATTTACCCTGTCAAATGCATTTTCCATATCAAATTTGATGACCATCCCGACTTTGCCTGCCTTTTTTCTTGAGTGAATGGCTTCCTGCACCAAAATTATGTTATCCATAATATATCTATGCTGCAAAAATCTTCCCTCGTTCTTAGATATGAGGGGAGGAAGCAAGGATTTCAAATGACTGGTTATGATCTTTGTTAGAATTTTATAAGAAGAATGACTGAGAGAGATAGGACGAAATCGAGAGAAATTATGAGGGTTTGTTTCCTTTGGGATAAGGGCGAGAAAGGATGAGTTAGTTCCTCCTCCCAGTTTATTCTTCGCCCTTGAGTGATTGAGCATACAAATCATGTCTCTTTTAATTAGGGGTGAGAATGTTTGGTAAAAGCGTATGGGAAAGCCATCAGGGCCTGGAGCCTTCTCAGGATCCAAAGCGCAAATTGCATCCAATACTTCCTCTTCACCAATTTCCTTGAGAAGTTGTGCATTTGAAAGTGTTGAAATTGTGGAAGGGATATCTTTAAGAAATTTATTCATTTGATCCATAGGGATACTCTTTGCAATGTAAAGAAATTTTAAATAGAGAGATGCCTTAGTTTTTGTCTCCTCAAATGATGTAATTTTTGCCTTTCCTTCTAGGGTGATTTCCTTGACTCGATTTTGAGTTCCCTCACCTTTGTTTGATTATGAAAGAATGAGGTATTTGAGTCCCATTCCTTGAGCCACATACTCCTTTATTTTAGGCATCATAGGTGTTCCTCGTGTCTTCTCACTTTGTAAATGCTTCTTGTTAACTCCTTTTCTTTTCGCATGTATCATTCTTCTATAGGATTATCTTTGAAATATTTGTAGTGATCGTCAGATTGTCTTATTAGTTCCTTCCTTTTGTGACCAGGGGGTGATAATATTATTTTACCCATTTTTGAAGATCAATTTTGACATTTCTCATCTTGGATTCCTTGACAAAGGTCGGAGACCCTTGAACTAGAAGCCTCCACGATTGTGAAATCAGATCCATGTCGCCTTCCTCCTTGAGCCAATCTGAATTGTAGCGAAAAGGAATGAACTTGAGATTCTCATCCTTGTCCAAATGCAATGTAATTAGACAATGATCTGAATCCCCTTGTGATTTTGTATAGGAAAGACACTCTAGACCTTTTTTCAACCAACTATTATGTATTATAAATCAGTCAAGCCAAACTGCAATATGATTATTTCTTGATCTCTGATTCATCCATGTGAACTTTCATGCTTTTGGCACCACATCAACAGGGTCCCAGCCTATTATTAAGTCCTCCATATAATCCCTAAAGGGATATATCACTACACTTCCTCCTATTTTTTCAGAAATACTCAAAGTTATGTTGAAGTCTCCACCTAGAGTGCAATTGAGCGGCAAATATCTACTTTTAAGATTGTCTAAAGAGTCCCAGAATTTCGCTTTTGCACTATATAGAACAAGTGTGTGTATATTGATGAAGGGGATTTTACTGTGATTTTTTACTCCAATAGCACCATAATACAAAATGGAGATTTTAGAGAGTCCACAAGGGAGAAATAGAGTTCATACTAGAATATGCCCAACCCTCCTGACACTCCTTGCGATTGTTGAACTATTCCTTTACTTCCTTTCTAGAATACTTATACAAATTTGAAAACTGCCTATTCTTCTAACTTCATTACCTCTAGAAATAAAACCCACAAAACTTCTTACTTCACTATGTATTTTATTGCTAGGGTTTTTGCAGGACTCCCTAAACCCCTTATATTCCATGATATAACTTTCATTTGGAGGAGGTAATTTGTGGAAGAGCCCCCCTTCATTTCCTTCATGATTTTTACCTCCTTTTTCTTTGAGGATTTGTAACACCCTCCTCCCACATTTACCCAAGTTAATTGGTCCACAAAAGTAAACATGTGACAAAGAGTTACTATTATATTATTCAACTCCCCAAGTATAGTTAAGGAAGTGGAATCGACAAACCAAAACCAAATTGACCTTCCTCGGGAGCTACAAGACCCCCAAGGGCTAACCAACCACTCCAGGTGCCCAACCCCTGGGTTAACCTGTTTTTTTACTAAGTTAGAACCCCAGTCACTCCCATGAAAATACCTCCATGTGACTGCAACTCTCCAGTCATTCCCATAACAAGGGCATCCATGCGACTGCAGTCTTTTTTAGGGAGTTTTGTGCTAACAACCACGAATTTTGAGCCACCTTTTTCAGGGCTAGGACTCAGGCCTCTACCAAGAACTTGACGGAACTCTCAGAAACGATGGATAAAAATATAATTCCTCTAATGCAAAACTTTAACAAAGACCTGATCTGACTCATCCTAACCATGACAAACATTTTTTTAAACACATAATGGACATGTAATGTACATGTCATAAAAAAATATTTGAACATCAGAACTTCATAATTATCTATGATTCATTAAGAAGGTATGATTCCCTCTCATAATAGTTGCAAAATAGTCTATTATGTCTTACATTAATTAACCATTCATCTACTAATCAAAACATGATGAAAGCCATAGCTATAATCTGTCATAAATCCATGCTTATAACCAACATATAACCATAGAAATATCAATGATAGAACATCCATTAAATCCAAATAATAACAAGTACATTTACCCATAATATACAAGAGGGAAAGAGCTCGTATTATCATATGCAAAACCAACCAAGTCAAGGACCTCCATGTACCGCCCGAACATAGATTGGGCTGAACCAAATCTCTCTTTCAACGAATCACCCCCGTGCCATATCCCAAGCATGAATGTGGGATCTCATGGAATAAACCAAGAAAACCAAACCAGGGCTTCCAGAGGCTAAACCACCTTAACCCTCAACTATTGTTTACACCTCACGACCATACATCACTAACCATCACCAGATTGGTCCCCATCCAAGTTTTATAGGGCTCCAAAGAGTTTGTTCCAACCCAACTTCCAAGACTAGTAACTCAACCCACAACTGCCACCAGAATTCAGAGTGTTTTTCCAACCATGGCCTATAGGACTAGTAACTCAACCCACCAAGGGATCCAAATCATTTTTACAACCAAGGCTTCTAGGACTAGTAACTCAACCTAAGTTGTTACAGGGCTTATAGAGGGTTTGTCCAACCAAGGCTCCAGGGACCAATAACTCAACCTACAACCATATGGAACATGAACACCAATTAGAAAACAATAGGGAAAACCCATAACACCATGGTTATCTAGGAAATGGCAAGGTTAGGAAAAACCATTGTCAGTCTATGAAATCCTCCATGCCAATGACAAATCATAACCAAATAACCACATGCATATGCAATGCATGACAAAAATAGCAAGGAAATCATACATGCAACTCGATACCTGCAAAGAAAATTCGTTGTAGCTACTAATCCCGTTGTCCTCTTGCGCTTTCCATATTTTCCTTTTCCATCTTGATCCAAATCCTAATTAATCCACACTCGTCCAAGAGTGCTCCAAGAAAACCCTAAGTGTCCAAGAGCATGAGAGAGAATAGAAGAGAGTGAGAGAGAGCTCCAAGCTAAAACTGACAAAATGCCGTGAATCGATCCTCATAATTCTTTTTATCAAAGAGGCCTCTATTTTCTTCATTTTCCATTATTTTTCCTTCATTTTCCTCCTCACATGCAACCTATGACCTTTCACCTTCCTTTTCTCCTATTTTCTATTATTTCTATAAATGAACTGTCAATAAAAGCCTCATGCCTTTGCTATTGCCTTTGCCAATTTCCATAGCCATTAATCAATCACCAATGATCCACGTCACTATGTTTTTTCCCAACGTTCAACTTGGAATACGTGTCCTGTGACCTTGGTTATTATTTTTCCTTTATAAACTTTTTACATCGATTCTTATCCTGAGGTTGTTACAGACCCCTTCCCCTTAAGGGAACACCGTCCTTAGTGTTCAACAACACCTACAACCAACAAGATCGTTGAAAGTAAAACATACTACCCATGGAGATTTATAACTTAACTCATTGTAGTAGTTACAATGAACAACCTGCTGACAATCAAACCAACACAAAAGACATAGTAACATGACAACCATATCGCTTATTGGAGATTTATAACACAACTCGTTGCAGTATTTACAATAACAACCATACATAAATATGTACATATACCAAAACTTATTTTCCTCGATCGATAAACAATTAAGGATACATAGCTTGCATATGATCATCCATCTCCAATGTAGCTTCATCAAGCCCAAAGTGCTTCCATTGCACCTTAAGCTCCTTGATTAATTGGTTATGGAGCATGAGCATCTTTCTCTGCAAAATGCACTAAGGTTCTGGCTGTAATTCCCCTTCTGGTTCCACCTACAATAAAGACAATTCAATCACATGATCAACCTCCTTAACATACTTCTTAAGTAATGACACATGAAAACCATCATGCACTTTCACTGTCAGAGGCAGTGCAAGTCGATAGGTCATTGGTACAATCCTCTCAAGGATCTTGAAAGGCGCATAATATCGAGGTGATAACTTCACACATGACCCAATCCTCAAGGATATCTTCTTGGGCTTGATGCAAAAATACACATGTTCCCCAACCTAAAACTCCTTAAATTCCCTATGTTGATCCGCATAATTTTTTTGCCTGTCTTGTGTTGTCTTTAGATTCTTCTTGATAACGTACATTTCCTATTCCATCTCTACCAACATGTTTGGTCCAATCAATACCATGTTCATTTTATCACTCCAACTGATAGTAGCATTACAACTCTACCCATAGAGTGCCTCAAACAGACTCATCCTGAGTGACTCTTGATAACCATTGTTGTACGTAAACTCGACCAGTGGAAGATACTCTTTCCACTTTCATTGTTTATGCATTACATACATTCTCAATACGTCCTCCAAAATCCTATTGACCCTCTTTATCTGTCCATATTTTTGTAGATGATAAGTTGTGTTGAAGGCCAACTCTGTACCCAATCCTGCAAATAACTCTTTCCAGCACCTAGAATTGAACTTAGCATCCCTATCTGATACAATATTCTTCAGTACACCAGGAAACCTCACTATAGCTCTAATGAAGTGCGCTACCTTTTTCAACCTGTCAACTACAATCATGATAGTATTGTGTTGTCTATATGTCCTCAGAAAACCTACAATTAAATCCATGGAAATGACCTCCCATTTCCACTCTGGAATCAAAATTGGTTGTAGCAAACCACCTGGATGCTTACACTCTACTTTTACCTGTTGACAATCCAAGCATCTAGCCATAAAATCTGCCACTTCCCTCTTCAAATTCGGCCAATAATAGAACTTCTTCACTGTTTTCAGTGTCTTTTGATATCCTGGGTGACCTGAATACGACTTAGCATGAAATTTACTCAAGATAATATTCGTGAGCTTATTGTTGTCTGGCACATAGATCTTGTCCCTACATCTGACCAAATCCTATGTTGTGAAACAATAGTCCACATCCTGATCACCTGTACCCTTATGTAACTTGTGCCTGAGCTCCCTATATTTGTCATCCTGTTGACCTTCCTCCAATATCTGATCCTATAAAGCTATCGCATATGATCTCATAGTTGCTACGTGATTCACATGTACTCTTATGCTAAGAGCATCCACAACCATGTTCTCTTTCCCTTTAATGTGCCTGATCTTGAAGTCAAACTCGCTGATCGTGGTCAGCCACCTAACTTGCTCTGAATTTAGATTCAGTTGGTCAAATGGGTATATCTCAATCCACTGTGATCACTCATCAAGATGAATCCCCTGCGAAGAAGATAGTGCCTCCACATATTCATAGCATGGATGATCACTTCTAACTCAAGAACATGTGCCACATAATTATGCTTGTGATCATTCAATTTCGTTGATTTGTAGCATACTACTTGTACTTCCTACATCAAAAACCCACCAAGTCTTAACTTGAAAGAATTTGTACATACCACAAACTCTTTGTCTGGATATACAATCTTTAGAACTGGAGCATTTGTAAGAAATTGTTTCAATTGTTCAAAATTAGCTACACATTCTTCTGTCCATTCAAATTTCTTACCTTTCCTTTGCAATGATGTAATAGGATAAGAAATATTTGAGAAGTTCCTGGTGAACCTCCTATAATAACCTGCTAACCCCATGAATGATCTAACCTCATCCATATTCCTAGGAGATGCACATTCCATGATAGATCTGATCTTTTTCAAGTCCACTGTTATGCCTTCCTTGGAGACAACATGCCCCAAGTAATGTACATTTGTATGAAAGAAAATACATTTACTAAGCTTGGCATACAACTGATGCTCTCTTAGTAATATCAATATTGTTGCTAATTTTTCGGAATGCTCTTCCTCATTCCTATAATATATCAATATATCATCAATGAATACACTAACAAACTTGTCTATATAAGGACACAATACACTATTCATCAAACACATAAAATTAGTTGGAGCATTAGTCAAACCAAATGGAAATACAACAAACTCATAGTGTCCATACCTGGTCCAGAAAGTAATCTTGTAAATATCCTCTTATTTGATGTGTACCTGATGGTATCGTAATCTCAAATCAATCTTCGAGAACATGGTCACTCCCTTCAACTAGTCAAACAAATCATCGATCCTCGACAATGGATGCCTATTATTGATGGTTACCTTGTTCAACTTCTTGTAGTCGATACACAACCTGAGAGTACCATCCTTCTTCTTCACAAACAACATTGGTGAACCCCAAGGTAACAAACTTGGCTTAATGTATCATTTATCAAGCATTTCCTTTAACTGCAACTTAAATTCCACTAAATTTGGCGTGCTTATCATGTATAGTGCCTTTGATGTTGGTGTTGCCCCTCGTACCAACTCAATAGAAAAGCCCACTTCCCTGTGGGGCGGTAACTCTAGAATCTCTGCGGGAAATACACCCTGAAACTGTTGTAGAACTGGGTACCTCTTCAAAACTTCTATATCCTGAACATCCTTACCTTTATCACTAGAAATATGTACTGCAAATAACACACACCCTTTCCTACGACTATGCTTTGTCTGCATAGTTGTCACCATTTTAACAGATGTTGCCTTCTTCTTAATCTGCAAGATTATTTGTTCCCCATTGTCATCGAATCACTCAATAGGCTTGTTATAGAAGTCTACCTCGGTCCTATGAAGATACAACCAGTACATACCCATAATATATTGTATGATCCCAATGGAACTATATCCAGATGCGTTGATGTAGGCATACCATTCAGTTCAAATGCACAAGCTCTTACCCAATGATGAACTCTTTTCTTTGTACCTATATCCAACTGCACTAACCAAGATTCTGCATGTACCTCTTTATTCAAACCACACTTATCCAATAGGTAAGGTTAACATAACTATAATTAGATCTGAGGTCAATCAAAATATAAACAACTTGATCACAAAGCTTACTGTCCATCTCGATAATAGATGCTTGGTGATCCACCTGCCTTTTATCCAACACTGCATAAATATGAGGAATACTCTATCCAACATCCCCCACTATCTGTGCTTCCTTAGCACTATAAATATGTGGTATGCCACCCTAATTTTGTGGACAATATCTCTTACGATGATCCTTGTCACGAGCCCAACATTGTAAAGGCTTCCTGCCATCACCCTTGTTTTTTTCCTCAAACTAAAATCCTTGTCCTTTTTCATATGCATTGAACTTCTTAGGTGGTGTGCATTCTCTTTCTTACCTGTGTCCCAAGGTATTGTCCTCTTCTTATCCCATTTTATTTTATTCTTTGCATTACCTTTATAATCTTGCTTAGTCTCAGACCTGCTCTACGATTGCTCATAACAGTGTTTCAACTTTCTAATGGCTTCCTCCAATGATCTAGGCTGATCAAACTCGATTTTGTCCTTTAATGCTACGAGCAATCCACTGATGAATCTCTCAATCTTCGCTTTCTCCTCTTTTAGATAAGGCACATACCTCAACACCTCTAAGAATTTTCTAGTGTACTCATGATTGGTCAGATACTTCTTCCTGAAAATTCTCTCAAACTTACTCCAAGTCAACACCTCTTCATGAATACCTCTAGCATTCTTTACATCTTCCCACTAAATGTCTTCTTTACCTTTAATATTGAACGTAGCTATTCTGGCATTCGTGTTCTCTGAGTAATCATGCAACCGAAAGAACTTATTCATCCCAAGTACCCATGCTTTTGTATCTTGTGGCTTCTTTATTTCTCCATAAAGTGTAAGTAGCTTGCTTTCTTGAATTGATCTGGTAAATATCTCTTGTCACTACTCCTGTAAGGATGATAACGGTTATGACCTTGATACCTATCTGAACTAGAACTAGAGTAAATTCCATGTCCACTACCTCGTCTATCAACTGTAACCAGGAATCTACTATCTCTAACCATGCCATCTCTGTCTGACCTGTTCCCACCATGATACCTACAGCCATATGCTCCATTAGTCATGTCCTCCTATCCATCACTGATCCTAAGTGGTCCCTATCTCTGCAAGTTTGACAAACTCTGGAGAATAATTTCATTAACTATTTGTTTGTTTTTCTTGTGCCCTGACAAGTCTCTCTTATGACGGGATGATTCTGTCACTATCTTCTTTTCAACTCCTTATTTCTGCCTTCAAACTTCTCAAAGTGTCTGTTATGTGAGGAGAGTACCCATCACCATGTTGCTCATCTTATCTATATGGGGAATCTCGTGAACTATAATCCACCATTTTGCTAGTCATATTTGATCTTCTTCTTCCTGTAAGTATATCATGTGAGCTAAACCAAAACATAAACATAACCAACATACCTCAGTATAGTTTAGGGGAGGATATCTCATCTGCAAGATCAACAAGATTAGCATAATACATGTATAAACATCATCATAGAAGTATATAGACATAATCTCAATTATCATCCCAGTTACCATGCATGATGTCACAACTATAACACCAGCTAGACATTATGCATATACAACTGACATACATTTATGAAAAACACATCCCAACAACAACATCATCAACTTCTACATGAAAATACAACTGTAACCATGACTACTGCCCTGCATACATAAAAAACACATAGACCACAAGCATAATGAACACATATGCAACCAACATGTATCCACGACAAACACATTTCACCCATCCATTCCAAGGGTTGAACCATGCTATGATACCACCCTGTAACGCCATCCTCCCACATTTACCCAATCCAACCGTTCCACCGACGTAAACATGTGACAGAGAGTTACTATGATATGATTCAAGGCCCCAAGTACATTTAAGGAATTGGAATCGACAACCCAAAACCAAATTGACCTTCCTCATGAGCTACAAGACCCCAAGGGGCTAACCAACCACTCTAGGTGTCGAACCCCTAGCTTAACTTGCTTTTTTTTTGAGCTAGACCCTAAGTTTCTCCCATGAAAAACCCTCCATGCGACTATAACTCTCCGGTCGCTCCCATAACAAGGGCATCCATACGACTGCAGTAATTTTCAGGCAATTTTGTGCCAACGACCCCAAATTTTGAGCCACTATTTCAGGGCTAGGACTCATGCCTCTACCTAGAACTTAATGAAACTCTTAGAAATGATGAATAACAAGAAGGCAAGGCCTCTAATGCAAAACTTGAACAAGGACCTGATCTAACTCATCTTAACCATGATAGGAATTTTGTCAAACACATCATGGGCATTTAATGTATAGGTCATAAAAACACATATGAACATAGGAACTTCATACTTATCTGGTATTCGTCAAGAAGGTCTAATGACCTCTCATAATAGCTGCAAAATCATCTATTAAGTCTTACATTCATTAACCATTCATTTACTAATCAAAACATTATGAGAGACATAGGTAGAATATGTCATTAATCCGTGCTTATAACCAACATATAACCAAAGAAATATCAATGACAAAAACAACCATTAAAGCCACATAATAGCAAGTACATTTTGTAGAAATTAATGTGTAGATTCTAAACTGCTCTGAAATTTACCAAATCATATGACTAGAAGCTACTCTATTGATATGTGGAAGCTAATTCACAATCGAGAACACATAACATCAACATGCAAGAAGAAACATCACACATGCACATAGATTTATATAGAGGAAAGAAACTACTTAAAACCCCTTATGATTTGTATTGCATTAATCAAAGAATAGAGATTAAATACAATGCTTGCTCAAGCCTTAGCACAACCTGCAAGTGTATAATTTATCCCTCTATCTAACTGACTGAACTTGGCCAATACTTAGCCAATTTTTCAAGCCTCCAAGATCATATTTACTTGCGTTGTTCCTCCAGGAAATTAGCCTCTATTAAATAGGAAATTCCCTCATCTGGATTGTGCAATCTTTTGTTCCTTCCTCTGACTACATGCACCATATTTACACATTGGGATATGCTATAACTGATAGCACAATGTCTTGGAATCTCCATCTCTCCATGCATGAGATAATTTAGGTTGATTTATTAGTTATCTGGATGACCACTGAGTGTGATTGAAGTTACACTGCACAACTTGACCTTCCACTAGTCTCTCCAATAATTGGAACTACTTTAACTAGCCATAACTCAATTTAACTGAATTAATTTGCTACAACTGAAATTAACTCGACTTAGGGTCCCAAAATTTAGGAACCCACTTAACACAACTAAATTTCATTCCCTTAACTCGAATTAACTGAGCTAGACTCCTATTTTTTAGGAATCAACTCAAGTAAGTCGAGCTTTAACTCATTAAATTGAATCCAGTGTTCTTAACTAAGTGATAAGAGCCAAGTCACCTCAGTTAACTCCTCCAAGTTGTCTGTTGATGTGGAATTTCGAATTTCCTCAAATTGATTAAGGCAAAAATCAAAATTGAGACTTTCTTGCTGCATTTTCAACACTCCTTCTCGACAATAAAGGGATTATCAACCACCCATATCCTGCACATATGGAATGTAATGCATGAAACACATCTCACTATTATTGCTACTATTGCAACATCTACAACTGAGAATCATAAAAAAAACAAACTGAATCAACTGTGTCTACAATTTTCTACTGAGAAAACTATGATGTTGCTGACTCTGCAACTGAAACCCTACTCTGCTGTCAACACTCCTTTGCACTCCTCAACATATAACTGACACTAATCCTCTTGCTACTGAATATTGTGGGCCCCCGTAGCAAGGTAATTATCCATGAGGAGAACGGCTCAATGGACCCTACCCATATTTCTACAACTATTGGACTAAGGATCTACATCGCTCCACCTCGCTCCTAGAGGTATAGTTGCATGTGCTCCCTCTGCCCACTTGGATCGAACTCTCCCCTACTGGAGGTCTATGCTTGAGTGGATTTCTCCATTCTGCCTCCTCTCTGCTTCTCCATTTGTGGCTACTCCACAACTTCCCAAGGCTTCTTTTAAGGTTGCATGTTGAGAGGTCTAACATGATCCCTCTCAACCACCATATCTCTAGTCTCTACCTTGCTCCTCAAGGCTTTGCATATCTTATACCTCAAGTGCATATAATTTATTGACTCAAGAACTGATCTAATTCACTTTTCTCGTGGATATGTGTCTCAGAAATGCCTTTCCTTTGTTGAGGATCACATCATAACCACAATCTTCCAAAACTACAATGGAGACAAGATTCTTATTTAGACCCAGAACAAACATCACATCCTTGAGTTCGAGAGGGGAGCCTGATTCCCTCTAGAAAGTGACTGTACCACTATTGGTCGCATTATACCTTCCATCGTCTCCAAACTCAATATTCATTTGGAGCTATTTCTCCTCCAAGTCACTGAAAATTTCTTTGATCCCCGCCATGTGGAACGAGGCACCACTGTCCAAGTACCACATGCTCCCAATCATTGTGCTCACCATGCATGCAATGAGAGTGAACTCAAGATTGAATTGTGAAGCCAAATCTTCACCTGCTACTACTACTGCAGCCTCATTCTTGCTTTCCTTCTTGTGTGGACACTTCATGGCATAGTGCTCGAATTCATGACAGTTGAAACACTTGATTTTGGAAAAGTATTTATTTTTTCCCTCTTGGCTGTAATTAGCCTCTCCTTGGGACTTCTTCCCCTTTGCCTTCATTCCTTTGCTGAATAATGAAAATTACTCTTCCTCTTCTTTGTATGAGGTCCAATCTCTAGTATTGCGCCTTATTTCCTCATGTACCAAGTCGTACCACATGCATTCCCACTTTGGTAGTTTCTCCCTCCCATTCACCGAATCTTGGTAGTTGTTCCAACTCTTGGGAATGCCTAGAAAGGCTAGGCTCACCAAATCATCATTTGGGACTGTGACACCAAATCTTGCAAGTTCATCACGACATTGTGTGAACTTGCTCAGATACAGCTGAATTGAGTCATTATTTTGCATCTTGATATTTCGAAGCTTGTCCTTGAGCGCTAGCTTCTTATGGTCGTTGATTCTGGAAGAGATCTGTCAATGCTTTCCACATTGCATACGAAGTATATTTCTCATGGAGATTTGAGACAATATGGTCTCATACTCCCTCCAATATGATTATCCTTGCCCTGGCTACACACTTCTTCCATTCATCTAGATTCTGAGTATCAACTATTTTTGGTTTTAGAATGTCACTCTCGACAAATTCCTTCAACCCATTATCTGCCAGCATTGCCTCCATGCAGTCCTTCCAAGCAACATAATTCGAGATTCCCTCAAGGGCATACTTGAGTCTTAGTCCATAGAAATCCATCCTTCTAGCTCTGAAGAATTGATCCTGCAAATCCGATCCTCTTTCAAAGACAACTTTGAAATCTCTTCTCTACTGTGAATCTTGATCCAATACAATGTAGAAATTAATGTGTAGATTCTAAATTTCTAATGAAATTTACCAAATCACAAGACTATAATCTACTCTACTAATATGTGGAAGCTAATTCACGATCGAGAACACATAACATCAACATACAAGAAGAAACATCACACATGCAGAGAGATTTATCTAGGGGAAAGCAACTGCTCAAAATTCCTTGCTATTTGTATTGCATTAATCAAAGAATAGAAATACAATGCTTGCTCAAGCCTGAGCACAACCTGTAAGTGTATAGTCTATCCCTTTTCCCGACTGACTGAACCTGGCTAATACTTAGCCAATTTTTCAAGCCTCTAAGCTCCTATTTCCCTGCGTTGTTCCTCAAAGAAATTAGCCCCTATTAAATAAGAAATTCCCTCATCTAGATTGCGTAATTCCTTTTGGTCCTCCCTCTCTCTATATGCACCATTTGTACACATTGAAATATGCTACAACTAATAGTACACTGCCTTGGAATATCCATCTCAACTGGGTAACTCGAATTCTTTGCATGCATGAGCTAATTTAGGATGATTTTTTAGTTATTTGGATGATCATTGAGTGTGATTGAAGTTACACTACACAATTTGACCTTCCATTGGTTTCTCCAACAGTTGGAACTAGTTTAATTGAGCATAACTCAATTTAACTGCATTAAATTGCTACAATTGAAATTAACTCAACCTAGGCTCCTAAAATTTAGGAACCCACTGCATACAATTGAACTTCGTGCCCCTAACTCAAATTAACTGAGCTAGACTCCTATTTTTTAGGAATCAAATCAAGTAAGTTTGAACTTGAACTCATTAACTCGAATTCAGTGTTCTTAATTGAGTGACAAGAGCCATGTCACCTTAGTTAACTCCTCCAATTTGTCTACTAATGTGGAATTTCGAATTTCCTCAATTTGATTAAGGTATAAATCAAAATTGAGACTTTCTTGCTCCATTTTCAACACATTTACCCATAATATACAAGAGGAAAATAACTCTTATTATCATCTGCAAAACCAACCAAGTCAGGGACTTCCATGTACCACCCAACCATAGATTGGGCTGAACCAAATCTCTCTTTTAGCCAATCACCCCCGTGCCATATTCCAAGCATGAATGTGGAATCTCGTGGACTAAACCAAGAAAACCAAACCAAGATTTCCATAGGCCAAAACACCTCAACCAATGATTCCACCTCATGGTCAGACATCACTAACCATCACCATATCGGTCTCCATCCAAGCTTTCCAAGGCTCCAAAGCGTTTGTTCCGACCTGACTTCCAAGACTAGTAACCCAACCCACAACTTCCACTAGGATCTAGAGTGTTTGTCCAACCAAAGCTTCCAAGACAAGTAACTCAACCCACTAAGGGCTCCAAAGTGTTTTTCCAATCAAGGCTTCCAGGACATTCAACCCAATTTGTTACAGGGCTTCCAAAGTGTTTGTCCAACCAAGGCTCCAGGAACTAGTAACTCAACCCCCAACCATATGGAACATGAGCACCAAGCAAAAAACAAAAGGGGAAACCCAAAACACCATGATTACCTAGGACATGGAAAGGCCAGGAAAAACCACTATCAATCCAGTAATCCTCCATGTAAATGATAGATCATAACCAAACAACCACATGCATATGCCATGCATGCCAAAACTAGTAAGGGAATCATACATGCAACTTGGTACCAGCAAAGCAAATTCGTTGCAGTTGTTGATCTTGTTGTCCTCTTGTGCTTTCTTGCTTTTCCTTTGCCTTCTTGCTCCAAATCTCAAGTAAGCCACACTCCTCCAAGAGTGCTCCAAGAAAATTCTAAGTGTCCAAGAGTATGAGAGACAATAGAAGAGAGAGAGAGATCCAAGATAAAATTGACAAAAAAAGGCATGAACTAATCCTCATAAGCCTTTTTAACAATGAGACCTCTATTTTCTTCATTTTCCATTATTTTTCCTTCATTTTCCTTCTCTCATGCAACTTGTGACCTTTCACCTTCCTTTTCTCCTATTTTCCATTATTTTCATAAATAAAATAGCAATAAATGTCTCATGCCTTTCCAATGATTTTTCCATTGCCTTTGCCAATTTCCATAGCCATTAATTAATCACCAGTGATCCCTGTCACTATGTTTTTACCCAACATTCATCTTGGAATACGTGTCCCATGACCTTGGTTATTATTTTTCCTTTATAAAATTTATTACATCGATTTTTAACTCGGGCTTGTTACAATATTTCTATTACCACTGGTTGATTCCATAATTTTTTGTTCTGCTTTGTTTGCTTTTCTCTTACTGCTCTCTGCTTAGGCCACCCCTTATTTCTAGAACTCTCTGTTTCATGGCTACTTCCTTCATCAACCCAAACCAGGTTCTGGGTCATATGCCTTGTTAATACACCAACTATTTATTCTGCGACGCTAGTAACATGAGGAGTTGGTTGGACTGGATTTTTTTGCTGAGCTGATATTTGAGGTTTTGTGGGATGCTAGGGAGGCACATTCTCATTAATTTCTCCTTCTTTGGTGTCTTCATAATCAGACTCCTCCAGATCTTCCTCATTTCTTTGACTAGGGTGATCCTCATTACCCTGATCTTGATTTTGAAGGGCATGGAATGGATTTGCAAAAGTGGTTGCCATGTTGTTTCCCTTGGGGGCTTGGGGTTTTGGAGCTTCCCCCTTTCCTCTGGGTCTGCCACTACTCTTCAGGAGGAGGGTTTTGCTCAGAACCCTTATTGCTAGAAGCTTTTGAACAATCATGACCAAATTTCTTGTAGTCGTGACAATACCGACACTTAAATGGGATATGCTCATAATCTAGGATTTGACGATGCTTCCACTCACTTGGGTTAGGTTGATATCTACTGGGAGACACTTTACTAAGTCCACCTCCACACAGTTTTTTACATAGGTGAAATGAGAACCTTTAGGCTCTCCTTTGTCCAAATATTTTCCCACCCCATTCTCGATAGCTCTCAATGATCAGAACTGGATCAAGGACCTAAGGATTAGCTCAAAATTCAAAATTACAGAATTGGGTTGAAACTAAGATGGTTGTATAGGTCTCGTATTCCTGATTCTAGTGCCGCAAACGGTTTGAAAAGCGTACACCGTATGAAGAAGTTATTGCACTTTGAATGCCAAGTGGGTTCGGCGGAGCACGGAGGGGCCAACCCTCCTCCCATGGAACCTCATCATATGACCAGTGTGGGAGCTTAATGTTAAGAGTGCTTAAGGAGCCTAATTTCAGGTTTAATATGTAATTAAGCTTCAGTTAAGTGGAGTTTAGTATGGCGAAGATTCTGGAGGCGCTCCCAAATTTAGGCGGACTTCCACTTTTAATGGAGTTAATTGGCAGTTGCCCCACATTTAGTGGAGGAAATTGGGGCAAAGTTGTTTTGGTCATAACTCTCTCATTATAGAACCAAATTGGATGAAATTTTAGTCAATTTTGGGTATCTTCGACCTTTTGAACACTTTGGGATAGGTTTTAGGTCCAATGGAGGTGATATTCAATAGATTTTTCTTCAGGGAAGATGAAGGAGCCATCAGGGCCACCATGAGACAAATTCAGTTTGAGGCCTAACTGGGGGAGTTAGAGTCCTTTTCTAGAGTTCCAATAGTCTAAATTGGATAATTCAAATGTTTTGAATCTGATGAAGTGGTTTTCATAGCATGTAGAGAACATTTGAAGGCCGAAAAGCTTCAGTAAATTTCTAGGGGCCATTATTGCCAACTTTTGCCAACAACAGTGCAGGGCTTAAAAAGAGCTTCTTGAGACCATATGCAGTGAATCAGTGGTCATTCTTGACTGAAAACATAATTTTCAATCTATTTACAGAGGTTTCAGCAAGTGTTAAAGACTTTTAGAGGTCGAAAACTCAGTAGATACATTTTCATTAACCCTAGTGCCAAGGGGTGCCGATAGGTGATTGAGGTGAAACCGGAGCAGCCGGAGGCTATTTTTGATGAAAAAAACTCTATATTGACTATTTAAGTCATTTTGGAACCAATGGAAGTGGTTTCAGAACATTTTTAGAACTTATAGAGCTCGAAAAGCTAATGTGAAGTTCTGGGTAGCCCTGGGCAAACCGTGGAGGATAGCCTATTTTGGGATTGCAGTGCTCAATTTGAGAAATTTATTAGGTGGTGTTTGATGTATGATGTGTATTGGATACATCAGTAGTGGTTTCAGTGACAGAAACATAATTTTTAGGGAGTTTGTGCCATTTGGAAGCTTAGAGTAGCTTAGTGCACCGATAAAAGGAATCGTGTCAACAAGAGCCTAAAGCTGTTTGCAGAATTTGGACAACCAATTGAGGGATATTTATGGTATTTTAAATCCTTTGGATCATTGTTGTATTCATTGGAATTAAGTATTTACTTTGTAAAAAAACTTACCATAATCCCAAAGAGCTGAGTCATTATGACCAAGCTCAAAGGAGACGTAGCCCACGAGATTTCGGGTGAACTCCTAGATTAAAATTATTGTTGTGTTTGAATGATTATTTGCTGCATTATGTTGCTATCATACATGTTAAATTACAACAAGAAAAAATGAAGTTAAGACACATAAACAATAAAAATTCACACACCACTTTCAAGTAAATAATTCCGCAAAATTTTCAAGTACAAGCTAGATCATTTTAATTAAAACTGAGTGGTAGGTTCTTGAAATACACACAAGTTATCTAGACCATTTTCAGATCACTCAAGCAGGCATCACTCCAGCAGGACAAAGGGAGCTGAGGAAGTTTGACCCAGATTGGGATTGTCGTGGGGATTTCCTCTCCAGGGTTGAAGTCGAGAGTCCATTTATTCAAGTACATTCCATAAGATCTAAAGAAATAAGGTCCATTTCGAAATAAAGGCTTACCTACTGCATACAGAGCTATGTTACCTCTCATATTCACTTTCTAGATTTTGTCGATCCAAGCTTCCATTAGCCATGCAAATGGCCACATTCCAATAAATTTCCCTATTAGGGCTCTTTTCGAGCAAGCCAAGGAAGTTCTTCGAGCACCTGATGGCAGATAAATGTCATGAATCTCATCATTTCTCTTCACAAATTTTGACTGTGAATCAAGTGTTCTTGCACGTTTAGTAATGGAAACAATCAACACTCGAAAGGTCGTTGCTTCTTCGTTAAGGGAAGAGGAAGGAGGGGGGTGGGGAGGGGGAGCGACCCCCTCCATGGGAGCCATGAAGGGATAGGGTTTATGCAAACTTTAGGAGTATCACATAGAGAATCCCTCTATCCACCAAAGTAATTATTACCATCCTAAAATGTTTGAAAATTACAGGCAAGATAGTTGGAGTAAATATCCATCTATCCATACTAGACCATGATTTCACCTATTAGTGGTCTAGTAGTAGTAGTAGTATATATATATATATAATGTTTAGATAAATTAATGGTAATAAGAATGAGTTAAAAATTGAAAAATTCAATTTTATTATATTTATTTTTAATAAGACAAAGTTTTATTTTTAACTATTTATTTTTTGAAAAAAACCATTATTTAGATCTTTTTAAAAAGAGTGAAATCATTTAATAGCAAAGTTTTATGGTCAAATTTCCCATCAATCAAGTGGGGCTATACCTTATAACAAACTTCTTACCGTATTTGGGGAAAATTTTGATGGAAAAATGGTTGAGTGGTCTAGCTTTGTGTTACATATTCTAAAGGAGTACCACACTCCCTCTGAAAGGTAACTGTACCTATGCCGATTGCGTTATACCTCCTGTCATCTCCCATCTCGATGTGCATCTGGAGATCCTTCTCCTCCAAGTTACTGAAGAATTCTTTGTTGCTGGTCATATGGAATGAAGCTCCATTATCCAAGTACCACATAGAACCCATTACCGATGACACCATGCATGCGATTAGAGTGAAATCCAACTCGAACTGTGAAGCAAATGCTTCACCTGCCGCTCCTTCCGAGGGATTCTTGCCGGTCTTCTTGTGCAGACACTTTGTAGCATAGTGTCCAAGCTCATGACAATGAAAACATTTTATCTTTGACAAGTCCTTCCTCTTACCTGCCTGACCAAAATCTGATTTGGAATGGGACACCTTCCCTTTCCCTTTCTTTGTCTTTACAATAAAGGCACAATTCTCCTCATCATTAGTCTTTGGTGAGGATTCATCTCTGGTATTCTGTTGAATCTCTTCTTGTACCAACTCAGACCACAATCGCTCCCACTCAAGTAGCTTCTTCCTCCCATTTACCGAATCCTAGTAGTTGTGCCAACTCTTGGGAATGCCTAGAAGTGATAGGCTCACCAAATCATCCTTGACAATTGTCACACTAAAACTTCCAAGCTCACCTCGACATTGAGTGAACTTCGCCAAGTATTTTGGTATCGTGTTGCCCTTCCCCATCTTGATCTTTCTGAGCTTGTCCTTCAATGCCAGCTTCCTGTGGTCACTGCTATTCTGAAACAATTCTGTTAAGGCCTTCCACATAGCATATGGAGTTGCCCTCCATGGAGGTTCGAGACAATGTGATCTCAAACTCCTTCTAACATAATCCTTCTCGACTTTGCTACATTCTTCTTCCATGCATCAAGATTTTGAGCATCTGTTGCTGCAGGCTTGAGAATATCACTGTCTATGAATTCCTTCGACTCGTTGTCTTCTAACACTGCCTCCATCATGTATTTCCAAGCTATGTAATTCAAACTACCCTCAAGGGCATATTCGAGTCTCAATCCACAAAAAGACATCTTGATATGCTGCTGGTCCTGAAGAAAAAATCTGCAAATTTGATTCACCTTTTCAAAACAAACTCGTATTCTTCTCCTCTATAGTAATTCTTGCTCTGATACCATGTAAAAAATCCACATAGATTCAACTGATCTTGTAATATGCTAAAACAAAATACTTGAATCTATTCTACAAATTGCGGAAACTAATTACGATCGCACAATCACATGAACAAGAAAGAGAAAGAATTAAAATCGCACAACACAAAGATTTATGTGGGGATAACCTCAACTAAAAACCTTGTTATTTGTATATTTCATAACGTCAATAATATGAAACAATACAATGTTTCTCTGAGGCTTGAGAGCTCTCTGCCCTATATATGACTGTCTCACTCTGATCGAGGCAATTTTGGTCCAATACTTCACCAATTTCTTGCCTCTGGATGCTCAGCCTTGCTCACGCAATCCCTAGGGAAATTGAGCCCCTATTAATTAGGAAATTCTCAATAATTGATTGTGCAATACACCCAAGACATCTTATTGACCTCATGCATGACCTGTACAATTTTCTAATTATACAACTGATAGTATACTTCTCTTTAATTACAATCTCAACTTGGTCTTCCTTAGAACTGACGTGCAACAACTATTTATAGTGAATTATCAGTTATCTGATTGATCACTGCATGTGAATTACCTCTCACTAGCTCATCCATCAATTAGAACTAGTTAAGCTGATTTTAACTCAAATAATTAAGTTAAATAATTACAACTCTTAACTCAAATAATTAAGTTAAATAATTACAACTCAAAATAAACTGTAACTGGACCCCCTAAAATTTAGAGTGAACTTTACATGCCTCCAATTTGACCCCCAACTCGAATTCACTGAGATAACTAAATCTTCCTAACTCAATTAACTCATACAAGCTATCATGTGATATAAAATTACAATTTCCATCTAATTTAATTAAAAGAAAATTAAATTAGAAACCTTTTCTTATTTCCAATTTTAACAAATTAAAAAACCATTAAAATAAATAAATTATAAAATTCAATTTATTATTAAAAGTTTTAATAAGGAACTATCCTTTATCTCATAAGTATTGTTATATGTGCAAAAATAAAAAAATCTAAAAAAATAAACTACAACTCTATTACCCAGAAAGTACAATGAAAGTCACTTAAATTGTGCCAAGGAAATCAGTCAACACTGTTAGTGTAGTCTAGTCAACACGATCTAGCACACGGTTATTGGAAGTCAAATAAATAAATTAGAAACTCAAAGACTAATTAAAATCGATCTGGTTATATAAAACCCAATTTACCTTCGGAATTTTCGAGAGCGAGAGGGACAGGCCATTTACCCAAATTAAAAGTCTTTAGGTTGGAAGTTTCGCGATACAGAGACATGGGGGTATTAATCGCTCCCTGAAAGATTCCTGAAGCCTTCAAGTTCTCGCTAAAAGCCTTCGTGGCATCGCCCTTATAATCACGATAATTATTATCGTTAATTTATCTGTTACAGACTTGAGGAACCGGGGTTTCGGAATAGGAAGACTTATTCTCTTATTCTGCTCTTGGGTTCTCATTCTTTTTCGATACCGCGGAGCAGTCCTCGGATCGAATTTCTGTAAGTGCACCAATGGCTGAGGAACTTCAGAGGCAGGCTATCGAGGCCTTTAAGGAAGACGAGTTCGAACAGGCCGTCGATTTGTACACGCAGGCCATACGACTGGAGCCTTCCAATGCCGGGTTTTATGTTGACAGGGCCTGGGCGAACATTAAGCTCGAGAATTATACAGGTAGACTCGAAACCGTGACATTCTGGTGTATTGCCCATAATGCGGCCGGTGACTTTTAAATGTTTTTTCAGTCGCCCTAGGGTTTCAAATCTGATCCCAAAGTCTCGAGGAAACTGTTCATTTATCTGTCTTAAAGTGACTTGCGTTGGCTTTTATGGATTGCTTTGCAGTTGGATTGTTTTCTCTGTTTGTAGAACTGGAGGTCAAATTCTAAGAAGAAAATATATAATGTTTGACTGTGTTTTGAGAAATTCTACATTATACTTGTTTAGCGGTTTATTTGATTTCGTTATGAGTTCAGTTCCCATGGAGTGATTGTTAATTCCAATCTGTTGAGAGAACGAATCAGTTCGAGGAGTATAGGGTTCATCTTGTTGGCTAAAGATCTATCGATGTTATAGCTGATTGTAAGTTTAGGAAGGGTGTGTTAGGAAACAATAGTTTCAAATTATTTTACAATGTGATCCTATATTTCTGGCTCCAAGCAAGGGTGCTCACTGTTTCTGCAGGAGGATTTGGCCTTTGGTTTCAATTGCCAGAGTGAGTATAAATTGAGGATGTATTGTAGCTTGAATTACAATCACGGTTTTGGTGCATGCAGCTGTGAAATTGAACGATGGAGCTTTGAAATTTTGAATCAGTGTTAACATGATAAGTCATTTAAAAATTGATTCGAATTGCATCTTTCGAAAACAATTCTGCAGGTAGGCTTTTTTTCGCTAATTTTTTTGTTCTCAGACCTTTACCCCTTTTTGGGTCCGCTGTATACGTTTATGCGACGTTTGCAACTTTCGTGCAGCCCATGGTAGCTTATTTAAGGTTACATTTTCGAAGTATTTAAGCCGTGATGCCAATCTCGGCAGTTTATGCGATGTATGCAACTTTTGTGCATCACATTGAAGCTTCTCTGAGGTTATATTTTCACAGTGTCTAAGCTGCGATGCTAGCCTCGGTAGTCTAAACTGAATCATAGAATGCGTTTGGAAGTTTGTTTTGGTTGTAGTCAAAACAACATCTGGACGCAGCGATGACTTATTGTTTCTGGTTCTTTGTAATTGTCACAATACGGTGATTGGTTTGTTTTGCCTGAGTTATTGTGGAAACTTACATGGGTTATGTTTTATGATATACAACTCAATGGCATTGTGCATGGTTTGTTTTGTCAGAAGCAGCCACTAGATGTCTCACTTAGTAATGCAGGTTAACGTGTTCGCAAGTTTGTTTTGTTTGGAGTCAAAATGCTATTTTAATGTATTGATGCTGTATTGATTCTGGTCCATTTTTGGTCTTTTTGTTGGTTAACAGTCCTTTTTTCCCACGAAGGGACAAGGAAATTCTGTTCTGTATACAGTGGGAACAGTCGAGTACAACAACCATGTAAATGCGCTTCCTTTTTCACTGTTTTAATGCATCCCTTTATCCGGTGGGGTGCATGTGTTCGAGTTTGAACTGGGGTCACTGTGGTGGTAAGTGACCCTTATTACCACTTACTCCAAACTGCCTAACCGACAAACTGATTCTGCTCCATAGCTACGATGTGTTGATTTGCTTGTTTTGCTGGGAGTGATTACAGATATCTAAACTGAAAATGAGATTTTATTAATGTCGGCAAATGACCCTCTCAGGTATTAAATAAATTTAACGTAGTACTTTTTCCGTTCTACAAGAGTTATATAGTTATGGGAAGGAGTTAGGTGGCCACTTTTTGCATTATTATGCAAGGATATAAACCTCGTTGGTGGGGAATTTGGTTCTTGATGTTTCTCGTTCTTATGATTATTTATTTTTATCCTATTCCGTTGCATACCCCTGCTATATTTTAATATCTCATCGGTCTCGAATTTGTTTTAGGGTGGTTGGATTCTGTGAGGACTTGGGCCATGGTAAACTTGGGGACCTCTCCGAAATTTCTAGTTGTACATCATTTTGTAGACCAGAACTGTATTTTACTAAACGAAGCTCTAGAATATGTAACACAAAGCTAGACCATTCTAATTTGACAAAACATTCGATGATTCCTTATATGACACTTGAATTATTCCTAAATCTTAAGCCTAGTAGGAGAACCTTTATGGGATAATATTTGTCAATGGCATTCTCCCTTGGATTTCCTTGAAATAGAAACCTACCAACAATACCTTCTGTGAAGGAATGAACCTAATTGGGCTCTAGAGTGGTAATGAATCTTTATGTAAACGTTTTCTAAGAATTTGGCCAAATTGACTAAAGTTTAGGACCAATAGTTAATTATACATTATGATGAGCAACTGCCGGCCTAAACATAATGTACATGTAAAATCGGCAAATCTAATGTGTTGGATATGAGAAACAATCTTGTGAACAAATGAAATTATATAGAAATTAGCCTAGAATATGAGTAAAGCTAAATTTTGAACACTTGCAACAAAAATGTGAATTTGCTTGGGAAATGAATGCCCATAAATTCTGAATTGTTATAATATAGGAAATTAATTTTGAACACTTACAACACAATTGTGAATTAGCTTGAGAAGTGAATGTCCATAAATTCTGAATTGCTAAAAATATAGGAAATTAGTGAAAGGTTCTCTCTGAAATGACATGGCTGGCAAAAACTGACTAATGTGGAAGAGAATGTTATAAAAATACATAAAACATGTAAGAATCAACATCCATAATCTTTCATGAAATGTTAGAGATTTTTTGTAGCTATACATTGATCTCACCATAAGAACATTGCTTGTTATGACCCCATTGGGGATGTGGCTATGCTTGATCATGCTATGTTTTTAGAGAGAAAAGGCTGTTGATGTGGCTATGCCTAATCATATGTTTTCAGAAATTAGGCTGGTGATGTGGCTATGCCTTAACATGCTATGTTTTCAGAAAAAGCAGGCTATAGCTAAACACATCTTTGGGAAAATGGGAAAAGAGAATACACCATGGGAATATAATTCTGTGTTATGTATAAAATTATTTTACTAACTTAAACTAACTTCATTTTAGACTACGGGACATGGTCAAAGATCATGCCCCCTCATGTAATGACTGTTGGGCTATATTTAAAGCCAGAGCCCTCATTCATTATAATGATCATTCAATTATTAATAAAAACATATGTATTTTTGTCTATTATTGAGCAAGTTCGCTCTAATTGGTATTGGAGCCAACCGTCCTCGACCTACAACCACATTCTGTCCACTGTTTCTTGCTGCTCCATTGTTGACCTGTACGCTCCAGTTCCTCATTTGCCCTCATTGCCATCTACGACATAACCACCACGATCTCTCCATCACATGACTTGCCTTTCCTTTGTCATCCCTTTTCCTCGACCCTCCTGCATATTCCACGCTTATTCCATGTTGTCCTCGTTGTTGTTTCACTGCTGTCATGTCCCCACAGTTTGCTGGTCCGGTTTGTTCATTCCTGCTAACGTGCAGCTCATTCCGTCAATATTAACCAGGTCTCGACATGTGCCTTGACTGATTGTTAAAATCTCTGTCGCAAGCTGCCATAACCTCCCAGCGATTGTTTCATTTAAACTTTTGATTTGTAACTTAACTTTTATATATATGTTTTATATAACTCACTCATAGTTGGTTATATAAGTTACATATAGATTAATTATATAGTTTATAGTTCTAAAGTTATATTGAATAATTTGCAATTATATAGTTTTATAATTATTTAATATATATATATATATATATATATATATATATATATATATATATTAAAAAAATAGGGTCAAGTTAAGGATGAAGGTTAAGCTGGATAAATATACGCTACCACATACTCGATCAATGTCAATGGCTGATTTTAGTAAACAATTGATAGATCTTGAGAATAAGGTTACTGGACATTCTAATGAAATCAAGGAGCTCCAGGATACAACAAAGAGAATAGAGAGTCAGCTCCAGCAGAATCATAATGAATTTAAAAAGGACTATGCAATCCTTTCAAATAAGGTGGATCAAAATTATAATGCAGCATCAGTGGCTCATAATCAAGCAATGGCGATGTTGAACTGTATTTTTGAAAAGTTGAAAATTACTCCTGATCAAATACCCTAAAATAATGAAGCTACTCAACATTCATATTCTTCAGATACGTCAAACTCATCAGACTCACATCAGAACCTTGACTCTCCAAAATCATCTTCCATGCCCAATCAACAAAATAGATGGCTAATTTTAGTAAAAAATTGATAGATCTTGAGAATAAGGTTACTGGACATTCTAATGAAATCAAGGAGCTCCAGGATACAACAAAGAGAATAGAGAGTCAACTCGAGCATAATCATAACGAATTTAAAAAGGACCATGCAATCCTTTCAAATAAGGTGGTGGATCAAAATCATAATGCAACATCAATAGCTCATAATAAAGCAATGGTGATGTTGAATTGTATTTGTGAAATGTTGAAAATTACTCCTGATCCAATACCCCAGAATGACGAAGCTACTCAACATCCATATTCTTCAGATATGTTAAACTCATCAGACTCAAATTAGAACCCCCAGTCTCCAAAAGCTTCTTCCATGCCCAATCAACAAAATAGTATACTACATGAATTTTCAAAATATTTAATTTTGGAATCAATACTCAAATATGCAACGCTCGAATCAATACCCCTTCTTCACCCCACCAGTTGCTACATATCAATGAAGAACAAAACTTGAATTCTCCAAATTTGATGGTAATGGGAAATATAGTGTTGCATGGTAACTCTCCAAATTTGACAGTAATGAGAAATATAGTGTTGCATGGTTCAATAAAGCAGAAGAATATTTCGAGATTTATGGTATTGAGTATTTTGAGATCAACCATGCATCCATGCAAATGGAAGACAAAACATATAATTGGTATATGTGGTGGAAGAAGACGACACTTGCTATCAGTTGGAAGAAATTCAAAAATGCATTCTTTAAGAGGTTCCAAGGTATCAAAGAAGAAACGTTCTTCTCAACACTCACCAAGCTGCAACAAAAAAGAGATGTGGATGAATACACTTGAGAATGGGAAATTTTGGCTACAAGAGTACCTGAATTATCAGAGGCTCGTTTCATTCAATCACACATCATGAGACTTAAACCACATCTCTAGGCTGAGCTTCAGCTTCATGACATCACTTCTATAGAAGAAGCAAGATAGAAAGCAAAAGATGCAGAAAAGAAGCTCGAAAGGATGTAGTGGCCAAAAGATGAAGGAGTATATTCGAGACGAAGATTTCCCCAAATTGCTAACAAGGATAATACAAAATATGTTCCACCACATCTCCGTGAAGGAGAAAAAACTAATTTGGAAATGCAAAGAATGAAAGAAGGTAACTGCAAACGCTGTGGTGAAAAATGGCATCCTAAACATAAATGTGCTAAGGGAAAAGAGACCAAGAATTTGTATACATGTGAAACAACCAATGTTTCAGATAGTGAAGAATCAAACATAGAAGAAGTTGAAGATTCTCCACAATTTTTTCTAGAACCAGATAATGAGAATATTCTGCAAGTATCATTATTGGCCATGACAAGTATATCTCAACCCCATACATGAAAGTGAAAAGGACATATCAAAAAGAGTAACGTAATGGTTCCAATAGATACCGATGACACCCATATGGCAAAAAGGCTCAACATTTTCGCATATCCCATGCCCAACATGAAAGTGATGGTAGTTGATGGAAATAAAATTGAAAAAGTTGGGAAGTGCCATAAACTCAAAATACAGATTCAGGACTACAATCTTGAATCTTTGTTCTACACTGTACCATGAGGATGAGTGGATGTGGTCTTAGGTATCCAATGGCTACAAACCCTAGGCACTTACTTTGTTATTTGTGTTCCAAACCCTAGGCAGAAATACAGGTTATTTGTGTTCCAACCCCCTCAGAATCAAATTGTATTGTCATCCTAGATGATGAAGCTGATCCGGAAGGGAGCACCAACATATGTAGTGCAGTGTCATTAGATGGAGATGTTGGCTTCAAGATTGTTGAGCAAAGAACCACCTGAAGTTCAAAAACTGATTCAAAAACACAAAAGGGTGTTCCAAGATCCTCCAGGGAAGATGCCACTTGTAAGAGAAATTGAGCACATCATCGAAGTCAAATTAGGGTCAAACCTTGTCAATATCAAGCCATATTGGTATCCACATCATCAAAAAACTGAAATTGAAAGATTAGTCCAAGATCTTTTGAAGTGTGGAATCATTTTGTCCAAGACTTGGGGGACAAAAGCATTTTGTCGACAACACCCATCATTATGTATGCTTTGAGGACAAAGCATTCTTTTGAGAGGGAGGCAATGTTATGTATAAAATGATTTTACTAACTTAAATTAGCTTCATTTTAGACTAAGGGGCACGATCAAAGATCATGCCATTCTCATGTAATGGCTCTTGAGCTATATTTAAAGCTGGAGACCTCATTCATTGTAATGGTCATTCAATTATTAATAAAAACAAATGTATTTCTGTATATTACTGAGCAAGTCTGTTCTATTCTGTAAAATGAATTGTCAGAAGTTGTGAGAGGAATGTTTATGTGTACTTGAAAATCTTAAGAGAAGAAAGATTGATTGGGATAAAGGGTTTGATATTACAGAAATTCTACTTATTTTCAATTTCAATTTTTGGCATGTATTCTTGGAAAATCCCATTTTTGATGGAATATTTATCTTGGGCTTATTCTCTCATTATGAATTCTTGGAGTGAGCTTTTCATATTCAGAAATTGTTTAGTTTTCTCTAATGAACTGGCAACATTTGAAATCATCAGTGGCACTCATAATGTGCTCATTAAGTTGGATGCTTCATTTTTGTTGAATTTACAATAAGTTTATGTTAATTATTTACTGATTAGCTTGAGGATTTATGTATACCGAGCTTTTATTTATTTTATGTCCTTGTGTTTAATAGACGCTGTGGCTGATGCAAACCGGGCAATAGAATTGGATCCTTCTCTGGCAAAGGCTTACCTGCGTAAAGGGTAAACATTTTGTTCTATGTTCACATTCTGACATTTTTCTCTTTCAGGTTTTTGTGGTGTGAAAATGCGGTCACTGATCCACTAGCCACACATGTTTATAGTTGAAATGAGGGTTGATTCAAATTTGTCATCCCTACTTGGCATTTATATTCAAATGTCATTCTAATATAACTTATCTTTTTACCTTACAGTATTGCGTGCTTTTCTCTGGAGGAATATCAAACAGCTATGGCTGCATTTAAGGCAGGATCTGTTCTTGATGCCGACAACTCAAAGTTTAAGACTTGGATTGATAAATGCGATGCACGGCTAGTTGGTAAATTAGCTCTACCACAACGAACTGATCTTTAAAAGAGATAGCCTTTCTTAGTTGTATAAGAGTAATAATCTTTGATTGCTCTTCGTTCTTGAGCATTTAATCTCCAAAGAATTGTAGCGATTGATTCTAGTAAAACAAACTTTAAAATCTCTGTTTCTGGAAACGATATTCTAGTCTTTTGTGTTCCCAGGAAATTTCAGAAAGGAAGAAACGATATTTGTTGAATAAATTACCTTCAGTTCTTTGTCATTATGGACCTTCTTTGCACCCTTCATGGAGTTAGAAAATTGTTCTGCCGGTGCGATTTTTGAAAAAACTGTCTGGGGAAAAAACTATCTGAAGTCCTGCAAAATTTTGTCTAGGGCACCTGAAGAAAAGAATCCATGTCAACTGCAAGTCCAAACCAATGTTATCGGAACCGAACTGGTCATTGAACTGAAAAACCTTGTGGACCGGGAATCGGTCGGAACAGGAAAAAAACTGGTTTACCAAAAACACATAAAATATTCATATTTTAAAGAATAAACATATATATTCATGTGCATCCATATGAATCCCAACCATTTATACACAAATATGCAAAAGTTCTAATTTATATAGCAAGTAATAGTGCATACAACCAAAATAGTACTTAGTGCAAAACATTGTTAAAACAAAAATGTTACAAACATCAATAAACAGGCTCTAAAAGGCCTTTATAGTCCAAAATAACATCATTGATCATGGTATTATACTACAACCTACAATACTGCAAGCTACAACTACAACAAATCAATGATCAAATCATCAATCATCAACATAATCATGCTCCTTATCCTCATCTAAAGAATGAGTAACATCCAAGTCTGCAATGGGATTATGGCTTGATTCCCATGGCCCTTGATTTACCCTCTAAAATTTTGGAGAAAATCAACTCCAAAATCCTTTGAAATCAACCATGTAGCAGCCCCAACAAAATAAAAAAAAGTCTTCCACCAGTTGCAAAAACCACTGAAGAAAACCCAAAGATCTCTGGGAATTTTTTTTTTGAAGTCTCTCGAAAATTTGCCAACCCAACAACTCTCCAAGACTCCAATCGGCTCTTCAAATCTGCAAAAAATTTCCCTTAGAACAACCCTGCAAAAAACTCTCTGTTTTCTCCTCATCGAACTCAGCTCAAGAATTTCAAAGACTCGAATGAATAGTGTGAGTGAAATAGAGGGGGTAGGGGTGTTTAAGTAGCTTTATGAGGGGCCTAGGGTAGCTTTAGTAACTAGGAAAAATAATAATTAAAATATTAATAATAATAATAATAATAATTTAATGCCCAGGTTTGTGAACCGGTCAGAACTGGACTGGTACGGAACTGGCCGGTTTGGAACCGAACCGGTCATTTCCGGTTCGGAGGGCAGGTTCGGACCGGTTTTGCCTCCAAACCGGTCAGACTGGCTGGTTTTCTGGAACCAGTTCGGTTCCGATAACACTGGTCCAAACATGTGAATATTTTTACCAGTGCATAATGCTTGCTCTCTCAGGCAATTTTGCTTGCGTTCTTCCTGTTTGAGAATTGTGAGTGTTTCTTTGCTGAGTTTCTGTGTATTTCTGGCTTGTCTTTTTCTGAAGTTATTCACTTAAAAAATATATTTAGCCTTCGTCTCCTGTATACATGACTATCTTCATGCGCCACTGTCTAATAATAAACTAGTATAGATCCATCTTAACTTTGGATCTCTTAAGACTCGGAAGTTTGTGCCTCGGTGTTCAATAGATCTGGGGTTAAAACTTAAGATGGATCTATGTTAGTTCTATTGAAGAAGTCTTTCGACAGAAGCAGTGACATACATGAGATTCAAGTTTCAACAGATCTCTCTCCTCTTACGGAATCAAAGATGAACTGATGTAAATTCTTGATAATAGGAACAAATGGAGTCCCTTACGATGGCATATTTAAGATCTCCCTAATGGACAACCTATATTGAGGGTCATTCAAAATGACAGAAAGATCATTTCTCTATTTAGTAGTACTTCAGATAATTTAATATTCAAATTGGGACAAGGTTTTTCTCTTTGGCCATTTTTTTATCTCATACTGCAATAGGATGTTGAATCAGTTGCATCAGTTATTCTAGTTTATTTTCTAGTTCTGGATCTAGTGTCAGAATGAAAGGAACCACAATTAGAATTGTTTGTTCATTTATTGATGTATCATTGTCTTCTTTTATGCTCTTTTGATTAGAAGTATTATGGAATACAATGCTTGTTTCTGAGTCTTCTGCTTATAGAATATGTGATGGTTAATGAGCTTGAGATGTTCATAGAAGTGTACGTGACATGGTTGTATTTGATGCTTATTTGACCTGTAGTATTTTGTCTTCGTTTTTGTTTGAAACCATACAGAAGAAGCTGCATCAGATGGAAGAGAATCACAGTCTGTTTCTCCAGCAGCAGACAATGGACCTGTTGCCCCTGTAACAGATAATGGTCTTCCAAATGTAGCATCAGAGCAATCGACTTCCAGAGATAATAATAATAATAATCTTGGTGAACCTTTGCAACCAACTAAACCTAAATACAGGTGAAAATGATCAGTGTGTATATAATGCTTTAAATTTTAATATTATATGTCGGATATTGGAGCATTTGATGTCCTTCTGTTGAAGGATATTAAATCAGAGGATCCTCATCGGTTTGTACCTGTTAAGTTCTTCCTGTTTGTCAAATAGCTGTTATTGAATTGGATGGGGCTTAATGATGATGCATTTCAGTCTGTGCACAGAAAGCATAGCTTCTGTTTTATGTGTTGAACATTCTCATTGTTTCCTGTGCAGACATGAGCACTACCAAAAACCAAATGAAGTTGTTGTTACCGTGTTTGCAAAGGGATTGTCTAAAGACATTGTTAATGTTGAGTTTGGGGAACAGTTTGTATGTTTTCTCTCCTAAAGGATGATTGGTTCTTTTTGTTTCTTATTTAGTATAATTAGTGGGCTTAAGGATTAGTTGGACTATTTTTTTGGTTTATATTATTGGTATAATAATCACTCTAGTGATCAGGTCGTTTTGGTATTCTTGTGATTTCAGTTGAGCATTATCATTGATGTCCCAGGGGAAGACAATTATGTTCTTCAGAAGCGATTATTTGCTAAGGTAACATTTGCATTATAGTAATTTGTGTGTTGTTTTATGTTGTTGCCTAAAGGTGTATAAGCATGGTAGTTGGCTGTAGTGTTTTGCATGTGATGCACCTTTTTGGATTCTACGATAATTTATGTTCAGTTTGAATTTGCAATACTGGTTTGATACCTTGTTTCTCTGGTTACTGTGTAATTTTTAATTTAAAATATGTAACTTGTCTGGTTACCTTTTACTTTTATTGCCTGACTGAACCTTGTATCAGCTGTATCATGTGGAAATAAAAGCTAAAACCAATTTAATGTTTTTGGATCTGTTATGGTATCTCACATTTGACAATGCTTTATTGGACGACGGATTTAAATGCTATCATTTAATCATTCTGAACTTCATAAGCAACAGAGAACATGTAGCTAGAACCTCTTATGAAATGTGGCAAACTAATCATATAGTCAACCCATTGTGCCTGAAATTGGCAGTAAAGGTATCTATGCATTAACTCAATGTATGATATCCTGAATAGGAACAGGAAATTGATGTTGGTGGTCATATATAATAATATTTGTATTGCAATAATGTTGAGAAATGGTACCAAGAAAGTGTTTCCTAGTGCTTAGTGCCTAGCCTAGGAAAAGTGGTAAAGTGAACCCTTTGTGAAGTAACTTTACTTATAATTTTATAAAGTGATTTTAGAAATTAGAAAGTGGCTTTTTCTATTTAATTACTATATAAAGTTTGAGTGGCTTAAGTGATTTTAGGAAGTGTTTTTTTTTCTTTCTAAAAGTGACTTAAGTCACCTCAACGAGAGATTAAGTCACAATTGTTGATCTTGAGATGGCAAGATTTCATGTTGGCCATTGAGATCAAGGATTAGTGGTTTCAGTAATAATGAATTTATTAAAGAAGGGGGAGTGAAGAGGTAGGATTTTTTTATTCTTCATGAGATTTGGAGAAGAGGAGAGCCAAGGGAGAATTTTAGCAGAGAAGGGAAAGCTACAACAGGTACAGTAGTAAAGACAGCAATCATGTAACATGAATTCCAAGGCAGAGAACAGACAAACAATTCAAGGCAAGGACAGTGTGATTTGGCAATTGGGCTACATTTATTGTAGAGAGGAGGCATGGAATTTGAGGTGGTTTGAGGGTGGTTGAGCATTGTTTTTAGGCTATTAGAGCTTGATTTTTGAGGCAGTTTGAGGCTCGAAATTCGAGGCAGCCTGTGGGCATGAATTTCTAGGAGTAATCTGTTGATTTTCTGAGTGTGAAGGTCATGAAAATCAAGGCAGGCAGTTCAGGAATTCAGGGAATAGCTACAATACTTTCTCCAAAGAAATTTTGGGAACAAATTTCAAAAGGAGTTAAGTGGGTTAATAGCTATTATTGCACGTTGTAAATTTTTTTGAATAACAAATAAAATTTCCCTCTTGTTTTTCTCTTCAGGGTTTTTTCAAGGGCTTTGGACCAAAATCACTGTGTAAAATTTGTGCAATTGCTGCATTTATTCTCAGAGAAAGTGAAAGAGTAGAGTGGGCTTATGTGTTTCATGTTTTAGCAAATATTTATGTTTAAAAACAACAACAAATTTCTATGTTGGGTTGGACATTAAACTGATGTGATTTCTAAAACAAAAATCGGGTTGGACCTACAGTTTTCTGCATGGTATCAGGGCAATAGTGAACCTATAAGCTAAAAAGTGTTGAACAACAAACATAAACATCCTACATACCCAGAGATTTGGTGGCTGAGAGAGAGATTGTTTAACCATTTTTAGTCTTGGATAGTTGTGTTGGTTGAGAGGGTCAAATGACTATTGGTTTGAGGGTGGAGGATAGGTTGGGTAGGGCTGAAAATTTTGGCCCATGGAAGAGTGGAGAGTTTGAGTTGTGGGATTTTGTCGAGAAGGCAGTACAACCACTTACTGATCCTATTTAGTTGTTAGGCTTCAACAAGCACAATGTGAAGGCTAAGAGAAACCTTTTTGATGCGATTAAAGACCACATTATACCTCATGTGTGAAGCAACAAAACTGATAGCTTGTTGACTTAAATTGTAAAGATACACAAGAGATATTTGTAGTAATTATTTATTAATATATAAAAATGTATAAGCGATGATGAATGTTACAATGAGGGCCTGCTTATATACTTAGGCAGGCGCCCCTTGATGATTGGTCATGTCTTTGTAGACATGCCTTTTCATTAAACTAATGACTATTAAAATAATCACTACTTTAATTATTTATTGATTACATTATTTTTATTTATCTTATTTGTTATGAATTATATTCATAACATTGCCCCTTTCTTCAGAAGCTTTGTCCTCAAAGCTTAATTGCAGACAATTTTCTTCACTATGCGTTTTTGTCATTTCGTTTGTCTTCACTTTGCGCTTGTCAATAATACTCCCATGAATTTAGATATTTTTGTGCTATTGCAAGCACCAAGACAGTTGATAGTTCCTTACACCCCACAACAAAATGGGGTTGCTGAGAGGAAGAACATGGCCATAATTGGGGCTGCGAGAGCCATGTTACATGATCAAGGGTTACCATTCTTCTTATGGACAAAGACATGCAACATTGTAGTATATCTACAGACCAAGAGTCCACATAGAGTGTTGGGGAGCAAGACCCCTGAGGTGGTTTTCACTGGGAGGAAGCCAAAGGTGGGGTACACTTGGCTTGCATGATCTCATATTGCGAGATTTTTGCCTACAATGCTCCTTTAATTAAGGTACCCATTGCTTGTGTACTCATTCAAAGTTGTTCTTACTAGTTTTAGGTCTGACACTTTCTCCCCCTATTGCAAAAAGCTCATCTCATACTTGAGATATTGGGGTGAGATAAGAAGAAACTGTATCAAACTTGGACATCTCAGTGTCGTGAGTTTCTTTCAACATCATTTTCTGGTTCAAGTTGTTGCTTTGGTATAGATTGGTCAATGCCTCCCACATTTCTTTGGTGGCTTTCTTTTTGGATATATGAGGAATAATATGATCCTTCACTCTCTCTAGGATAATCCTCTTGGCTTTCATGTCCTTTTTCTTATGGGCGGCCATAAGTGTCGCATCGGTAAGAGGAATCTAAGTTTGTTCTACAAACTTCTAGATTTCGTTCTTCTCTAACACCAACACAATTCTCTCCTTCCAGATATTGTAGTTAGATCACCCATCCAAACGATCTTCAAACCAGAGTCCGGTAGCCATCTCTTTCCAATTGATCAAACCTTTTGCCAAAAGGAATTTTTCTTGATGAAGAAGAAAAATGTTCTTTTAGTCTAGCTATTGGTGCATACCTTCATGCTTAGGCCGTGGCATTGCACTGATCTAGTCACACATCTCTGAAAAATTGCTACCACGTTGACCTCTGCTGCAGTGTCTCACAACAGCCAGTAGACCGATTGCCACTCCCTGTGCTTTGTAATCGATTGGCCTTGGCAATTGTTAGTTGCCTCAACAGTTGGTTTGTTTCTCCACGATTACAACCTAGCTGTGGTCCTTTGTTCCTGCGAATTATGCCTATGTAACCTATGCGTTCCCAGTACCTTAGTTGTTAGCTGATCCTTCATACCTATTGTTGGTCGATGACTGCACACTCTTACAACTTGTTGTAGCGATTGCCTCTCCACTATGTTTGTTGTTGTTGTCACGACTTGTCCTTATTTAGCTTGTTTGCTGGTTGTTGGAGTTATCCTTGAGCCCAATTGATAGGACTTGACCACCTCGCCCTCCATTGCCCTCCACCTGAGGCACTCTACCACCTTCCCATTCTCTCTTGTTTGTTGTCGACGGTTTCGGCACTTGGTTGTCGCCCTTGGCTCCTTGTGGCCACGTGGCTTGCTTGCCCAATTGCGTTGTCCACTACACTTGTATTATGACTGTGTGTCCTTCCTGGCCACCTCCTCATGTCACATACCTATTGGTCAGTTGAGTTGTTTTTTGTTCCTCGTTGGCTCTGCAATTTTGCCTAGCTCGGTTCTCAAAACTCGATCGATTACTGATTGGGTCTACTCCCTTTGCAATAGTCGCTTGATTTATGTTCCTCGATGCTAGTTTACTTGGCTGCGATACTCCCTTTGCAACCTATGCCTTCCTAGTACCTTAGTTGTTAGTTGACCCTTCATACCTATTGTTGGTTGATGACTGCACACTCTTACAACTTGCTGTAGCGACTGCCTCTCGACTATGTCTTCTATTGCTATCACGACTTATCCTTAGCTAGCTTGTTTGCTGGTTGTTGGAGTTATCCTCGAGCCCAATTGATATGACTTGACCACCTCGCCCTCCATCGCCCTCCACCTGACGCACTCTACCACCTTGCCAATCTCTCTTGTTTGTTGTCGACAGTTTCGACCCTTGGTTGTCGCCTTTGGCTCCTTGTGGTGATGTGGCTTGCTTGCCCAATTGTGTTGTCCATTGCGCTTGTATTATGGCTATGCGTCCCTGTTGGCCACCTCCTCATGTCGCATACCTATCTGGTTTGCACTATTGGTCGGTTGAGTCGTTTTTTGTTCCTTGTTGGCTCTGCAATTTTGCCTAGCTCGGTTCTCAAAACTCGATCGATTATTGATTGGGTCTACTCCCTTTGCGATAGTTGCTCGATTTATGTTCCTTAATGCTAGTTGACTTAACTGCCATGGAATCATGGGTTTGACAACCCACTAAGGGTGTCAACCACCTAGTTCACCTTTTCTATTTAAGTGTTCAATTGTTTTGTTGTTTTCGGCCCCTCTCTATTTTTTTTTTCTTTGCACGATTGTGGCCAAACCTAGCCCACTGATCTTGTACACGACTTCAAAGTTTTATGCTTTGATACCATGTTAGATTCTTAAAAATTTGTTGCAATTTTGAGATCGATTTTCTTTAGAGTTTTTGCCCTGATACCATGTTAGATTTTCCGTGAATCTAGCACTTGGTATGTAATTCCTAGTAGAAAATTGATATATTGAATAAATAATAAATATATAGCTAGGTTCCTAACACAAATTCAGCGAAAGCAAATTTAAATAACTGATCTTAATCACAATGTTCCAAACAAATTTCCACCCAACAAGTTTTTCATTAAAACCAAATCCAAACTTATGTGGGCTCCCATCTTGGGATAATGACCCAGTTGAGAAAACACATAATACAATAACTTGGATATGATCCAAAAGATCTGCCTTGGACCCAACACACCGCTCATTGAGATGCTGCTCTCAATCTTATGTTGCTATAGTGTGCCTTTCTCTTCTCCTCAACCTTGCTCTTATAATTTTACTTTGAGCGAAATCCCTAACCCTGACCCTAATCTCAAAGTGATTAATGCTTGAAATTAGATCTCGCCTCACTTGAGATCAATGGCTAAGATCAAAACTTACTAAAGTAAATTACTTTACTTCTCCTAGGTATTTTAAGCGAACGTATTAATATGTGCTTTTCCTAAGTTAAACTTAGAATAAGGCCTGTACAGAAGTACCTGCTCGAGCTACAAAAATCAACATCCTCCAAGTATTTTTAGCTGCCATAACTTTTGCAAAGGCATGCATGTTCTTTACACTGCAACCAGCTAGTGCCTTTGGTGTAGCATTTTGCATAGGCATGCATGTGCATTTTTTACACTGCAACCACTTTGTGTCTTTGGTGTAGTTATCTTTTTCAAATATGTCCATGGGAAGGCCTTTTTTTAACCTTCCATGATTCCATCCATAGGAACCATAGAAACCCCTTTAGGAACAAAAGACAGTGAAATTCGATACATGGTTGGATTCCAATATTGATTCGACTAGTACTAATATGCTGCACTTGGGAAATCACTTATTTTACTATAAAGACTGTCTTTTCTCCACATTGGTGATAATCCATTCTCACTGCTTCTTTTGTATAATCATATGGCTTTAATACTAAACCCAAGTATTTAATGGTAAAACCTAAGTTGGGGATCTGGAAACATATTTAAGAAAAACTCTTTATCCTTTTTGGAGACCCCGATTAAAGATATGGAAGTTTTCTCAATATTTATTTGCATGCCCATCGCTGAAGAGTAGAAGTCTAGAATCTTCTTACTCTTACAGGCATCCTTGCAAGATCCATTGGTAAATACTAAATAGTAGGATACCGTCAACAAATAGCAAATATAACAGACCAGGTCTGAATAAATTTGAGGCCGAGCCATTAATAAACACCAGAAATGGTGTTGATTGATGAAACACAAGGTGTTACCCAATTAACAAATTATAGATTTAAACTAAAATCAATCAGTGCAAAGGAATAAGTAGAGTCAACTCACTCTGTTATAGGTTTTCGATATGGTTACCATTGCAGACAGTTTTTCAACTGTTTATAGAGTGAAATGCCTTCTAAGGTGCCCCGCAACTTGATTTGACAGTGTCCACAGATGTTAGAGCTGTACATCCAAACAGTTATTCTCTACATTTAATTCCCACAAGTTGTCTTATTTGGAATATCTTGCCCCCAGAAGTGAAATTTCAAGTTTGTCACAAACAAAGCAATCTGTGATCTTTGGTCCTAGTATATTGATTTCGTAAGAAAATCACCTATAAATCGTGGGCCAATAAGTGGTATTATTAACTTTTAAGATGCAATGAAGTTTATATTTATAGGTTCTAAACTTTATTTTTTAATATTTTTGGGGTTTTGGGCTTTAATTCTTTTATTTTTGGGTTTATTGGTATAAAACGAGGGTACATTGGCAAAGATTCTCATAAGTAGGCTTACCACACTGTAGGTAATTTTACCAATTTCTTTACTACTGATTATTTTTTCTGTAGTATGTAATTTCATTAAAAGATAATCTGTTTCCTCTATAGTGTTATACCTTTAAACAAAACGGAATTCTATGTTTTCAGTTCTTAATGGAATTAACTTTTTGGCATTGAGATTTGAAATTGGCTCCTCTGTTTTCTGTAATGACAGATAATACCAGAGAAATGTAAGTATAGCATATTGTCAACTAAAATAGAGGTGCGTTTGGCTAAGGCTGAGCCAATCAATTGGACATCTTTGGAATATGACAAAAAGCAAGCTGTACCTCAGAAATCAAATATTCTTTCAGGTTAGCCTATAATTTTACATTTACTTTCTTGATGTATTGTTTTGATTGCTTGTAAGGTTTACTAGAATAGAGTGTGGAGAATTTTCATATTCATCGCTCCTCAGTGAAGTAGGCTGTGGATATGAAAGATTTATTGTGGAAATCCCTTATCTCTTTTAAGCTTTTAAGTGCACGTAACGGCTTTTATAAACAAACAAATACAATTGCCTTATGATAAAAGGCACATGTTCAAGCCATAACTTCATTCTTTCAGGATAAGGACGGATACAGGTAGTGTGGTGATAGCAGTTTGTAGTTAGAGTAGTGAGTTATTAGCAGGTTGATGTGGCAGTCCTTGTTTTTACATTAACGGACTTAGAATAGTGGGTTATTAGCAAAGTTGAAGTGGCGGTCCTCGTTTTTATATTAACTACAAGTAAAAATTTAAAATCCTTTGCCAAAAATGCTCATGTTGTTGTTTCCATTTTACAAATTCTATTGGTTGAGTGGAATTGAAGGCTACATTATAGACGAGGAAGTTCTCCTTGGGTCTTTAGGTTTGTGAAATGGTGAAGCCTATCTGTTCTATGTTTTTTCCCTTTCATTTAAATCTGGTGATACAATTCTTGGTGACATCACCATTTTTCGTTGTTTGAAATGTATTTTTGAATGTTTGAAATGCATTTTTGAATGCATAAATGGATTCCGAGCCCTAAAAAACCCTCGAGGCATGAATAACTCAAGTCTCTCATTCTAACAATTTTTGGTCAGATTTTAGGCAAAAGTCATCGGAAAATATGCTTGGAAAGGGCAAAAATGTAGAATGTTTAGACTATAATTTCATGAAATATGTGGTCAGAAGTTAGGTGTATAACATTAAAGGTGTTTTGATGGGCAAGAAAACCTGCAATAAAGGGGAGGAGGGTCCCTCTGGAATAGTGTTATTATGGTGCATGGTGATATAATGTGACGAGCACTAGCTCCAAAGTTGACGTCAAGGTGTTCTAAGAACATGTTGGTGCATCCAACGCATGGCCTTGTACCATCACAGTCTTTTAATGAAGCAAACTCATAAGAAGGTTGTATTGTGGAGAAATTTGCATCGTCACTGATCAGATTTTATCATTTTACCCTTACCGATTGTAATGTAATTTTATCGTTATACCTTCACAGAATTAGGAAGCGTGGTCGGTTGTTTGTAACATTTCAGCATCACAAAGTAGGTCAGTGGGACTATGATAGTACAAGAAGTGATTGTGTGGAAAATGGGACTGTAAAAGCGTCTCCTAAACCAATTCTAGAACAAGAAAGACATTTAGAACTAACAAGCTACCAAGTAGGTGCCAAGTGCCAGGTTTAGTGAGAGTAAGAGGATGTGTTGGTACAATAAGAATGCTAGAAACTGAAAATCTTGGTACTGAATAAAAAGAGATGATGTCAAGGGTTGCTTGATCTGGTCGCTGAGGACCAGTGAGGTGGCCAATATGAGGGCTTACCATCGAAGTTGTCAAACACTGTGTTGTTCAATGATATCCACTGGAGAGTGACCGGGGCCAGGGGGGGCTGTTGATATGATCCTAGGGAAGCACAGAAGTATGGATTCGATGTCTCTTGAATGAAAGTTCTAATGGGCCGGATCTAATGTGTCAGAATGCTGGACGTAATTATCTGGCATGGTAGGGAAAGGCTTCCAGACTTTCATTATCATCCTAGAGTGAATGTTAAACCAGATATTCAAGAAATCTGTTTTCACAATTTTCTGGAATGGCAAACAGGGTATTTGTACCAGAGTTGGACTTGTCACTTCTGATTCCCTCCTTCGAAAAGGAGGAGGCTTCCTGCTTTGATCAGCTGAATATATGTCAGATGTATATTTCCTGGCAAAAATGTTGGATGTTTCTGCCAGATGTTTTTGTATGTCTGATGTTTGTTCAGTTGATAGCCAACTGTGAAAATCCAACGCAGTAACATCATTTTACTGTTAGACTAACATAGATAACTTCACTTCCTTCTTAGGTAGTATTTATATGTTTTTAAGCAACTGTGATAGTTGGAGTAACAAGAGGATTTTTCTGCCTTTTCACACATCGTTTCATTTATTACCTCATTTGCATTTTTTTGGTTGTGTACGTAGATAGATGAATGATAAAGTATAACTGGTAGATGCTTGTAAGGTTTTTTTTATTGTCGATTTACTTACACATAAGGTAGCGACAATTTGATTTGTTTTAAACAAATTTTGTGATCTAACTTCTCCTGTTAGTCATAGGTTTAGAGGCAGGCATAAATGATAAAATATCAAAAACCAATCATCCGAAGATTCACCTCCCTACTGAACAGCAATGACAAATTTGGAAATTCCTAAAGATTTCCCTTTTCGCACTTAAAAACATTATCTTGCTTTTTTCTATGCTGACTGTTGTTGTGCTCTATACTACTCTTCAGGTATTCTTCCTTAAGGTAATAACATCTCAATTTTTTGAAACTAGTTACCTGTAGTAGCATTTATTGCTCTTCCACCTTATTGGTGTTTGCAAAACTCGCAATTTCCTTCTTGATGATAGCTTGCCATTGCCTTTGAATTTGGCAACAAAACCCTCTCTAAAGCGTTATCACCTCTTGTACTGCATGGAATGAAGTAAGATTTTCAGGGAAAGAGCCTTACCTTATTAAGTTATTAACCTTCCCTCTGGAACACACACATCTGCAACAACTGGTATCAGTGGAAGCATTTCAGTGGTAAATTATAATTACTGATTCCCAATTTTTGGATCATAGTCTTCCAACTCCTTGGGCATCTGGATTTTACACTCTGTTTCCACACACACTAACACTCCCATGAAGTGTAGGCCAGTTGGTTTGTCTGGGGTTTAGTTTCTATGAGATCTCAGGTTCAAATTTCATGAGGTGGCTTTGAGAGTGGGAGCCAACTGTGGGGAATAAAACTGTCCCAATGGCTGGTCAGGCTTGACCGAGACTCACACAATTCTGGTGACAGTGTTCCACAATTGGGCAGATTGTTCTTTCATCTAACATTGGGGCTAGTTCCTGCCTAGGCACAGCCTAGCTTGAAGAAAAAAATTACAGAGAGAGAGCTTCCTCTTTTCAAAATGAGGTTAACGTGCCCAGATTCTCAATGAGGTTAATGTACCCAGATCTAACATTGGGAGGATATATATATATATATATATATATATATATATACTTGGAATCACTTCTACCCCCCACATTTTGTGGATCGATTAAACTAGATTTGATTTGAATCTTGCCAGAGTTCAGGACATGTGCTATATTACCACATAAGCACATGTCCTAAACTCTGGCAAGATTCAACTCTCGTAATCAAGGCCTACAGTTTATCCGGTTTACGATCCACAAAATGTGGGGAAGTATCAGGGTTTCCCCTACTTTGGTTCCAAGTGTGTGTATATATATATATATATATATATATATATATATAACACTAGTTTTTTTTCTTCTCACAGTGAGGTTAACAGGCCCAGATTTAGCATTTAGGAGGAACCATTAGCACTACAATTTGGCTTCCCTTGGCTAAGCAGCTGTGAGTGCGGGGTATCTATTTTTACGAAAGTTGTTTAGGACATGTGCTTGCCTCCAACCACTGTTTGGTGCATCGATAAGCACTAATGTGTCACTTTGGGGGACTTAAACCTTGGTGGGAGCTATATATTGTGCCCATGAATGTTTGGAGTCTAAGAGAATAACAGTAATGTAGATTTGTTGTTTTAAATTCAAACACAAAAACTGGTCAAGGATAATGCACCCATGGATTTATTTTCAAGTTAAGGGCACAACAGTAACGTAGATTTGCAGTTTTAATTACAAACACCAAATCTAAGCACAGGAGCCACACTTTATTTTCCAAGACTACTTTCTTGCTGTTGGTGGTTCTTTTCTTAAATTTTTAGATAACCATCCAATCTTCTTTTATCTGCAACATCTGTACTGTCAATACCTTTCCAAGCAGTTGGACACTGTCCCTGGAGTAATCACAGAGTACTACTGTATTCTTACAACCTGATGTAAAACTGTGATCAACTTTGTGAAACTTGCTGATTGCATGTATGCTGATATGCTATGTTTATTATGGCCCCGCTAATCACATGTATGCATGGTCTGTCTGTTAACTTGTGAGCTGCGAAACATTATGTCTGCATGTTATTCCCTGCCATGTTGGCTGTTCTTGCACTTGTGTCTGACTGTCATTTGTTTGTTGCAGTATGCTTTCAACTGTAACTGATGCTTTTGTTTTAGCCTGGTGTGAGCTACCCAAATTTACACCGTGATGCTGCACTGCAATCTAAACTGTCATGCTGCAAGATTGCTAACATTACTGTCGGACAAGATCTCACACCGCCTTTCATCATTAATTTATAGAGTTTTCAATCTGCCTGCCATTGTCTCTGCTGTCCACTTTGCTGACTGACACCAAGCTGCCTCGCATGGATGATTTAAGATTAAACTGTATGCATAACTAAATTATATATAAAGGACGAAGCTAACTAAATTATATAGTTTGATCATTATATGTATATACCATCCCTCTCTTTCTTCTTCCTTCTTTACAGCATTCCTCTACTCATTTCCTGCACTCGCTCCCGGCTTTGCTTTGTTTGTACCTTTGCAACACTGTTTCAAAGCATATACTAAAACACAATGCCTATCCAGCCAGTTGATAAGGGCATTTGCAAACCTTGGGCAAAGTATGAGTTGAGGGCTACCTTCCTACATCAGAGTATCTGTCCACCAAAAATTCAAAGATAAGCAGAGGGAGGGAGGCTTGACTTTGCACGATACTTGTTTTTTGCAGAAGGGTTCATTCAACAGAGGCTTTACAAATAGAAAAATGTAAAAAAATACATGACAAATAGAAAAATGTAAAAAAATACTCAATTTTCAAGGAAATTTAAATATTTTGCATCGAAAAAAGAATGCTAAAATAACACTTTTTAATTTGGAATCCAAAAAATTGTATAATTGAGCATTCGATATGTCAAAAATGCCATGAACCATGTTATGAAGTTGCTAATAAATGAACATCAACAAACCAGGCCAATGTCAAATCTGAAATCAGCACAAAGCTTGCTCCAAGGCGTTGTAGGTATTATTCTGCAAAATGTATTAACCTTTTTGCACGACTTCGCTCCAAAACTTTTCTGGGAATTTGGTAGCATTGTTACTATTTCATGGTTTTTCATCTAACCGATCCATGACGTACATGTCTGGCCGTGTGAGTTCGTTGTTGTAAAGTGAACTGGAAATTTTATCAAAATCCTCACTTGAACTTTGATGCTCTAATTGTTAGTCATTACAACTTGACACATGAAGTTTCTCCATGCACGATGAATATTAGGTTCAGTTCATTACTCTGAAGGTGATTTGGACATTAAAGTGATTTCTCAGTTTCCTCATGGTCTAACTTATGTAACGTTTTTCCTTGCTGTATACATTTTTCTTTCAGCTTTTGGACAGTTAACATCATTGAGTTGGATTGCAGGGGCGGATATTCAGAGACCCACATACCCATCGTCAAACACAAAAGTCCGTAGAGATTGGGATAAGCTTGAAGCTCAAGTAAAGAAAGAGGTCTGAATTTTCCCAATTATTAATCTTTTTGTGGCCCTTTTATATTTATTAGTAACTGGGCTTTTTGAAGCTTGTAGATATTTACAGAGTACACTGATCGCTCTGCAGGAAAAGGATGAGAAATTGGAAGGTGATGCAGCTCTTAATAAACTTTTCCGGGATATTTACCAGGATGCAGATGAGGATACAAGGAGGGCTATGCAGAAATCCTTCGTAAGAGCTTATTCCAAGTGAAATGACGAATAACATTCGAAAGCTATAAATAATTACGTGCCACTATTTACTAATTTTGACCCATTGTTTTCTGCAGATAGAGTCGAATGGCACCGTTCTCTCCACAAATTGGAAGGAAGTAGGTGCTAAGCATGTTGATGGCAGCCCCCCCCAGGGCATGGAAATGAAGAAGTGGGAAATTTAACAACTTGCATCTAAGATTTAATCAGTGTATCATGAAATCTGTTCGAATTTCTGCTTGCTCTAATTTTGTAATGTGGTATATAGGTGAAGTGTGGGTAGTCATATGTCATTACCGGGTGGCTAGTCCAAAGCTGGGCGAGGGAAAAGATTTTCATAATTCATTGAATGTCTCCGGAAGATTTCGAGATGTGGGCTTGCCTTGTTTGAAAAATTTTCTGTTTTGCTGTTAGCATTAACCAGATCATCTCTCGTATGACAGCAATCAGACGCTCGGACAAAATTGCAAAATTTGATAATCCAAATGTGTCTGTAAGATTTTATTGGAAATTCAGTGTCTTCCCACGCTGGTATATCATTTAATCTTTGTAACATTAAGGGCCTGCTTGGGGTAAGCCATGTTAGGATCCTTCATTTCTTATTAAATTATTCCCTTATGAGGTTCAGTAACATGTTTCCTACTTAACATAATTGTAATACACAACTCTAGTGTATTGTAACCATATTCAGTCAATATTCGAAGTCCAGAACACTACAGTATGCCCATCAAGTTCCAATTCTTGTTTATATTTCTCACCAAGCAATCCTATGATTTATAATTATCAATTTGAATGATGATGTACTGTTATTATATATTTGATTGTTCCGCCTTAGACTTCTCGCCTTAGTGCAGTGCTCTATATTTTTAGAGCAAATGCTATTTGTGTTAAATGTACGAGGCAGCTGCGTTCACATATATGAAGTCACTACTGCACCATAGGAAATATACTTCTAAAATAAATAAATTTATTACAACAATATTCAAGCCGCACGATTTAGGACTAATATTATGTTCCGGTAGGATTTGAAGGATGACAAAATACTGTGAAATTTAGTTATTTCGAATTGCTTTTTGTTGCCTTGCACGGTGTTTTATTATTATTGTTCCTGCTTTTTAAATAAATTTGCTGTGATTATAAGTTATGCAATAAGAGGAGCGTAATTACTCTTTTCTAGTCAGAGTAGGAGCATCCATAAATATGTAAATATCAGCTCTCCAAAAGTGGGCTGAGTTAAGCTTTCTGTTCTTTTACTATTGAAGATTGAGTACGATTATAACAAGCGCTGCGTGGAGCTCAGTAGTCACTGCCTCAAACTGCAAAAATTGAATAAGCTACGGCACATGGAACCAACTATTCAGCAAACCAAAATATTGAGCACACTACCAATTTGCGTGTAGCAGGGTACAATTGGTAATTATGCCTAGTTGATTGTTTTCTTTTTCAACCAAAAAGAGTATTTGTATTGTATAAATCTGCGTTTGTTTCACAGCACATACATAATTCTGCGTTTGTTTCGCAGCAAATACATAATTCTGTGCTTGGTTCGCAGCAAATACATAATTCTGTACCAGGTTTTCATAAATAAATTTCAAGTGTTTTCTTCTTTCCAATAGGAATACGTGATTTTCCTGTGAATATATCCGACCAACAAAACACAAAATTTACAACACAATGTTACTAATTGATTAGAAAATATTTCATGACCAAATTTTCTGCGGCTTTCCCTGAAAGGTTCATTTAAATTTGTGCTATTAATCTCTATAAGAGTGCTTCTGTTGGCTCAGTATTTTGATTTGGTCTTTAAGCTCCTTGGGCACTTTTCTTGGGCTTCCCAATCTTCCATTTTTATATTTTCTTGTATCAACCAATTTATCTCTATTTTTTAATAGATTTCATCCCCCAGTGAGGAATTATAGCAAGTTTGGTTTGGCCATTAATCTTAAATTTACTTATTTTCAGTTTACACCCCTTGTTAGCATACTTCAATGAGATGCAAAGGAAACATGATATCATCTGCAACCTCTGTGGGAGGGAGCCTTTGACTAGATGATGTAGTGTTAGGAGAGTCTCACATGACTGAAAGTGAAAGTGTCTACTCGATGTGTCTCTATTGAAGTCTCTTAGGACATGGAAAGTGTCTACTCGATGTGTCTCTATTGAAGTCTCTTAGGACATGGAAAGTGTCTACTCGATGTGTCTCTATTGAAGTCTCTTAGGACATGGAAAAATGATATCTTCTGCAATCTTTCTGACTTTTTTCATAGATGCTTCCTTTGGGAGGAAGCCTTGGACTAGATGATGCAGTGTTAGGAGAGTCTCCCATGACTGAAAGTGTCTACTCAACATTCTTTGGCGAACAAAAGTCCTGGGTAGAGATCATGTATCTTTTGCATAATTATTTGTCATATGACTAAGATCCCTGAGTACTTGAACACTAGTCTTCTTCAGGGCTACAAAGTACCCCTCCCCTTTTGCCACCTCTAATTATGCCAAGTTGATCGTTATGTGTTAAATGGACACCTATTTCCATACTTGCAGTGTACAATTGGTAGTGTAAGCAAGCTACAATAGATATTTACAATTGGCAGTATAAGCAAGCTACAATAGATATTAATGGCAAATAGATTGTTACGTGCTAAATGGACGTTAATTTCCATATATGCAGTGTACAATTAGTAATTGGTGTCAACCTGATGTTAACATAAATAACAATGTCACATTATCAACTGCTCCCTCTAATGGAAAGGTATAGGTATTGTTATAGTAGCCTGAGTTGTAGTTGACGATCTATTGAAAGATCTTTCGAATATAGTTGAAGTGGCAATTAACAAAAATCTATTTTAAAGTCCACTTTAACCGCACTTGACCCAATGCATATGAAGTTTGCTGAAACATCCTGCCATGCAAGATTCACTTCTCAACGACTTGATTGCCTTAGTTTTAAAAGTACTCTTAGATAGATTCTTTCCAGACCATTCATTCTCATCGGGGGTTGGTTGCACAACCCTTTCCAAACAATCCATGCACATCGGGGGTTGGTTGCACAACCCTCTCGAATGGGCTGGTCTTCATCCACCAACCAATGATTGTAGATTGGATTGAAAAGCAAATTGTATATTGGATTAGATTAAAATGTAAATGAGGTAATAAGAGACGAGTTAGATGGTCCAGTAAGGAAATAATAGATATGTTTATTTATTCACTTCTAAATATGCCCACCTTGACTTCACATTGCCTAGGTTAGTGTTGTTTATGAATAAATTTAAATTAAATATGCTCACATTAATAAAAATGATACAATTGGAAATTCTCTTATCTTGATCATAACTAGAGAGGTGACTTTCGAGATTCCAATTCCAAGTTTTCTTCTCATTTTAATTGATTAAATATTTCTATTTACATATTTTTGCTCAATCCTTGAGGATTATGTGTATAACATTCTCCCCCTTAATCTAAAGGGGTGTTTGTGAGACCAAGAGTCATTTTGAATCTTAATTTTCTTTTTCTTTTTATTGCCTTGGTGAATTTGTCTACAATTCGCTCAGTTCTAGAACAATGTTGTGAGTGAATAGTCTTGGCCTCCACACGATGTCAATTCAAATGATACTGTGTTGATATGTTCCATTCAATCATGGAATTAGGGATTTTTGGCCAATTTAATTGCATAAATATTGTTGATCAGAAGAGTAGATTCACTTGTTTTTCCTACAAATTTTCAAGAATTTTTCCAAGCCACACAATTTCCTTGGTTGTTTCTATAGTTGCCACATATTCTGTCTCTGTTGTGGAATTTATTGGAACTGATTGTTTGCATGACCTCCATGAGACAACTCTGGATCCAAGCCGATGTAAACACTGATAGGGGGTGAATTAGTATTTTACTTGAAAAAATAAATTTTGCACTTACAAAGCATTAAATATCATTAGCACCAAATAAAATCTAATAAACAAAGCAATCAACATCACATAATTAGTACACAACAAATTTGATGTGGAATTCCAATGCGGGAGAAAACCACATAATGCTTTCTAATATATTTGATGAGTAGAATAATTTATCGGCACCAATTGAAGGGAAACACCATCTCCCCAACACTCAGAGAATGTGTTTATGTTTATTAGGAAGCACCAACTCTTGGAAAAGATGCACCAAAACCTTGTCTTTATCAACGCCAATTGGAAGGATGCACCAACACCTTGCTAGCATCCACTTGTTGCCCTAACACCACCTTGCCACCCTGAAAGAGACTTCAATCTTTGCCTTGCACCACTCTACCACCCTGAAGATAGAAGATAGAAAAAAAAATTGTGAGATCCTGTACCAAGGATAATGCTCCACTTACAATAACTTCCAATCATTGTCAATATTACTTCAATGTTGTCTTTGCTAATCCTTGCTAAGATCTGGGTTTAGAACTTAATCACTTACAACTTCAATTTTTCCTCTTAAATTTTGACAATTTTGATCACATTGAATGTTGCTATAGAAATAACTTTTAAATTAACCCTTTGTTCAGAAACTTGTCAAATATTTATCTAATCTTTTGTAATGTACAATGATCCTTAATGATGTACAACCCCAACAATTTTACCGAAATAAATGATGTAGCATATAAATTTCAAGATAAATACCTTATACCTTAATATCAATTTTGATAAAGTCTTGCTATCATTGTGTATGTGCCTCGTTGTCCACTGTCTTGCCTCATATATGTCTAGAGACTACTCCTTAGATATGCCCTTGGGAAGTGGCCTAAACAAGCCTTAATTTGTACTTTAACTAAGCCTTAATTTGTACTTTAACTCTGCCCTAGCCTATGGCCTAACTAGGCGTACCTTTGTCCTTAAGCTGCAGCCTAAATATGCCTTAATCCGCCTCAGACTACAACTCAATTCATCCTTAGACTGTGACCCAATTCATTCTCATACTGTGGCTTAAATTAGCCTTACCTTGGCCCTTAATTGCGACCTAAACATGAGCAAATGATCTCAAAACTAGGCCTTGATAACCCTCAACAAATCAGTCCAATGAGTCACCACAAAAGAAAAAAGACAAAAGTAAAATCCAAGTCCCCTTGGCCCTGCTTCAGATCTTCGACATTGTCCACAACGTCAGAAATTTAGAGCAATATTCATGTTACTTGCTTGTCAAGAATGATGTCCTTAAGGGCTCACAACTACCCTATTTATACATTTGCAAGCGGGGGCAAGAGGGAGGGGTAACGTTAAAGAAAATTGAATTTTATGGGATCGACCTATCCCATTTGACTCTTTAAAAGAAAAACACCCTTAATAGTTGGAGTTGACTTCAACTAATTTTGGTTGCAAATGGGACAATCCTTAGCAACATGGTAGCTAACAAATTCCTTCAAATGGAAGCTTGTTATAACCACTTAGACAAAATATGCCAACCAATCAAATCGATGGGGATTTGAGCTAGGCAATGGGGTTCGATTTATTTGCAGTGGCATATTTCTTCAATCGTGAGGAGCTACGTGGTGTACCACCTACTGATGGAAATGGCATGCTGAGTACTTTCAAATGATAATGGTCTAATATATATTTTCATCTTCATTTGCCATAACAAGAGCCAGAAAGGTGGGGTTTCTTCTAGAGTTGACATTAATGACAATAAATTTTCAACAATCTTCCCCTACAATTGTTGTTGCTTCTGTCTCCATGCTTCGGATCCATTTCGCCCTTTGAGATCAATAGAAAAGGTAAATTCCCCTGACGAAGTATCTGCCTTTGTCTTCCTGTAATTTTCCTTCACCCCATTTCTTCTTTGCTTGTTGGTATGCAGATCAATGTGAATCTGGAATTACTCCAAGTATTTTGCAAAAAATACTCTAAGGTTTCTCGTGGAAGAGACTTGGTGAAGATATTAGCTATCTGTATCTTTGTCCCATTATACTCTACCTTAGATATTCTTTTCTGCGACTTGTTCTCGAAGAAAGTGGTATTTTATAGGAATATGCTTGGTCTTGGAGTGCATCACAGGGTTCTTGGAGAAACTTATTGTGTTGGTGTTGTCACAAAATATCAAAATGGGCTCATTTTACTTGTATATCTTGTAGAGTTTGCTTCATCGAGAGGACGTGCACAACACTTTGTTGCAACAATGCATTCTGCTTTTGTTGTAGACAAGGATAATGAAGACTTATTTTTCTCAACCATGGCATTAGACAATCACCTAAGTACAAGGATGCTTCGCTTGAGCTTTTTCTATTATTGACACATCCTGCCCAATCTACATAAGTATAGGCTTTCATAGTTAATTTGTTCCCTTTGAGATACTGTAATTGAAAATTTGCTATTCCTTTGAGATATCTGAAGATCCATTTTACTACTAAGACATGGGATTTGATTACCGTCAAATCTTGCATAACAGGCTCTAGGTGCTTGCTTGAGACCAAACAAGGATTTCTTTAATATGTAAACACAATGTTCCTTTTCGAATAGCAAAAACCCTTCAGACTGTTCTTTGTATACTTCTCCCAATTCTCCATTTAGGAAAGTTGATTTTAGATCCATCTGATACACTTTGATCTTTCTCGAGCACGCATAAGCCAAGAATATCTCGATTACTTCCATTCTGGTCATAGGTGCAAATGTTTCTTCAAAATATACGCCTTCGAGTTGTGCATATCCTTTACATACCAATCTTTTCGTGTCCCCGGTTACCTATCCATCTTCATTGAGAGTGTTTCTGAACACCCATTTTGTGCCAATGACATTTGTGTCCTTAGGTCTTGGAACCAATTCCCTTGATCCAATGTTCATCATGGCAAGTTCTTCAAAGATGCTTGGCTCAACTGTGGATAACAACGAAAGATGTCTCTATTTTGGCGTGCATATTTGTCAACTTCTTCTAGTTTCTATTCATGTATTCATATCTTTAATGATATGCTATGTTGGGTGATTCTTCTAATACCAATGTTTAGGTGTTTTGGAAGGCACTTGAAGATTTTGTTGATTATCTTTCGTTTCTTCCTGGTTGACATTTGGCTTTTCTTCTGATTGTTCTTCCTTTTCTATTCCCTCTTCTTTCCCCAGTTCCTGTGTTTCCTTCTCTTTGAACATGTGCTTCCTTGCTTAGTTTTTAGGTTATGCATTTCATCAATTATCACATTGATGCTTTCTACTACCTTGTTGAGTCTAAGATTATAGCATTTGTACACCTTGATTTTGCTGGAGTATCCAACGAGTATACCTTCATATACCTGGGAGTCAACTTTTCCAACCTTTTTATCTTCCCTTTTTATACAACATTTTCTCCCAAAGGTTATAAAGTGCTTGAAATTTTCTGATCTTCCTTTCCATAGTTCATATGGGGTCATGTCGCTATTACTTTTGAGCATTCCTTTGTTTAAAATATGAAAAACTGTATCTATTTCTTGTACCCAAATGGTACCACTTAACTCATAATCATTCACCATATTTCTTGTATAGTTTTTTTCTTCCTTTCAATGACTCCATTTTGTTGAGATGCCTTGGCTATCGAGAATTCTTTTTATTCCTTGATCTTGACAAAAGTGTTGGAATTCTTTTGACGTGAACTCTCCTCCTTTATCTGATCTTAAGCACTTGGTTTTCAAACAACTCTCGTTCTTGTTTTCAACCATCTCTTCATAAATCATGAAGCATTCAAATGCTTCTGACTTCTTCATTAAACATATCAATGTCATTCTAGTGTAATCGTTAATAAGGAACATGAAGTATTGTTCACCATTCAACCCTTTAGTTCTCATCGATCTGAGTAGATTGGTCTAATGGTTTTGAAGTGGGGTGTTCCTTGGTTTTGAACTCAACCCTTGTTTTGAGATTTCAAGCATATCTCTTATTGCTCCCTTTTTGTTGATTTTGACTAGATTATCAAAATGCATGTGACCCATTTTCCTATGCCAAAGCCAACTTTCATCTTCCTTCCCCAAACAAATTACCTTTCCAATCTCATGCAAGATGTATATGTTATTTGGAGTCATTGTTGCTATCACCACTAATCTACTTGACCCCTTTTTTTATTTCACTTTTCCTTCAGTTCAATAGAACCATGTGTCCTTGGTCACCCATTTGACTCACACTTGGTAAGTTATACTTCATATTTTCAGCGAGTAAAACATTTTTTTTCTATGGCATCGTTGCTTCTAAGCTTCACTGTACCTTTTCCTTTAATTTTCGACGAGCCACCATTTCCAAATGAAACCAATCCATCCTTTTCCTTTTGCAAGGTTACATATTTGTCTCTATCCCCTCGTGTTTTGAACAACCATTGTCAACATACCAAACACTTTTCCTACTTTGAGCTTGTAGAGCAGTGACACAGTTTTAAAAATCCATTTTCCAAACTTTTGAAGGTTCCTGTAGAGGTTTGTTGAAACCATGTTTTGGTTCATTTGGATGAATGATCAACCTTCAATCTTTTGCTATGTGTCCAAAATTGTTGCGCTTGTAGCATTCTACTTCATTCTTAATTTACAACTTTGTGCCCAAAACTGTTGCAGGAAATAACATAGGCCAAGAAAGATATTTTGGTACCTAAAAGTGGGGGATCTTCTAGGTGGTGCAACTCTCCTACAAACTTCTTCTTGAGTCCTCTACATTTATGATTGTTGATACTTCGTTCTCTTAATTAATTGATCTTGACCTTTTATTTATTGAATGCTCCCTTTTGGGGGCTTGCATTCTTCCTTCTTAATAGGATCTCTAATGACATTTGCATAACTCTTTTATTTCGCTTCTTCTCTTTCCATCATAGAGCTTGAACCCTTATGAACATAAGTTGGATTATGTCCTAACCTAGATTTGTTAGCGCTTGGCCTTTGACTGCTGATAATTCAATCCAAAATTTCAGTGTTGTTTACAAAATTCTATTGGATGTTGTTCTTCTGAACTTCCTTTCTCAGTGAAACTATCCACGCCTCCAAATTTTATTTGATTCTAATATTTTCTTCCAACTGGTTATTGAGTGTTTCTTCAACCATTCTAGCTTCCTCCAACTAGACTTTCAGACTAATGATGATCTTTTCTGATTCCTTAGAATTTTTGTTGAGACTTTGAGAATGCTCTTTTTGTTCACTTAGCTTTTTCTCAAATGCCTTGACTTTCTTCCTTTTTCCTTTTAGATCTTTTAAGGCACTGATAAATTCTCTCTCAAGATCCACTTCTACTTTGATTTCATCATCTTTGAGGGTCTTCCTTTGAGTTTTCATCCATGAATAATATAGTTTTTGTGTCACCATCACTGTCGCTTTCCTCATTAGATGTAGAATTGTCTTCTTTTGAATAGAGAATTCTCTTAAAGTTTTTTATTTTATTTTGTTTCTCCTCTCTTTTCTGATTTTTCTTTTCCTTCTTGCCAAGCTTCTTCTTCCAACTCCATGAACTACTTTTCCAACTCTGTCATAACTTTTCCATTTCAGTTCTAACTAAGTCCTCCATGCATGAGCCACCAATAACCCTAGGAATTGCGTAATTCCTTTAGCCCATTGATTTTGCCAAATCTGTTCACTGAAATAAAGTGCTCCAAGAGAATAAGTTGATGTTTATTGTGGCATTATTATTAAGAGCTAATAATAATCGACATGCATCTATTTTTAGATTGACGATCTATAAATAGACTTCGCCCAATATTCTACAAATAGAATTTCATCTATTTTTCACATTTGACCAACCATCTACAAATAGCATCCTGCAACTTATAGAATATGTTCACCATGTCTAAAAATAGACATACACCTAAAATTAGCCTGCGGGCCCCAGTTAGTGAAGGTGCTTACTTTTCATTAAGCTCATCATCTTGTTGAATCTCAACACTCCCTCTCAACAAGATAGGGATTATCCTTCACCCCGATCCTGCCTCTATGGTATTCAAATTTTCTCCTGTCGAGCGCCTTCATCAAAATGTCCTCTTTGATCTTCCGTAGGAATGTACTGAAGCAATATGATCTTCCACTGCACAAAATCTCTGATATGATGATACCAGATATCAATATGTTTAGATCTATCATGAAACACAAGATTAATAGAGAGTTTAATGCAACTCTAATTATCACAATGTATCACTATAGGATCTAAATGTGAACTGAACAAACCGACCAGGATCTTCCTCTTCCAGATAGCCTCACATGCAGCTTGACTTGCTGCCATGTATTATGCTTCCGCTGAACTGAGTGCCACGAATCTTTGTTTCCTGTTGTACTAAGAAACTGTTGTAGATCTGATACTGAAAACGCCTCCTGATGTGCTTTTTCTGTTCATTGCGCTGCCTGCCCAATCTGCATCCGTGAAGCCATGCAACTTCACTTCATCCGTCCATTTGTACCATAAGCCATACTCAGATGTGCCCTTGAGATATCTCAGGACATGCTTGCCTGCCTTCCAAAAGAGCTTGGTAGGCTTAACCATTGCTTGTGAAAGCTAGTTCACCGCATAGCATATGTCCGATCTTGTATTAACTAAATACATGAGCGAACCCACCAACTGTCGATAAACAGTGGCATCCAATACCTCTGCCGATGTAGCATCCTCTTTCCTCAAATTTCATGGAAGAGGAGTATCCATGGGCTTACAGTCCTCCATGTGAAACTTACCAAGTATCTCCCGAGCATACTTGCCTTGAGACAAACAATTCACCTTCTCGCTACCATATTTCCAATCCAAGGAAATAATGAAGGAGGCCCAAATCCTTCATCTCGAACTCCTTTGCAAGATTTGCCCTGCATGAGTGTATCAACTGCTCATCACCCGTTAGTATTAAATCATCAACATAAAGAACAATGATTAAAAGCTTACCCTCCACCACAATTTGGTAAAGGTTTGCATCCGCCTCACTCTTGGTGAAACCAATTCCAGTGAAATAGCTGTCGATCCGTGTGTACCAAGCACGTGGTGCTTGCTTCAGTCCATACAATGCTCTTTTGAGTCTGCACACATGCGACTCGTTGCTGAAGATCTCAAACCCTTTAGGCTGCTCAATGTACACCTCTTCCTCAATGATCCCATTAAGGAACACAGTCTTCACATCCATCTGATGAATGTGCCAACCCATCTGCGTTGAGAGAGCAAGGATGGTCCTTATGGAAGAATACCGTGCGACAGGTGCAAAGGTTTCTTCATAATTAATCCCCTTGATCTGTGAGAAGCCCTGGGAAACAAATCTTGCCTTGTACTTCTCGACGCTCCCATTAGCAACTTCCTTTACCTTGTATATCCATTTCGAATCTACCACTGATTTACCCATCGGCCTTGGAACAATCTCCCAAGCACTGTTTCTGACAATAGAGTCATACTCCACCATGGCATCTACCCATGTGGGCTCCTGCGTTGCTTCTTCAAAAGAAGGCTCTATCACGACACACTTGCTCATAAGAGCCATGTATCCAGTAAATCGGTCAGGTGACTGTCTCTGTTTGTGCTGTGATGTAGAGACCCCTACATTCTCTGCCACATCAAGTTTTAGTTTCTCAGCTTCTGTGGTACGCTTTCTGCCGGATTTGATGTTTGGTTCTGCATGAGTGGACTCCTCCACTCCATGAATCTCCTCCTGTGGCTGATCCACATATAGAGGCTCATCTTTGAGAATTGACAGTTCCTCCACTGCATGCAAGTCTAGCTCCCTCTCAAGCATAGATTGTGCAGCACCCACGATCGTTCTATTCTTCCTCTCCGCGACCCCATTCTGTTGTGGGTTATGAGGCACTATGAGTTCTCTTCGAATTCCTTCTTTGCTACAGAAGTCTTTGAATTCGTTTGAGATATATTCACCACCATTATCGCTCTGTAGAGCTTTCACTTGCTTCCCTGACTCCTTCTCCACCAATGCTTTAAACTCACAGAACTTTGAGAATGTTTCGCTCTTCTTCTGCATGAAGAAGATCCAACATCTACGAGAATAGTCATCAACAAATATAACATAATACCCATGTTTTGCTATTGAAGCAACCGAGAAAGGTCCACACACATCTGTGTGAATTCTCTCCAGGATCACCGAAGCACGGTTCTCCTTCTCATGAAATGTGGTCTTCACAAACTTACCCATAGTACATCCCTTGCATTGATATGACTGCACAAGGGTGCCCTTGGGAAGTCCAGTAGAAATCTGCTGCAAAATCTTCAAGGCGCCATGGTGAAGATGGCCCAATCTCCTGTGCCATAATTCGCTCTCATCCCTGCTCACCACTTCTTCTGCTTTGTCCATCATTGCAGCGCAGCCATCTACCTCCAACTTGTAGATATTCTTAACTCAAATTCCTATCCTCTTGGTTTGACCCGTTATTTTATGTCGCAAGAAAGCTTTTCCCTCGCTGAAAACAACATCATAACCTCTGTTTTCCAACATTGCGACTGAGACCAAGTTCTTCTTCAACTTGGAACATGCATAACATCTTTCAACAGAAATGGTTTACCTGACTGCCTCTCAAAGGTAATGGTTCCAATGCCGGTTGCACTATATCTACCATCGTCGCACATCTCTATATGCATTTGGAGATCCTTCTCAAAGTCACTAAAAAACTCCTTGTCTCTCGTCATATGGAAAGACGCACCACTATCAAGATACCACACCGATCCCATTGAGCTTGAAACCAAGCATGCAATCAAAGAGAAATCAAGTTCAAATTGCGAGGCTAAGGCCTCTCCAACTGCAGCTCCAACAACCTTCTTGTTCTTCTTTTTCTGTGGGCAGTTAGTGGCGAGATGCCCATGTTCGTGATAGTGAAAACACTTCACTTTGGACAAACCCAGCTTCTTGCCTTTAGCCTCAGATTTTGGATGGAATTTCTTCCCCTTTCCTTTCCTTGCTTTGGCAGCCAAAGTACAATTCTCTTCATCATCATTTTTAAATGAAGAGCCATCCCTAGTACTTCGCCTTATCTCCTTCTGCACAAGATCCGACCAAAGTTGCTTCCAACCAGGGAGTTCCTCTCGTCCATTGACAAAGTCTTCGTAGCTATGCCAACTCTTCGGAAGCCCAAGGAGAGCCAAGCTCACCAAGTCATCATCATCGAATGTAATCCCCACACTTCCTAGTTCATCCCTACAATGGGAAAACTTCGTGAGATATTTTGGAATATTGTTGCCCTTCTCCATTTTTATTTTTATGAGCTTATCTTTCAACGCCAACTTTCTCTGGTCGCTGCTGCTTTGGAAAAGATCTGTCAAAGGCTTCCACATTGCAAATGGAGTGGCTTTCCCGTGAAGGCTTGAAACAATATGGTCCTTCACACCTTCCAACAAAATTCTTCTTGTCTTTGCTACCTTCTTTTGCCATGCGTCAAGTTCTGCAACATCGCTAGAAGCAGGCTTAGGAACATCGCTATCAATGAACTCCTTCAGTCCATTATCTTCAAGCACTACCTCCATCCTATCCTTCTAGGCTATGTAATTCGAGCTACTCTCAAGGGCATACTCCAATCGCAACCCATTGAAAGACATTTCAATGAATACTCAACTGTCGCACCAAGAAATTTCTGCAGCAAATTCGAATTGTCCACCAACACAAAACTCAACAATTATTCACAATTGCAATCTCCAGTAATCAATACTGCTCTGATACCATGTAGAAATTTATTAATACTGATGTAGTACCAGATTCTTTTGATTTAACAATATTTATCTTCTTGCTAAATACAGAATCCTTCCACTGCTAAACTTGCGGAAATTTAAAACTCAATTGCAAACACATGTGAATAAATTCAATCGCACATAACATAGTTGTTTAACGAGAAAACTTAAAGCTAAAAACCCCAACTATTATATATTATGTATATCAAGGAATCATGTAATAATCTCATACAAATCTTGGTACATCAAGCTCTCAGTACAATGTAGATTCATTACACATTGTCATGCAGAAATTTGCATCTCCATGCACCAATTTCTTGCCTCCTGACAACTTGCCTCCACTGCGCAATCCCTACTGAAGAAGAGTCTAGAATGAATTCGAATTGGCCTTTCCTTGATTGCGCAATCCTCATTGGAAACTCCAATGTGTGTTAGATGCATTGAATGCATCACTATAGTCACAACAGATAGTCCATCTCACCCTTTCACCTATCTCTCCACTGGAACTGACATGCACTGTAGTTAACTGCTGTTTTTGTTCAGTTGTTAGTGAGTTATTAGTTGTGAATTAATTAACTAATTAATTCACTTAACCTTCACTAGTGTATATTTTAGTTAGACTAGATACAACTAGCTCAACTGAGTTAAACTAAATAACAACTCCATGAACTACTCTTCCAACTCTGTCATAACTTTGCCATTTCAGTTCTAACTAAGTCCTCCATGCATGAGCCACCAATAACCGTAAGAATTGCGTAATTCCTTCAGCCCACTGATTTGCCAAATCTATTCACTGAAATAAAGTGCTCCAAGAGAATAATTGATGTTTATTGTCAGTTTATTATTAAGAGCTAATAATAATTGACATGCATCTATTTTTAGATCGACGATCTATAAATAGACTTCGCCCAATATTCTAAAAAATAGAATTTCATCTATTTTTCACATTTGACCAACCATCTACAAATAGCATCTTGCAATTCATAGAATATGCTCACCATGTCTAAAAATAGACATACACCTAAAAATAGCCTATGGGCACCAGTGAGTGAAGGTGCTTACTTTTCACTAAGCTCATCATCTTGTTGAATCTCAACATGAAGTGTTCTCAGGAACTAACCCGAATGAGTCTTCAATCTCCTCCTTACACCACCCTACCACCTTGAAGATAGAAGATATAAAAAGAGTTTGCGGGCTCCCGTACCAGGGTTAATGACCCACTTACAATAACATTCAATCACTGTCAACATCACTTTACCGTTGTCTTTTCTAACCCTTTTTAAGATCTAGGTTCACAACTTAATCACTTACAACTTCAAAAATGCCTCTGAAATTTTGACAGGTCTGATTTCATTAAATGTTGCTCTAGATATGAATTTTAAATAATTAACCCTTTGTTCAGAAGCTTGTCAAATATTTATCTAATATTTTGAAATGTACAACCTCAACAATTTTAAAAAAGAAAAGTGCTGACACAATTTTTTTTAGATTCATACGTCAAATATTTGTGTCAATTTTGAGGAGGTTTTGTCATGCTACAGTAGAAGATGAACTTGGAAAGTGGCTTGAACATGCCTTAATTTGGCCTTTAACTTTGTCCTATACTACGACCTATCTAGGTGTACCTCTGTTCTTCAATTACGGCCTAAACAAGCTTTAATATGCCTATGACTACATCTCAGGTTACCCTTAGACTACAGCTTAAACTGGCCTTACCTTAGCCCTTAACTACAACCTAAACAAGAGAAAATGATATCATAACTTGGCCTTGATATTCCTCAGCAAAACAGTCCAGCCCAGCGAGTCACTACAAAAGAAAAAGACAAGTAAAAACCAAAAAAACAAACGATTTCCCTTGGCCCTACTTCAAATCTTCAACATTGTCCACAACCTCAAAAGTTTAGAGCAATATTCACGTTATTTTCTTTTCAAGAATGATGTCCTTAAGGGACGACTGCCCTATGTAGAAATATGGTTTAGAATTGTAATTGCTTAAGAAATTTAATCTAAAATCAAGAGGCACAATTCTACTCTACTGATTTGCAGAATTCAATTCACAATTTAGAACAACTATCTCAGACATGCGATAGGAAATAACACACATGCACAATAATTTTTTTCTAGGGGAACCCAACTGTGAAAAAATCCCCTCAAGCCTCGTTGCATTAATCAAATGAATAGAGATGTATTACAATTGCTTGCTCACATTGAGGACAACCTGCAAGTGAATAATCTCTCTCTTCCCACTTAAAAGCTCTAACCCAGACTTAGTCAATTTATGCCTCTGCTTGAGCCCCTATTTTCTTGCACAAATCCTAGAGACTAAGCCCCTAGTTTTTTTCATAATTTTCCTCCAAATAATTGCTCAATTCCCAAGGTTTGATCATTTAACTACATGCAACACATGTAAACTCAAACTAGTTTACAACTGTTTGTTCATCAGTTAACAGGATGATCACTAGGTTACACTGTTGTCCCACTGCACCACTGACATTCCACTAGTTCTGCCAACTGTTAGAACTAGTTTAATTGAACTCAACTGGATATAACTACATTGGATTACTAAAATTTAGTAATCATACATACTTAACTGAACTCCAATCCCTCTAACTCGAATATACTGAGCTAACTGAGTGATAAGATTGCATAATTACCCTTTTCAGTATTTGGAAAACCCAATACGAAGTCTGTGCTTATCGAATCCCATGGTCTGTCTGGAATTGGTAATGGCATATACAACCTTGTATTCTAACTCTTTTATTTTGCATTTTTGTGGCCTATTGTGACTATTATAAAAGGTTTGAGCCTGCAGCGTAATAAAATGGCAAGCCCTCTTCTTTTGGTGTTTGTTCTGAGACTCAAATGTAGTAGTTTTGTTGGCAACATTTGGTATATATATATATATATATATATATATATATATATATATATATATATATATATATATATATATATATATATACCCACCGTCTCGATTGCAGTGGTTCGAATCCAACTTTAGCATAAAATGTGCACATTTGGTTTTGACCATTGAAGGGGAATATTTTGGCTTAGCCTGCTATATAAATTATTTGGAAAAGTAAGGCCTGCACCATGCTAGGTCTCCACCTTAGCACCAAAGTGCCTCTATTTCTTGACACATGTATTTTTGTAAAATTCAACATGGGTAAAATCCTCATCTATCCAAATAATTCACATTTCTATTTTTTGGGACACACTTGGATCCATTTAGATCCAAAAAAACCTAATAAGTCCCATTTCAAAATTATATAGATCTCTAGGCTTCTAGATTCCACTTCATCTACCACGATATGTGCCATATTGATGCTTCTATACCAAGTTCATCACATCACCATGTTATATTTGCATGCCAGGTTAGGACATCTCACCATGGCACACCAAAACCCCCACTCGACGTATGCTCCTTGTGGCTTGCTACATTGACGTTTGTCACTTGGGATTTTTCCAAAATTATAGCTTTGTTTATTTTTTGGATCTCTGGATTCATGGAAACCTTCACATATAGGTTCTTCCACGTAGCTTTGTGTCACTTGATTTCCTCCAAATAGCCCATCAAACATTTGGGTTTTTGTTAAATTCCACTTACAAATTCTTGTTGATGTTTGGATATCTAGATCTTGACATACTCCAAATCCCAGGTCTCATCAATTTACAAATTCCACTAGCACCATATACAACTCTCAACAAAATACATATCTCAACAAACTCTAAATCCCCAATGTCGCCACTTGACAGATCCCACTAACGTCCATCTACAACTACTAACAAAATTCAAGTTCTTGACAGACTTTAGATCCTTGGTCCCATTATTTGATAGATTCGATACTTTTGTTTATGAATCTTAATATATTCTCGATCTTGATAGAATTCATATCCCCATTCCTATCGCTTGACATATTTTGGACATTCCATTTTTAGCTCTTAACTTAATCCATATCTTGATAGACTTTGGATTCTTGGTCCCACCACTAGAGAAATATATACATTCCCTCTATACTAATTAAGGGTTTTGTCATCTAATGTTTTTTTAAATAGGCCATCGACTATTGAGAATATTGAGAATATTGAGGAACAATGATAAAAGATAGAGGTCAGTTGGGTTGACATATTTCGATCAATGGAAATAGAAATAATGGTTCATTAAACTATGATTCAGTTAACTAGCCGTCAACCATTGGGAAACATTAAGAATGTATTTAATGGATTAAGGCTAGTTTGATTGATGGAATCTGCCCATAATCCCCCTTGTGAATAGCTATCAATTATATCTCTCCACCATCCCATGTGACCAGGTATTGGAATAAAATCCCCCAATCGTGAAACTTCCAAACTTCCATGTTAAACAATCACATGGTAAACACACACAAGGAGAAAGATAAGCATGAGATGATGTTCTATTAACCATAAAGATGCATATATATAATACAGGAGGTGACCCTTGGTTTCCCATTCCAAGTGGTCTTTTGGACTCCATTTGTCCATTCGCCTTCCACACCTACCCATTGAGGATTAGATGTCCAACATTCCCCCCCTTAATCCGAAGGGGTATGTGTGAGTCCAAGAAGAGAGTTGTAATAAAAATATGCAAAGTAGGCATGGCAGCACTTAGGTTGAATGAGCTCTTTGAAATGTTGGCACAAAGAGGTGGTTTAAGGATGACCATCGACACTGGAACGCTTAGTGTAGTTCTCGGAACTCTTTCAAATCTGGCAAGAAGCTGAGGTCTTCTGCTAGAGGAAGTGTCCCTCATATTTTGAAGAGGGAAACCTTCAACCTAGAAGAAGGGGGGTCTACAACCTGCGATGGTTTAAGGATGACCACCAACTCTGAATGCTTGATGCATTTCCTGGAACTCTTCCAAAACTGGCAAGAAGCTGAAGTTTTCTGCTAGAGGAAGTGTCCCAAATTCTTTGAAGAGGAAGAATATCAACCTCGCATAGATGGTTTAAGGATGTCCACCAACCAAAGGCATGCTCATGGGAATCCATGTCTCTAGCTACGACTCTGAATCTAGAATGAGAGATTGTGGCTCAGGCTCGCTTGAACTGCTGCGTCTTTGGCTATAACTCTAAATATGGAATGAGATATTGTGGCTCAGGCTCGCTTGGTGTGGTGTCGAAGCTTGTAGATAACCACCATTTCCCCCCCTGCCAGGTACAAGGTGAGATGATGGTGAAACTCAACTGCAAGATTGTTCAATATTATAGAACAAGTTCTGACATATGACTTAAACATCTTCTTGGTTGTTGATTCCCATTGCCAAGAAGCGATTCATCAAAGATGAATCTTTGTTCTTGCAGGAGGCTTGTTTCTGAAGCATCTGTGTGAAGAATGGGTGTGCTGAACACAGTGCTTGCATGGGTGAAGATCGAAACAATGATATTTCATATGGCCAACTCGATCACAGTGTTGGAATTTTACATTTTGTTGTTGCTACCGTGGAAAAGGAGCAAGGTATGTAACAACTGAATGTGAAATGTCATAAAGAAATCCGACACTCTGAAATTTGATGGGCTTAGATTAGTTTCGAATATGAAAGGGAAACTCCTTGTCATATCCAAGACCTGTTATGTGCTCGTTATGAATAAGCTCTTCCCAAGGTCTGATGATGGGATTGGGAAGTGCAGGCTAGATTTTGACACCCGCATGCATATATACGCTTGAGCTAGGCACTGAATGTGAATGAACCTCAACTCTATATTCTTCGTGCTAATGGGATTTTGTCTCAATATTCTGAACAGAAACAGGTTCAGAATGACAACTCTTTTGTTGTAATTCTTCTTGCTGAAGCTGAGATTCTAGTTGCAGAAAATAAATATTTTCATGTGCATTTTGCAGACAAATTTTAATGTACATGAGAGTGCTTTTGCTGATTTCTACCATCTCATCAATAATGGAATGAATTAAGGTATTCAATAATTTTAATGCATCATCAATTCGATCCATTTTTAATAACAATTCACTTGCAGATATCTCACACAATGCCAAATGACTGCAACTATAAACAGTCCCTAATGCTTATGAACAATGTGCACCAATATCATTCATTAAATCCTGGGGTTCCATCATCAGTGATAGGAGTAACAATCTCACTTTGCAATACTATGGACGAGACTTGAATGCTCTCATATATAGATGCTTCGACTATGGTACGAACAAATATGCTCTGAACTTGGCACTTTCTTGAAAGAAAACAATATGCTCTCAATACTCATATAAATAGAACAGTCATTGGAGATCTGAGCCTTCATGTAACTTCTAGCTACTTGTATTGGACCAACGACTTCGGAGGAGAAACACTCATATCAAATCGAGATAAAAAACTGGAAGAACTATCAAAATGATGTAGGGAAAAGGCAGAAGTGGCGGGAAAAGAGAACCGAGGCTCAGGAGATGAGGCTTCAAGGCGATGTGGAGGCAATGCTAATATAGTGCATATATACTCCAAAAATAAACGCTCGGATAATGTTCAATTCAAACCTATGTATGAATCACTAGGAATAGCGCATGGAGATGCTCAAACTATTCAAAACATTCCTCAAAGCATTTCTCTGCAAAGACTCGCCGTTATACTAGTGCTGGGGATTTTAGATGAAGGCGACACAAATTAACACACATATATATATACCACCTCGCATCATGGGAGAGTCGAAATTTACTGTTAATTTAGATGGACTCTGCAAATTGTAACTTCTCTCCCCTCCAAAAAGAAATGATGGTTTCAAATAATATTGCAAATGCTTACCAGGAAGTTCGCAAACAATGTCTGGAGGAGCTAAATATTGCAGTGCTCTCCAACATTTTTTCTGAGGGGCGTAATTCTATATACAAGACAACCCTTCAATGGACTATTAAGTCGAGCGAAAGTTGAAACTAGAGAGAGGTCATGTCCCAGTGCAACGCTTTGCCTGTGTTGCCAACATCCTCCCTACGCAACACATTGTACACAGTTGGCCCTCCTCCCACGACCATAACTCCTCCAGAATATGGCACCAACCATATGGTGTGTCCAGGGACCAGAATATAGTGAAGCCGATGGAGAGGGGTGTCAACCACTGTAATGAGAAGTGATTATCAAAGGATTTGTAGGATTGGAGAGAGAGTGAGCAGACGAGCAGTTGTCTTGAACCAAGTGACTTGCAGTTTTCATAGGACAATCGTATTCATGTCTGGGAGAAAGAAGGTTAGAGAGCCCCAGGTGTTTGAGACGGTGAGAAAGTGTTTGGAGTGGCGCAGTAGTCACATCCTTTAATGACACCTTCGTGCATGTGACTAATTTCTCTGGAAAGGAAGCACAGAGTGTACACTGCGCAATCTGCAGTGTGCAGAGGTCCTAGAGAGGAGGTAACGAAGGTTGAATGTAACAGGGGCTGTTGGTGACTTGTTGCAGTGTGGGAGTATGATAGGAGTATGGAGTTGTAGAAAACCAATAGAACCGGGAGTTGGAGGAGCGATATCACTATCGGGAAGAAACAACAAGGAATTATGTTTAATTTATAACACAGGTGTGGGCAGTGTGAATGTATGGACATCGTTGTAGTGAGTGTTGTCAATGGAGTAACGTGGGGTCCTGAGAGGCAGAGTGCAGTGGTATGACAGCAGGTGGGGAGGGCATCTTGGGAGCTCGTAGAGGAAGGAGGGAGGTTGCATGGGCAGTAGCACGCAACAAGGGCGAGAGGTGGTATTATGGTGATACCGGTGGACAGACGGTGGTATGGTATGGTGGACCACAACACGTAGGAAACCAGTGGAGGTGATGCTGCGGTTCTTCAGAGACGTAAGTTTGGTGGAAGGTAGGTGTGTGAAGGAACAACTAAAAATAACGCATGGATAAAATTCTCCTCAACAAACCTTCAATGCAGCTCCAAGGAATTTGAATGCACAAAATACTGCAAATAATATGTCAGGGAATATGGTAGAAAAATAACAGGAGTTACGAGTGCATAAATCCTAAAAATGGAGCTGGAAGAATCTGAAAATGTCAGGGTCTCACCTGCAGCTCTGATACCATGTTAAAAATTGCATGGTAAACACACATAAGGAGAAATATAAGCATGAGATGTTGTTCTATTAACCATAAAGATGCATATATATAATACTAGGTGACCCTTGGTTTCTCATTTCAAGTGGTCTCTTGGACTCCATTTGTCCATTCACCTTCCACACCTACCCATTGAGGATTAGGTGTCCAACATTCCACAAAATAACCCTAAATTTCCAATGACTAGGCTATCTGGCTAGTTTCAAAGAAATAAAATTGAATCCAAAAGGGAATAATACTTAACCAAATACTTATGAAGGCTCATAAGAATTTGAAATCCTATCAATGAAATTGATCACTTCCCACTCCAAGATGCTACTTCAACTGAAGGCAAAGAAATGGAGCTTGGCCAAAATCCAGAGTTAACCCAATGGAGTGAGGATCTACTCACTTGTTTGGGACTACAACCTCACAATCCCAGCCTAACTCTTACAATGAAAAGGCTATCATTCTAACTTATCTCTATAGGAGACAAAGTACCCTCAACAAGGAAGAACCTTAAAGTATTATTATCATCAAACATGGATACATCCACAACTAGTCCATCCCATAGATGGCTTAGTAAGGGCCATTCACATAACATGATATTTTGAAGAACCTTGAAACTCAATTATACTTCACAATATTACTCCTCTCACATTCATCACAAGAATCGTGTTTCAGATAATACCTTTGTATACATTGTTCATGCATAAAGAAGATAACAACTAGTAACTAAGCACATTCACACATTATTTAGGTCATCATTATAATATTTCTCAGTAAACCAACATACTAACTGATGTCCTTCCTACTTCAAAGACCACAAATGCCTACAAACGTCGATTCACTACACCTAAAATGAAGCACAGACAAACCATAACCAGATTTAAGCTATATGCTGGTTCATGGGGAAGGACAGTCCGCATCAAAGAAGTCAATTTTGAGGACTCTCTGGCCTGAGTAAATTCGATTAGCAGGTCCCTGACAAAAACATAGTGTTTCACAAATAAAATGCAACAATTTCGGCAAAATACAATGCTAAGAGAGGAAGTACAGCGTTAACTATCAAAACGTAGTGCCAGAAAGGAAAAAAAAATGCAGCATCAAGCTCAAAAATACAATTTAAATGAATTTCTTCTAGATTTTTCTTTTATTGGCCTTCTTGCATTATCGAATTGCTGATCAAGTATTAACCTTTATGATTTGATTACCAATCCTATAGATCATGCCTCATTAATTTTGTGGCTGTTCATAGGGTTAGTTGCTACATCTTGTGATTGGGCTAGATTTTTGATCTTGTGTGTATGGTTTAGAGAAGGTAAGGGATATATAATCGAAGTTTCATAGTGTCACAATGTCTGACTGTGATCAACAGTCTAGTAACTACTCTATGATCGAACTCAACATAAAAGCCACATCTTCCTAAAAAAATAGAGTTTTATTTATGAAAGTGGGTCTTATTCCATCTAGCCCTCGATGGCTTGATTTATTTCCCTTTATTCTCCTTTCTCTCTCTGTTCCTATTTTCTTGAGATTACAATCAGAAAACCATATCACTAACTAATGGTCTCCTTCCACAAATGAAGGAATTTACTATTTAAAAAAAAAACCAAATCCTATACTAACTTAATGATCTAATCTACTTGGCTTGATCTCCTCGTAGGGAGAACCAATTTGCCATTTTTATTCCTATTTAGTTTAGAAATCAAAACAAACTAACTTCTCACAATTAAAGCTCAATAAAATATTAATAATCATTTTTTTTCCCACCTCTTGTTAACCACAACATGTGAACACACAATCACATTGCTGGCTAAATCTGGATGCTCTTGCATCAGACTTCCAAGGAAGAAAAATACTGTTCCATCATGTCTTCTGGATCTACTTGATATCTGTGTAACTCTATTGCTGTCATCCAATTGGCATATTCATCTCGCTGCCCCTTCTATTTAACTAAATACTGATAATATGTTTGGCTCCTTGTCTTCTTTGCTACTCTTTTATCCAGGATGGCTTCTATTTCCTTCTTTGTTGTCTTTGGAATTTTCTCCTCCCAGTTTGGAGTCTCAACCTTATCTTCTATTAGTTCATCTTGTGTTTCTATCTCTGCTTCCTTGTATGGGTACAAATCCGCAATGTTTAAAATGGAAGATATTCCCATTCCCTCTGGTAATTCAATCTCATAAGCATTAAAGGAAAAATTCCTCAGGATTCTACATGGCCCTGTCTCCTTCATTTTCATCTTGTTATATGTCTTGACAAGAAATCTTTCCTTTCTCAGGTAAACCATGACTAGATCGCCCACTTGAAACTCTTTTTATTTCCTCTTCATATCAGCTCTTTATTTGTATTTGCTATTGCTTTCCTATAATCTCTCTTTGACATCTTCATGGAGTTTCTGCATCTTCTTTGCAAACTCTTCGGCCTTTGCACTCCTTATCTCTTGTTTGTCCAAATTTATGAGCTCATACATACCTCTTGGATGCATCCCAAAGACAATCTGAAATGGACTCATCCCAGTACTCCGGTTAGGAGTATCATTGTAAGCAAACTCAACTTGAGCAAGTGCTAAATCCAACTGCTTAGGGTTTTTATAAACTAAGCTCCTCAATATATTTCCCAAGATTCTATTTACTACTTCGGTCTGTCCATCCGTTTGAGGATGATAGTCTGAGCTGAAACTAAGGTTTGCACCTAGTTTCTTCCATAGAGTTCTCCAGAAATTCCCAACAAACTTTGTATCCCTATAAGACACAATACTTATAGGTAGCCCATGCAACCTTAAAATTTCTGAAAAAAAAGATTAGAAATATGAGTTGCATCACTAGTCTTATTGCATGCATTAAAATGAACCATTTTTGAAAATCTATCTACAACAACATAAGATAGAATCATTTTTCCTTTGAGTTTTTGGAAAACCCAAAACGAAATCCATACTAACTGCATCCCAAGGCCGATTTGGTATTGGCAATGAATGGTACAATCTGGTATTTTGGGTTTTCCCTTTAGCATGCAGACAAATCCTGCATTTCTCAACAAATATCTTAACATCAGTTTGCATCTTTTTCCAGTGGTAAAAAACATTTACCTGAGAAAATGTCTTGTCTTGTCCAAAGTGTCCAGATAAGCCTCCACTGTGTTTTATTTAATTATTTTTTCCCTCATAGAACATTTGGGAATACACAACTTGTTATTTTTAAACAACAAACCTCCTTGGATAAGGTAATCCAACCACTGTATTCTATTGTGAATTGCTGGATTTTGCAAAGCTGCATAAATGTCTTTAAATTCTGCATCTTCGTTATACATGTCAACCATCTCTTCAAAACCCACAACACCAATTTTTAATTCTTGCATAATTAAATTCACTTTGCTCAAAGCATCAACGGCATTGTTCAACTTACCGCTTGTATGCTTAATCACGAAAGTAAAACTCTGCAAAAACTCCACCCACTTGGCATGCTTCTGGCTCAACTTCGACTGGTTATTGATAAACTGTAATGCATGATTATCAAAATATAAAATAAATTATTTTGGTAACAGATAATGCCACCATTTTTTCAATGCCTGCGCAATAGCATAAAAATCCTTTTCATAGGATGAATATTTCCTCTTAGCTTCATTCAATTTCTCGCTGAAATATGCTATTGGTCTCTGTTCTTGACTTAAAAATGCTCCAATTGCAACTCCACTAGCATCAATTTCAACTTGAAAAACTTTTTCAAAGTTCGCCAAGGCCAAAACTGGTTTTCTACGATTTTCTTTTTCAACAGTCTGAAGTTTCGGTCTATTACTTTCGTCCACTTAAATGGCTGATTATTCTCCTTGATTGTTTCAATAATTGGTGCATAGATTTGACTAAAAATTTTTATGAATTTCTTGTAGAAACTTGCAAGATCGTGAAATCTTCTTACCTCAAATATGTTCTTTGGAGTCAGCCAATTCAAAATTGCTTGGACTTTTTCTGGGTCCATCTTTAAGCCCTATTTAGAGACTACGAATCCCAAATAAACTAGCTCTTTCCTCATAAAATTGCATTTCTTCAAATTTATTAGCTACTCCTCTTTCTGTAAAGTTTTTATAACTAATTTAAGGTGCTCTAGATGCTCTTCTTTACTTCGAATAAAAACCAGAATATCATCAAGATAAAAAATTACAAACTTGCCTGCATACTCCTTCAAGACTTCATTCATTAATCTCATGAATGTGATGGGTGCATTAGTGAGTCCAAAAGGCATCACTAACCACTCATACAGCCCACTGTTTGTTTTTAACATAGTCTTCCATTCATCCCCCTCTCTTAATCTTATTTGATGATAACCACTTTTTAGATCTATTTTAGTGAAATATTTTGAACAACTCAAGCAATCCTTTAAGTCATCTATGTGTGGTAAAGGAAAGCGATACCTGATGGTTTTTTGTTTATGGCTCTGGAATCAATACACATCCGCCATTCTTCACTTTTCTTTGGGCTGAGTACTACTGGTACAACACACAGACTAAGGCTATCTCTTTTCAACCCCTTATCCATCAATTCCTGCACTTGTCTCCCAAATTTTGCATTTTCATGAGGAGTTAACCTATATGCTGCCTTATTCGGCAAACTCACACCAGGTATTAGATCAATATGATGACTAATACTCTTGATTGGTGGTAATGCATTCGAAAATTCATCAAAAATAATATTAGGAAAGTAATTTAATTGATGTTTGATTTCTTCAGGTAAATCATCTAAATTTTTAGAAGTCAGAATTACCTTGGGTTTACACACAACAACAAAATGTAATTCTTCTTCCTTCTTGACTTATTGCAACAGTTCTTTTCCACTCATCGGCATAACACTATTTATTTTATTTATTTATTTATTTATTTTATTTTTATTTATTTTTTTATTTTTTTAATTTTTTTTTTATTCTTATTTTCCAAGTGGTTCACGTTCCTATGTGCCCGCACACATGTACTAGCTACATCCACGGTCTTAATATATCACAGTAAATCCTCCCGAAGGGATCTACTGTCGGGCCTAACACTAAGGCCTAACCCCGCGAGCGTCTAGGAGATTTGATCCTGTGACCTCTCAATCTGGGAGTACTTCCAAGCGGGGACTCAACCAATTGAGCTAACCCTTGGGGCTTCGGCATAACACTATTTCCAGCTGCTTCTTTTTCTTTTTTGTTCTTCAATGGCAACAATGTGTGTTTATTCCCATCCTTCTCTAGGGTATAAGTATTTCTTCGGCCATCATGAACAGCTTTTCGATCAAAATGGCAGGGTCTTCCCAACAATATTTTGCATACATCCAACGACATTACATCACATAATATAACATATTTGTAGGTACCAATTTGTATCTCTACCTTGCATTATTTTGTCACAAGAAGCTGATGTCCTTTTTGCAGCCACGACACCTTATATGGAGTAGGATGTACCATTTTTACCAATTCTATTTTTTCCACCATCTTTGTGGAAACAAGGTTATCAGTACTTCCACTGTCAATTACCACTTTGCAACATTTCCCCTTGGATTTACATATAGTCCTGAATATGTTCTTCCTCTGAACTGGCTCTTATGCTTCTTTTTATACTTTAAGCAATACCCTTTTCAATAACAAGGATTCTCCCGCTTCAGGTGGTTCTTATTTTCCCGCAATATGAGGAATTTCTTCCTTTGCTTCAACAATTTTCACATTTCGCTGAGTTCCTGATTTATTATGAGGACAGTCCCATGACCCATGTCCCCATTCACCACATGTATAACATCGAATTTCTCTTCCTCGGCCTCTACCTCTGGGTACGAACCTTCCTCTTCCAGAGTCTCCTCTCTATGGCGGTCTACTACTCGAGCCTCTTGCTTCACTCTGCGAATGCTGAAATCTGGGTCTGAATGCTCCTCTTCCTCTCGCTGGAATTTTCCCTCTATTCCTCTGGCTTTACTTCCTTTGTATATTCTCCTATGATTTTAAGGCTGTTTGGTAAGCATCTTCAATTGTTTTTAGATTTAATAAATTGATCCCATCTTGGATATCATACCTCAAGCCATTTATGTACCTGGATAATTTCTCAACATCATCTTCCACATGTCCAGCTTTGATATTCAGTGTATAAAACTCTTATGTATATTCTTTCACTGTCATCCCTTTTTTCTTCAAATTCTGTAATTGCTTAAAAAGATTTAACTGATAATTCTTTGGCATGAACTTACTCTTTAATTTACTTACCATTTTATCCCATTATTTAATTCTGGGCTTTCGTTTTCTTTGTCTGGATACGTGTAACTCCTCCCACCAAATGGCTGCGTGGCCTTTCAATATGGTAGCAGCAAATTTCACTTTCTTTTTGTCTTCAATTTCTTCAAAATAAAAGTACTTGTCTAATGAACTGATCCAGTCCATTAATTCTTCCACATTGATATCTCCATCATACAAAGGTACTTCTATCTTTGGTCTTCCGCTTGCCTTCATCAACATCTTGAGAACTTTTGTTGTTGCATTCTCTTCATATTCTTCTTCTTCTGAAGGTTCTTTCACAACACTGTCATCTCCTTCATCAAGCACTCTCCTTTGGGCAACGTCCATCGTTTCCATCCTTGCACGAAGGTGTTGAACCTCTTCCAGTAGAATCACATTTTCTACTGGTCTTCCTCTCCCTATGCCAGGGGCTCTTTTAGGTGGCATGTTTGTTGAAGTTCTAAGAGCAGAACTTAGTTCCTAGCTTGCTCTGATACCAAATGATGTCCTTCCCGCTTCAAAGACCACAAATTCCTACAAATGTCGATTCAGTACACATAAAACGAAGCACAGAAAAACCATAACCAGATTTAAGCTATATGGTGGTTCATGGGGAAGGACAGTCTGCATCAAAGAAGTCAATTTTGAGGACTCTTTGGCCTGAGTAAATTCGATTAGCAGGTCCTTGAAGAAAAAACAGTGGATCACAAATAAAATGCAGTAATTTCGGCAAAATACAGTGCTAAGAGAGGAAGTACACGTTAACTGTCAAAACGTAGTGCCAGAAAGGGAAAAAAAATGCAGCATCAAGCTCATAAATACGATTTAACTGAATTTCTTTTGGATTTTTGTTTTGGTGGGCTTCTTGCGTTGTCAAATTTCTGATCCGGTATTAACCTTTATGATTTGATTACCAATCCTGTAGATAATGCCTCATTAATTTCGCGGCTGTTTAGAGGATTAGCTGCTACTTCTTGTGATTGAGGCAGATTTTTGATCCTGTGTGTATGGTTTAGAGAAGGTAAGGGATACACAATCGAAGGTTCATAGTGTCACAATGTCTGACTGTTATCAGCATTCCATCAACCACTCTATGATCGAACTCAATAGAAAAGCCACACCTTTCTAAAAAAAAAACAGAGTTTTATTTATGAAAGTAGGTCTTATTCCATTTGGCCTTCGATGGCTTGATTTCTTTCCCCTTTATTCTCCTCTGTCTCTTTGTTCCTCTTTTCTTGAGATTACAATCAGAAAACCATATCACTAACTAACAATCTCCTTCCATAAATGAATGAATTTACTATTTAAAAAAAAGAAGCCAAATCCTATCCTAACTTAATGATCTAATCTACTTGGCTTGATCTCCTCGTGGGGAGAACCAATTTTCCATTTTTATTCTTATTTAGTTTAGAAATCAAAACAAACTAACTTCTCACACTTAAAGCTCAATAAATATTAATAATTAATATATATATATATATATATATATATATTTTTTTTTTTTTTTTCCATCCTCTTGTTAACCACAACATGTGAACACACAATCACATTGCTGGCTATATCTGGATGCTCCTGCATCACTAAATTTCATGAAAATGTTTGAACAAATATATTTATTTCATTAACAAAGAAATAGTTACATTTATATGAGTTAATATCTATTGGAAACTAAATAAGGGAGAGCCACTCTCCACCTAACCACATGCTCAATTACACTGCAATTTTATTAGAGGTGTTCATCCTTGAGATAGATGTGATGCCTTGAGAGGAAACACATGTAACATCAAGGATTTAAATAGGTTAGAGAACATGAAGGCTACTCTCCTTCATACATTGGAATTCAATGTGTTTCTCTTCAATCGTTAATCCAAGGCCTATTATATTTCACATTGTTTCCACATTGGGCCTACATAGCACAAAAGGATTCCTTCACTGATCCGACAACTTGTTATCATTTCCCCCTTCTTAGTGATTTTTGTGGATAGATCCAATAAAATTTTATAGTAATTCCTTGTATCCCTCTAACTCATACCAAGGCTTCAACATCGATTTACCTAACCGATCAGGTAATCCACAACTCCACATGGGTTACTACAACTCATCATAAGGATTTTCTATCATCTTCTATTCATAGCCACAATATTAAAATCCATGTGTGGTTTTGTTTCATTCCTCAATTTACTTAGGTTCACACGCACACACACACACACCCCTCTCCACAAATCACACACCGCCACCATCTCTTCTTATTTACCTTCTCCTCTCTAACCACAGTTGCCTACTTTCCAATACGATGATCTCCTTTTCACTGCATGGTCAATTTTGAGTGCTCTAGGTGCGTATCTTACCATACCTTTGGAGAGTTCTTGTACATCTCCCATTATTTGTTATAACTATTGGTAAGATATTCCTAATTAGCAGTTATGCTAATTAGAAATATTTATTTTTGTCTATTTTGTATTTTGCTGAAATTATGGCCAAAAGTATGTGGGCATGGGGACCCACAAATATGACTTGGGAAACTATAGGCACTTGACATTAGACTAAAGGAAAAGTTGCGGCTTTAGTGGAGAGCATAGGTCCAATGGGAAGGGACTACACAGTCATAGGTTCGAGTAGGGGTTGCGCAGACATGACGTGGGGCCCAAGGGAACGTTTGGAAGCTTTAGAAAAAACATTAGAGGAAGTTTCAGCCCAAAAGTGGATTCCTAGGGAAAAATAATAAAATAATAAAATAATAGTTATGTATTTTGGAGGGAAAATAAGAAAACTACTATTTTTAATTGTATTTTTTGCTTATCTCCTTATAGGTTTACTCAAATTTCAAGTGTAGACACTCGCTGGATGCGGAATTTAATTCCACATCCAACAAGTACCTATTATGCATACTTTTGAGAAGACCCATGTTGATAAAAATTGAAGATACATTAAAAAAGTGTGTTCAACACACTTTTTTAATGTATCTTCAATTTTTATCAACGTGGGTCTTCTCAAAAGTATGCATAAATTCGGCATCCAACAAGTGTCTACACTTGAAATTTGAGTAAACCTACAAGGAAATAAACCAAAAATACAATTAAAAAATTTAGGTTTTTTTTTTTTTTTTTGGTTTCCTCCAATTTTTTTACAAGTACCTCTTTTTAAATTTAAAGGATTTTGATTGGTTTACATACCATGACATGGAAATTACATGAAAATTTCATGGACACTTTTAGGATAAAATTTCCTCTAATGGGAAGCATGCAACCTCATTTTGATCATTCAATCATCCATTTCGAATTTGTCTTTGACAAAGAGCACACTTGAGGTGGAAGCCAAGTTTGCAAGTGCTGTTTAGTACATGAGTGTCTTCGAGCTGAGATCCCAACCTTTGATTTGGGGGACTTCGAGTGCCCGCCCAAGGAAGGAGTTCCACCATTTTCTGATTCATTCCAGCAACTGTGAGCTTCATCTACAATGTAGCACATTTAGGAACAATGAAATGGCATCACCAACAACGCAACGATTGTGCATTCTTAGAAGGAGGATACTCCATGAGTTGAGGAGTGTGAGGAGATTTGGCAGGAGGTTTGGTGGGGAGGTTTAGAGCTTCCTAACATGGATTTTCCAAGCATTTTGGTGGCCTTCATCAGCAGAATTTCCGGGAGGAACAAATTTCCCAGCAGTTTAGTGAGCCAAGCCCAAGAGGGCCAACTTCTAGGGTCAAGCATTTGGAAAACCCTTCGCGAGATATTGTGGATTTCCTGAGTAGAGTGCATGGTTAAAAGCCCAGAATTTTCTGAGTAATATTGCAGGCCCAAACAACAGATCTTCAGGAGCAACAACGACATTTCTGGTGAGGGACAACACAAAGCTACAACTACGCAATGTAATTATGAGGGTGATTTCTGACTTGTTTCAAAGGCTATCTTCATATTTCCTTGAGTAAGCCTAGGTGCCTTCATTCCATCACCTATATTGTACACATTTTCGAACAAATTAATAAAACGACTCAACACAATTTTATGGCTCCAATTGTGTTTTAATGGCGTGTTTAATTTTTTTGTTTGCTTAATGTCTTTGATTCCTGTTATTATTGTAATTTACCATTAGGAATATTATAGTGGTATCAGAGCTCATAGAATTGGCTTAGCTTGTGGAAAGCAATGTAGTCTATGACACCGGAAGACTAGCAAAACGTTACTTACCAGAGACAAAGGTACATGAGTAGAGAAAGGGAACTCGAAATCACTCCAGACCCTGTGAATAGGGAACTAGAGGTTGAAGAAAGAAGCATGGGGGATGCAAAAGAGAAGAGGATTCGAGAGGAGGAATTTTATCACCTCTTGCCGAAGGCAGTGCATGATCTCTCCAAGAACAATGAGGAGATGGGATACCGGAGAAATACTGGCAGTAAAGGGAAGGAAGTCCAAGCGGATTTCCAGGGGGGAAAAGGATCCAACACCTCACAATGCCAGGCATCATTGAACACAAATATGCCTACAGTGCCTTATACACCCCCACGATTTACAATACCCATGTTCCTAGCCTAAGGAGGAGGAGGACCTTATGAGCGGGAGGAGATTCATTATGGAGAGTACTTCTTAGAGTACCAATCTTACGGCTCAGAGTTCAGGAGATCCATTAATTTTAAATATTTTTGCCAATTGAAAGGTAGTAAGAAACCCAGAGGACTGAGTGGAGGAGGCTACACACAAGAGAATGACTTGCAATGTACCATGGGTAGGCCGTTTCTCCCAACTTTTGACGGCTCCTCTAAAATTTCAGCCAAGGCATGGGTTGAGAAGATGAATGTCTACTTCTAGCTGAAATATATGACTGAAGGAGAGGCAATCAAGATTTCCATGATGCATTGATCCAAAATCTTTTCTTTGAGATGTATTAAAGAATTAACATGTAAAATTGCATCTTAACCATAAAACTTTAAAGGCATAAACATAAGAAGAGAGAAGCACATAAAATCATGCAAGAAGACACGAAATTGATATTGGAGTTCGTCTAGGAGGGACTACATCTCCGGGCCCTGCTCAATCAGTGGGGAGGCCCTCTTTCATTAAGTGGAAAATAGAATGAAAGTACAAGCATTAAATTCAAAATTACACCCTTATACCTCCATAGCTAAAAGTGCTTGAAAATTGGAGACCTCTAATGAAGAAATGGACAACACCATTGGATTCGTGGCACCAAGAGGTGCATAATCCATATAAATTTTTCCTGATTCTGACAAAGTGAAAATCTGGCCCCTCTGGAAATGGCTCAGATCATGGTTCTGCCCCCCTCCTACAAAGTGTTCATGGTTCCACTCTGTCTTGTACTTCGTGCCGCTCTTGGCTTGCCTAGGCGCAGTTCTGAAATGAATAGTTTAAGTATGAGAGGTTGAACAGACTCCCCAAGGGAGCTACTAGCCGAATCGGTTGAGATCCTTTGTTTGTGGGAGGGGGTCGGGTGGTCAAACCCCGCCCCCTCCGTAATAAGGCATATTTTGATTTTTAAAAATAGCGGTGTTCTTATTTTAAACTTGCTGTAATAAATTTTATACCAAGTGGGGTGGCCAGGCCCGCATTGGGCGGCTCTCCCCATAAACTCTGCCGACATTGTCGTAACATGGCATGTGGAATGGGTTGGGCGGTGGGGTTGACAACCCCTGCCCACTCATATTTAATATGGTGGTTGTCATGGAATGTGGGGTTGGTGGGGTCATGGCCGCTGACCCCCCTTATATTAATATATATTTGGTATGACTATTGTGTAGGGCGGGGGTAATGGCATGCCCTGCCCTTTTTTTAATATTTTAATATTTTTATTTTTTTTGATTTCTTTTAAACTGACCAGTTATTTTCAAATATTCCAGATTTTGACTGAAGGAGTGAAACTAACCATCCCACAATTTCTCCTGGAATCCGGCTGAAGTTGGCCAGAATCCGGTGGCCAGGTTTTTGCAAAATTGTCGCCTCCTTAAGCTGCCACATTACAAAGTCAACCTTCAAACTTTGACTACTTCTAACTCCTTCATACAGACTTGAAATTGAGTGTTGTATGCGCTGTTGGAATCATAAAGATGAGATATTCAACTTGACACTAAGTTTGCCACATTTATGACACTTTGATTTTTGAGCCTTTGTACTTAAGCCACTTGTAGTTGGACCTGTATGATCCACCTGGATCATTCCTCCCCACTATAGAAATTTTAGACCCCAAAAGCCTTATCAATCAACAAGCGAGGGAATTTCTCCCTCACCTTCTCCTTTTCAAGCCATTTAGCTTTACTTAGGTGCATCCCTTTGAAACCAACACAGAGATATTCCACATCTCCTTGTCGTGAAGTCCTGGTTCTTCGATCGATAATGATGTCTTCTGGCAGTTCATCGAGATATTATGGTGCAAATTCATCCAATATAGGAACTGATCCTACCTCCTTGGTGTCCATAATCAATGGCGGCTCATAAAGCTTCAAATTCTCGACATTCATGACTGAGTACATCTGCATGTATACAGGCAAATTGAGTCGGAAAGTGTTATTCCAAATATTCTCCAATATGGGAAATGGACCATACCGGATTTGTAGAAATTATATAACTAATGCGTTATACATCCAATATTCTCCTGATCACACACTATTTTAACTTTATGCACAATACAGAATCTAATCCACCATTGATCATCACATGCGGAAATAAAGACAATTACAATGCACACATGAAACCATAAAAATTCACACACATTAACACAATGATTTATGGGAAAGATTAAAGCTGAAAACCCCCAACTATATGTATAATATATGTCATAGAGATCATGTAACAATCATCATACAAAGCTTATCACAAGCTCTCAGTACAATCCGATCGCTACACACTAATCAGGTCCGATCTTGCAAATCCATGCACCGATCTTTGCCACCTGCTAACCTGCCTCTACTGCGCAATCCTTGCTGAAGAATGGCTCTGGATGAACTCGAATTGCTCCAGCCTTGCTCACGCAATCCTCATAGGCATCTCCACTAAATTTGTGGTGCAAACAATGCAACACTATAGTCACACTTTCTCTTTCACCTACCTCTCCATTGGTCTTCACTGAACTGTCCATGCACTGTAGTTAACTGATGTATTCTTCAGTTGATTAATGAGTTATTATTTAGTGAATTAATTATTAATTAATTCACACCGCTCTCACTAGTTTATCAATCAGTTAGACTAGATACAATTAGCTCAACTGTGTCTAACTGAGTTAAACTGAACACAACTCCACCAACTACTAACTCCACCAAACTCTATCACATGAGTTCTAACTGAAGTCCTCCATGCAATAGCTTCAGTAAACCCTCAGGAATAGCGTAATTCCTTCTGTTAGCTGTTGTGCCACATCTGTGAACTTAACTGAAGTGCTCCAAGAGAATAAGATAATGTTTAGAGTCCAAATATTATTAAGAGCTAATAATATTCGACATATCTATTTTTAGACTGGCAGTCTGAAAATAGACTTCGCCCAATATGTCTAAAAATAGAAGTCCATCTATTTTTCCAACTTGACCAACCATCCACAAATAACATCCCGCAACTCATTGAATATGATCGACATGTCTAAAAATAGACATAGTCTAAAAATAGACTTTGCGCCAAAAAACACCTGTGTGGGCCCCACCTAGTTTAGGTGATTATTTTCCAACTAGGATCAGGAATGATGTTTCAGGATGCCTCCTTCACTGTTTCTTGTTGCAATATTCAACACTCCCTCTCAACAAGAAAGGATTGTCTTTTCATGTGACATGCAACTCCATGCATTCGCCCTGCAACCTTTGCAAGCGCCCTGCAACTCCATGCATCTGCGTTGCAACTCTTGCTGCAACACTTCCGAAACTGAAAGGCTCCAAACAACTCAATCAGTTTAATGCATCTATCATCAAAGTCTTCGACTTTTTCTTAGCTACTGCACATGTCTTCAGGAACCACTGCGTTGTTGATCTCTGTACCCATGCACTCTGCACTTGATGTCAACTCTGAACCTCACTCTAGTATCCGACACTGTCAATTTGATCTGCCTGCATCAATCCAACTGATCATGCTACTGCTGCTTTGTGGGTACCTCGTAGCCAGGTTCAATTCATGAGATCCACACCATCTCCATGAATCCTGCCCAGAAATCTCCTCTTGGGATTACTCATGCATGTCGCCCCACCTCTCACCTGGCGGTATAGCTGCATGCACTCCCTCTACCCATCTGGCACGAAATTTCTCTGCATGAGTGGTTTCTCCCACTCCATGATCCTCCTCTTATGGATGTTCCACATCTCGAGGTTCACTATTACCTGCATGCAAATCCAGCTCCCTCTCAAGCTTCAATTGGATGGCTTTCTTGCACTTCCCAACAGTAGGAAGCTCCGTAGAAATCCCATCTACTTCAAGTCTGTAGAGATTCTTCGCTCGAATCCCAACCTTCTTGACTTGTCCTGTTGCTTTGTACCGAAGGAAAACATTTCCTTCACTAAAGACAACATCATACCCTTTATCCTCTAACATTGTGACTGAGTTTAAATTCTTCTTTAAACCTGGAACATGCACTACATCTTGTAAAAGAATGAGTTTACCTGACTCCCTCTAAAAGTTAATGGTACCAATCCTGGTCGCATTGTATTGTCCATTGTCGCTCAATTCAACATGCAACTGGAGATATTTCTCCACCAAGTCACTGAAAAGGTTCACATCTCCCGTCATGTGAAAGGAAGCGCCACTATCAAAATACCACCCCGATCCCAATGCACTAGACACCATGCATGCGATCAATGAGAAGTCCAGCTCAAATTGCGAGGCAAGAGCCTCACCAGCTGCAGCTCCAGCAGCCTGCTTGTTCTTCTTCTTCTGTGGATAGTGTGTGGCGAAATGCCCATGTTCGTGATAGTGAAAACACTTCACTTTGGACATGTCATGCTCTTTGCCATCCGCACCGGATTGAGAAGGATTTTTCTTCCCCTTCCCTTTCCTTGCTTTGGCAGCCAAAGCAAAATCCTCTTCATCATCATTCTTTGATGAAGAGCCATCCCTGGTACTCTACCTTATCTCCTCTTGCACAAGATCCGACCAAAGTCGCTCCCATCCTGGCAGTTTCTCCCGACCATTGACAGAGTCGTCGTAGATATGCAAACTCTTCGGAAGCCCAAGGAGAGCCAAGCTCACCAAGTCTTCTTCATCCACAACTCCTACACTCCAAAGCTCATCCCTGCAGTGGAAAAACTTTGTCAAGTATATCGGAATAATGTCATTCTTCTCCATTTTTATTTTCCTGAGCTTGTCTTTAAGCGCCAACTTCCTCTGGTCACTTATGCTTTGGAACAATTCTGTCAAAGCCTTCCACATCAAGAATGGAGTGGATTTACCATGAAGGCTGGACACAATGTGATCTTTCACACCTTCCAACAGAATCCTTCGACACCTTGCTACCTTCTTTTTCCATGCATCAAGTGCGGCTGCATCGCTAGAACCCAGTTTAAGAATATCAGCATCTATGAACTCCTTCAACCCATTATCCTCCAGCACCGCCTCCATCCTGTCCTTCCATGCAATATAATTTGAGCTTCCCTCAAGGGCATACTCCAATCGCAATCCGTTGAAAGACATTTCAATGGAATCTCAACTTCGACACCAAGAAAATTCTGCTGCAAATTCGAATTCCACCAGCTCAAAACTCAACTGTTTCAATGATTGCAATCTGCTCCAATGATCAACGCTCTGATACCATGTAGAAATTATATAACTAATGCATTATACATCCAAGATTCTCCTGATCACACACTATTTTAACTTCATGCACAATACATAATCTATTCCACCATTGATCATCACATGTGGAAATAAAGACAATTACAATGCACACATGAAACCATAAAAATTCACACACCTTAACACAGTGATTTATGGGAAAGCTTAAAGCTGAAAACCCCCAACTATCTGTATAATATATGTCATAGAGATCATGTAACAATCATCATACAAAGCTTATCACAATCTCTCAGTACAATCCAATCACTACACACTAATCAGGTTCGATCTTGCAAATCCATGCACCGATCTTTGCCACCTGCTAGCGTGCCTATACTGCACAATCCCTGCTGAAGAATGGCTCTGGATGAACTCAAATTTCTCCAGCCTTGCTCACGCAATCCTCATAGCCATCTCCACTAAATTTGTGGTGCAAACAATGCAACACTATAGTCACAACTGATAGTCACACTTTCTCTTTCACCTACCTCTCCACTGGTCTTCACTGAACTGTCCATGCACTGTAGTTAACTGATGTATTCTTCAGTTGATTAATGAGTTATTATTTAGTGAATTAATTATTAATTAATTCACACCACTCTCACTAGTGTATCAATCAGTTAGACTAGATACAACTAGCTCAACTGAGTTAAACTGAACACAACTCCACCAACTACTTCTATAACTCCACCAAACTCTGTCACATGAGTTCTAACTGAAGTCCTCCATGCAATAGCTCTAGTAAACCCTCAGGAATAGCGTAAATCCTTCTATTAGCTATTGTGCCACATCTGTGCACTTAACTGAAGTGCTCCAAGAGAATAAGATAATGTTTAGAGTCCAAATATTATTAAGAGCTAATAATATTCGACATATCTATTTTTAGACTGGCAGTCTAAAAATAGACTCCGCCCAATATGTCTAAAAATAGAAGTCCATCTATTTTCCAACTTGACCAACCATCCACAAATAGCATCCCGCAACTCATAGAATATGATCGACATGTCTAAAAATAGACATAGTCTAAAAATAGACTTTGCGCCAAAAAACACCGGTGTGGGCCCCACCTAGTTTAGGTGATTATTTTCCAACTAGGATCAGGAATGATGTTTCAGGATGCCTCCTTCACTGTTTCTTGTTGCAATCTTCAACAGGATTGGTCGCAATTTCTTGCCTTCCCCATTCATTTGATCCTTGCTGATATGGAACCACACCTTGTCACCAACTTGAAATCGCTGGTCAACTCGGTTCTTATCATGTTGGGCCTTATATCGAGCTTGACTCTTTTCCAACTACTCTTGCACTGCTTGGTGAAGTGTCTGTATCCGCTGGATGAACCGCTGTGCTTTGTCTCTATCATCACGTCCACTGGCATCTTCATCCCTTCCATATATCATGTCAAAAGGGTCCTTTGGTAAGTAACCAAAACATGTCTCAAATTGTGAACACTACGTAGAGGAATGGACTACTCGTTGTAGGTGTGATGCATATATGGAAGATGCTCATCCCACAGCTTGGGATGTTTGCTGCAATAGCCCTGCAAAAAGTAAGTGTACCATGGTATGGTTGACGACCTCTGTTTGTCCGTCAGTTTGTGGATGGAATGCAGTACTTCTCACAAGCTAGTCCAAAACTCTCCAAGCAAGCGAGAGTCTCGATCTGACACAATTGATGTGGGCAACCCAAAGTGGACCCAAACAAACTAGAATAAAAGATAAGTAGTCTGCTCAAGAGTGACCTACTTTTTACAAGGATTCTCTGGGAGCTTTACTTATATATAGAGGGAATATATTATTGAATTGTAAGAATAGGTATTAGGTATTCTATAGGGAGGGAATATTATTGCTCCTCTTCATATTCTTTTGTCTTCTCTCTATTAGTAGGTAGTAGGATCTATTCTTTTAGTCATTGTTTCTATTGTTGACAAACTATTACTATTGTTGAATTACAATGATATTAGACTTTCACTCATACTTTTCATATATTACACTAGCCTTAGACTCTACTTATACTACCGTGCGGAACTACAGCTATACTACTTGAATGAAACTTATATCCTCAATCTACTAGACTTCACTTTATAGCTTAACCAAGCTTACTAGTTCTTATTAGACACAACTATGAAAAAATCATCAGGGGTCAGGATAGAACCTCAACTACTCGCCTACTTTAGATATCTTCTTCAACCAGCAGACCTCCATCAACTCTAGGAAGAAATACTACTTGGCCAACACTATCATCTCTTCCTATCACAAATCAACAAGAACTGCAGCCTATTACAAAACACCGAGGGCTGAACCGAAACAACTATTCTCATTAGGCAAAGTAACAATAATTCTACCTGCTCAACAGGGAAACAAGGTGACTAGCACTAAGCAACCTCACTCTATCAAGGCGAGGACAAGGATAATATCCTCATACTAGCAGATTGATTTGGTCACATAACTTAAATAAGATACTTGTACTACCAGGTCTAACACAGAGATATGGAAAGAGAATGTGGAACAACCGCCCTACTCAATTAGATACTTGCAGCCAGTATTTATGACTTTTATACACTTATACCGGAACCAAGAGCTATTTCATGATTAGAAGCAGAACCATTAGGAACACAACAACGGATACGGGAGGAGGAGTCTATTTCTGTAAGTGCCACCTGCTATTGAACTAGTCAGAACATATGGTATCATCATGCCCCAAATACTACCTATTCACGTACCCACCTTTGACACCCGTTCCTCCACATTTGATACGGGACCCATACATAGTTGAAACATAGTTGAACCGTTCCCATCTCACTAAGGTTTATAATAAGGCTGTATTGGAAAATTTATACCTTGGATCATATCAAGTGGAATTAAGCAATCAATCTTCCATTTTACACCTTTCAAACGTACTCATTCATAAGGCTCGGAGGGACTCGGCTGAGGTTACGAGGTCAAGGAAGCGACATTAGTCAAATCAGGACCGGGACATTCTAGATAATACTTCTCAATCTCCATGGAGCTACACTACTATCTACGCTAGCTACTCGGTAAATAATCAACACTACTAAGCACTACTAAGTACACTCACATTTTACTAAAGCGGTCTACAACAACATACAAATAGTCGTGACCCTTTCTAGATATAGGCAAACCTCCTACAAAGTCCATCGACACACTTTCCCATGGATGACCTAGAATACAAAGTGGTGTGTAGAGCCCGTGTTTTCTATTAGAGGGCTTTGAAACAGAACACATCACACATCCCTTTGCAAATCAAGTTACAATGTTTTTCATATGAGGCCAAAAGCAAAACCTTTGAAAATGACATAAGGTTTTTTCGACACCAAAGTGATTTGACACAAGAGAGGTATGCACCTCTCGAATTACATGTACCCTTTCTGTTGTGGGTATGCACAATTTGCCAAGGTGATACAACAACTTCCCCTGCAAATGATAGTTGTCCACCTGTGATCCATGAGTTAGTTTTTCATATATTTCTTTAAAGTCATCATCGTTAGTGTATTGTTCAACATAACTTTCAAAGTACAACGAAGCATTATGCAATATAATAGAAGCAACAATAGGAGGGCGAGAGAGCATATCTGCTACTTTTTTGCTAGTGCCCTTCTTATACTTTATTACCAGATAAAACTGCTACAGAAAACCCATCCTCCTAAAATTACGAGACTATTGTAGCTTAGTCTGTGACTAAAGGTATTGCAAGGGCTTGTGATTTGTATGGATAATGGTTTCCTTGCTGATCAAGTAGTGTTTCCATTTTTTCACACTTTGGACCAAGGTATAGAGTTCCTTGTCATAAGTTGGGTAATTGATGACATACTGGGAGAACTTCTCTGGATGGTAACATATCGACTTCTTCTGCTACAATAGTACAGCTCCCATGGCGTACCCACTAGCATCGGTTTCGATCTCAAAAGGCTGCTGGAGATCGGATAAAGCCAGGACTGGTGCGGTGCTAATTTTCTCTTTCAGTGTTTCGAAGGGCTTCTACTGCTTTCCTCCCAAATGAAAGGCTTGTTTTACACTTGTTAGTGCGCATAAGGGTGATGCAATAACGGAGAAGTTGGCAATGAATCTCCTCCAGTACTGCATTGCACCTAGAAAAATATGGACCTTTGTTACATTGGTAGGCTTAGGCCATTTTACAATCACCTCAAATTTGGAGGGGTCTATTTTTAATTGAATGTTACCGAAAATATGACCTAGGTAAACCAAAGAGGTTTTCCCAAACTCACACTTTGACAATTTTACATACATTCTTCCCTTTTCAATACATCAAGCACTTTCTTTACATCACATACATGTTCATCCCAAATTCTACTAAAGACAAAAATATTATCTAAATACACAAGGAAAAATTCATCAATGAAAGGCCTAAAAAGATCATTCATGACTTATGAATGTGGCTGGCGCGTTGCACAGTCCAAATGACATCAACATCCATTCGAACAACCCCTGCTTGGTCTTGAAGGCGGTGTTCCACACATTATGCTCTGCAATTTTGACCTGGTGATAACCACTACACAAATCCAATTTGGTGAAATAGATAACATTCTTTAATTGATCTAACAATTCATCAATGTGAGGGAGAGGGTATCGGTTTTTCACCGTGATTTTGTTTAGCGCTCGATAATCCACGCACATCCTCCATGTGCCATATTTCTTGGGTACTAACATGATCGACGAGCCACATGGATAAGTACTTGGCTGGATGACTCCTTGGTTCAACAATTCCTACACCTGCCTTTTGATGTCCTCCATCTTGATAGATGACATCCTGTACATACCAATGTTTGGCAATGGAGCATCGTGCTGCATATGGATCTCATGTTGGATTTCCCGTTTTGGAGGCAATCCTCTGAGTTCCTGAAACAACTCATCATAGTTAGAAATAAATTCACATAATTCTTGTTTATGAGCCGGATCACATCCTCGGAAAGCGTCAGATGTTTCTACATCTTTTGCTCTGACAACCATGAGAAAAAACCCCTTGCTGGAATTCACCAATCTCTTCATCTGTCCTGCACATACAATATTGGCACTGATATTGGTTTGATGAGCTCTTACAGTATACTCTACCCCATCTTTTGTGATTTGGTATTTATTTTCATGTTGAAAGAAAAATTCTTTCCTGTCGTAAAGATAGCGACTCCCTAACAGAATACCACAGATATACAAGGGTATGGCATCCAGTTCTACTTCATCCACCAATTTAGAAGCAATTACAAATTAACCTTACATTGCTTGGTTACATTTAATTTTACTTTGTCATTTATCCATCCAAGCAGATAAGGTTTTGGATGAGGCTCAACTTCTAAGCCTAATTTTTTAACCAAGGATTCTAAGATTAAATTTTCTTGAGAGCCTGAATCAAATGGAGTTTCTACTTTTGTATGATTTATGACAAATCTAATATGAAACAACTCAATTCTCTTTCGTTGATTAGGAAGAGGCTCATCTGTTGAACTAGTGCTTCCATGCGATTCAGAATTAACATGAAGAGAAAGAGTACCTTTTGTGCCTGCTACTGTGATCAATTCCTCATCGCCAGAGTCGGATCCATGGTCTTGCTGCACGGTTGCTACTGTCTTTTTCTTACCCTTTCCACCATATCTCTTTGGCTTATTTTTTGGGTATAGCTTCCAAAAATGTTTGTCATCATGACCTTCCTTTTTGAAGTGAGTGCAATAAGGCTTTCTCCTTCATCCTTCTTAATTGATGCTGTCTTCTTTTCCTTTCCCTTTGAATTTACCATTTGAAGGTTTGAAAGGTGGTTTCTTTGAATGATCATCTTTATCATTTCTGCCCCTGTTTTCAAGATGAATGGCCTTTACACTAGCCGAGTTAATAGTTGTAGGTTCAAACATTAACAATGAATGTCTGATGTAACTATGTAATGACCCAATATACTTAGTTACCACTTCAGGTGAATCTAATGAAATGCCCAAACTTAGTGCTTGTTTTATAAATTCCTCGGTAAAGCTTTTCACGTTTTGTCCTTTACCTTGCCTTAGGTATTGCCAGTCCATTAAGGATTTTTGCTTATAACCCAAGGGATAGATTTTATATTTAAGTGCAACAATAAAATTTGACCATGAGGAAAGAAGGTTACCAAAATTATTGTTGCCTTGAAGTTTTCTCTCCCACTAGATGTGAGTGATGCCATTCAGTCGAAGAGAAGCCAACTAGATCTTTGCCTCATCCTCCACAATCTGCTGAATCCTGCAGTAGAGTTCAAGCTGCCTAATCCAGTTGTTAAGTTTCTCTGCATTACTTTCACCATTATACATGGGTAGATCAATTTTGACATCTAACTTAAAGAAAGGTTTATTAGATGCATTTCTTGAATTCCTATTATGATGGTGAGAAGAGAAGGAATAACTTTCACTTGCTGGAGGAGAAGGAGGTGGATCTCCTCCATTATCTCCATGCCCTGAACCTTGTCCTTCTGAAGCATTCTCCCCTGCTTTCTCTAGTCTCGCAAGTCTAGAGAACAACTTCTCGACCCGATCTGCCATGGTGTAGAAGGTCTTGCGGAAGTTTATCTCCTCATTTCGAACATCGTCATCCATGTTTCTTCTTCGATGTGCACGTCCTGCTTCGGGATCAAAAGACTTTAGTTTCAATTCGCCTCTTCATAGCCTGTTTCTAGTTAGCATACAAACATGAAATTCACATCTATAAAGGCCTGCTATGATACCACTTGATCCAAAATATTTTCTTTGAGATGTATTAAAGAATTAACATGTAAAATTGCATCTTAACCATGAAACTTTAAAGGCATAAACATAAGAAGAGAGAAGCACATAAAATCATGAAAGAAGACACATAACTGATATCGGAGTTCGTCCAGGAGGGACTACGTCTCCGGGCCCTGCTCAATTAGTGGGGAGGCCCTCTTTCATTAAGTGGAAAATAGAATGAAAGTACAAGCATTAAATGCAAAATTACACCCTTATACCTCCATAGTTGAAAGTGCCTGAAAATTAGAGAGCTCTGATGAAGAAATGGACAACACCGTTGGATTCATGGCGTCAAGAGGTGAAAAATCCCAATAAATTTTTCTTGATTCTGACAAAGTGAAAATTTGGCCCCTTTGGAAATGGCTCAGGTCATGGTTCTGCCCCCCTCCTGCAAAGCGCTCATGGTTGCAATCTGTCTCGTACTCCGTGCCACTTATGGCCTGCTTGAGTGCACTTCTGAAATGAATAGTTTAAGTATGAGAGGCTGGGCGGACTCCCAAGGGAGACACTAGTCGAATCGATTGAGATCCTTTGTTTGTGGGAGGGGGTGGGGTGGTCAAACCCTGCCTCCTTCGTAATAAGGCAAATTTCGATTTTTAAATTTTTTGCCATTCTTGCTTTAAACCTGCCATAATAAATTTTATACCAAGTTGGGGGGGGGGGTGGGGAGGATGGGCCCGCATTGGGCGACCTGCCCCATAAAATCCGCTGGCATCGTCGTAACATGGAGTGTGGAATGGGTTGGGCAGTGGGGTTGACAACCCCCACCCACCCATATTTAATATGGTGGTTGTTGTGGAATGTGGGGGCGGCAGGTTCATGGCCACATACCCCCCTTATATTAATATATATTTGTTATGACCGTTGGGTAGGGCGGAGGTCATGGCCTGCCTTGCCATTTTTTTAATGATTTATTTATTTATTTTTAATTTCTTTTAAACCAACCAGTTGTTTTCAAATCTTTCGGATTTTGACCGAAGGAGTGAAACTAAATGTCCCACAATTTCTCCCAAAATCCGTCTGAAGTTGGCTGGAATCTGGTCGCCGGGTTTCTACAAAAGTTTCGCCTCCTTAAGCTGCCACATCACCAAATCAATCCTCAATCTTTGATTGCTTCTAACTCCTTCATACAGACTCAGAATTGAGTGTCATCTTTGCCGTTGGAATTAGAAGGACAAGATCTTCAACTTGACACTAAGTTTGCCACATTTCTGACACTTTGATATTTGAGCCTTTGTACTGAAGCCACTTGTACTTGGACCTGTACGAGCCACCTGGATCATGCACTTGGATGGAGAGGCTCATGATTGGTGGTTTCATGGGTTGACCACGCTGGGTCATGCAGGGGTGACAATGTATGATGAGTTCACTAAGAGGGTGCTAGAGATGTTCAAGAGGAAGGACCCGAAGGAGTATTTTGGGGAATTGATCAAGCTCAAATAGACCAGGGACGCAGAGGTATACATTTCAAAGTTCTTGAGGATATTAGTGATGGTCCCAGACCTGTCTGAGTCTAGGAGAATTTACATGTTCATAAAGGGATTGGCAGAACCATTACGAGGCCTAGTGAGGTCCAACACACCAACTAAATTGCAGGACATAGTGGTGAGAGGTAGAGACTTATAGGATGCCCTGCCCAGGGCTAGAGCACCACTGCCAAACAAACCAGGCTTCCAGCAGAGAGGAATAGACATGAGATCTCCACCCCTGAGAGGCAAACATGCATGGGGGCAACTAGAAGGGACCTTCGGAGGAAGAAGCTTTGCTTTACATGCCAGGAGCCATGGGCACCAGGCCACAAGTGTGCAGCAGGGAAGGCTCACTACATAGAGGTATTCTCAGATAGTGATGGGGATGAAGAGATATATTTTTACATGGGACGAGATGACAACGCAACACTCCAAGAGGGAGGGCCTCCACTTCCACCCCCACTAGCAGCAGGAGGAGTTGCGTTTTCACCCTCAGGAGGGGTCCTCGCATCACTGCGTGGGGTACCCAAGTTTTTGACTATGAGGATCAAAGGGACAGTGCAGGGGAAGCACATCTCGTTGTTAGTGGATAATGGAGCCACTCACAACTTTATTGATGCCCAAATGGTGTAGAAGAGAGACATCACTACAAAGGGGTTTGAGGGATTTTTAGTGTTGGTGCTAGGGGACAGGACCATGCAGTGCACAAGTTATGTCCCAGCTTTGACTATGACCATGGGGAATTACTCCATTACAAACCACTTCTTTTTGGTTGACATTTTAGAAACTATTGTAGTGTTGGGATTCTAGTGGGTCTACGCATTTGGAAGAATCACCACTGACCGGAGGAAGTTGGAGATGGAGTTTTTGGATACGGATGGAAAACCAATGTTGCTGAGGGGCATGCCTTCCTACCCACCAAAGACAATCTTTTCTCACAGGATAGAGGCTGAATTGAGACATGGAGATATAGAGTGGGTTGTGGAGTTGAGGATCTCTGAGGCTGGGGGTGTGATCAAGCCACCACATCCGGAGATTCATGCCATAATTGACAAGTACCCAGTTATATTTGGAGACATACGTGACCCAACTAGCCACCTAACAGAGGATTTGAACACACCATCGAGCTAGAACCTGGGTTGCAAGCATTGATCACTACTCCTTATAGGCATCCTAAGGCCTACAGGGATGATATAGAGAGGGTTATCCATGATCTCTTGGCATTGGGGCATATCGGGCCCAGTTCTAGTCCCTTCGCTTCATACATTGTTATGGTGAAGAAGAAGGATGGATCGTTGTGGATGTGCATTGATTACAGGGCCCTGAATAAGAAGACCATGAAGAACCACTACCCCATCCCACATATTGACGAGTTGATGGATGAGTTGAGGGGAGCTAAGTTGTTCTTGAAGATTTACCTACGGTCTAGGTACCACCAGATCCGGGTGAGGGACAAGGATGTCCCTAAGACAGTGTTTAGGTGTCATTATGGGCACTTTGAGTCTTTGGTGATGCCCTTTGGGCTAACCAATGCTCTGGCCACTTTTCAATCTTGGATGAACCACATATTCTGTGGCTAGTTGAGAAAGTTCATGTTGGTGTTCTTTGATGAAATATTGATCTAAAATCAGACTTGGGAGGAGCACTTACAATGTGTGGAGACAATGTTGCATATGCTAGAGGAGCAAAAAATTTACACAAAACTGTCTAAGTGTGAGTTTGGGTTGACCGAGATGCTTTATCTGGGGCATATCATCGGTGTTGATGGAGTGAGAGTGAACGAAGAGAAGATCGGGGCCATCCGGGATTAGCCAGAGCCCAAGAATGTGACAGATCTTTAGGGTTTTGTGGGCATCTGCACCTATTATCAGAAGTTCCTGAATGGCTTCTCACAACTAGCAACACCCCTTACAGACTTGACCAAGAAGGGGGAATTTTCTTGGACCACCACAACGAAGGAGGATTTTGAGTGCCTCAAATAGGTGATGAGCAACTGTCCAATACTGGTACTTCCTGACTTCACGCAACCTTTTGTTTTGAAGTGCGATGCATCAAGAGAAGGAGTGGGGGTCGTTTTGATGCAGAGAGGGCACCCCATAACTTTCGAGAGTCAGAAATATTACCACATGAGAGACCGTACTCCATCTATGAAAATGAGATGCTAACCATCATGCATGCGCTAGCCAAGTTCTAACAGTACCTGGTGGGGGACATATTCATAGTGAGAACCAACCCCAAAAACCTCAGGTTCATTTTGGAGCAGAAACAACTACAAAAGAGGCAACAAAAGTGGGTAAGCAAGCTCCAAGCTTATGATTTTGACATTGAGTATGTCAAGGGGAAACACAATGTAGTGGATGATGCATTGTCTAGGAGGCCGAATTCCATTTCTTTGATGATTGCTCCAGATTGGAAGGCCTATCTGTTGGTGGAGTATTCCAAGGATCGGTTTGCATGCAAGGTCCTTGAGGGGTAAGTGACTGATGACCAATACCAAGTGATGGATGTGGTGATATATTACAGAGACCAAATCTATTTTGTGGCCAAATCCCAATTGCGGGAGAAGATTCTACGGGCAGCCCACAATTCACCTTTGGCAGGGCACTAGGGGTTCAACAAAAGTTACAGGGCCATCAGGGAAAAGTTCTCTTGGAAGGGCCTTAAGGATGATGTTCTGTAGCACATTCGAGAGTGTGAGGTGTGCCAGCGGAACAAGGGTGAGTTGTCTCACTCAACAGGGGTTCTGAAACCCCTCCTATTCTTGAGGGGAAGTGGGAGAGCATCTCGATGGACTTCATTAACGGTTTTCCCAAGACGCAGGGCAAGGAGTGCATCTATGTAGTGGTGGAATGCTTGATGAAGTATACTCATTTCTTCGCCATTTTAGCTCGGTACATGGCCTCAAAGGTGGCTGAGTTATTTTTCAGGGAGATCTTTTGGCTACATGGTATCCCCAAGACCATTGTTAGCAACTGGGATAACTGCTTCATGAGTGGATTTTGGCAGGAGCTATTTCGGTTTATGGGCACAAAGCTCACTCCTAGCATGAGCTACCATCCTCAAACAGATGGATAGACAAAGATAGTTAACAAGTGGTTGGAGGGCTACTTGCGTAACTATGTGACAGGACAACAACGTGCATGGTTACAGTGGTTACACATGGGGGAGTATTTCTATAACACCACCTTCCACATGTCGATAGGTATGTCTCCTTTCTACGCTTTGTATGGTTATGATGCTTTGAGATTTTCTGATGTTATGTTTGGAGAAAACAAGGCCCCACAGGCCAAATATTGGATCCAAGAGAGCCAGGAAATATTGAGGACTCTCAAGGATAACTTGAGGATGGTGCATAACCAACAGAAAATATATGGAGATAGGGGCCGAATGGAGAGGTAGTTCGAAGTGGGGGACTTGGTGTACCTTCGAATTCAACCGTACAAACAATCCACACTCAAGAAAAAAAGGGCCGAGAAGCTCAAGCCTCACTTTTATGGGCCATATCGGGTCACTCAGAAGGTGGGGGAGGTGGCCTGTGAGTTGGAGCTACCCCTGGGGAGCTGGGTGCACACAATTTTTCACGTATCTTTCCTGAAGAAGGCCTCGAGACAACATGTTACATCAGCTACTGAGTTACCCCCTATGAATGATGAGGGGCACTTGGTGCTACAGCTGGAGGCCATTTTGGATTCCAAGGAGAGGAAATTGAGGAATAGGGTGGTCAAGGAGTTTTGATCTGATGGAGGAATTTACCAAATGAGGATGCCACTTGGGGAAGGGGAGAAAATCCTCCAGCACCCATCACTGCAGTTTCTTGAGGACAATAAAAATATTGGTGGGGAGGAATATAATATTCCTAATTAGTAGTTCTTCTAAATAGAAATAGAAATATATATATATATATATATATATATATATATATATATATATATAGATATATATATTGCTATTTTGTATTTTTCTAAAGTTTTGGCCAAAAGTATGTGGGCTTGGGGACCCACAAATATGAATTGGGAAACTATAGGCACTTGACATTAGACTAAAGGAAAATTTGCTGCTTTAGTGGAGAGTGTAGGCCCAATGTGAAGGGACTACACATCACATGGGGACAACGAAATCAAAGGCTCGAGTAGAGGAAACATAGGCATGAGGTGTGTCCCAAGGGAACGTTGGGAAACCTTGGACAAAAGGAAGCATGCAGCATCATTTTGATCATTCAATCATCCATTTTGAATTTGTTTTTGGCAAAGAGCACACTTGAGCGGGAAGGCAAGTCTGCAAGTGCTGTTTAGAACACGAGTGTCTTTGAGTGGAGATCCCAACCTTTGCTTTTGGGGACTTTGAGTGCCCACCCAAGGAAAGATTTCCACCATTTTTTGATTCATTCCAGCCGCTGTGACCTTCATCCACAATGCAATACGTTCAGGAACAATGCAGTGGCATCACCAACAATGCAGTGATTGCACAATCTTATGGGGAGGATACTCTGGGAGTTGAGGAGTGTGAGGAGATTTTGCAAGAGCTTTGGTGGGGAGGCTTAGAGATTCCTAATAGGGATTTTTTAGGCATTTTGGTTTCCTTCATCAGTAGAATTTATGGGAGGACCGAATTGCCCAACAATTCCGTGAGCCAAGCCTAAGAGGGCCAATTTCCAGGGTCAAGCATTTGGAAAACCCTTCATGGGTTATTGTGGGTTTCCTTAGTAGAGTTCATGGTTAAAAGCCCAGAATTTTCTGAGTAGTATTGCAAGCCCAAACATCATATCTTCATGAGCAACAACAACATTTTTGGCCAGGGACAACACATAGCTATAACCATGCAGTGTACTTTCTGAGGGTGATTTCCGGCTTGTTTCAAAGGCTATCTTCAACATGCCTTGAGAAAGTCCAGGTTCCTTCATTTAAACACCTCTATTGTACACATTTTCCAGCAAATTAATAAAATGGCTCAACTCAATTTTATGGCTTCAATTGTGTTTTAATGGCATGTTTGATTTTGCTGTTTGCTTAATGTATTTGATGCCTGTTATTACTGCAATTTACCATTAGGAATATTACAGTGGGTAGTTCAAATACCAAGTTAGAAATCTATACATTAAATTTAGGGCAAGATAGGAAACCTCCCCATTCCCCCTCACAACTTCGCTTAGACATTAGTATTTGTGTTTGATGCTCTCTTCTTCATTTTTTGGAAATTATTAAATAAAATGCAGATTAAATCAAATAAAGTTTGTTAAAATGTTCATGTTAGCCATTTCTAACATTGCAAGTCTTAATTAAAATTACAAATCTTGGAGTTTAAAATGAGGTGTTATAAAAGTGAACATAATTTATTTTATAATCTATATTACAAGACATGACTCACATGGACTTCAAAAAGTGACAAGTGAAAGGGGCCAACATAGAGTACTTTCACCTAACAAAATATAACATAATTAAATTAGAAATATACTTTTTTGATATGGAAATGTTTCAAAACTAAAAATAATCCAGGGATGACCTCTCCAAAGGTCAAAAAATTGGGTGCATGAAATGAGCCAATTTTTTTTTGATTAAATCCAACTACATGCCAAAAGGTCTATTGAGATCTATGGAATTAATAGTTTCCATCAACATTAATTGATGGTGATATATGTAGGCTCTGTAGAAATATTTTCCCCTAAGGGCTACCATTAGGTAATTTTAAAACTCTAGAGGATCTTCTCTTGGTTTCAAGATTGAGTAATTATTTATTAAATAGGTTCAACCACATAAAGATGGAAGCTCATATACCCCATGCCCCCTCCCTTCATCATGTCACTCTTAATTCCCAATACCCAACAATCAATTTAGTGGAAAATAAATGAAATTAACATCAATAGCATACAACATAAAAAGTGACATGTCAAGTGGGTGTAGTTTAGGTGGTAAGGAGGAGTCACTATTATCCTCCCCACCCTGGTTCAAGTCCCACCAATATTCACATGAAAGATAAACGTCTCACCTAGTCCTTAGTAGCTAGTACCGATCTCCGGTACAATGAACCACAAAAAAAAAGTGACAATATGGAAAAACATAAATCACAGTAAAAGATAATAGAGAATAAATCATATTAAAAAACATAATCACATACTTTTTACATTTCAAAATTCAATTTCAGTAGTTTTCTTCATCAAATTCAATATCCATATCATCAAAGATCATAATCATTGAAGTGATTGGCCATAATAACATCATTTTCAATGTACATAACACCATAATAGATATCATCATTGAGAACAACATCCTCTACATTTTCAATTTCTTTGTATGACATGTTTACTAACTTCTCCTCATCATCTTGAAAATGTTATTCAATGTCATATTATTATGGTATAATATACTTTACATGCTTTCCTTTTGGATCATATCTGTCAACGTATAACCAGATTTCTTTACTTGGCACATGTGAATAAAATACCTACTCATATTGACATGGAAGGACGTAATGTTCAGTCTCTTGCTCCAATAAACTTGTATTAATCACGATAAATTGTTTATCATGTTCAATAATAGTTCTATCAAGATATCATTCATTCACCCATAACTTATAACAAGTGACCTTATATTTAGATACTTATAGACACTTGTCACTACTAGAGGAAACATTAATAACCTGGAAGACCACAATTATCCCATTAATTTGAGGTTTTACTCTTATCATCCATATATTTGATGTGAAATTTCCAACCATTGCACCACATAGCCTCGTGGTGTTTCACCTACAATACTATCAATGTCTTAAAAATGATATGTCAACTACTAAAAAAATGTAGAACTAGTTAATACTTTGAAGAAAGAAGCACAACACATACAATATTTGAGAAAAACTAAAAAATGTGGGAAATCATTGCTTGTTTTTTTCACCATATGATAAATCAATTTCCTTCTACATAGGATTGGTATCTTTAGAATGATAAGCTCTTTTAGTTTACTCCACCACCCCATACCATGATAACCTACCACAAAATTTTGCACATCATTCTATCCATATCTTCATCCAATCGAAGATTACTTGCAATATATAAATGAAGAAAGGACAACTGAATAATTAGGTATCGGTAAAGCTTAAGAAATGATGGATGAATAAAAGTTAAATAAGTATGATAATATTGATAAAAGGTAGTATAAACTATTATAGCTCCCCATCATCTCACCTTTCACTTTCCTCATTCTAACTTTCCCCGTTATAGCCTTCCCTTCATGTTTTCAGACAAAATTGGCATCCCAAACATGAGGCGCGTTGATATCTATTTTTGATTAAAGAAGATACTCACTAATATACACGAAGGATTGATATACAATATAGCCCTCAACTATAGAGCCCTTCGGAAAATTATCAATTTTGTAATGAAATCCTTCAATCCCTTCAAGTGCCTCTCCACCATCCACATTGACCTTATATGTACAAGTCCACACATTTCAATATCCAGAACTAGATTTGTTGGGTAATGTTGTGTGCATTGAAAAATATTGAAGGTAGATACTTTTGCAAATTCACACATTAATCAAGGAATTTCTGGCTTCCATTACTCTATAATTTATTTATGTATTTCTTTAGATAAAAACCACCTACATACGATGAAAGCAAATAATATATTTCAACAAGATAATAACTACACAATTCAAGTAAATCACATGTCGACAAGCTATGAAATTGATTATCTTTTGTATATAAAATTATTACTTACCCCAGGTTCTTGTTATCATATATATAAGGTTTTTTTTTTTTTTTTTTTTTAATAGCAAAGCTATATGGGAAATACAAAGATATATCATAATGTGACACGAAAGGAATCATTATATTTTTCCTAAATCGAAAAACACCCAGTTTCTAAAAAGAGAATAACAACCACAAAAGACCTTAATAAAGGTATGCCAGCCTTGATTTTTTACCCATTGAATTCACCTTTCATTGTAAATATATTATTTATGTTTGAAGAAAAAACAACGGGAATTTAATTTTGTTAATCACATATTTTCAAACATTTTACTTTCCTACATTGCAAATAACCACAAAATATTGTCTAAATGTCCATCACTAGAAGAATATTGAATCAAATTTCACATTACATGATCGGATTTTTGAATGTCATTACAAACTTTGATGATTTTATCTTTGTTACTCCTTCCATCTTATATTCTCTGTAACAATTATGTAATATTATTCATGATATGCATTGTATAAATTAAATGAATTTCTTGTAAGCGTACAAAGTAGGGCAATCTAATGAATTGGAAAGAGTATCATTTTCATTCCCCATGGAAGCCCATTAATTTGTGGACAAACTTGATGAAACATAAATGAAACAACAATAGTTGTTAGGTATGGTAAAAATAAATGGATATAGATAAAATATATATAACATCATATATTATGTGGAGAAAAATTTATCACCTTGACGATTCTTATTATATGCTAATTTCCATAGTCAAGGTGTCATTTTTCATGGTTTTATTCTAGGCTCTTCCTTCCCCCCTTTTTTTATTAGTTCAATCCCTATGGTTCTTAACCCAGAGAAAGTGATTATACTCATCAAACACCTCCTTCATGAAATTTTTGAACATCACTATATTGTTTTGGAACCACCATACAAATATGCAAATTTACTCTTTATTTGAAGACTTGCAAGATAGGGAACATGTCAATACTATTATACCAAGTCATTATTTAAAAAAGATGCATGAAATTGTAATAAAATTATATATTGTTAAATGTAGTACCTTGCATACCACAAAAATGTATTATCCCTAGGGAAATTTCAATTTCCCTTGTGAGTATTCCATGGAATGAAATTTGGTTTCCTTATTTATTTGAGATGTCAAACACAATGATGTTATATCCCATAAATTTAGAAGTTTGTCAATAAGAGGCTCAATATATGGCTCCATATATTTAAAAATGGTGTAGATCCGGTCAGTATTTTCATTGGAAATTAATGGAAAAAATTCAAAATTTTGACTTTGACCAAGTTGGCCTCATAAAGGACAAGTCGACTCACATGTGTGAAAACACACCTCTACAAACCCATATAAATAAGGCATATTTGGAACTCATTTTGGCATCATATCTTCAGACACATTCATCTGAAATTCACAGAGCCTAATCCACACATGTGAAGGAGTCATAGGAGGATTTCTAACCAACGTTGACTAACTTCTTTCTCTCTATTTTGACCTACCGTGAATTGCATTGACTTGGACTATTTTGGATCTATTTGACCGAGGGTTTGACTGTGCTTGAAGGTTGAAGATTGCAAATGGTTTGTTGACTTGTCTTGATCGAAGTTTTACCTTTGTTCTAGACCTTGGACTACAGGTCAACTCTCTCTCCTTTTACGGAGAATTGTAGGGACTGTTGATTGAGGCCTTGACTGAATTTCAGCTTCTTGTTCAAAGCTTCCATAGGCCAAAATTTGGTCCTACTGTTGCAGACATATACTTTGACCAGAGTTGTATTTCTCTCTCTTCATTCACTGGTTTTGACTTGGACATTTTGAGGTCATATTTGGAATCTTGTTGGAATATTCTTTGATGTATTATTGATGAACACAATTTCTCTCTGATAAGAAAATATTGGTTGGGTTTTCCCCTTGTGGGTTTTTTCTTAGCTTGAAGCATAATTTTTGGTGTCTCTTGTCTCTTGATTACTGTTCATGTAATATCTATTGCACTGTTGATGAATTTGTATGGTTGAAGTTTTTCATGTATAGCTACTTAATGACTGAAATGCAAAAAGAATATTGAATATATCATTGGAAGTAGCTACCAATTTTGAAAAACTATACTAGTCTTGAATGCACTAGAAAATCAACGTGATATCACAACTTTGGTGAAGGGAAAGAGTTGTGAGATCACCTTGAAGAAGTATTGAGAGCACCTTTGAAGAGTTTGGGATTATTCATATTCTGATTTTGGTTACTCACCTTCATTATCTTCATCATTAATTCCTTCATGAAGGAAGAAACCAAGATTGAAGGAGCTACTAATTACAAGGCATGGAAGGCTAGGATGGACCTAGTACTTGCAAGACAAAATGTCTTGGGCATTGTTACAGGTAAAGTGTATGAACCAACTAGTCAAGTAGGAAAAGAGAATTTCAAGAAGATGAAATTTTGGCAAGAAACATCATTATAGAGTCTATTAGGGATCATATAATTCCATATATCGTTGATCAAAAAAATTCCAAGGGAATATCTGATGCCATCATTGGATTGTATACTATTAACAACATCAACCAATCTATAAGTTTGGGAGGTCAACTTCGCAATATAAAGATGATAAAGGATGATACGGTGGCATCATATTTTGTAAGGATATCTAAAATAAGAGATCAACTCAAGGCCATTGGTGAAGAAGTATTTGAGAAAGAATTGGTAGTTTTTGGTTTGGTTGGTTTGCCTAGATCTTGGGATCCTTTTGAAATAAGTATTAGTGTAAGAGAAAATGTGCCTTCATTTTAGAATTTGTGAGTTGTCTGCACTCAAGAAGAATCAAGACTTCATTTAAGAGACCCTATTGAAGATAGAAATGAAGATGCTTTAGTAGCTCATTCCAAGAAGAATAAAATAAGACCTAATTTTGGAAGGTTTCAAAGAAGTTATGGTAGAGACCAAATTCAAGATTTGCTCCAAGAAGGGAACTTGAACCTCAAAGATGACCGCCTCCCTCTAAAGATATAAGAGATGGAAGAGATAGAAGATATTCAACTAATGTTCAATGCTAATGTTTCCAAGAATATGGTCAATATCAAGATCATTGTCCTCGAAGAAATCAAAGGGATGTCTATCAAAGGAATGGAGATTGACAGAGGAAGAAACATGCTTTTGTTGTTGACCTTGATGAATCCAAGAGGAGGCCTAAGAAAATATATACTAATGAAGAATACTAATTTTATTTTTCTTTCACGGGTGCCATTGTAGGTGATGATGAAATATGGTTCATGGACAATGGTGCATCTAGGCACATGATTGTGAATCATGACCATCTCAATGAATTGGTTGAATAAAAGATAGCACAACGATTGGAGCTTAGAGACAATGGAAAATATGAAGTCAAAGGTATTGGCTCATCATTCTTTCAATTGGATTCAAGAAATAATGTTAAACTTAACAATATTTTATATGTTCCTAGTTGATGGACAAGTCTTAGTATGGAAGAAGGATGCCTCTTTTGAATCCGCCAAGGTCATAGATGTGTGAATTGGAGGCCTATATTGTCTCCTTGGGCATTCAATTCAATATTTACTTCATAACACCACTAATATCTATGAAATATGTAATTGAAGGTACACTCATATTCACTATAAATCTTTGACTAGAATGAATTGTTTTGTTAAGGGTGTACTAGAAATCAAGGTTGATCATGATGGAGTTTGCAAGGGTTGTGCCCTTGGGGAAATGTGAAAGGAAGATGTAATAGAAGTGATAGTAGATCCAAAGGAGTCTTGGATCTTGTGCACTTTAATGTTTGTGGGCCTATGTCTGTGACAAGAACTTGGGTGGCAACTTGTATTATGATTATTCTTATAAAACATGGATTTATCTTCTAAAGTCCAAGGATCAAGTATTTGAGAAGTTTTGTGAATTCAAAGCTCATTGAGTTGAAAATGTCATAGGAAGAAGGATCAAGACCTTGAGGTCCGATAATGGTAGCGAATATGTACCCAAGGAATTGATTGATTTCTTCAAGGATGTTGGAATTAAGATGGAGTTGATAGTTCTCTACTATCCTCAACAAAATGGAATTGTTGAAAGGAAGAATAAGACCATTATGGAAGTTATCAAATCCATAATTCATGATCAAGAGTTACCAATGTTTCTATGGGGATAAGTTTTGAAGTTTGTTGTGTATGTTCAAAATGGATGCCCACATCGAATCTTGGTTTACAAGACTCCGAAAGAAGTCTTCACATGTGAGAGACGGAATGTTGAGCATCTAAGAATTTTTGGTTGTCATGTTTATGTTCATGTGCCCAAGGAGAAAGGACAAAATTTGAACCTTCTGAGAATAAAAGCAACTTTTGTTGGCTACAATGAAGATTCAAATGCCTTTAGGGTCTATGTACCAGGACAACGCTATATTGAAACTTACAGGGATGTTATATTTGATGAAGATGTTGCTTTTTGAAAGTCCAAGGGTTCACACTTGGACTTTGATGATGAGATTCAGGTGGATCCAAAGAATGTGGAATAAAAGTCTAAAGAACATGAACCAATGGATTAATATCCTCATGAATAAGTTGATGATCATGAACATGTTGAATCTCCAAGAGCCACTATACCTAAAACTAGAAAAAGACCTACCTAGCTTGAAAGAAAATTGAAGGAATCTAAAGGACATGTTGCAGCTCGTGGGACGTTCAAGGAAAGAAAGAAGCTGAAAAGGTACTCTGGTTATACAAACTTGATGTGCAAGATCATTGAATATGAGCCATCCACCTATGAAGAAGTAGCCGAAGAACAAGTTTGGAAATATGTTATGAATGAAGAATATCAATCTATATTGAAGAATGATGTTTGGGAAATTGTGCCAAGGCCTAAAGGAAAGTTTGTTGTGTATTCAAAGTGGAGCTACAAAATTAAGCATGCTACTGATGGAAGTATTGAAAAATACAAGGCTCGATTTGCAGCTCGTGGATTCTCCTAGAAAGAGGGAGAGGATTATGAAGACAAGTTTACTCCCATTGCCAGGTTTGCATCTATTAGATCTGGCATTGCTCTTGCTTCTATTGCAGGTTATAAATTGTATCAAATGGACGTCAAAACTACTTTTTTGAATGGGGTTATTAAAGAGGAAGTATATATTGAAGAAAATCAGGGTTTTGAGGTCCATGATAGAGAAACAAATGTTTGCAAATTAAAGAAAGCCTTGTATGGGCTGAAGCAGGCCCCTTATACATGGTATTCCCGTATTCATGGCTATCTTGTGAATCTTGGTTTCAAGAAGAGCAATGCTGATATGAACTTGTGTTTTAAAGTTGTTGTTGGGGAGCCCTTGATGTTGTTGTTGTATGTGGATGATTTTTTTATGACCAGGGTTGAGGTTCTGACTGTCTAGTGTAAGAGTGAGTTGGTTTTTGAATTTGAAATGAAGGATCATGGTCTCATGCATTACTATTTGAGATTGGAAATTTGGCAAAATCCTGATAGAATCTTTGTTGGCCAAGGAAAACACACTATATATAAATCCTTCATTGATTTGGTATGATGGACTGCAAGTCCATGGGCACTCCTATGGTGACAAATTTGAAGAAGATATGAGACTATGATTCTAATTTGATTGATCCTTCTATGTATCACAAATTGATTGGATCATTCAACTATATTGTGAATACTAGAATTGATATTTGTTATGATGTGAACACATTGAGCCAATTCTTGGTTGAGCCCTGACATGTACATTAGGTTGTAGCAAAATACATTCTGAGATATTTGTGTGGTACCATTGAATATGGTATGATTTATGCTTCTAATGGAAAATGGCAACTGCATGGATTTATTGATGTCAATTGGGTTGGACTCTCTAATGATAGAAATAACATTTTTGGATTTTTCTTTGGTTTGGAATCTAGTATGATTTCATGGTCTAGTAGAAAGAAAACTTTTGATGCTTTGAGTACGGCTGAAACTGTATGTATTTTTGCATGTTCTTCCTATTGTGAAGTTGTGTGGCTTCAAAAATTGTTTGCCAAGTTTGTTTGATCATGTTGGAACTAACCATTATATATTGTGATAATCAAAGTTATGTGAACATTTCTGAGAACCTAGTGTTCCATTATAGGGCGAAGCACATTGACATTAAGTATCACTATATTCAGAATATTGTCCAGAGGGGAGTTGTGAAGCTCAAATATGCCCCTACTGATGAACATGGTGCTGACAAGTTGACAAATTCCTTGTCCTGTACGAAGTTTTCTTATTTTAGGGAACAACTTAGAGTTGTTGAGAATCCTTCTTTGAGAGAGAGGGAGCACTAATTGTACAACATCATGTTACGAACAATCTTCCTTAAGCTGCGGCCAAGAGACCTATGGATTGGTTGAGAAGATTTTCACTCCCCTAGGTCATTGGACTGAGAGACTAGTGAGTTTAGCCGTGGATCTTAGTTCTAAGGTATGTATTGATCTTGTGCTCTCTCCCTTAGGTCATGAACCGAGAGACTATATAGTCGAGGACTGATATAGGGATTCCTCCCTTGAGCTGTGGGCTAGGAGACCGTGTTTGTGGTTCGGGAGATGTACCCTGTGTATATGATTGAGATAGGGATTCCTTCTTTAGGTTGTGGGCTGGGAGACCTTGTGTATGATTAGGAAGATGTACCTTGTGCATGTGTTTGGTTTGGTCCCACTACTCAGTGGGACACTGACCTAGATGCCACGAGTTTTTGGCTTTTGGGATGTGTTGGATGTTGTGTATCTTTCCTTATGATGGGATTGACAATATCTCCCTTAGACTGTGCTAGGAGACTTATGGATTGGTCAGGGAGATTGATCATGATAGAGAGAGAGACTTCTGCTTGTCCCTTAGGCTATGAGTTGGGAGACCTATGGATTGGTTGGGGAAAACAATTTTGAAAGAGAATGAAAAGAACCTCCCTAGCTAAGATGGAGTGTTGAAAAATGGTGTAGTCCCGACCAGTATTTTCATTGGAAATTAATGTAGAAAAAACATAATTTTGACTTTAGCCAAGTTGACTTCATAAACGAAAATTCAACTCACATGTGTGAAAATACACCTCTTCAAACACCTATAAATAAGGCATCGTTGGAACTCATTTTGGAATCATATCATCACACACATTCATCTGAAATTCACAGAGCCTAGTCCACATGTGCAAAGGAGTCAAAGGAATATTTCTGACCATCATTGACCAACTTCTTTCTCTCTATTTTGACTTGCTTTTACTTACATTGACATGGGATATTTTGGATCTATTTGACCAAGGGTTTGATTGTGCTTGGAGGTTGAAGATTGCAGATGGTTCATTGACTAGTCTTGACCGAAGTTTAACCTCTTTTCTGGACCTTTGATTGCAGGTTTACCAAAGGTCATCTCTCTCTCCTTTGACTGATAATTACAAGGACTGTTGACTAATGCCTTTAACGAATTTTGGCCTCCTATTCAGAGCTTCCACAGGCTGAAATTTGGCCCTACTATTGCACACATATACTTTAACAAAGTTGACTCTCTCTCTTCGTTGACTGCTTTGAATTGGACATTTTGAGGCCATATTTGGAATCTTGTTGGAATATTCTTTGATGTACTATTTGTGAACAATATTTCTCTGTCATAAGGAAATATTAGTTTCATTTTCCCCTTGTTGGTTTTGCCCTAGATTGATGCCTAATTTTTGGTGTCTTGTAACGACCACTAGTCATATACGCATCAGAAATATTTAAAATACATCGTAGACAAAGACATCCATTGTAAGATAGAAATTGTAAATTTCATATTGTATAAAAGAATTGATAAGATGATTACAAATGAGAATGAGGGTCTGCTTATATACCCTAGGCAAGTGCCCTTTCATGAATGGCTATGTCTCTAAGACATACCTCTTCATCACTAACTAAACAGTCATTAGTTAATGACTTATTATTTATTATTACATTTACATTTACATTTATTATTATTTTATTATGAATTATATTAATAACATAGCCTATCCCTTCAAGAAGCTTTGTCCTCAAAGCTTACTTAAGAACATCTTCTTGTCTCTATACTTTCATCTTCGTTGATGCGACACGATAAGATACTTTGAGTGATAGACAAAATTGTCATACTGAGAACAGATCAGACCATTCCAGATTGATCTTATGATTTTTGGAGATGTGTGACACATAGTTGTTGCATGACCGGATTCTCCAAACTTTAGTATTCCCAGGAACATAAATTTTTCGTTTTTTTCCTAGCAATACTAGCAAGTTGACTGACTGGAAAGTCTGCTCTTGTGATTCGGATGTCGATACATAGTTCCTTTGGTTTGGATTTCCCTTATCATGTTAGTGGTTGATTCTTGATTTCTTTCATGTGTTGTTTTTGTTGAGTGAGCAACTGAATCATCAGTTGGAGTGTCCAACATTTGAATTGCAACTTCTACATAGGTTTTAACTCTTCTAGATTCTTCCTCTTCCTTACTTGTGATATTGATTGGATCAATATTCACCCCTTAGACAGGAATGATTGGCAACTTCAATAATTCACTTTGAAGTTGTTCTAGCTTGTCATTCAATGATTTCTTGTCATTTTTAAGTTTCTTTATTTTCATAAGTAGGGTTTGGTTATGATTATTTAAACGTACAAGTTCATCCTTTTCTGAATTTTTGATTTTATTCTTAGTATCATCCTCTTTATCTTTTAAATTTTTTGTTTTCTCTAATAATTTTTTACTAAGGGTTTTTAGGCACAAATTTTACGGTTTTTTTTTTTTTTTTTTTTTTGATAGATTGTCCTTTAGTTCCTTATCATAACTTTCCTTTTCTTGTTTTAGCCTTTGTTTCTTAACCTTGGACTTTTTGATTTGTGAAAGTAATTTCTCATTGTGTTCCATTAGACGCCAAATTTTTTCGTTGTTTTTCGTTGATTTTTCATAAAACCGATCTTCGAGATCTTTATATTTCTTCTTTGATGCTTTCGTTCTTTTGTCAAAGTTTCACAATTTCTTCCTTTAATTGTTTTATTTGCATCTTCTCATTGTATTAATGTTTTTCTGTACTAAATAATCTTCCACACCTTGGACATCTTTTTTTTTTTTTTTTAATATATGTATATTTAATTACGTTTAAACAAGTTGGACATTTAGTCCAAAATCATGATTCTTGTGTGGGTCTTGTCTTTTCTTCCTTCATCATTTTCGAATTAGGTTCCATTTTCCTTGACTTAATAACTTTCTTTGGTAATTTTTTTATTATTTGTAACTTTAATAATCTTTTTTCTTTATAAAAAATTATATTCCCAACACCTTTTAATAAAATATCCCTCTTCCTTATAACAGTTTCTTTATATAAGCTGAGATATAGCCTTCCTTGAGTAATGATTTCTTTGACTAAGTAAATTATAGTTTTATTTATTTATTTTTATTTATAATATTTATTTATTTATTTTCAACATTATTTTTTTGAAAAGTTACAAGCCTGGTGAAAGGTGGCTATTCACCTCTTTGGGGTATAATATAGGCCTTTGAATCGGTTGATTTTCTCCATGTAAAAAGTAAAACTTACCATTCACATAAAGAAGTTTTGTATTCTTTTTGTTTTTTTACCTTGAAAATACCATGGGAAATTACCATGGGTTTGTAAAACCACTAGCTTGTAAACCACTAAGTGAAGAATCAAAATAATCTTGTCTACTCTTCTTTCTCTTACGTATAGTTTTTTTTATCAATAATGTAGAACCCCCTTTTTTTTTTTGGAACTATTTTCTTTTAAATCTTTTTGTTTTTTCCTATTAAATTTTTTATTTTATTTTATTTTTAACTTTCTCTCTCTTTTATTTATTTATTTATTTTTTAATTTTAATGGCCAAAGGCCTAGCGAAACAGAGAAACTCCAAAATTTAGGGTAGCGAATGCTTCAATTGTGATTGCAACAAGGTTGCTGAAGAGTTGATGGCCAAAGGCCAGAATCAACCAATGTGTCTCTAATACCAATGTAATGACCATTATTCGTATATGCAACGGAAATATTTAAAATGATTCGTAGACAAAGACATCCATTGTAGGATATGATAGTAACATATAAATATAGGATTCATAATTTTGACTTGACTCATGGTAGTCTTGTAAATATGTACATACTTTGCTTTCTGCAAGTTGTATTCCCATATTTTGTAAAAAAAAAAAAGAAGAGAGGGTAAAAAGTCCTAAAAGAAAGATCAAAGGACTTAGAAAAAATAATATACCCAAAAAGAAAAAAGATGAATAAAACATGAAAGTGTGCAAGTCTAAATGCCACTACTTTTACCTTTTCCAGTTAATTATGGCATAGTGTCAATAAATGCCATGATTTGTGATGAGTTGAACAATTTAATCTTGACTTGTCATCTTTCAATTTCAAATGTTTTAGATAGAGAATAAAGAATTGTCATACAGTTTAATCATGACAATTCAGTAGTTAGGTAGAGAATAAAAGAATCCAACAGTTTAATCTGGATTCTTGGATGAAATAAGTGTAGAATTAGATAGTTTACTACTTTCAAAACAGAATAAAAATTTGTAAGGTTGCTAGTTCAAATGCACCTGATTAAAATAGAAGGAAAAATGTTAGAAGATATGACTCGTAGGTAGAAGAAGGTGGGAAACATCATTGTAAATATTTTTCACCAGCCTATAAATAACTAATTTTTTCCTCCCCATAGCAATTTGATATTCTAGACTATCAGTCAAAGAGGCTCAAGGCATTTCTTTGACTTTTGTTGGGACTGGACGCAAGGCTCAATGACTGACTAGTTGAAAATGTTAAGTTTCTATATTAATCCCAGAAATTTTCATCATTTACCCCTCCATGCACTCATCACCATTTTTCTTCATAAGTAAGAACTATTTTTTTGCTTAAATGTTACATAAAGGCCCATTTAATTAACTTCCCCCATTTTTCAAAAGCATAAAACCCTTAAAAAACATGATATACTAAGTAAAAGTGAATAAATTATGAAAATGAAGTTTTACTCCAATTTTCACTTTCCTTAGTTTTATTTATGAAAATTTGAGTATTCATTGTCCCTTATCAGATTAACACTTAACTTATTTTATTAACTCCCTATTAAATATCATAGTCCTATTAATATAACTTCTTTTAATTTAATATCCCAAAAAACCCCCTTATTATATGCTTTTGTGTCAAAGATATTAATCACATGTTGAGATAACATCCCAAAATTACCCCTTTGACACAAAACTACCTATAAAAATATACCCCTTTCCCCTATGGTTTTTAGACCCCTCCACAGTCTAAAACTATATAATATCATAAAAATAAAACAAAAGCACATTTTTACATACTTACTCCCTTTCCCGCATTACCTTTACCCAAGGTTAACACTTTAACCTTACCCCTATCCCTCCGGTATATATCCCTTTACCAAAGTCTTAACCTTGGTTGAACTTTATTAAACCCGCCCCATCTTATGTATAAACTCCTATTATACATAAAACTTCATTAAATAACTATGCGCCTTCACATTCATTCTCATCCCTCCGATCATCCTCATTTCATTTATCCGACGGTCCAAATCAAATGCGATAAAACATTCCCTTACCCCACCATTCCCATCGCATTAAAACTCAACCGTTGATCATCCCTATCGAATCAACGACAGACAATAAACCCCGGCCCCACCTTACTGTTTCCCCGCAACTTTTCGAAAGATCTCGACCATTCGCATCGTTCAATCAAATCCAATGGTGCGGATCTCATATCGCACAACAAAAGTGATCGGGCAAAGTTTGTAAAAAATAATGCGATAAACGCTGTTTCACGAAACCACCATCCTCTACGTGTCTCATTTCTACTGGATCGCATTCCAAAAGTGAAAAACCATTTACCGCCCAGGAGCAATGTGATAACCACTAATGGTTTCGCCTTCAATACGAAAACCACTCCTGCCATTTCAACTTACCTGTAATTAACACTTTGCATATCGATAAAACTTAAGATTTTAACCTTAGTTTTTATCATTTGCACACCTTTGCGCCTTCGCCCTCTAAGAAATCACTTACAAACACCATTGCAGAGCTGTTTTCGAACCAGTTTTTCATTCTAAAACCATTTCCCCTCTAAAATTCACCATCAAATATTCTCAGCGCCTTCTACCAAGCAAATGTGACCAGTTTGAAGACTGATATAAATCTGGAAATCCCCTTCGACCGCAACCATACCTCTTCAAGGTATTTTTCAGTAATCCTACCTGCAAATTAGTAATTTCAAATAACAAAATTAAAACACTTTGAATATATAAACTAAAATTACTCATCTGAAAGTATTCAAACCCTGAAGAAATAGGGGGAACCCTGTCAAAATTTCCTCAGAATTTGCCACTTCCTCTTAATTTAGTTATGAAGATTTTTTGACCATTCAAAAGCTATTTTCTTCAGTTAAAATCCATTTGAATTACTGAAAAATCCATTTTCCCTTTCTAGTGTTCTGCACACTGTAAGCCTGCATTTTCATCCTAAAACCCCCGCCCAGATTCTGAATTCTTCCTAAATAAGTGGTTCCCATCACCCATCAAGCTCAAGATTTCATTAGGTTGTGTCAATTGCACTATGTCCCTGACTAGAAATGCATGGTGAACAAATATAATGAGGTCATGTTTTACATAACTGCTGAAGCCATCAACGATATGCTCCAACTGAGCCAAGATCCAAGAGCAGTATCATTGTCTATTGAAGATTTAATTCAAATGCATTTAGACTTGGATTTCCCTAGGAAGTTTATGATCCTTCAAAACTTCATGCCTAATCATGTTAACCTTCCTAAAGTAAATCCACCTTATGACACTTTTGATTTCCCCGAGGGCTCTAGACAAATAATTTCAATGCTTTCATTTGTTCTAGGCTATGCTAATGATGAGTTTACATATGCCTCCATTCTAGGTTTCCTTTCTACCTTGTCTCCAGGACAACATCCAGAATTAGTTTTCAACTTTGCCCAATTCATTGCTGATAATATGCATTATCAATTGATTAAATTCCCTGATGAAGGAGTATTCAAATATTCATCCTATTTGTTACATCTCTTCCTATTTTTTCAGGTAGAAAATTTCCCAATTGCATTACAGAAGATGGATGTGGAAGGTAAACCTCTTTCAGTGATATTCTAGACTTCTCTACTCAGGAAAAACAACAGTGAATACAACTACAAGGACTTCAATGATTTGTTTATTAAACTTGCCATAAGTTTGTTGAACAAAGCAGAGCCACCAAGAATTAATGAAGAAATCAAAAGAATTTTACAGTTGTCTGAAAACTGTAAGGTAGGAGACTGGTATTTATATGAAAATCACACAGAAATCAGAGTGTATGGTGCACTCCTGGCTCCTTACCAATTACCCAAGTTTATAACTACCAGGATTTTTGCTTTGGAGTACTTAAGACAGATCTTGAATGCAAATGCAGTGAATTTCATAGCCTCCAAAAATGAAGCATAGTTCAAGCTAAAAAGTCAAATTGGCCCCTTCATAGTCAATAACAGAGATGCTTTGAGGGACATAGTCAGCAAATTATCACAATTTAAATTCCAAGAAAGCTTTTACTTGAATTATGACCCTCAAGGTGTTATAAGTAACCTCAGGGTCAAGTGTAAGTTAACTCCATTCCTTCATGATTCAAAGCCGAAAATTGAAAAATATGCTAATCAGATTGAATGGGTTGCAAACACATTGATTGATGATTTTTCAGGGAATGAAAACAGATAACAGGTAGGAAAAACAGATAGATAGTACACAGGTGATTACAGTTGGCAAACAAGCAGAAATGTCCACTAAAAGACCCAGGAAAGAAGAAAGCTATCTAGCAGAAACCATTATAGAAAATAAATTTAAGACAAGTTGCAGCAAGAAGGCCAGAATGATTACTGAAGAAGAAGAAAAGGCCATAGAGATAGATGAAAATGAAGATCAATCAAACAACAATGATCAACAAACAGATGATGAGGCCACACTAATTGTCAATGAAACACTTAAAGAAATTCAGAATGAGCAGGTACTATTACAGGGAAAAGGCAAAGAAATGGGTGAAACACAGATAAATACAGAAGCTCCCTCCTCTTCTAGAGCAACAGAATAAATGGATTCTGACATCCAGAAAAAGTTCAAGCATCAGAGAAAAAAATGAGGAAATTAAGAATGAGGTCTATTCCAAACTCCTTAAAGAAAAACCAAGAGATAAAGACAGACTTGTGACAGCTTTTGATTATTCAACAAATAAAATGATTATGTCTTTTCTCCAGCCCATAGTTACAGACCCAAGGTCAGCTACAGATTACAGGAAAATAGAGTTTGAAGCAAATGCAGATACCATACATGAACTTGACCAGATAGAGTTCCATAGAAGTGCTTCAGAAATGTTGTATTCAAAGGTAGTTAACAAAACCATGAATGCTACCATGCTTCAAAAGACAGTATCTAATTTACAAACTCAAATGAAATTAGATAAAGCATCTCTACATGCTAAGGATTTGAGGATCAAGTCCTTAGAAGACTTGGTGATAGAAATTGGAGTGGGTCCCTCCAATATTGAAGTTGCTAAAACTCTCATAAGGCAAAAAAATGAAGATATTGCTGCCTTGAGAAAGCAACTTAAACTTCCACAGAGTGAGCACCCACAAGCTAAAGAAATTCTTCAGCAGAAAACTGAGAAATATGAATTAATGCAATTAGTTTTAAAAATGACAGCCCGAATCAAAGAAATGGAGAATCAAACAGAAATTCTAATGAAGGAAAATGAAACATTAAAAAAAGCACAGGAAGCCTCCATTCCTACAGTCATTCCAACTGTTAGTATTGCTGTTCCTTCTACACTAGCAAAGCATTTAGAACCAAAAGGAATATTGGCAACTGCAGTGTCATAACATCAATAGAGACCTCTTCCACTGCATCATCTACATCACAGGTACAACAAGCAACAGGTACAACAAACTTAGTTAAATCTATGGAAGACATGTCCCTAAAAAATAAAGAGATAATCAACTTAAAAGGCACCATCCGAAATCTTGAAACATCAAATAGAGATGCATTGATTACATCCAAGGGACATGAACACAGAGCTAACATACTCCAAGAACAGATAAAGATTTTACAACAACAGGTCAATTTGAGTGAACAGGTATCATACATTAAGAACTATTTGTGGAACAACATAATTGAAGGCATACATCTACAGTGGCCTTCAATCCAAATCATTTATGAACAGAAGGATTTACTCAAGACTGCACAAATGAAAATTCAGAAGACAAAAGAAGAACTCGCTGACAAACGTTCTCAAGATTTGAAACTAATTACATTTTTGAACAACAAAAACAGAGAAGAGCTTGAAGAACTGAACATTCATGATAGGACCGAGAGAATACTACAAATCAAGAAAGTCCTGAACAAAAGAAATGTGATGAACAATTTGGAGGAAAGATGTAAAAACATGAATTTGTCAATCACAAAGTTTTGGGCCAAATACACTATACTGACACAAGCAGGTCTTCCAGATATTCATGCCTTAAATGAAAAGTTAATGGTGCAGAAGGATTATGATAAGAAAATCAGGGCTCATGCCAAAGAGTAGGTCAGCAAACTTTTGCCACAAGGGTCCCCAACTGGCAAAGTTATTTTGAAATATTTTGAGAATTTGTTTTTTCTACAAAATGAAATTAAGCACATTTTCATTATCAAACCCAACTTTGCAAGGTACACAGAGGTAGATAAAAGCTATAGAAAACTAAAAAGTCTGAAGATACCAAGTGATCAACAATGGTAGGAATTCATTGATTTGATATAACAGCTTGCAAACTGAGCAGAACAAAAGCAGTCATATTTTTCACCTTTACAGTTACCAAAGCGTAAGATTTGCAGTTAAAGTGTATCAGGGTAATAATCAGAGTCAAAGAGTATCAGTCAAAACACTTTTTACTGCGGGTTATTCTTCATTTTACAGTAGTCAGGCAGTAAGAAAACAATGTAAAGAGTATCAGAGATAAAACACATGGTTAAAGAATGTGAAATGGAAAGAGTGTCTTTCAAGCTATCTTCTGACAAGATATTGTTTCCAAATACCAGCAAGCCACTACAACAAAGCAATAAGTTAGGATAATTAGTCCTATTTTTTATTGATAAGAGGACAACTTGTTAGTTCGTTTTGCAGCTGTCCCTCTTTCTATGTAATAATCTTTATTTTTGCCTAGAGATATTCCTACATGTCTCTCAGATATTTTGTAATACTTTTTGTATAAATACTTCTCTTTTTGAAGTATTATGTGTAGAATAAAATTTGTCAAGACTACTATAGACATTTGTAAAATTATGTAGATGTTCTATGCTTGGAGCAACTTTACTTTTCTCACAGCAATCATACAAATAGTTAAGTAAAATGCAGATAGAACATATAAGTGGATCTTATAGAAGACAAATCAGAAACAGGAAAAATGTGGTGGTGCGTTACGGCGGTCAACAGGATGCTTCAACCAGCAAAGTCTCCTTGGTCAGCCAACCCAGAATGTGTCACAACAGTCCTCCAATCAGCAAACGAGTCAACCCAAGTCAACTCCAAAAAAGTCAACGTTGTCCAGAAAAAATCAGCGTAGGGCAGAAAGCTAAAAGTCAACGCAGTAGCAAATTGGTCAACCCTTTGACCTCGATTTCTGTGCCAAATAGTACGGCCTTCCAAAATCGAACTTCTCACCAAATTTCAACCCATTCGGACCATGCGTTGACCAAAGTCAACGTTGGTCAAACTTCCAGCAAAACCCTAGCTGCAGCAACTCATCCTTCAGCTGAGCCGTACAGAAATTCGTCCTTCTTCTTCACACGTGTGGGCTGGAAATGTCTTCTAAGGAGCTTGTACTACATCAGATGAAAGAAGAAGATGTGTGTTGAGTTGTGATGAAATGCTCTCCAACTTTGCCTGTATTTATATCCATCATTGGGGTGTGTGACACATCTGCTGGGGGTGTGAAACCTTAAGGCCGACTTGCACATATAATTTATTATGAATAATAAATTCAAAATAAATGTTCTGCTCATCGGATTAAGACATATTATATATGGATTTTACACCTCTCCGAAAGAGGATTCCAACAAAAATATTAGCCTCTTAATCCGAGCATCATAACATGGAGTTTGGACCTAGTTGTCCAAATTTAACACTCCCTCTCAACTAGGGAGAACTCCATCCATCAGTGCAATCAAACATCGTGCGTCATCCCGCTGTAACTTGCTTTGCTGGCCTCTTTATTTCAGAACAGAAGTGGGTCAGTCACAAAGACATCATCCCCCGACTGACATAATCAGTCCAGAGGTTCAAAACCTCTATCAAACTCATAAAGAGTATCCAACCAACCCAAAGTTGGTTCATCTGACCCGAAGTCAGGCAGAGGTCCCAAACCTCACTAAACTTGATCCCAGATCAAGTGGTTGGACCGTGCCATCCTAGATAGAGAGTACGGCAATCTCTGATGCATCCATCAGTCTTTGCTAATAGTCTCTAGCTTTTCCCACCTCATTGGCCAAACGAGAGGTACTTCCCATGAGCCCTGAACTCAATGGTTAGGATGCATACGGGGCACAGATAAATGAGAGGCGAACCAGCTCAATAATCACAAGGGTGGGCAAGGTAAGCACAGGAGAAGTTATAGCTCCGAGAAGCCATCCCTGTGCCTCGTAGCTCATCGTCCAATGACCCACATCCCAGGGTCTTTCCACGACCCCAAGACTCTCACTTCTTTAAGGTTAGGAACATGCCCTTCCTGCTGGGCTCACAGAGAACATCTCGCTGTCTGCTCATCGGGCCCACATAACTGAGTTCTTTATTGTTACCGTACCACATATCCCGAATAAAGTGGTACTCCGTACGTGCTTGGTTCGGGCTGCGAGTCACAGGATTCTCACTATACGAACCCACCGATTATCACAGGTCACGCGGGTATCTAGCACATGTCCAACAAACACCAAAGAGCTTACAACCAAACTACTTCACAACAAAGCATACTAGCAACAATGTATTCGGCTCTTCTAGTGCTCAAAGCCACCGCCCACTGCTTCTCTTCTCTTCTCGCTCATCCATGATATCGCCAACCAAGATTGAAGCAAGATCCCGAACATCCCGATGTTCTCTCACGATCCGTCATCACACTCTGCTGCCTGTCCCACGTACGTATATCCACGAGTATCACACTCCCTAGCAGGTCTTGTACCCCATGGTTTATCGTGTCTCGAAGATATCTCGTAAGATTTTGCACCAACTCAAAGTGAAAGTGATGAGGCTCTGTCCATCCGTTGACTGACTCAAAGTGTTCACTGCAAAACATATGTCCGGACGTGTGTTCACTAAGAACATCAAAGCTCCTATGAGTCGACGATACTCGCAGGGATTGCCAAGATAGTCTGAAGAATAGTCGTCACTCCAACTTCTTAAATTTGAGTTCCATCGGGTGTCGACACAGACTTCTTACAAACTCCACCATCCCAAATCTTTCCGTAAGTTTCACAATGTATTTTCCTTTGAGAAAGGAAAATCTCTCCAGGTTCTCGCCAGACCAGCCTAGGAAATAGTGCATCAGCCCTAGGTCCTTCATCTTGAACTCGCACAGCCCTCTTACATTGATGAGGGAGAGGGTCAAGACTGTCAGAGAGGTTCGTCCACATACAAGACTAGGAATGAGAGGCTTCCCCTCCACAACCTTAAAGTAAAGGTTCGTATCAGCATTACTTCGAGTGAAGCCCAGCTTCATCAAGTAACTATCCATCCTCTCGTACCAAGCTCTGGGTACTTGCTTTAACCCATAGAGGGCTTTCTTTAACCTGCAAACATAAGTGTCTCGATCCTGAACTTCAAATCCCAGAGGTTGTTCTACATACACCTCTTCCTTTATTGCACCATGCAGAAAAGCGGTCTTGACATCCATCTGATGAAGACTCCATCCTTGCGTAGCAGCAAGGGCTATGATTGATCGAATGGTGGTATATCGTGCCACAAGTGCAAATATGTCATCATAATCTATTCCTTCCTTTTGAGAGAAGCCACGGGCAACAAATCTTGCCTTGAACTTTTCAGCACTTCCATCAGCACCATGCTTGATCTTGTAGAGCCATTTCGCGGTGACAACTGATTTGTCCTTCGGTCTCGGAACCACATCCCAGACATCATTCTTCATTATGGACTCATATTCTTCGTGCATAGCATCCTTCCAGATTTGATGCTTTACGGCTTCCTCAAAAGATCCAGGTTCAGATTGTACAATAGTACTCATGGCAGCTAGATACCCTTGGTATCTACACGGCTTCTTGCTTTCTCGGAATGTCCCCCTTGGGGCAGCATGACCCTCAGCATCTTCGAGGGTGTCCCCGAGCCATGATGGTCTCTTTCCCAGTGAAGGAGATGGATCAATAGGGTCCATTGGTCCTTCAATATCAGGCATTGTCTCATCCTGCGGTTCTTCTTGATTTCCAGGCCTTTCTTCATGATTTTCTTCAGATCTTGGAAGATCTACTACTTTCTTCAGGGAAGCATCTTAGTCAAAAGTGACATCATGGCTTATCTCTACTTCCCTTTGACCAGGTACATAGACTCTATAGGCCTTAGAAGTCTCACTGTAGCCCACAAACATTCCTTTCTTCCCAGTAGCATCCAGCTTACTTCTCTTTTCTTTCGGCACATGAAAATAGACAGAACATCCAAAAATTCTAAAATGTGAGACATCAGGTTTCTTACCAGAGAAAACCTCTTCGGGAGTTTTGGAGTCCAGAGCGGAATGAGGGCATCGATTTTGAATGTACACAGCAGTATTTGCAGCTTCTCCCCATAGAAACTTCGGTAGACCCTGGTCACATAGCATGGCACGGGCAGCTTCCACAATAGTCCTATTCTTGCGTTCAACAACACCATTCTACTAAGGAGTATATGCAGTGGTAGTCTCCCTCTTAATGCCAGCTTCTCTGCAAAAGTCTTTGAACTCATTTGACTCATATTCAGTGCCATTGTCGGTCCTCAAAATCTTGATCTTCTTTCCGGTCATATTTTCCACAAAGGCTTTGAAGGTACGGAACCACATGAAAGCCTCATCCTTCTTCTTCAAGAAGTATATCCAGGTTTTGCGAGAGAAGTCATCAATAAATGTCATGTAGTAAGAGCATCCCCCCAGGGATGTTACGGGCAACATACCAGATAGATCAGAATGGACCAGTTGCAATATATCAGATGTCTTTGTGACACTTGAGGGGAAAGGTCCCCTTGTATGTTTTCCTTCAACACAGCCCTTACATACACCTTCATGATTATTTCCAAAGTCAGGCATCCCTGTCACCACCTTCCTTGCTTCGGGAAGGGCCTTGTAATGAAGGTGTCCAAATCTTCGGTGCCATAGTTCGGTTTGTTGGATAGTATCACAAGTCATAGCTCCCAACGGACTCCCTCCAACCTGGTAGAGTGTACCAACTCTAAAACCAATTGAGATAGCTTCATTGAAGCTCTCCTTCCACATGAGCACCTTTCCATCAGAGAAAGTTACATTGAATCCTTTGTCTTCCATGGAAGATACAGACACAAGGTTCTTCTTCAATTTAGGTACATAGAGTACATCTTGCAAACGTAGGACTTGTCCTTGAGACAAGTGGAGGGTCACAGTCCCTGTCCCTTTCACGGGATATGTGGCATTATCCCCAAGGATAATTTCTAGATTAGTATCCCTTTCAACCATGTCAGAGAGTGCTCCCTTGAATCCGGGGATGTGTCTTGAGGCACCACTATCGATTAGCCAGACATCCATAGTGTCGGGCGGAGATGTAGCAGAGAGAGCAGATACAAGAATATACTCATTTCTTTTATCAACAATATTAGACTCCTCATACCTGGTATTTCTAGACCTTTTAGAAGGTTGATTGTTTACACCAAAGTGAGCCTTCCTCTTTCCTTTGGATTTGTCATTTCTTCGATTCCCATTCCTTCGGTTGTTGTTGTTATCATCACTATCGGGAGAATCCTTCTTGAAGGGGCATTCTCTAGCATAGTGACCAGGCCTATGGCAAGTGAAACACTTGCCCTTCTTTTCTTGAGCCTTCGTTCTTCCTTTGTCCTAAGGACCACCAGAGTTCTTCTTTCGAGAATGAGCACCATAGGCAGCATTTCTGTCATTATCGAATTCCTTCATCCTTGTTTCTTCTTGCATACATCTAGACAAAAGCTCATCAAAGTTAGGAATGGTATTATTGTTGAGAATGGTAGTTGTGAATACTTGCCATTCATATGGGAGTCCTCCAAGTGCGGTGAGAACCATCTCACAATCAGCTATTGTCTCCCCAATAGCTAGCAGATTGTTCCTTGTTTCGGTCAATTTCAAAAAGAAGGTTTGAATAGATTCATCCCGGCCCTTCTTCATATTCTTCAACTTGTTCTTGAGGAATAGCACTTGGTTCACATTGTTTACCTTGAACATAAGGATCAATTTGTCATACATCTCCTTGGATGTGCCTAGTTCAGATATATAGGCAACCAGGCTCTTATGTATGGATTCCTTGATCATCAGCTTTGCTTTGATCTCTCCCTTCTTATACTTGTTTCTAACAGCAGCGGTAGCATTGGATGGAGGTTCTTGAATCTTACCCAACACATGATCCAAGAGATCATGGTCTTCCAATTTGAGATCTAATATCATCTTCCAGGCATGGAAGTCATCCCTTCCAGTCAGTTTGTCATTCTCCTTGAATTCAAGACTTGTGGAACCCATTTCTTCCGGTGGTGATTGCTAAAGATAGAGTTTGTCTTCACCTCAGCTCTGATACCATGTAAATTTTTGTAGATGTTCTATGCTTGGAGCAACTTTACTTTTCTCACAGCAATCATACAAATAGTTAAGTAAAATGCAGATAGAACATATAAGTGGATCTTATAGAAGACAAATTAGAAACAGGAAAAATGTGGTGGTGCGTTACGGCGGTCAACAGGATGCTTCAACCAGCAAAGTCTCCTTGGTCAGCCAACCCAGAATGTGTCACAACAGTCCTCCAATCAGCAACCGAGTCAACTCAAGTCAACTCCAAAAAAGTCAACGATGTCCAGAAAAGTCAACGCAGGGCAGCAAGCTAAAAGTCAACGCAGCAGCAGTTTGGTCAACCCTTTGACCTCGATTTCTGTGCCAAACAGTACGACCTTCCAAAATCGAACTTCCCAACAATTTTCAGCCCTTTCGGACCATGCGTTGACCAAAGTCAACGCTGGTCAAACTTCCAGCAAAACCCTAGCCGCAGCAATTCGTCCTTCAGCTCAGCCGTACAGAAATTCGTCCTTCTTCTTCACACGTGTGGGCTGGAAATGTCTTCTAAGGAGCTCGTACTACATCAGATGAAAGAAGAAGATGTGTGTTGAGTTGTGATGAAATGCTCTCCAACTTTGCCTGTATTTATATCCATCATTGGGGTGTGTGACACATCTGCTGGGGGTGTGAAACCTTAAGGCCGACCTGCACATATAATTTATTATGAATAATAAATTCAAAATAAATGTTCTGATCATCGGATTAAGACATATTATATATGGATTTTACACCTCTCCGAAAGAGGAATCCAACAAATATATTAGCCTCTTAATCTGAGCATCATAACATGGAGTTTGGACCTAGTTGTCCAAATTTAACAACATTTCTGCTGAATACATTGGAGTTTGTGTGAGTCAATTTGTGAAGCAGCAGACTGGAACTAAGTCATACAGACATCATAACTCAGGATTCTTGTGTTGATCAGATAAGTCAAGTATTTTCCTGTTTTCACTGTTTATCTTTCTAAGTTCCATAGATACATTTACATGTTTTCTGTCTTTAATGATTAACTAAGAGGATTTATATAGGATTAGTGTCAAAAGCTCCCTGTTTTTTACTAGTTATTCATTGATATGTTTTCTGTTGATAACCGGACTTAAGAATTCTTAAATGCTCTTAGTTCTTGTTTGACCCCTTTCTTTCATCTTCTTTTCTGTAACTTAAGGATTCTTAATTTCCTTGTCGTTCAGATCTTGCCATTTCATTAAAAAAGCCTATTCCAAACCCTTTGAAGGTCATCTACCCTGCCCTTAGTACATTTGCTCTTTGGACCTTATTTCCTAGCTCTGCTTGCCAAGAAGTTGACTCCATAACTCAATGGTCTGGTAGATCCCTCTGTGGTTTACTTTGAAGTACCTGTTATTCCCACCAAACATTCAAAACAAACCAATTGTCCAATCATACCTAGCCTAAAATTTAAATCTTAAACAAAGTTAAATCATAAGGAGAGATCCCTCTCTGAAATTTAGGAAGACTAGATCCTAGATTTCAAAAGAGGTTCTTGGTTACCTCTGGTTTTCTTCAACTATAAACCAAAATCCCACAACCTGAGAATTACGAGGGTGATAACAGTATAGAAATTGTAAATTGTATATTGTATAAAAGAATTGATAGGATGATTACGAATGCGAATGACCACCTGCTTATATACCCTAGGCATCTGTTCTTTCACAAATGGCTATGTCTCTAAGACATACCTCTTCATCACTAACTAACTAATAATTAGTTAATGACTTATTATTATTACATTTACATTTATATTTATTATTATTTTATTATGAATTATATTCATAACATGTCTCTTGTCTCTTGTTTACTATTCATGTGATCTCTATTTCTTTGTTGGTGAAATTGTACGCTTGAAGTTTTTCATGCATAGCTACCTAATTATTGGAATGCAAGAAGATTGAATATATCATTGGAAGTAGTTATCAATCTTGAAAAACTATACTAGTCTTGAATGCAATATAAAATCAACAATACCTACTTAATTATTTGAAAAAAAACACATATATATTACCTTGTACATATGATAAATTATATAACAAACAAGAAAAATGAAACATTAATTTTTTTTATTATCACTATTTTTTAATAGAAGCTAGGGAAATTTATATTATAGAAGCTATGACATAGCTAAGTAGTGAGATTACAAAAACTATTAATATAAGTTCCCAAACAAAATAGGAAACTCTTATATGTTGAAAACAGAGCATGCAAATGTCCACATAGAATACATCCCATTATTTCTTACATTTAGATAGCCTTATGAAAACACCTAAGATTCTAATTCTTTTACATAATGTAGGACTTAATTAAAGCATGATGGTTGTTAGCTTTTTCCAGGCCTAAATTGGTAGGAAGAGAATGTTGATTTCCAATTATTTCTAAGGTCCATGTATTCAAGCATTTGTGAGTTGTACCTTCCTCAAATTTTGAATGAATAGATTTTGTTGACTTCCTTTGATTAGAGGTCACTAATTGGGATGCTTTCCTTACATTAAGAACCACATTTCTAACATGTTGCATTTCTCCTCCAACGTATCTATTTGTTTCTTTTACTGAAACAAAGTATTCATAATTATGACATTTCAAGATGTGCATTGGTGCTCATTCTCGTGCACTTTTACTACCACAAAGAAGAGAGAAGTCCTATTGCATTGAATGGATACTTGATGCCTATGAAGAACTCTTCAAAGTTTTTGAGCTTCCTATAGTCCATGGGAAGAAATGGATAAAGAAGAATAGGGATAATAGTCCTTGCTAGGTATGGGCTCAACGTTCAGCTCAAAGAAGTTGTGAAACCAAAGAACAAGAGGAAACCCACTGCACCACCAACCAAACAACACTACAATGACACCAAAGTTCCTTAAATTGTTGGGACCAAGATGCCCAATACCTTCATCTACTCCATCTCCACTCATGAATATTTCTATTACAATTTGGCACATTCTTAGGCATTCTATTCCTATTTCACTTTGTCTTTGTAATTACAAACAATAAAATAAAATTGTGTGTGCGTGCGTGAGTGTATAAACATCCCCCAATTGGGAATTGGGGTGTTGGGCAATGTGACGGGTGTGGTGCGGGGGGGGGGGGGGGTTGCGGGGAGTGGCAGGGCCGACCTACCTCATGCAATACATATTTGAATTGTTCCCACTACATTCATTACCATGTCAAATCTCTCTCTCTTCGATTGCTTTGTGAGGAGAGAACTCATTCTCTAGCTTTTCTAGTGTGCTTGGGTTCCTCCCCCGCCACAGGTGGGACAATTCCCTCAGTTATTTGGCTGTAATGGGTTTGTTTGTGTCAAAAATATTGCAAAGGCATGGCATATTCACAGGCTTTTTCTGAGACAAGGTCATCTGTCTTTGGCAATGGAATGGAAGTGACCTGTGTCTGCATGTAGGAAAACTTGGCCTTTGAGTTTGGAGGTACTAGCTACTCGCATGGGATGTTGGATATTGGCCTAGAGATAAGTTTTAGGTGCATAGAGGTTTCATACTTCGGGACCCCACGAACTACACTGGAGCTAGATGTTGAAGTAGTTGGTGATGTCATCCTATCTTTAGTGAACATGAATTTGTTGGCTCAAGTTAGGTGGGTTGCTCATATCAGGGACTATCTTACTCTTCTAGCTCAATTACTTCCTTCTTTAGTTTGGTTTCTCTCTAGTGTAAGCTTGGTGGCTATGTCTTAAGTTCTACTGGGGTGAATTGCGGCTTGCATTACTGTGTATCATAGTGAGCACATGACCTTGCTTGGAGTTTTTCATCTGCATTTTTGTTTTGTCGGTGCGTCTCTGTTTACTAGCTTGTGCCACCTAGAATTCACAAAATTTTTTGTTTTTTCCTTCTTTTTGGCTTTCCTAGCCTCATTCCTCTCAATCCTAGGCTGTTGTGGGATAAATTTCTTTCCTGATTATTCTTGCCAATAAGCTGGGGGTAGAGGCCCCTAGGGCAAGCCACATGCCCAAGTCCATGCTTAGAAAGTTGTAGCTATCTTCAATTTTGCTATCGCCCTTGAAACTCATGAAGAAATCCACTAGCTCGAATTCATCACCACCAATGATTGTTAAGCTTATTCAAAATTTTAAATCTTGGAGGAGGTAGCCAACTGGGTTCATGAACCTAAGCAAACCAGGGGAAGACAGAGCCAATACCTGAACACCACAGCCCTCAACTGGCAGATGAAAACTCTTTTAGGCAAGGTCATGAAGACCACAATGATATCATTTCTTCCTTGAATGTAATCAAGTAGGTGCAGAAATATTAACACTCATATATGGCCAGTTTGGATGCCCGACTAGCTCACCTTGAGATTCACCTTCAGTGTGAATGAAAACCTCCTACTCCTACCAATACAAGTGCTCATAACCCAACTTTGGTCACCTCTTTAGACTCTTTATATCATCATAAGCCTTCTAGTAGTTGTTTTTCTTCTTTATGCAGTTCAGTACATGGTAGTTTGAGTATTTTTCAGCAACAAATGTATTTATTTTGTTGCAATTGAACTTCAATTAATGGTAAAAAAATTGGGTTTCCGTTAAGGCAGAGTGAAACCAAGCAATACATGAATTGTGATGCTTTTGATGATGTACATTGAAATTTTAAGGTAATACAAACATATATATATATATTAAAAAGTTTTGTTAAAAGTTTTGTTACAATAATAAAATAATAAAATGAATAATTTATGTACGAGTGATATTCATTCCCCGTTTAACATGCCCAAGCTCATAAGAATGTTTTATAAACGATTCTTGTTTAATTCTTCTCATTTTTAACTCTTGCATTCATTTACAACAATAATATTTACCATTACCATATGTCTTATTTAACCTAAAAGTGGTCTTCAAATTTTAATCTCAATCAAAATATAATATTGTACTTTTCGATTATAACAAAATCCATTAAAACAATATTTGTACAATATAAAAATATATTTGAAAAATTCCACATACAAAATTCACCATTTGTTTATTTGAAGATATTTTAGATTATCTAAAAAACTAAATTCTATAAATAAAAAAATGGATGTTGAAAGTAGATAGAAAAAAATTGTTTCACGTATTGTGAAAAATGACAAAATCTATTACATATGTCATGAGTATTACATAATTGTCATCATATTCTTCTAATATTAATAACAATGACAATTTAACATGATGAAATTAAACTAAATCAACTTTATTGAACATTTAAACATAATTAATAGTCATATGGTCAAATAGACAATATGCTAGAACTTTGATAACAATAAGTCGAAATTTTGACACAATGGGAGATATGACGGACTTCTATTTTTCAGTTAGTTAAAGAAGCAATATGGTGATGATAAATGTCGTTTATCTTAAATATAGACTTATGAACCAGAAGAATTAAAAATGAATTGACTAGAAAACATCACCATGAACTCACGTAAATTTTTATACATTAAAATGACAATTATAATTTTCTTTTCTAAAAAACATATAATATTAAATTAGATTGAATATAAATTTTTAACTTTGTTCTTTGTCTTAATTATATTTTTCTTATAAGGGGTGGTAGAAGGGGGAGGGTGCTCTACGGCCCCAAAGAAGTTAAGGGTGTAGAGTACTTATGGGACTTGGGTTTCATGACAAAAAATCAAGCTTAAGCTTATGCCCTCTTCTAAGTGATTTAGTTAGCCAAGGAAAATTAGATAGCTTCTCACACTATTTTGGGAGACTCCCTCCATATTATTCAACATTTGGTTGAAAGCTCCTAGCTGAGGGACAAAACATTAGAAAAGTCTTATGAAAAGAATTAGGAAAGCAACAGAAAGGTTCTCTTCAATTTCATATTTCCATGTTCTCCGGTGATCTCAATAAAGATGTGGACTTATGTGCTAATGAAGGGTGTAAATTAAGATTGGCAGAGTTAAAAATCAATGACCGAATCAAGGACTCTCCTATTCCTTAGAGCTAAATGGATTAACATTGCACAATTATGAATCACTGCATTATCAATCTCTATAGTATGGCATGCGAATTATGTTTTTTGGTGAGTTAATTTAGTAAGGTATATTACCTATAAACCCCATTTTTTGTTATCCAGTTTGAGATCCATTTAGAAAAAATTATAATTTTGCGAGATAAACATGTTCAAGATTTATTTATTTATTTTTAAATACAACTATGTTCAACCTGATATATTTTCTGCAATCCAAATACAAATATGCTTATAAATACAAAATTCTCATTTTAATTAAAAAAATAACAATTATATTTTTCTATTTTGTTTAATAAACATATCGCGTTAAATTAGATTCAACCTAAAATTTCTAACTTCATTCCCCCGCGAATATATATATATATAAATATATATATATATATATGATTGAACAAGTTAGTAGTGAAAATAAATATTAAATGAAAAGTTATGTATTTTGATTAAAGTGAAAAATTGTGAAAAAATAGCGGTGAAGACACTAATCAACATAGGCAATACTCAATATATTTTAATTGAAGCTAAAGATTTATTGCCGAGGAATATTTACATAAGGTAAAGAGCTAAAGCAGCTAGTGACTTTCATTAGTTGGGTAGAAGGTATAATAACAAACATTTTACATTACATTAATATATTTTAGTATATTTACGCCAGAGGCATTCTTTTTATGAGATTGGGTGGGCAAACACTGTTCACCCCACCCAATCATCCAATCAGAGAGCTTTCTCATCGCCCTTCTAACCAATTATATGTTGACATGTGGCGATAGAGTATTGGGTGAATTGAAGTCAATTCGTCCTACTGTCTTCGATTTCTCCACCGTCCGTCCTACCTGTCCTCGATTTCTCCACCACCGTCCACTAGAACCTTTAGTTGTATTAAATCTTATTTCCTGCAGCTTGTAATGGCAAATCTTGGGAGGCAGACGATAAAGAAGTTGAACTTGAAATTTACAGAAATTGTGGGGAAGAAATGGGTGTTTTTAAGCGTGGAGGAGGCCGTTGTTACTTGCAAAACTCTACTTCACCGTGAAGTGCTCAACAACGCCAGTCAGGTGATCCACTAGAAAACTTCTCAGTTCATTCCAGTGTATCGGCTCTGCTAGTGAATCGTCTACGCTAAAAATGGGGCGGATTAAATTTTTTTGTAACATGTAAAAAGATAACAACATACAAGAGCCTATTTTGTCCAAGAGCCAATCCAAGCTGATCTGGGTAGTATATAATTTTCAACATTTAATTCATATTTATTTATCCGTTATACCAAATCCATGTCAGTTTTGAAAATGATTCTCAATTCACCGTCACCAAAGATCAATATGTACTAATGAATAGATGGAATACTAGAAAATTTAGGTTTAAAAAGATGCTTTGCTGGAGCGGAATACCAGAAAATTTAGGTTTAACGGTAGTGTTTTTGGGTTCCAACAACTGCAGAGCTACCAACCCTAAAAATCCTAAAATGCTGCAATCCGCTTGTAGTGTGTGTAGTAGTGATGGTCTCTTAATGTTACCCTCGTCACCACTTCGCAACCTTGCACTCGTGCCATCTGAAGTGAGGGCAACCGTCATCCAAGAAACAAATGTTCCTGCAAATCCTATGTTGCACGAGTTTCCAGTACATGGGTACTTCGGGTACGGAGGAACGAGTATTTGGTACAGTTAGAAGCTTTGCCCAAATTTACAAGAAACGTCAAGTTGGGAGCGACAATAATATATTATATTAAAATTTAATATATATTAAAAATAAAAATAAAATACTTAATTTATTTCCATCCAAATCTTGCCAATTAAATTCAATCCTGCAGATTCCATCTTGCAATGAAATATGTAAAATACTGAACTTTGAAACACTACCAGAAAAATCAGAATATTAATCCATCAACAACTTGCCAATGAAATTCCTTTCCAGCAAAGAAACATGCTGAACTCCTAAACCGAAAAAAAGGCTATTATTATGTGATATCATGCAACACTATATTATATTCAATTTCGAAATTTATAAAATGAAACTTACTAACACGGTACTCTTTCTCTTTGTGATCATCATTGTAATTTGTTGAATCTTATCATTAAAGCTTCAAGATAGACTTCAAGAAAGTAGACTTATTTGCAACTGTTGAACTTCAAGATTTGCAACAAAAGCTGCCAAGGAATCACTAGCTACTGTCTATATTTTGTTGAAACCTTTGCTATATCCCCACATCTCTATCGCTTTACAGAGCCCATGGAGTCCAATCCTGTGACCTATCATGTATCACTTAGAAAATAAACAAATGCTACCTTCTCTGCTCAAAATAGGTACTAGAAAGGTGAAAAATTGCTCAAAATAGGTACCGAAAACGTCAAAAATTGTTTTAGTGAAGCTCCCAAAAAGCTCCAAAGTACCTTTTGAAGCTCCCAGCGATTTTGGAAAGTTTCCTACAAGCTCCCAAGCTCCCAGGAGCGTGGGGTACGTGCTCCCCAATGGGTTCCTATGTACTCTCTTCCACGCTCTTTTCACTGGGGCATGTGAAATCATTTCACGTTAACTAAAATAAAAATCATCTACCTTACAACATATATTTCATATGACTGCTTTTCCCTCCTCGACTTGCTGCTGTCGCTCGCAACAACGCTTCCTTCTACTCCTCTTTTAACCCCAATGGGATAAAGAAAGTGAACTTGTCTGGCATGTATAAAGCATTTCCGCTAAGTATAAAAAATCGTTCAAACTCATGGGTTGAATGATACACAACATGACACATCTAAATGTGCAAACCATGGACCCTTTCCCTCTAGCCCTATGTCACTCCGGGACCAAAGCAGCAAAAACCATTTATCTATTTGCAGCAGAAAATATTGTTTGTGCATGTGATGCTGAATTGAAAAAGCAGAAAGCAGGCTGGAGTGCTAGCGAATTGCAGTAGAGTTTTGGTCATCATTCGTGATAAATTAAGGAAAGCTACAAGGCAATGAGAATATTTGATTGCATTAACAAATAAAGGTGTCTACAAAAAAAAAAATCTCGCATGAAAGATGTGTCCCCACTCCCTGGCGTTACTTTGCACCTCTCGGTGCAAATGCTAGTTATAATACTTTTAATAATGCCTCACAAATATGTGCAAAAAGAACACATCTAGATTCTCTTTCTTTAAAAGTAATTGATCATTTTTTATCCCAATGCTAGTTATAATACTTTTAATAATGCCTCACAAATATGTGCAAAAAGAACACATCTAGATTCTTTCTTTAAAAGTAACTGATCATTTTTTATCCCAATTTTTTTTTTTTTAATGAAAAAACTAACAAATCACTTCGCATAAAAGTTACTCATTATCTATACAAAACACCAGAACGCCATTAGAGCTTTAGTTTTTCTTTTAATGCAAATAGAAGACTGAAGAACTTTCTGAACACTGCGTGCAAGGGAAAGCTCAAGCAGAACATACTTTTGAGGGTAAATAAATGCACAACATTGAAAACTTTGAAAATGGTTGCATACACAGAAATTAGTGATTCTGAAGCCAAAGGAAAGATACCAGGCATGAGAGGCAGTAGTATACCTAACTATATGGCAATCTGCCTAGGAGATTAAATTTAAAATACTTTGATTTGAGGTAAATTGAAACCTGAATAGGGGGCAAGCCAAAAGGTTTGAAATGTTAACCATCTACGAGAAATCATATCTGGTATAAAATATGCACTTCTCCGCATACATTATTTCAGGTAAGGTTATGCCAACTCAGTAAGAACTTACTGTTAGGACCTTGCCACCTTTAGGGACCAATGAAACACGGTAATAATCCCAGAAGAAAATACTGCAATTGGTCTTCCATTTCTGCGCCTGAATTTGCATGGGAATTTTTTTTTTGGGTCCATCTGTGTGCGATTTATCAGGTAGTCATCAATCCTCGACAGCACTGCCATCATTATGAATAGATGTGGTTTTTCCGGAGTCAAGCTGCATAGTAACCGGACCATCATTAACTAAATGAACCTGCAATGGAGAAACACGGTCATTATAGAAGACGATACTTGAGCATGTGATACACAAATTTCTCAACCCTTGAAAAATCAACAGCTTTAGCTTAAAACATTTCAACTTGCCTGCATCATTGCTCCAAAAATTCCATCTGCAGAAGCAACAAAGAATAGGTAGCGTTTAGTGAAACAAGAAAAAAAAAACCAAAAGATAAAACGATAAGCTCTATGCATGAAATCATTACAAAAGAGATTATCATATGCAGTAAGCAGAGAAGTCAGTATCTAGGGAGAAATATAGTTTAAGGGGGTACTAAAATTGGTAACAATGAAGTGTCAAAACCAAAGCAAATTGCTACTTGCCAACCGACTGTCTCATACAAGTAACTGTAAAGGTTACGTGTAGTCATAACAGCCACAATTTCACTTGGAAAATAATAGAAATTCTGGCATGAGTTTGAGAAAATCCAGCAGATAAAATCTGGGTTACAGCGGTCAAGCTTCAGGGTTTTGGGTGCCCAATGGTTCTTGATGGTGCTGAATCCATTTCCGCCATTAAATAACAATTTAAGCACTCCCACAGTAGCATTTCTTAAAGAATTTTTTGCCGTATTCCAGCAAGAAATTCGCCATCCGGACAAAATTGTGGCCTCATTAGACAAGGTTATATTTTCTATCACTTTGTAAGCGACCTTTGGGGCAGATCAAAAACCTCCAATGTGCTTGGAGCCAAAGGCTGTGGTTTCAAAATCAGCTGTGGTGTTGGGCCATCAACAATACCATTGATCAAACTGAAGAATAATTTGCTGAAACCAAAGCTTGGTTCAATACAGGTGAAATAAGATGTAGAAATATGATATTAACTGAGAGATGCGATCAACACTGATTGTTAACGGGGGGTCTGACATCTTCTGCAGCTGCGCGGTCTAGAAGTCGCCTGCACATGATAGCCTACGGCTAGGGTTTCTGATTCGCGACCATCACCATCACCTACCGCGGCTTCCCCACTTCGATCCATTTCCTCTGTCTTTCACTGTCGCACCCCCCAACGGCTCCCCCGTTTATCCTGCAGCTATTTATCGACCCTAACAGGCGCCATGGAGGACGAGCAGGTTGACGACTCCCTGGATCCTTTGGAGGGAGTGCCGATCTGGACTACTCCGCGACCCTCCCCAACTTTTCCGGCCTCGCTGTCATCCCCGCTACTGCAGCTTTGATAGATGGACCTAGGGCATCCACCTGGCCTCACCTTGCTCTAGAGGGACTTTCATCCCTTGACTACCCCCTCCAATCTAAATCTCCGCCATTCGCCTTGTTGTAATGCTTCCCCCCCTACCCGTATTCGATCCGACGCTTTCGAACCCCCTCTCCCTTGCATCCCATCAATTTCTTGCCTCCCTCCTTCAACCGTAGTCATCCCCTTCTCCTCGGGGTACCTCCATTTCCTTGGAACCTCCTCATTCTTAGCCCGCATCTGAACCCCCCCTCCATTCTGCGCATTCGCATCCGGTAGATCCTCCTTCCATCAGGGTGTTTTGCGAGCACCCACCCTGTTGATCCGCCTACTCATTCGGCTGGGACACATGAGGAACAGACCTTGGATTCGGTGGAGGACCATCCCACCCTTGGATCTAACCCTCGTTCATCTAGAAGAGCCAAATGCATTAAGACGAGCAACAAGGGCATCGACCTATCATTCAGAGACCATCACAGGATGGGTGAGGTACTTGATACGACGGAAAGGGTTTTGGTCGGACAGGTTTGGGGCTGAAAATACAACACGGAACACACCCGGCTGTGGACGATGGAGATCTGGGGTCAGTTCATAGAGGTTTTACCCTCTGTCATCATACTCCCCAGGGGATGGTTGGCCCTTAGCTTCAGTCGGCCAGAGAACCTGCAATGGGTCCTTGCTCGTTACTGGCACATTGAACAAGCCCCTGTCCTGTTGAAGCGTTGGAGCCCTCTCTTCGATCCAGAGCGAGATCATTTGGGCGCTGGCCCCATCTGGGTTCGTCTCCTTGGGCTCCCACTGCACTTCTAGTCTGAAGACACCTTTGTTCACATTGGCAACACTCTTGGGTCCTATCTAGACTATGACAAAACCTACATTGCTACAGGCATCATGACCATGGCTCGCATTTTGGTTCATTTGAACACCAAAGAGGGCTTAGAAGAGACTATCACACTACGATGGAAGCAATTTTCCAGGATACAACCCCTGGATTACGAAGGAGTGCCTTTTCGATGTTGACGATGCCATGTGGTTGGACACCTTTATAAAGACTGCCCACTTTTGCAAAAGAAGGATTCACTGCCTCCACAACCTGAACCTGCTCCAGAATCGTCACCACAGGCTCAGGCCCCCTCTCGGAAGACTTCTCAGCGAGGACAACCACCGCGGACCAGCGCTCTGGTTGACGCACCTGCTGCTTACCCGCCCCGGCCTCCATCTCCGTGCATCACTCGATCTAGAGCGACTGTCGCTCAGCTACCTGCAGGTATTTCTTCACACCCTCTCCCTGCTTCTAATATATCCGCTGCATCTTCTTTAAATCATACCTCTGTTCACATCGCATCTGGGTCTACTTTCCCCTCTGTCTTATGTCCCCCTTGCTCCCCCCCCTCCCCTCAATTCCCTCCCACTCCCTCCCCATCCCTTCGGAAGCCTCATCCGACTCTGCGGGTAGCCATTCTTACTTCCTCCGATCCCTCTCCAAGTTATCCGCATCCCCCCCCTGTGGATTCGCTATTATCCCCCCCCCCAAGTCCGCAATTTCTTCTCGAGGTCACCAATCCTTCATATCTAAAGCCATGATCCAAGCTGGTTAGGAAATGGCTGATGGACGACAACACACTCTCGACCAAGTCCTTAGAGCACAAACAAACCCTGCAAATATTCCCTCATGAAAATTCTCTCTTTCAACTGTCATGGCTTAGCAAGTCAAGCCAAAAAACTTGCCCTCCGAAGACTATTTGACTCGACCCCCTGTGATATTATCTTCCTCCAAGAGACCCTCGGCCCTGAATCATCAATTGTCAATACTCTTCAAGCCTTGCGACCCAGCTGGGTCTTTCATGCTCTGGATGCTAGAGGCCGATCGGGGGGCATGGCACTAGGTATCAATCCTAGGATGATCAATCTCCATAATATCTGGGGCGGTGAGAGATTCCTGGGTGCTGACATTCAATCGATTGACTTTGGATATTCTTTCCGCATCATCAACATATATGGCTCGTGCTCATATTGACTCGATTTATGGGAACATCTACTCAACCTCCCCTTCATGAATCATGACAGGCTCATCCTTGGAGGCGATGTCAATTTCTCTCCTGGACAGGCTGAATCATGGGGACACTCCACTCAGATTGATCCCCTATCCGACCAGATCCAAACTCTTGTTGAACAACATCGACTCGTGGACATTCCATCTCCCAAGCTTCATCCTACTTGGCACAATAAGAGAACTAGCCAAGCCTCCCTTGCCAGGCGCTTGTACAGATTTTTGGTCCATGAAAACATTGTAGGCCACACCCCTAATTACCAGCAGTGGGTTGGATTGGGGGGACTCTTTGATCACTCTCCCATTTACTTGAAACTTGCTAGTCGCTGCCAAAAGCCAAGGGCACCTTTCAAATTCAATGCTTCTTGGCTAGGAGTTGCATCCTATACTGATACTGTCTCTCGGTATTGGACTACCCACCCTGGGCCATCAAACCTTGACCCCTCAGCTCTATTTGCTTACAAGATGAAAGAGGTCAAGAGACTTACTAGGGCATGGGCCAAGGAGAAGCGCATTAGGGATGAACTGAATCTACACTCCATCGAAACTGAATTTGCCGATATCAAAACATTTGATCATCAAGGGTACGCATCAGATGAGTTAAAGGCTCAAATCATCCCGCTGGAAACTGAGCGTACTAAAACCCTGAATGCCCGTGAAGAAACATGGCGCCTACGCAGTAGGGCCATCTGGTTGAACGCTAGGGATGAGAATACCAGGTTCTTTCACCAGTTCGCAAATGGACGCAGAGCCATCAACACCATCTGGCAGTTGGATGACGGAGAGGGGAACAGGGCTAATACTTTCCAGCAGCTTGCCAACATGGGTGTTGCGCATTTCCGGGATCTTTACCGAGCACCTCTTGAGGTTACGCTCCCTGAGATTATTAAAGTGGCTAGCCTATTCCCTCGATTTGTGGAACATGAAGATGAGGCAGACTTAATTGCCCCTGTCTCGATGAAGGAACTCCTGGACACTCGAATGGTTTCAGAAGGACAAGAGTCTCGGTCCTGACGGATGGCCCATTGAATTCTACCTAGCCTTCATTGAGATCATGGGGCAGGACATTCTCAATGTGGAGGAACATTGCCGACTGAGTGGGAGATTATATGATGCCTTTTGTTGTCGCACAAAATGTCTAGGCACCACGACAACGGCTCAGATCGGGCGCTGTCACCTTGATCCCCAATCTCTCTATCTAAGCTGTCTCCTTGCAAGCTAAGGGAGGTAGACCCTAATAGAAATGAAGAAATAGAATTGGTTGGAGGTCAACCAACTCAGGAGACATAGTCAAATAACCAAGTACTTGATGAGATTAACGAGATTTCACAGATCAATTATATTAAAACCAGTGCCTTATGGAGTTAAAAGATCCCGTTATGCAATTAAAGCCAAGTAATTGATGTATAATTGCTGCTATGAAAACACAAATGACCACAATGATATTCAATAGAACGCACCACAACTATGCATTAAAATAATCTGAATCCACAGCAATGCTATCATGAGACGACTATCAAATTGAAATGCAAACCACACAGAACTCAATAACTGAATATTCGGCCCTCAAACCACATGATTTCATGAAATCATAGAAACTGCAGCGTGCATAAATAACGATCGAAATTCATTCGATTCAACCAATTTCACCTGCACACATATATACTATGCAAACCTCTTATTCACACACAAATCAATCATTCAATGTACACAATATAAAACTCAAAAATTGAGTTCTCTGTATTAAACCCAATATTTACATAGGAATTCTCTTCCTCTGGCCTGATCTTCTGTATCAGAGGCCTTTTTTTTTCTACATTGTGCGAATTGGACGATCAGTTGCAAATGCAGTAAAGCCCAAATGGGTAGCCGTAAAACACTAATATATCAAACCCCAATATGATATCAAGCTGTGGATTTTAGCATTCTTCATCCTTTACTCACTTCACCATTTTATACATAGCATTCTATACACAACAGAATGTGAAAGATTTTCTTCACAATGCATTATAAAATGTCAACCCATAGCGAAATGCATCCAAGTGGATTTGGATCTCAATTTGAAAGGTCAAATTATTTTTTCCAGTGGCATCGACCCATTCTGTGATCGATGCTAATTCTTCGATATACGCAAACCACACAGAACTCAATAACTGAATATTCGGCCCTCAAACCACACAGTTTCATGAAATCATAGAAACTGCATCTTGCATAAATAATGATCGAAATTCATTCGATTCAACCAATTTCACCTGCACACACATATACTATGCAAAACTCTAATTCACACACAAATCAATCATTCAATGTACACAATATAAAACTCAGAAATTGAGTTCTCTGTATTAAACCCAATATTTATATAGGAATTCTCTTCCTCTGGCTTGATCTTCTGTATCAGTGGCCTTTTCTTTCTATTGCCTGTAGGCTTCTAATCCAAACTCTACTTCTTTATCCTGAATCTCCTCTTCTAATGCCCTTGAGGCTTACAATTTATACAATTAGATTCTAAAACCAATTTTGGTTTAGATCCACTATATTCTTAATCAAATCTTGAATATCTTCTAAATCCTAAAATCTTTCTTTTATCCCCAAGGACTCTCATAAATCCCCATATTCATGAAACTAATTCTAATTTAGAAAATACAATTAATTCTCAAATCTCTCATATTCTCTTTCGAGAACATTTACAAAAATCCTCTCAATATTTAATTAATCCTATTTAAAATATTAAAAGCACTCAACTCCAAACAAATCATTCCAATTTCATAGAAATACAAGACCCCCTATATTTAATTAAATTTAATGAAATTGCTGAGTCGGATGCTCCTGCATCAGACTCCCAAAGTAGAAATTTATCATGATCTCCTGATCATGTGCTTCCAACCTTTGCCTCTTGGATTCCATACTCTGTTTTGCTTCTATTCATAAGCTGCATCATTCTTCAGCTGCATTTTTCTAGGCTTCCATACTTTATTTTGCATCTTCCCACTAGTTATGCTTTCACAGTCTATTTTGGTCCTTTCTTTACTGTTGTTTCTTTGCTTTCTTGCTGCTGTCTTCTTCTGAGACACCTTCATCATCAACCTTTTTATGTTTTTGATTTCTATGTCCAGGTTATCTTCTGACTGGTAACCACTCTGCCATTTGTCGCTGCTTCCAATTTCTGTTGCAAATATCATTGTAGATATTGCTCTAAATACTGTTGTTGTAGATGTTGTTGCCTCCCTAACTCCCTGAATATCTCTTAAGATATCTCCCTCTGCAACATCCTTCTTCTGCTCACTACCTGCAAATTTATTTTCAAAAAATAAATTATCTTCTAATTCTTTAATTGTAGCAACATGCTCATCCACTGTTTTTTGTATACTAGTAAGCGAAATCAATTTTGGCAAACTAGGATCTACTCCTGCTTCTTCCACAACTTCAGACATTTCCATTTCCGTGTCTGCAATTCCTTTCCCTGGCACAATTGTTTCCAACAAGCATTTCAACCATTCCCTTTGTTTTATCTCAACCACATCATCAATATGCTGCAATTTAGTTTCAGCATCTCTTTCTTCTTCTTCCTTGACAACCTTCAATGATTATCCTTCACTTCCTTGATCAATTCTGGCAATCAATTCAAATTCCTTAAACACTGTATCTTCATCCTTTATCAGAATAGAATTTTGATTTTCCACCACTGTGGCAGTTCTAAGAGTCTGTCCTATAGTATTCTCTTGGCCAATTAGACAGGTCAACTCCTCCTTGTCATCAACAATAACAAGTTCCTTCATATGAGACATGACTGTCTCACCTTCCTTGTAGATTCTCTCCTTATTAAATCTATGGTTTCCTTTTGCTGTAACAATTCATCTTCATTCAAGACAACTCCAAGAGATGGATTGCCTTCTGCAACACCTGTAAACACAGTCAAATTATCAATTTCAAAATCACAAGACCCAATGGTCTTATTTGATGATCCAGTCACCAAATCTTCTTCTTGCAGTTCTAAGTCTCTTTCAGGACTCAAAATTTTTTTATTGCCTTCCTTTCCAGTTTCCAAAATTATTTCCATCGTGCCAATCACCATGATAGAATGATGATCCTTCACTATGTTTTCAGCTAACATAGTTTCCCTTTCATTAGATTCTCTGACATTTTCCATTTGCTGTCCTCTTTTACCTGCATAATTAACACATGAATTATCAGTATTAAAAGTAAAAGGTTTCAATGCCTCTTCATCCTCTGGCAACATCTCAGTATGTTGCTTTGAATTTTCCTCTAACTCCTTTGTCAGCACATCAGTATCTTGATTTAAATCCTCCATGAGACTGTTAGCTAGTCTCTCCTTCATATCATCTGTTTCAAGAATGTCTCTCTGCTCAATCATTCTTACATCTTTATCCTCTGTTTCCTGACTATCATTCATGACAATTTCTTTGTCTTGCTCCTTCAGCAATTTATCCTGAGTATAGATCCTCTGCTTTTCCAACTCTCTTCTTTGAAGATCTAACTTTCTATATAACTCAACAATTTCGTCTGAGGTAGAATTTGGAAACTTTACACAGTTTTTCACACCTTTACTTGTTGTTGACCAATCATCAAATGGTCCTTCTTCCTCTGTTTTAATATTTTGTTGCATATTTCCATGAGACTCCTCTGTCTCCTTTTCTTTCTGAGATCTTGCTACCTCAGCATTAATCTAAAGAGATTTCAGATTCAACTCCTTCTCCTTAACAAACTCTAAAGCTTGTTCATCATCTTGTGATGTACCTGCAATCATACACAAATCATTAGTTTTAAAAACACAAGACTTTTCAGTGTTGTTTGCTTCTTCAAGTACCCATCTTCCACAATGTACTTTCTGGTTTCCAGCAGATCCTATTTGTTGTGACTCAATCCCATTGAGTCTTTCCTTTTTCAACAAAGAAATATGTATTTGTTCAAGTTCTCTGAACTTGTTCATCAACTTAGCATTCCATTTCTTTTGCAATAGGTTCCATCTAACCCATTTCTTCATTCTCCATCCATGCTTTCGACATTCATTCTTTGTCTCTTGTAGCCATCCCTGTAGTACCTCCAGTTGTACTTTCATCACTACAATATCTCTCTCTCGATCCTCATCACTTATCTTATCTTTAGAATCTCTTCTCTGAGCCTTCATGACCATCTTCCTCATGAGCTCATCAATGCTCAATTGCTGATCTTCAACATAGCCTTCTCTTGTAGCAATCTCTTTTTTCAACTCAATACCCTATCAAACTTTCTTTCTGAGCTTGACCTCTTCCTAGGTATTCTTTTGGTTCACTCTCTTGAACCTACTATTCTTTTGGCTGCTACACTCAGTCACCTTCTTTCTTTTAGAAATTTTTACCAGTTCTTCCATCACTGCGTCTTAAGACTTGGATCTTTCTTTGTTTTCATCTTATCTGCAACCAGAATTTTCAAACCAGATTAAAATAAAACACACTATCTCACCTTCAAGATCACTGCATGACCTTGTTCTCCTCATTCATTTGTACTTTGAATGGATTGTTTTCATTTATTTCGGCAGATGTCTATTTACTTCAATTCTGTATATCTGCTACTTATCAGATTTAATATCTGATCTCCTCTTACTTTCCATCAGGCATGCATTCTAATTTAATTAAAAAAAATATTTAATCTTCAAAAGAGCTTTTGCTAGCTCTGATACCACTTGACGCAGCCTAAGCTGTGTTTACCCACTATTTGCATATAAAATGCATTCCTCATTATCCAGGATAAAACGTGGATCAAACATCCTCATTCTATCTATAAACCTTAATTGATTTCCTTCTTGTTAGCAATGATTAAATTCTTATATACCATATTAAATATTTCTTTGACTTACCTTCCAACAATCTATTTCCTTTAACAAAGTCAAAGCTAACTCGACGTTCATTCTCCACCGTCACATTAAGCCCAAATCTCGTGTTGTCTAATTTACCTTAGGTCCACGAAATATGTTAACTAAATACTGACCCCACACTTTAACACTCAACATGCCTTCCACCATCAATTATACACGTCAGTCAATCAGACGGTAATCACAATTCAACTTGCAAGATATTTAACATTTTAAAACTGTGCGAAATAGGCAGTTTTTTGGTGCTACGTGTCATTTCTTTAACACTATTGCACTCCTTTAATAATTACCGGTTACCTCTTCTCTTCCATGCGAAAACCACGTGTGGTTTTATAAAACCATTTCATTGTTCACTGTGCCATCAATTATGGTTCCGATCTTCATTCCAGGCACAACCTTCTCCTTTTACACTATGCCTGTCAACTCGTCCACAACATTTCATTTCGCCTTCTCTCAGGGTCCCTATACAAAAAATCAAGTTCCATAGTGAACATAAAATGCGTTCATGGCAAACAGAGATTCAATTCCTCTGTTGCTCCTCAGAGATTTAACCCCATGATTTCATTTTGCCCATCCAAATTCCTGTTATTCAATTCGATCAAGAATTCTCTACATTGTGCGAATTGGATGATCGGTTGCAAATGCAGTAAAGCCCAAATGGGTAGCCGTAAAACACTAATATATCAAACCCCAATATGATATCAAGCTGTGGATTTCAGCATTCTTCATCCTTTACTCACTTCACCATTTTATACATAGCATTCTATACACAACGAAATGTGTAAGATTTTATTCACAATGCATTATAAAATGTCAACCCATAGCGAAATGCATCCAAGCGGATTTGGATCTCAATTTGAAAGGTCAAATTATTTTTTCCAGTGGCATCGACCCATTTTGTGATCGATGCTAATTCTTCGATATACGCAAACCACACAGAACTCAATAACTGAATATTCGACCCTCAAACCACACAGTTTCATGAAATCATAGAAACTGCAGCTTGCATAAATAATGATCGAAATTCATTCGATTCAACCAATTTCACCTGCACACATATATACTATGCAAACCTCTAGTTCACACACAAATCAATCATTCAATGTACACAATATAAAACTCAGAAATTGAGTTCTTTGTATTAAACCCAATATTTATATAGGAATTCTCTTCCTCTAGCCTGATCTTCTGTATCAGAGGCCTTTTCTTTCTATTGCCCATAGGCTTCTAATCCAAACTCTACTTCTTTATCCTGAATCTCCTCTTCTAATGCCCTTGAGGCTTACAATTTATACAATTAGATTCTAAAACCAATTTTGGTTTAAATCCACTATATTCTTAATCAAATCCTGAATATCTTCTAAATCCTAAAATCTTTCTTTTATCCCCAAGGACTCCCATAAATCCCCAGATTCATGAAACTAATTCTAATTTAGAAAATACAATTAATTCTCAAATCTCTCATATTCTCTTTCGAGAACATTTACAAAAATCCTGTCAATATTTAATTAATCCTATTTAAAATATTAAAAACACTCAACTCCAAACAAATCATTCCAATTTCATAGAAATACAAGACCCCCTATATTTAATTAAATTAAATGAAATTGCTGAGCTGGATGCTCTTGCATCAACAAAAATCAAATTCACTTGGCCAATACACAATCAAATCAACCCTATCAAATTCTGCAGTCAACTATAGTCAAATCAACCCTAACCAGAAAGTCAATGCTGGTCAAATCAACAACAAAACACCTCCTTTGAAGCTCGGTCAAAGGCAGTCCAATTCAGCCTCCAGCAAAGGGTAAATTCAACCCAAAACAGTCCCAAAAACTTCGGTCAAACAATAGTCAACCCTGTGGTCAAATAGGTTTGCGGTCAACGCAAGCCAAACAACCCTAGACACCTCGATTTTTGTGGCAATGAATTTGACCTCAAGAAAGTCGAATTATGCCCTTAAAAACACAATCAAATTCATTTAAAACAACCTCGATCAACATTGGTCAACAGCTAAAATTTCTACAATTTTGGTTCTGTGATTTAGCCCAGAAATTCTTGGTTTTTGTGCCCAACTGTATGACCTGCAAAAATCAAACTTTTCCACCAAAAATTGAAGTCAAACTTGGTCAAGAACACCTCGGTCAACGCTGTTCAAACTGTCCGTGAACTCTGAAATTTTCGGCCTACAATTCAACTTTGAAATTTCGTCCTTCTTGCCACACGTGTGAGAAAGAAGCTGCCCAATAGTTGTACGACCCAATCAGAAGAAGAGAGAGAAGAATGTGTGAGTGAATGATGTCCAAATCTGGTGAGAGGTCACTCCTATTTATACAATTCGCTATGGGTGAAGAGACACGTCTATTGGGCTTCTTGAGCCTACATTAGGCTGAGGCCGACCTGAACAATTTGCACATATGTGGGAATAAATTCAAAATTACACTTTTGCTTGCTCAAATGAGATGATCTTTAGATCAATTTTGGTCCTCTCGGAAAGAGGAAATTAATGCAAACATCATCTCCATCAAATGAGTTGTCCCAAGGTGGAATTTCGCCCTAGTTGCCAATTTTAACAGTTGTCTAGTTTGTTTTTCTACCATAGCTTTGTAGTCTTTGAACATGCTAAATGCTTGACTTTTATTTTTCAAAAAATAAATCCATGTCTTCCAAAATTATCCACAAATATTACATAATACAAATAGCCACCAAGAGAAATTACAAGCATAGGTCACAATAAATCAGAATGTATAAGATGAAGTACATGACTGAAATAAATACATGTCTTCCAAAATCATCCACAAATATTACATAATGCAAATAGCCACCAAGAGAAGTTACAAGCATGGGTCACAATAAATCAGAATGTATAAGATGAAGTACATGACTGGTTCTGCTTTTTCTCGTAGGGCATGGTCCCTTTACTTGCTTTCTGTTGAGATTTTGGGGTGTTGGGGTAGCATCAGATGTGCTCTAGCTCCCAAAATTCATGGAGGGACTAGAGTACATAAGATCTCCAAGACCCAGAAAGCATTTTAAGAAATTCCATCAGGTTTAAGAGATATTTAATTAATTAATCTTTTTAATTAAGGACCCTAAGTCTAACTTAGGAAAATTAAAAGATTAAAGTTAATTAATTAAACATGTGATGAAAATGACTTAAGTCACATGGATCAACATTTCTTTTAATCTTAGCCGTCGATAAGAGATTAGATCACGGCCATTGGTTTCCCAACGAGAAAAGAATAAGAAAAGGCTTAGGGTCAGTTGGACTTAAGTGACATGGATCGAGAATCTTTTAATCTTAGCCGTTGATTCAAATTAGATCAGGACTGTTGATGTTTCAACGAGAAAAGTATAAGAAGAGGGCTTGGGGTCAGTTGGATAAAACACACACTGGCAGAGAACTGAAGCTAAGTTGGAATTCTAAGGCGTGGTTTGCTAAGAATTTCAAAAGTGTTTCAACTGCAGCGAGAGGCAGTATTGGCAAGGGAGATGGTCTAGTCCCAAACCAAGAGTACAACGAGGTCAGAGAAGGAGCAATCTAGAGCAGCTCAGAGGCAGCAGCTATGCATAGCAGTCGAGAGCCCAACAGGGGCAGTGCAGAGGCAGCAGGTTGCCAGGAGGACTGACGCAGGCCCAGCTAGGGCAGCGCAAGGACAGCGTAACCCAGTCTAGGGTGACGTAGACCCTTCCTGAAACGTAGAGGCTGACGTAGGCCAGGCAAGATGATGCAGAGGGCTTCAGAGCAGCATTGGGGTTTCCAGAGGCCAGAAAGGGGCTGAGTTCTGTAAATCTCATTTGAGGGTGTGAATCATTCAGATTTTCTGTCTCTGGGATAGAGGTATTGTTGCCGCTTATTTTTCTCTGTCAAGTTAACCAGTTTGGTGCCCAAATTTATTGTACTTAGAATCTGCTTAATAATAAAAACCTCCAAAAGCTAGTAGCACCAGTTTTCTTGCATTGGGTTTTTCAGGGGACAGTTTTCCAGAAAATCCTTGTGTGTCACTTTGTCATTGTCCATTTTATTCAGTTTAGATCTACATGTGTAGGCTGTTAATGTATTTACTTCGATGTTAATGTTGAAGATTTCAGATTAATAAATTATGTAAGTAGGAGAAGTAAATCAAGAATTTAACAGTAGGGTTTCTGTAATTTAGATTCAGAAATTTTCACTTTCCACTTGCGCACCCTTCACAAACTCCATCATGATCTGCTCTAATGTCCAACATTCCGGAAACCATCTTTCTCACATGAGGTAATGTTTTATAGTGCAGATGGGCGAACTTCCAGTGCTAAAGTTCACATTGATGATTGCTATCATGGATTAGCGCATGGATTGGTCTCCCAATGACTTTATAGTATATACAGACCTTCACATCTTGATCCCAAAGTGAAGGAATCTCTCATGCTAGATCTCATCGACCAAGTGAGAACTTTTTCATTTATGAAAACAACTTTCATTCCTTTATCTTCGAAAGAAAATATATATACAAGATTGTTTTTCAAACTAGATAAATACAAAACTTCTTGAAGTGATATAGTTTTACCTTGATCCAAATGGAAAGAAACAAAACCAGGTCCCATTATAGGATATGTTATCTCCAAGAATGATTTTCAAATTCATCTCCTTGTCAACCATATTTGAGAGCACTTCTTTATAACCAGTAAAGTGCCTTGAAGAACCACTATCAACCAACCAGCTATCACAAGAATCTGTAGCAGAGGAACTAGAAAGAGCATAAACAAGAAAGTATTATGATTGTATCTCAGTTGCATGATTATCATACCTTCAGTTCCTTGAAGAACGGTAGCTTTCTTTACGAGCAAAAAGAGCTTCTCTTCTTCTTCTATAACCATATTTGTTGGTACGATTGTTGTAGTTGGATCTCGGCGCTTTTATGTTTTCTAGACAGTCACGGGCATAGTGGTCATGTTTATGGAAATTGTAGCATTGGAATTTTGATAAGTCTCTGTTCCATTTAAAGAAACTGTTGGATCTGGGAGCAGGCTTTCTCTAATAGTGATGGCCTCTTCTTCATTTCTGCTTCTTGCCTTGGACAACAAAGGCAGTAGGTTCTCCCTCCTCATGGTTGGGAATTCTTTCTATGAAAATCATTTTTCCCTCTTCTTGACTCCACTTTCTCAGGAGCTCGTCAAATGTGGGAAACTTGTCATTGTTGTTGATGGTAGTAATAAAAGTTTCCCATGTTGGAGAAAGACCTCCAAGCGTAATCAACACCAGATCTTTATCAAATACAATTTCACCAATTGTTGACAGTTGATCTTTGAATTTAGATATCCTCATGAAGTATGCTTGAATGGTCTCTCATCTGCTCATCTTAATATCTATGAGTTGATTCTTCAAAGCAAGAATTTGACTCAAGTTGTTCCCTTTGTTGATTTCTAGTAGGCATAGAATATGCTCTAAGTGTCAAATTTTGCAGGGAGGCTTAGGCACATGTATTCCAAAGAACCGATAAAGCGTTTTGGGAAATTCCACCCAGATTGTGTTTTATGAAAATAATTGATTATTTTTAATGGGACCCTAAGTCTAAACATAGGAAATTAAAATAATTAAAGGATATTAATTAAAACAGGGTGTGGATCTTCTAGAAAAGACGAAGATCGAGTCAAGTTAATCTTAGCCATTAATTAGCGATTTAATCTCGGTCGTTGAAGTCTCAACGAGAAGATTATAAGGACTTGATGGGGCATTTGGAAAATACACTGAAACACCGACAGAGTCTAGAGATAGAAATTCTTTAGTGAGCAGTACTCAGGGGGAAGATCAATTGAGTTGATCCTTGCAAAGAGGGGCAAAGATAATTTCTGGTTGGAAGGTCTTTTCCTAAGCCGATAATACACAACAGAGAAGACAGAGAGAAGTACGTAGAAGAGGCAACATAGCAGCTACGTAGAGGCAGCACTGCAACCTTGAGGAGATCTGATATTCAGCTGAAGATCAGTTAGATCTAGTGTCGGAGAGCCAGGGTGTGAGACCGGAGGGGCCAAAGATCAATATCCAGCCAATAAAAGAGCCAACAAGCAGAGGTGATGCAGTCCCCACGCAGAGTGACGCAACACTGCACAGAGGCAGCGTAAGGCTCACCAGCTAAATATTGGTCAGTTAGGACTTCTAGTGTCAGTTTGAGGTAATCCTCACTAGCTCTTTGTCAGTCAGATTCTCTGCATGGATGGCCAGTAAGGCATTCCAGATTGTATTCAGAATTACTACATAATAATACAAACCCTCAGCTGCTGCACAGGTTTTCCCGCATTGGGTTTTTTCGGAGACTTGGTCCAAAAATAATGGTGTTGTGTGTCTATTGTTTATTCTTGCTCAGATCTGTGAAAATTTCAATTCTGAAATTCTACTGCAGTTATAGATTTATTTCTCCTACTTATTTTCACAATAAGTTATTTATAAAACCCTTCCAATAAATTTTGAATTAAACACTACTGCAGTTATCACTTAAGTACATATAGAGAAAAGAACAGTAAAATGCAAGCACAAGAATCGATCACAATGACACAGTTATTTTTGGATAATCATCCCCGAAAAAAACCAATGTGGGAAAACTTGTGCAGTAGATGAGGGTTTATATATTAATCTTCAGCAACAAATTCTTTACAAGGAAACACTGGTAGAATGATTTGACAAACTTCTTAAGAAAACACCTAATATAAATTCTCTCAAACCTTTGGAGAACTTCTGACACATGAGGGACTCACTGGCCCTTACTGCGTCACCCCTGCGTACTTCTCTGTGCAGAGCCTGAGTGAGACTATGTCACTACTGTGTGAGCCCTCTGCGTTGCTTCTCTGTGCCGACTCTCTGCCCTTCTGCGTCCTTCTTCCCTCAATCCGTGACACTGTTGATGCCCTCTGCTTCCTCTGCCCTGCAACTCTCCCTCTGAAATCAAATTCTATTCCTTCATAATCGACTTCCCTCGGGTTACTGATTATATGCCCGACTTGCTTTCCAAATGGCCCTCAAGTCTTCTTTTATAATCTTTTCATTGACAAATCAACAGCCCAGATTAGAAGTCTAATCAATGGCTAAGATTAAATCTTCACTTGATCTTCGTTCTCTAGAATATTCACACTCTGTTTTATTAATACCCATTAATTATTTAATTTCCCTAATTTTAGACATAGTCATTAAAATAATTAATTATTTTAATAAAACATAAACTAAGTGGAATTTCCACAAATGATTTATGGGTTTTTATAATACTAGTGTCCAAGCCTCCTCACAAATTTTGAGACTTAGATCACTTTTCGATGCTACAAAAATCAACACTCCCTCTAAGAAAGGAAAGTGCTCTAACAATTTGTCTGCTACATATTGCTCTGACTTTGAAGTACCCTCTGCGCTGCTGATGCCCCACTGTTGCCCCTCATCAGCTGCGCTGCTGATGCCCCACTGTTGCCCATGACACTGCCACTGTCACTGCTTCATCTATGCTGTAGCTCCCTCTTAATTTTGCATCTGTCCACTTCTTCTACTGAAATGGATACTTGATCATCCCCATCTTCTCTCTGAAGTATACAAACTTTGTCTTTCCTAGATAAGATAAGATAAGATAAGATAATTTTATTAATGTCTGTCGAATGACCACAAAAAGGTCAATGTGACTGCTGGTTACAATGATTCCATCACACTAGCAAGTGGACCAAACAGTCTCCTTTCATCATAAAGGCGGGAAATACAGAGCTACAAAGTAAAGTCTGGAAAACTGAATGCTCGGTAGATCATGACAATAAGCTGTGATGATGAAGAAGTGCCGGAGGAGAAGGACGGGCCTCCTGATCGGAGACAAACTCCTTCTATCATCCAAGGCCGATAGAAGAGGGCTGAAGAAAACCTGTCAATGTTTGTTGCCTTAAAGATGAGTTGGGCCTGGACTGTAGACGCTACTACCTAGAGGATCTGGGGCGCCCCTTGGGTGGAGGGGGGTGTCTGGTTCTGGAACACCGAAGAGGTGTTCTGGTGGGGAAAGAATCCCGGATCTGCCCTGATCTGGAGTCATGATCTCTGGAATGATCGGAAGTTCTCTTGGTGCCCTGTGGTGCTGAGAGTACTCTGAAGAAGTCTGTGACCCTTTGAGTGGTGGCCGAAGTAGAAGGAGGCTGGAGTAGAGTCGAGCGGTATCTGAAAGTCTCTTGGAAGTAGAGAGCCAGGCATCGCTAGTCTGGGTATCTGAGGAAACTGGCCAGGTTCTGAGGGCCTCTGAATAAGCATTAGAAGCGCCCACGAATCTCATAGTATACCGGGCATCTGAAGATGAAGTGTGACTCGGTTTCCACCTCCTGTAAGTGGCAAAGCTGACAGATCCTCTCCGTTCTGTCAATGTGGTGGTCTGTTTCCACTCGAAGCCTGTGTGACCCCACTCTGAGCTACCCCAAGAGGATCCTAGTGGCATGCGTCCAATGCTGAAGGGTGTACGGGGGTCGAGTGATGAGCCCATCTCTGATCTCCAAAAAGTGTTCAACGTAAAAGGCCATTTTTGGGCGCAGACCGCCTGGAGGATTGACCCATGTGGTCTGAATATACTAGATGTAGATGTCCTCCCCGATTATTTTGTTAAGTTCCTGCTGATGTCAACCACTTGTTCTCCTGTCCGAGTGTACTGTAACTGTACAGCTCCCTGCTGGACACGGCCTCTGATAAAATAACACCTGATGTCAATGTGCTTCGACCGATCATGAAACACAAGATTCTCAGAGAGCTTGATGCAACTCTGATTATCACATAGAATGTTGGTTGTTTCCATCTTTTCCTTAAGTAGATTCACAAGCAGCTTCCTAAGCCATATGGCTTCACACGAAGCAGTGCTTGCTGCCATATATTCCGCCTCAGCTAAACTCAGAGCTACAAACTTTTGTTTCCTGCTGCAGCAAGAAGTCATTCCTGATCTAACGTTGAAACAATACCCACTGGTACTTTTCCGATCTATTGAATTTCCAGCCCAATCTGCATCAGTGAATCCAGTCAGTTTGATGTCATTGCCTCCGGTGTATCTCAATCCATACTCAACTGTAACTTGTAGGTATCTGAGAACATGCTTGGCTGTTGCCCAATGTGCCCTCCTCGGATCCACCATGAACTGACTGAGGGTGTTGACATCGTAACAGATGTCTGGCCTAGTGTTGACCAGATACATCAGGGACCTGATGACCTGTCTATACAAGGTATGATCAGCCTCATCATCTTCAGATATATCAATCTTCTTCCAGTTGGTGATCATTGGAGTAACCATGGGTATACAGTCCTGCATCTTGAACCTCTCCAAGATTTTTGTAGCATATCTCCCTTGACCAAGGAAGATTTCACCCTTCTACTGCCAAACTTCCAACCCCATAAAATAATTCATCAGCCCTAGATCCTTCATGTCGAATTCTGCAGCTAGGTTCTCCTTGCAATCCTTGATGAACCTAGATGATCTTGTCAGGAATAGGTCATCTACGTACAACACCAGTATCAACGACTTATTCCTTACTTTCAGATAGTAGAGATTGGGATCTACGTCGCTCTTGACGAATCTCATCTTTTGCAAGTAGCCATCAATTCGACCATACCAAGCTCTAGGGGCTTGCTTAAGTCCATATGAGGCTTTCTGAAGCCTACACACATGAGTCTTCTGCTCATGCGTCTCAAAGCCCTCTAGTTGTTCGATATATACTTCTTCTTCTATCACCCCATTCAAGAATGCAGTCTTGACATCCATCTGGTGAATCTCCCACCCCATCTGTGCAGCTAGGTATATCACGGATCTAATAGAAGTATCTCTGGCTACTAGGGTGAAGGTCTCTTCATAGTCTATCCCCTCCTTCTAAGCATACCCCTTAGTCACGAACCTGGCTTTATATTTTTCTACGTTGCCATCTGCAACATATTTGATCTTGTAGATCCATCTCAAACCCACAACTGATCTACCCTGAGGCCTAGGAACCACTTCCCAGACATCATTCGTCACGATGGAGTTGTACTCTTTCCACCATTGCATCTACAGAGACCTGATGCTAAGCTGCTTCCTGAAAACTAGAGGGTTCCCCAACCTGAGCTACCAAGACTTGGTATCTGTTCAGTTGCCTGTGTTGCCTCTTCTCATTTCTAGGAGCTCCAACAAACTCCTCTGCATCCCTCAGAATCTGTTGTAATTCCCAGCTCGTTCTACCATTGGTAGTGGGTAGATATTCCTGCGAATCTTCTTGAGGTGAAATTCTTGGATCCTTGTGCCTTGGAGAAGCACTCTTACTAGTTTCTGCTGGTCATAGTGGCTGGACCAATGGATCATCTTCAGACTGCGTTGCTGAAAGAATCTCCTGGGATTTTCTGAAAGCTCTTTCCTCCATGAACTTTACATCCCGTCGTACTACAATCTTCCTGATGTTAGGAATGTAGATATTGTAAGCCTTAGCATTCTTGCTATATCCCACCAGATAGCCCTTTTCCATAGTCCTATCCAATTTCTTCCTCTTCTCTTCAGGTACATGGCAATATGCCACACCAAAGATCCTAAAGTGGCTTACTCTGGCTTTCTGCCAGTGAAGACACTTTCTGGAGTGATCTTACCCAGTGCACTATAAGGAATCTTGTTCTAAACATATACTACTGTGTTACAAGCTTCAGCCCACAGAAATTTGGGCATGTCTTGATCATACATCATTGCCCTTGCAGTCTCCACAATAGTTTTATTCTTCCTTTCTACAATTCCATTCTGCTCCGAATTATATGGAGCAGTCCACTCTCTTCTAATGCCTTCCCTTGCGCAGAATTCTGTGAAATATTTATCAGTGTATTCTCCACCATTATCTGATCGCAGTATCTTTATCCGCTTTCCTGTCATATTCTCAACCAGAGCTTTAAACTCCTTGAATCGATCAAAGAATTCATCCTTGGTCTTTAGAAAGTAGATCCAAGTTTTCCTAGAATGGACATCAATGAAGGTGAAGAAATATTTGGCACCACTAAGAGCTCTAATGGACATTGGTCCGTAGATGTCCGAATGTATTAATCCCAACACACTCTTAGCCCAATTGTTGCTCCTGGGGTAGGTTGCCTTGGCGTACTTTCCTATTACGCACCCTTTGCAAACATCATCTCGCTTGGTGCTCAAATCTGGAACTCCTGTGACGGTCTTCTTGAGAATTCTCAAAGCCCCATGGTGTAAGTGCCCCATTCTCCTGTGCCATAGTTCATTCAAACCCTTCTCATCACTCTTGCTTATAAGTGCCATTGGAGATTCGGGCTGTAACTTATACAGTTTATTGATCCTTACTGCAATTTATGCTTTCTTCTTCCAACTCATGTGTTTGACATATACTCATTTGCCAATGAAGTAAACATTGTGAAAATTTCTGAATATCTCAAATAGAAACCCTACTGTTAATTTTCAGATTTACTTCTCCTACTTACATTAAGTTATTAATGTGAAATATTCAACGTTAACATCGAAGTAAATACATCAATAGTCTACACATATAGATCTAAACTGAATACATGCTCAATGACAAAGTTACACACAAGGATTTTCTAGACAACTGTCCCCGGAAAAACCCAATGCAGGAAAACCGGTGTCTTCTAGCTGCTGGAGGGTTTTATTTTTAAGTAGAATCTAAGTACAACAAATCTGGGAACCAACTGGTTAACCCGATAGAGAAATAAAACTGTAATTGCACCTCTGTTCTGGAGATAGAAAAACTGATTGATTCACACCCTCAAACAGAATTTACATAACTCAGTCCTTTTCAATCTTCAGAAACCCCAGCGCTGCTTTGAAGCCCTCTGCATTAGCCCCTGTGCTGCTCAGGAAGGGTCTGCGTCACCCCAGACTGGGTTACGCTGCCCCTACGATGCCCTAACTGGGCCTGTGTCAGCCTTGCTGGCCTCCTGCTGCCTCTGCACTACCCTTTCTAGGCATGTGTCAGCCCTGCGTAGCCCCTGAAGCCTCTGTGCTGCCCCTGCTGGGTTGTTGCTGCCCTCTCTGCGCTGCTCAATCTGCTGCTTCTCTGCCTCTTGTTGCACTCTTGGGCTAGGATCAAACCATCCCTCTCGCCAATACTACCCCTCGCTGCAGCTGAAACACTTCTGAAATTCTTAGCAAACCCCACCCTAGAATTTCAGCTTAGTCTCAGTGCTCTGCCACTGTGTGTGTTCTCCAATTGACCCCAAGCCTTTCCTTTATACTTTTCTCGTTGGGAAACCAACAGTCGTGATCTAATCTTTTTTCGATGGCTAAGATTAAAAGAAACCTTGATCCGTGTGACTTAAGTCATTTTCATCACATGTTTAATTTGATTAACTTTAATCTTTTAATTTTCCTAAGTTAGACTTAGGGTCCTTGATTAAAAAGATTAATTTATTAAATATCCCTTAAACAAGATGGAACTTCTTAAATCGCTTTCTGGGTCTTGGAGATCTCATGCATTCTAGTCCCTCCACAAAGTTTGGGAGCTACAACACATCCGATGCTACCCCAACACCCCAAAATCTCAACACTCCCTCTTAGCGAGGAATGTGCTCTAGCAACAATACTTCACCCTGAAGTTTTGCATTGATCTCTGGTGTGGGTCTTTGCGCTAATGCTTGGCTTGCTGCCCTTCATCACTGCATTGATGTTGCTCTTCTGTATTGTTGCCCATGTCGTTGCCACCGCCACTGCTACATCCGTACTGCAACTCTCTCTCAATCTGCTGCATCGTGCTGCCAACTACTGCACTGCAACTCAGTTGCTGAGAGTAAGCAACTGAAGTACTCCTTCCCAATCTTTGACAGACAAGTGAGTCGGGCTACATCTTCATCACTGAAGCTCCATAGGCTGCTGCTCTGTGTTGTCATCTTGAGGCTACTGCAACTCTGCACTACGTAAGTAGACCTCCTCTGCGCTTAAGTCCCCTACGCTGCTACTGTGTTGCGATGTCCTCTTGAAGCCTCTACGTTGTTGCAACTCTGCACTGCGCCAGCAAGCCTGCTCTACGTTGTTGAAGTCACATACCCCCCTCTGCGTTGCTGCTGCATCTGCATTGCGCTGCTCCCTCTCAGCATTCAATTCTACCTCTGTTCCATCTGTGATTCTCTGCACCCACTACTCCACTTGCCTCGCTACTGTCTTAAGGCTCTCGTAGCTCGTATGTGATCCAAGAGCTGGGCTACTAAAGGATCCTGCCTCTACTCTGTAGTTTCTCTACAGATCCATGTCGCCCCACTTTCGTGGTTCATGAGCACTCATGGCTATGTCATCTTCGGAGCTATCGTCCACCACAGCAGCCTTGGAGCTAGAAGCTTCCTTGTCCTTTTTCTTCTGAGGACAATTGCTAGCAAAATGTCCTAGTTTGCCGAACTGGAAACACTTGATCTTCGACAGATCACGCTTCTTTCTCCCTTGCTGCCTCTTTGATGCCAAGGCCGCATCTTCCTCTTCTTCCTTCTTCACTCTACTTGAACTAGTGTTGTAATGTTTCTTCGTCGTCCAACGGATCTCCTCTAGTCGGAGGATAGGCCACATGTTGTCCCAGTTGGGAAGGTCTGCTCTGCCCAAGAGACTTTGGACAAAAGTTTCCCAATCCTCTGTGACTACATTGAGAGCAGTCCTCACCATGACATCATCATCTACCTTAACTCCCATGTCAGTGGGTTGATCCCGGATCAATTGTAGTCTGGATAGAAAAGGATCGATCTCCTCTCCCTTGGCCATCATGAATAACCTCAACTGTTTCTCCAAAAGCATCTTCCTTTGGACGGATATTCCTTCATATAGTGTGGTTAGAGCCACCCACATCTCATGAATCGTTGCCTTCTCGGCTATGTGTGGGACCACATGATCTTTGATCTTGTCCATAATGAAGCGCTTGGCGTGAATCGCGACTTCTTCATGCTTCTTTAGGAGAAGAGCATCGGTTGGCGTGGCCAGGACTTTCTTTGCATGCTCCCTCAAGCCGTATGCCTCCCTCACTACCAGGATTCTGGCCATCCAAATTGCAAAGTTGGACAAGCCGTCCAACCTATCCTGATCACGTAGTCCATGAGGTGCCATCTAGTCAGAAAATGTGTCGGAACGAATCCTCCTCTCTTTGCTAGAGACTCGGATCTAGGGTCTTTGGCGAAACACAAACTCTCTACTCCCTTTGACAACTGACAACCTCTCTTGGAAGTCTTCCAAACAAAACGAATCAGATCTCTTCGACCCTCTGAACGATCTTCAAACTTCTTTGGTAGGAAATCTTCTGAGAAGTTGTTCTCCTCCTGCTCTTCAACAACTTAGCTTAGGCTAAATTCTGCACCGGCAGAATTTTAACCCCACCAGCAATTGCTAAAGGTCTGCAGCTCAGCTTCCGGCACTTTGAATCAGCAATTGGCTTCAGGACTGCATCACACTGGCTGGCCTCTGTGTGAGTAGACAGTCTTAGCACAGCTTCTGTGTTGCCTCTGCGCAGTAAGTGCATGGGCCTGCATGGAGACTGCGTCACTTCAGCCTCTGCTTGGCTCTGCTTCCTTCTGCTGCTACGCTAACTTCTCTGGTCTGGTTTATCTGCTACTTTCTGCAACACAAATTCTTCATCCTTCTTGTTGGAGATTCAGGCTAGATCTGCAATCGCTCTGATACCATGTCAAAATATCTGAATATCTCATACAGAAACCCTACTGTTAATTTCCAAATTTAATTCTCCTATTTACATTAAGTTATTAATGAGAGATATTCAACATTAACATCAAAGTAAATACATCAACAACCTACACATACAGATCTAAACTGAATACATGCACAATGAAAAAGTGACACACAAGTATTTTATGGACAACTGTCCCCGGAAAAACCCAATGCGGGAAAATCGGTCTTCTAGCTGCTGGAGGGTTTTATTATTCAGTAGAGTCTAAGTATAACAAATCTGGGCACCAACTGGTTAACCCAACAGACAAATAAAATTACAACTATACCTCTGTTCTAGAGACAGAAAAACTGACTGATTCACACCCTCAAATGGGATTTACAGAACTTAGTCCTTTTCAGTCTTCAGAAACCCCAGCGCTGCTCTAAAGCCCTCTGCATCAACTTTGCTAGCCTGTGTTACCCCAAACTGGGTTACACTGCCCCTGCGCTGCCCTGGATGGGCCTGCATCAACCTTGCTGGCCTCCTACTACCTCTGTGCTGCCCTTTCTAGGCTTGCGTAGCCCCTGAAGCCTCTGCACTGGCCTGTTGGATTGTGGCTGCTCTGTGCAGCTACTGCCCTCTTTGCGCTGCTCAGTCTACTGCTTCTTTGCCTCTTGTTGCACTCTTGGCCTGGGATCAAACCATCCCTCTCGCCATTACTACCCCTCGCTGTAGCTAAAACATTTATGAAATTCTTAGCAAACACGCCCTAGAATTTCAGCTTAGTCTCAGTGTTCTGCCACTGTGTTCTCCAACTGACCCTAAGCCTTTCCTTATTCTTTTCTCGTTGGGAAACCAACGACCGTGATCTAATCTCTTATCAACGGCTAAGATTAAAAGAAAGCTTGATTCATGTGACTTAAGTCATTTTCATCACATGTTTAATTTAATTAACTTTAGTCTTTTAATTTTCCTAAGTTAGACTTAAGGTCCTTAATTAAAAAGATTAATTAATTAAATATCTCTTAAACAGCATGAAATTTCTTAAATCGCTTTCTGGGTCTTGGAGATCTCATATACTCTAGTCCCTCCACAAATTTTGGGAGCTAGAGCACATCCGACCCAACACCCCAAAATCTCAACAAACATCATAACCCTTGTTTTGTGGTTGAGACACCGAGAATAAGTTCATCCCCAAACCAAGCACATGAAGCACATTGGTGGCTTGAAGCTTATTGTCAGCTTCAGTTTGAAACACTACAGTACCTCTTCCAACAAGGGTACACTTCGCTTATTGCCCATGGTGATTTGAAAGTTCATCTGCTCTTCTCAGTAGCTCGAGAAACATTCTCGTACTCTTGTCATATGTGCAGAAGCTCCACTATCAATATACCAGACCTTTGGAGAAGCAAAGCTTGATACGCAAGCGAACTCTTCTTATAGTATAGAAGCCAGTACAGAGATGTTGTGATCCATCTATTCTTCCATGCTTTCCCATTTCTCTGGAGAGCTGCGTGAACCCTTTCGAGTTGCTGCTGCAACAACTTCTAGATTTTGTTCCATTGCAGGGTCTCCAATCCTGTTACTCAATATGAACTCTGATACCATGTGAAAATTTCAATTTTCAAATTCTACTGTAGTTATAGATTTATTTCTCCTACTTATTTTCACAATAAGTTATGTACAAAACCCTTCCAGTAAATTTCAAAATAAACACCTGCAGTTATCACTTAAGTACATGTAGAGAAAAGAACAGTAAAATGCAAGCACAAGAATCAATCATGATGACAAAGTTATTTTTGGACAGTCGTCCCAGGAAAACCCCAATGTGGGAAAACCGGTGCAACAAATGAGGGTTTATATCTTAATCTTTAGCAGCAAATTATTTACAAGGAAAGAATCGCAGACTAATTTGAGAAACTTCTTAAGAAAACACCTGAGATAAATTCTCTCAAACCTCTGGAGAATTTCTGACACCTGAGGGACTCACTGGCCCTTACTGCGTCACCCCTACGTGCTTCTCTGTGCAGAGCCTACGTGAGACTGCGTCACTACTGCATGGGCCCTCTGCACTGCACCTTTATGTTGCCTCTCTGCCCTTCTATGTCCTTCTTCCCTCGAGCCCGAATACTGTTAATGCCCTCTGCTTCCTCTACCCTACAACTCTCCCTCTGAAATCGAATTCTATTCCTTCAGAATCGACTTCCCTTGGGTTATTGAGTGTATGCCTAACTTGCTTTCCAAATGGCCCTCGAGTCCTCTTTTATAATCTTTTCATTGACAAATCAACGGCCCAGATTAGAAGTCTAATCAATGGCTAGGATTAAATCTTGACTTGATCTTCATTCTCTAGAAGATTCACACTCTGTTTTATTAATACCCATTAATTATTTAATTTCCCTAAGTTTATACTTAGGATCCTCATTAAAATAATTAATTATTTTAATCAAACATAAATTGAGTGGAATTTCCACAAACGATTTTTAGGTTCTTTAGAATAGTGGTGTCCAAGCCTCCTAAAAAATTTTGAGACTTAGATCACTTTCTGATGCTACAAAAATAAACAAGATCTTGTTTTCCGCACTTATTTATTTTCCACAGTTTAATTTTGTGAAGGTTGTAGTGTATGGGTTTCAATATTTACCTTAGAACACAATAAATAATTTGTTCAAAAATTAACAAATAGAAGAATTCCCATCAGTTGTTGCAGTAGGAATCGGGTTTAGGAATTTTCACATGGTATCAAAGCTTGTTTAGTAGTGCAGGAGGAGCAAGAGAGCAGACCAGAAGGATCCAACATTGAAGAAGAAGCAGGAGATCAAAGATTTGTGTAAGCAGCAGATCGATTTCCCCAGTGATTGCGCAGTCCTAGCCAGGAGGGCTATATCTGCAAGGAAATGTCTCTCTGAGTGAGCCGACAGAGAGGGAGGACTTTCCAATTCGCAATTTGTCAAAGGCAAAGGGAGCACCGCAGCAGATTCAGCACAGATCAGTAGCTGGTGGGACACAATTTTCTTGTAACAACAGTTGTTGGTGCAGAAAGCATCAAATTGAAGAAGAAGAAGACACATTTGGGGGAATTTTGACCTCAGAGTTTCTTGCCCAAGAAATTCTGATTTCCCATGCAAAAGCAGCGAGATCGTGATTTATTTGGCTTGCTCCAGCAGTGAGTGCATAGAGCCAGCGAGGCAAAGGGTTAGAGGCAGCAATTTGACATCTGATTGAGTGAGATGGCAGCCAATGGGTTGCATGACAAAGATCGGTTGGAGGGTACCTCCAACTACATAATCTAGATGACAAGGATCTTCTTCCTTCTCGATGAGCATGAGCTCAAGGCCTTCATCAACAGTGCAGTAGCTGAACCGGTAGATGCATCACCATTGAGAGCCTTCAAAAAGAGCATGGCAAAATCCAAATGGTTGATCCTCGATGGAGTGAAGGGTCACATAGTTTAACACATTTCCGGCGAAGGGACAACCAAGGAGATGTGGGATGATTTGGCTACACTGTATGACGGATCTTTTGAGTTGCGGAAGATGTTCTTGGATAAAAAGATGCAGTCTACCAGGATGCAGAAGGGAGAACACATAGACCCCTTCCTTGCAAAACTTCAGGATGTCCGAGATCAACTGGTAGTTGTAGGAGCAACTCCTTAGGCCACAGAGATGGTCATATTGACCCTAAATTCTATGTCCGAAGAATATCAAGTCTTTGTCCAGAGTATCCTAGGCAGAGAAAAGTTTCCAGCCTGGGAAGGAATGTGAGCAACTCTTCAACAAGAAGAGATGAGGAGAGACTTACTCAAGTGCAAACTTGATGGCAATGGAAACAACAACAGTGGATGAATCCCAAGGAGGAGGAGAATGCAGCCCTTGCATCAAAGGGATAGCAGAAGCAGCAGAGATGAAAGGAGGACATCTCAAAGATTAAATGCTTCCAGCGTGGCTAGATGGGACATTACGCTACACATTGTCCTCTCAAGAAGAAGGACAAAGATGACAAGCATCATCCTTAGGCTGCAACTGCAAGGATCGAGGAGGAGGATTTTGCGATGATTGCCCACATATCTCCAAGGGAGAATTAGGGTGATCTAGAGCTGTAGTTCAGCATAACTACAGTTGGGCAGGATGCTTGAGGAGTCCACCTCTCAAATCATCAGCTTGCTACGGGAGCCCAAATTATAAGTAGCAAGATGGACAAGTATCAGTTGGTGCAAAGGAGTGCAGAGGTGACAACGCAATGGCTAGTGAGTGCGAGAGTCTGAACAACGCAGAGCAGAGTTGGCAGTAGTGTAGGAAGGCATAGTGAAGAGTCAACAGCAGCTTCAGAGGGGCAACGCAGAGACTAGCAGCAGTCAGATCTTCAATACAAGATGCATCATGTTGAACACTTAGTTCAATACATGGATGTTTTTATGTTGCAGTGCAGTGGCAGTTGGCAGTAGTACGCAAGCTCAGCAGTAGCACAGATGTAGCAATGCAGTGTTGGTGGGTAGCAGTGTCAGACATCAGCAATGCAGAGGGAGATGTTGCAGAATCAAAGCAGTACTTCAACCAGATGTATTGCTCGAGCACATTCCTCGCTAAGAGGGAGTGTTGATTTCTAGCAGCATCGGATGTGCTCCAAGTCTCAAATTTTGCAGGGAGGTTTAGGCACATGTATTCCAAAGAACTCAGAAAGTGTTTTGGGAAGTTCCACTCGGATTGTGTTTTATGAAAATAATTAATTATTTTTAAAGGGACCCTAAGTCTAAACTTAAGAAATTAAAATAATTAAAGGACATAAAATAGGGTGTGAATCTTCTAGAAAAGAAGAAGATCAAGTCAAGTTAATCATAGCCATTGATTAACGATTTAATCTCGGCCGTTGAAGTCTCAACAAGAAGATTATAAGGACTTGATGGGGGATTTCGAAAATACATAGAGACATCGACAGAGTCTAGACATCGAAATTCTTTAGTGAGCAGTGCTCAAGGAGAATATCGATCGAGTTGATTCATGCAGAGAGGGGCAGAGATAATTTCCGATCGAAAGGTCTTTTCCGGAGCCGGGAATACACAACAAAGAAGACAGAGAGTGGTAAGCACAAGAGGCAGTGTAGCAGCTACGCAGAGGCAGCGCTGGAGCCTTGAGGAGATCCGAGATTCAGCTGAGGATCAGTCAGATCTAGTGTTGGAGTGCCCGAGTGTGAGACTGGAGGGGCTAGAGATCAGTATCCAGCCAATAGAAGAGCCAACAAGCAGAGGTGATGCAATCCCCATGCAAAGTGACGCAGAGGCAGCGTAGGGCTCATCAGCTCAGTGTTTGGTTAGTCAAGATTTCCAATGTTAGTTTTAGGTAATCCTCACTAACTCTTTGTCAGCCAGATTCTATGTGTGGATGGCCAGTAAGGCAATTGTATTCAGAATTACTACATAATAATACAAACCCTCGGCTGCTGCACTGGTTTTCAAACATTGGGTTTTTTCGGGGACTTTGTCCAAAAATAACGATGTCACGTGTCTATTGTTTATTCTTGCTCAGATCTTGTTTCCACGCTTATTTATTTTCTTCAGTTAAATTTTGTGAAGGCTGTAGTGTATGGGTTTCAATATTTACTGTAGAACACAGTAAATAATTTGTTCAGAAATTAACAAATAGAAGAATTCCCATCAGTTGTTGCAGTAGGATTCCAGTGTAGGAATTTTCACACTTGATACATTTCAATCAACTTATCATACATTTCTTTAGATTTCTTCAAGTTGGAGACATAGGCGATGAGATGGTCCCCAAGGGAATCAAGGATAATCTTTTTATCTTGACTTCTTCTTTCTTGTATTTGGCCTTGATCTCAAAAATTCCAAGATTGGAATCCCTACAACAACAATCTGATGTTATTTCTTCTACTTGTTAATTTTGATACAAGTTATTTACGGTGTTACATAGTAAACATCGAAATAAATACAACTGCAGTCTTCACAACATAAAAAATACTGCGAAAACAAGAACTGAACAAGAAAGAAATAAACACACACATATACACCATTGTTGTTGGACAATGTCCCCAGAAAAACCCAATGCGGGAAAACTGGTGCAGTAGCTGAGAGTTTTAATTATTATGCAGTTGTTTTTTAATGCAAGTCACTGGATGCCCAAACTAGCTATCTGATACAAAGATAAAACTGGACAAAAACATAGTGAGGAGATCTCACACTATCACCGAAAATCCGACACTGATCTGACTGGAGATAAACCCTCTGCACAGTCTCTGCGTCTACCCACGCAATCACTGCGTCACTGCTGCTGGGACTGCGTTGCACCTCCTCCTAATCTCCTGCTCGCTAGAAACTTCGACACTCTGGCCTCTCGGTCTCACACACTGGTTCTGACACTAGATCTCGACTGTTCCCCAGTAGAATTTCGGACTCCCTCTGAAATTCAGCGCTGCCACAACATAGCTTTGCGTTGCCTCTCTAGACTTCTCTCTGCCTTGCACTCTTCAGGTCAGGAAAAAATTCCCCCGACAAACTATCCTTGCCCCCTCACTATAAGAAATCACTTCGATCTTCCTCCGACAACTGTTGCGCTTCTCTCTTGAGAAATCGATCTCTTGATCTCTTACTCGATGTGTTTTCCAAATGCCTATCAAGCTCCTTATAATCTCTCGTTGACATATCAACAGACAAGATTAAAACATAATCAAAGGCTAAGATTAACTGAGAGTTGATCCATGTCTTTATCTAGAAGATTCACACCCGATCTAATTAATACGCTTTAATTAATCACATTTCTTAAGTTTAAACTTAGTAATACATTAAAAATGATTAATTATTTTAATTAAATCCTCTCCGAGTGGAATTTCTTAAAATGCTTTCTAGGTATTGTGGAATGCATGTCTTAGCCTCTCTGCAAAATCTTGAGGCTAGAGCACATCCGATGCTACAAAAATCAACATTTGATAGTAGCATTAGAGTTTTCTATTGGTTCTGCTACCTCTCCTTCAAAATACTCCAGTACATCATGTTCCTCAAGAGTAATATCTAATCTTTCCTTCCAAGGGCAGAAATTCGAAGCATCAATCAACTTCTCTTCATTCTTGAAGTAAGAAGACATTTTGATGTGGTCAAACAGATTTCAACAGCAAGTAGAAGGAGTAGCAAGTAATATTTCAATAACAAGATAGAAGGGGTGGCTCTTATCTTCTTAGGCGTGTCTTCACCAAAGCTCTGATACCATGTTGAAATTTGATGTTTTATGCTGAAACAATTACTTATTATGAAATTTATTTCTGTTACAATATCAGTTAAGAAATTGTAGGTAAACCATATGCACAATAGAAGACAACCAAGAACACAATGAGACACAGAGAATTTGAGTCCAATGACAAGGGCAAAACCCACAAGGGGAAAACCCAACCAAATTCTTCTTCTATTAGAAATCAATTGTTCAGCAGAGAAACAAAATACAAAGAGAGATCAAGAGAATGAGTAAGTTCACCCAAATCTAAACAAGTTGTAACAACATCTCTGGTAGCAACAATAGATGCAAACACTGAATCATTTTGGCTCACCAAGTTCTGCTCTTACTCTCCAAGTCCCTCTCTCTCTCTCTCAAATTCGAATTCTCCTTTCACACTACACAAGTAAGGAGTGAAGATATGAGGCACATATATATAGGAGGAGCAACAAGTTCATGTCATAAAGGAAGAGTATTTCGCATGCCTTGAGGAAGAGCAACATATGCAAATTTAGGGAGTGTAACTCATGCCATTATGGAGAGGCAACACATCTCTTGTAACTCATGTCATTAAGAAGAGGGCAATGCATGCCTAGGAGGAATCTTACATGCCTTAGTAACTTGTGCCTTAATAGGAGAGAGGTACACATGCCTTGTAATTCATGCCATAAAGGAGAGAGTGTAACATATGCATTGAAGAGTGTGTAAGAGGAATCTTTTATGACAAGTATTTAATGAGTGTAAGACGAGTGCAATGAATCCATTAAGAGAGAGAGAGAGCAATGCATCATTAATTGAGAGAGAGTCACAAATGCCATCAAAGAGAGAGAGGTGCAGAGTGACATGGTTGAGTGCCCAAAAGAAAAGGTGACATGTATTTCCTTTTTGATAATAATATTATAGTATCATAAGGATAATAATAATAATATTGATGATTTAGGAAAAATTGAACAATTAGATTGATTAAGGATAAGTTAAGTGATTTTCCATCATCTATACTTGATTACCAATTGAAGCAAGGTGGTTTGCTATTTTTGGAAAGTCATGCTTGAAATGATAGACATGACTTTCTATTTTTAGAAAGTCACTCCAGAATTGTCAAAAATGAGATTTTATTCAAGGAAATTCATCTCTTAGCTACCAATTTCAACACATGTGAATATGAATAAGTGTTTCCAAGATTTGCACATAAAAAGGAACTATGAGATAGGTACAAAATGTTAGTTAAGTCAAGTAAATAGCTTCCAGAGAACAAACAAGGATGCAAGGTTGTTAGACATTGGTGCTTATTTATACTATATCATTTTTCTTGTTGTTGTAAGGAAGAGAATGCAAATACCATTGTCTATACCCTTCCACCTTTTGTTTTTTTCTTAATGTAAGTATATGAAGTAGGGATTAAAAAAATGGTAAAAACAATAATATAATTAGTTGTATATTTTATACTGCATAAGTAGAATAGACAAAAAATAATTAATACATTAAATATGACGTGTACCTTTTATGACATTAGTGTTGTATGCCTTACAAAACTTTTCTACCAAAGAAGCATAGAAAGGTTTTGCTTTTTGCGGTGGCATAGCCACATGGAAGTCTGGCTTATTCCCCTTGAGTATGCCATAAAGAGTAAATTGACTAACTGCAATATAGAAACAAAGATAAAGGAAAAATAAATATAGCTATTCAAAAATATTGCCAAATGAAACATTATACTAGAGTTGTCACATACAAATCATAATCTAACAAAATATAAGTGACCAAGATCTCTTTCATTATACTCATAATTTAAACTAGACTTATTTTATGAGGATTGTTGATGTTTGAATACCTACCAATTCAAAAATAAGCAACAATGAAACAAAAGGAGCCAGAGAAATACCTAGAAGAACTTCATAGTTTCTTTGCATAACCTGCACATGTAGTGATAGATTTGCATTTAGCACAAAAATCTACAAAGCCTCAAAATCTCTTCATGCTTTTACCTAAAACCCTAAGATGTCTACAAAACATTTATGTATGATATTTGTAGATGAATTTTCAACAAAGAAAGAGATATCATGTCACACATGGATAAACTCGCATTCAAAGATGCATATACAACTAAGCTATCAATAAAAATGAAAGATGACCATACTACTAGGTTTAGTAGTCAAATAAATAGTAGACTTCCTTGGATCAAAATCAAAGATATGATATATATATATATATATATATATATATATATATATATATATTGTTAAAAAATTATAAAACAATCCAAAATTCAATGAAAGAAGCAAGGTGATGCAAAAGAAGAAACCCAATAAATGTTAAAGGTGCAAGTGCACCAGTGAGAATAAAAAGAGAATAATATGTTTCTTATTGGCGAAAAAAATTGAGAATATACACACATATCCCATGGCATATGCAATGGGATCACAAGCACAGGAGCCACGTAAGGTAAGCAATATGGAGCCAAACAAAGGGGTAAATTAGCCTCTAAATTAACTTTATCACCAATATACCACTATAAAAGTTGTTTTTTGTTTAGCATCAAACTTGATGAGATTTAAAGTATGCATTAAATCTCAAGCACTAAACCCTTAATGCCGATCTCTATCATCCCTAACATATGATGAAGCCTCACAAACTTGGATTCATTCACGCAATTGGTGAAGATTGAAAATTTGCTCTTCAGCCCTAAAACAGTTCAATTCTACTTGTTTGCCTTGCATCTTCCCCCTCACATAATGATGATGAATTTCAATGTGCTTTAACCTTGCATGGAAAACCATAGCTTTTCCAATTCAATAATGATTTGATTGTTGCAATAGATAGTAGTAGTAGCATTTGGTGGAGATCCAATTCATCAAGTAGACACACTTCTTCTTGAGCAGCAAAAGTTGCACCTTTGTATTCAACTTCAATATCAGATAATGCAGTAGAAGATTGATTCTTGCTACAACAAGAAATTGGACTTATAACAAGATCAAATGCATAACCCAAAGACGATTTTCTACTATCATTTTACTTTCCCAATTGGATTCATTGTAGCCAACCAAGGAAAGGATATTGCAAGATGAATACTCAATGACATAGTGAATAGTACCTGTTACCCTTCAAAAAGTGAGTGACCCATAGGAGAAGTTTTTCTCCTGATTTGGACAACTAGCTAGCCAACAACCCAATGATAGCTCATATATATGATGATTTGCCACTTTCCTCCACCACTTGCATTTTTCAGACACCTATCACCATTTGGCATTCCTCTTGAAGGAAGGTAGGTCACAACTTGTCAGGGACTTCATGTTTTGGCAATTTCAACAAGAATAAAGGGGCGATCTGGATGAATGACCAATCTTAACTGTAAACTTGTTCTTTCACCTTACTAGGGGGGTTAGTCTTTGAAGTTTGACCCTAGTCCAATGTGACCTCCTCTGAGGCTTTAGGCTCTAGGAAGGGCACTACTTGGGAGACTTGGATTGAAATAGCATGTCCATTACCCTATTCCATACTAAACACATTCTATTTCACATAATTCCTTTGATACCACCTCCATCCTTTGAGGTTGTTGTCATTTGTTCATTGGGATTGGCACCTTCATGTCTTCATCCTTCAGTTAGGGTCGGAAAACTTTTCCTAAGAGGTTGATGCGGCTAAAAGAAAGTTAAAAGCATAGAATCGCCACAAATAAAATAATGGTAAAATGAAAAGATGGTCAGGACAAAAGATTAGCACATGGGCAAAAGCCTAGCATCAGCTCTACACCCCTCATTAGCCATCACTGGGTTCCAAAGCAGATGCTCCATCACATCAAATCAGAACCCTTGCAAAGTCCCAACCCCGATGACCAAGAAGTTGTCTCAATCTTGGGGTAATAAATGCTAAATCATTCAAATGCAAGCTCAAGCACCTCAATTATGCACCTCATCAAAGCATTATCAAAAATAAGTAAAAGGTTCAATAGAGGGGAGGAAAAAGCAATTCAAGTGAGGTGACTCATGCCACCATAATTGCTCCCTCCTCACATCTATACACTCATAATGCTGGACCCCATCAACTAGTTCCATGGCCATGGCACCTCACCAGGAAGACTTTCCTCTCTATAGCCACCATCATCAAAAACACTTATGGACAAAAGGGTTGACCTTGGACCTCTCACTTCCCTTTAAGTTTTGGAAGCACCTAATAGGGTTGACCACGTTAGTTTTTGTAGCATCAGATGGTGTTCTAGTCTCGAGACTTTGTGGAGAGGCTAAAACACAAGAGCTCTCCAAAACCCAAAAAACGTTTCTGGAAATTCCACCTAGAGATGGCTCAATTAAATTAATTGACCATAATTAAAATTTTCTCAAGTCTAACTTAGGAAAAATGGTTAATTAATAGTAATTAATTGAGAAAGGTGAGAATTCTCTAGAAACTCACATAGATCGACATGGAGATGATCTCAACCATCGATTGAGTTTTAATCGTGGTCGTTGGAGTCCCAACTGGAGATTATAAGAGTAGGTCGATGGGTCAGATGGAGTACACACGAATAGTGCGAGTTCCTTGGCAGATCGACTACCCAGTTGCAAACATCGAGCAAGGGAGAAAAGTTTGAGGGAGAAGTGACGTTGCAGGAGTAGCAAAGTAGCAGCAGCGAGTCCCTTGGCAGTTCGAGCTACCCAGTTGCAGAGATCGAGTAGGGAGAGAAGTTCGAGCCAAAAAGGACATAGGTGTAGGAGTAAATACACCAGTGCAGATACTCAGTGATCAAGGCAATTTGATTTTGCAGTAGCAGGTGATTCAACAACAAGATTGAGCCAATGATCGAGTAACAGCAGCAAAGGGGCAGCACAATAGATTTTTGGAGGAGCTTCCAGCGCCAGAGATTCTTAAAGAGGAGGCCGAAATTATTCTCCAGGAAACAACACAGGGACTACGTAGTTTCTTCAACATAGCAGTTCGATTTGGCTAAAGGAAAGGTCGTTTTCAATTCCATAGGGCGAAAGGTTTTCCAAAGTGTCAGAGAGACAATTTCCCTATCACCAGCAAGCATTACAGCTTGATTAACATCAGTTCTAGGCTGAGCGTTTGGTAGGTTCAGCATCGGTGACGTAGGAACTGCGCAGAGGGTTGGACAACTTGCTTTTCAAAGGCATTCATGTGTCAGAATTGCTTGGAGAGAGGGTAGAATCCCTCAATATATTTTAGTCAGTATTTCTCTTGGATAAAATCGGCACTTTGGCAATATTTTTTATTGTACTCAGAAATTTTGTTGCTGCATATTAATAAAAACCCTCACTGTTGCATTGGTTTTCCCACATTGGGTTTTTCTAGGGACATTTGTTCAAAAATAACAAAGTCATTATTTTTGTGTGTGCTAGCATTTCTCAATTTCCAACATTTTTATTTCCACAACGTTCATTTTATTTTGTGAAAAAATTGCAGTCTGATTAATTCGATATTAATCAAAAAATTAATAAATTGTTAATCAGTTGGGAGGATTAATTCCAATTGTTGCATTTCAAGGAATTTTTAAATGGTATTAGAGCATATTTGACAAACAATAGGCTCAGAGTTGGAAGAGGAAAATGTCCTTCCTGTTAAATGAGCATGGCCTGAAAACCTTTGTAGACATCATTGTGGTGGTTCCCACCAATGTAGATCAGCTGAAAGAATAAAAGAAAGAGATGGCCAAGTTAAAGCGGATGATCCTGGATGGAGTCTAGGACTATAGAGTCTCACATATATCTGGCAAGAACACTACCAAAGAGATGTGGGATGCTCTCTCAGGGCCATATCAGAACCCTTCCTAGCAGTTGAAGATGTTCTTGAAAGAGAAGATGAGGAACGCAAGGATCCAGAAGGGTGAAGGCATTAATCCCTTTCACACCATAATTCAAGATATCCAATACGAGCTTGTAGCTGTAGGAGAAATGCCTCAAGATACAGAGCTAGTGCGTTTGGCCCTGAACTAGGAATGGGAGATCTTTGTCCAAGGAATTTTGGGACAAGATACATTACCAGGGTGTGACAGGATGTGGTTAGACCTGCAACAGGAAGAGATAAAGTGAACCTTAGTGAAGGTCTCCATCAGCGGCAGCAGCAACAAGGGATCAAGAGGTGTGAAGGAGGAAGACAATGTGGCCCTTGCATCAAAGGGGAAAGCAAAAGGTCTCAGTCAGGGACAAGGCTCGTAGGGAGAAAATAAGACGAACAAGGATCTATCTCAGGTCAAGTGCTTCAGGTGTCATGACTTTGGCCACTACAGTACTCAGTGTCCTCAAAGGAAGGAGGACAAGTAGGAGAAGCATGATCAGGCGATAGCATCCGCAAAGATAGACAAGTGGTCCTCCAGGATGAAGGAAGATTTTGCCATGTTTGCAACTATACATCCAGGAGTGAGGTGGGGCAATATGGAGCTTTAGTCCCAGAGTTGCGCAAAGATTTGGGTAGGGTCCAATGAGGCGAGCATCGGATGGTGCTTCCTCATGGATCATTACCCTTGCTACAGGGGCCCACAGTATTCAGTAGCAGGAGGATCAGTGTCAGTTGATGCAGTTAGATTCTAGAGTGATAGTTGCAGACTAGTGACAGTCAAATGCTGAGGAGCACAGAGCAGTGTTGATAGCAGAGCAAGAGGCTCTGTAGTAGAATCAGCGGCAGCGCAATTTTCTTAGTCAACGATGCAGAGGCTAGTAGCAATCAGATGCTAAGGAGACAGTTGCAACACAGAGACAATTGATTCAATATTGTGGATGCAAAGTTGGTCGCAGTACAAGTTGTATAGTGCAGTATCAGCAGCAGCACAGATGAAGCAGTTTGGTTCAGCTACAGTCCGCAGCAGATGAATCAAAGTTAGCGCAATAGTTGGTGGAGAATGGCATAAAGCTATAGTTGTCAGACATCAACAACGTGGTTGGAGGATGTTGCAGAGACAAGGTGTTGTGACAATTGAACAGCACTAGCTAAAGAGAATACCTTCCTCGCTAAGAGGTAGTGTTAGTTTTTGTAGTATCAGATGGTGTTCTAGTCTCGAGACTTTGTGGAGAGGCTAAAAAACAAAAGCTCTCCAAAATCCAAAAATCGTTTCTGGAAATTCCACCTAGAAATGGCTCAATTAAATTAATTGACCATAATTAAAAATTTCTCAAGTCTAACTTAGGAAAAATGGTTAATTAATAGTAATTAATTGAGAAATGTGAGAATTCTCTAGAAAATCACACGAAATGACTTGGAAATGATCTCAACCATCGATTAAGTTTTAATCGTGGTCATTGGAGTCCCAACTGGAGATTGTAAAAGGAGGTCTATGGATAGATGGAGTACACACCAGTAGTGCGAGTTCCTTGGCAGATCAAACTACATAGTTGCAGAGATTGAGCAAGGGAGAGAAGCTTGAGCCAGAAGGGACGTTGCAACAACAGCAGAGTAGCAGCAGCGAGTCCCTTGGCAATTCGAGCTACCCAATTGTAGAGATCGAGAAAGGAGAGAAGTTTGAGCCAGAGAGGACGTGGGCGTAGGAGTAAAGCCACCAGTGCAGATACTCAGTGATCAAGGCAATTCGATTTTGTAGTAGCACATGATTCAACAGCGAGATTGAGCCAATGATCCTATAACAAGTGGTAGAGGGGCATCACAATAGATTTCTGGAGGAGTTTCCAGTACTAGAGAGTTAGAAAGAGGAGGCCAAAATTATTCTCCAGGAAGAAACACAAGGACTACGCAGCTGCTTCAGCAGAGCAGTTCGATTTAGCTAAAGGGAAGGTCGATTTCAGTTCCAGAGGCCGAGAAGATTTTCCAAAGTGCCAGAGAGACAGTTTCCCAATCAGCGGCAGGAAGGACGGTTTAATTAGCATCAGTTTTGATGTTGAGTGTTTGGCAGGTTGCGCAGAGCTGACACGGGGCCTGCACAGAGGGTTTGGACGACTTGCGTTTTAGAGGCAGTCAAGTGTTGGGATTGCTTAGAGAGGGTAAAATCCCTCAGTATATTTTTGCCAGTATTTCCCTTGGAAAAAATAGCCAGTTTGGCAACATTTTTTATTGTACTAGGAAATTGTATTGCTGCGTAATAATAAAAACCCTCACCACTACACCGATTTTCACACATTGGGTTTTTTCGGGGACATCTGTCTAAAAATAACAGTGTCATATTTTTTGTGTGTGTGCTAGCATTTCTCAGTTTCCAACATTTTTATTTCTAAAACGTTTATATTATTTTGTGAAGAAATTGTAGTGTGATTAATTCGATATTAATTAGAAAATTAAGAAATTGTTAATCAGTTAGGAGAATTAATTCCAGTTGCTACATTTCAAGAAATTTTCAGAAGGTAGGGAACACTCTTACAAGACTTAGTCTAGTTAGATATTTGAAGGCGATCTCAGTTTGAAGTTCTACCATGCCCTTAACAATTAAGTGTGGTCTACTATCATGCATATATGGTTATTGGCCCTAATGAATGGTTGATTACATTTGAGTTTGAGATGCCTTTCCAAGTGCTTCTTCACACATCAATAGAGGCCTTGAGGGCACATCAACTCCACATGATGCCCAAGCTATATGATCCCTTCGAAGAGCAGCGATGGCTTTCCAAACATATGATTGACTCTTCAGAGCACCTCCTAACGCTAAAAAGCTAAGCTCATCTTACTTGGTTGTAATGTTCCCATTTTTCACTTTTCCTTGTGATGTAGATAGGATGGATTCCAAGGGATGGTGAGGAGAGATTTCCAATGGCCGAATAAGGTATGATGGTCGAATAGTCATTTTTCGGGTTAAAAAAGTGATTTTTAATTAATCACTTTATTGATAAAAGAGGGACAATGCTTAGTAGGAGAAAAAAAGGGGGAAAAGTGACTAAAATAAAAAGTCACTTAAGATAAAGTGATGAGAGCATCTTCTAGAATGAGACTAAAATAATAAATTAAATTACTTTTAGAAGGTTGTATAGGGACCCATTAGATCTATAAAAGGAGAAGGGGAGGACATCTTGGATTTATGTATTTGGCCTTTGGCGAAGTTTGGAGAACCTGGTTCCCAACTTCTGTAGCCTTGAGACAGAAACCCTTGAGTGATTTAGTGAGAGTGGGGGAAAGGACCCATCTCTTCCCTTAGTGAATTCATCCAGAATTCACAGGAGCGCTTATTAATTGCAGTTTAGTTCGAAGGCTTTTTAGCAAGGATTTGGAGGAGCTTCTGGTGGATAGCTTGAGGTTGTTGACAATAGCAACTAATTTTATAGAGTGTTGCATAGATTGTTCAGCTAAGCCATAAGCACCATTTAGTGGGTTATCACATCTTCCGAATTCAAGCCAAACCCTTGTTGGTTTTTTTAGGGATTTTGGAGAGGATTGGTGGACGCAATTTTAGGGTGATTTGGTCTTTTTTCAGGTTAGTCGTCCTCATCTATTCAGCCATCTTTCAACAAATTATTCATTGGGCAGTGCACATTCTCATCTTGGGCCATATTTCACTTGGGTCAAAGGCATCATTCTAAGATTTTCTCTGCTTGCTTCGCAAGCCGAGGTTCCACTATTTCTTCCTACTGATGTACTCTTTCTGGCAGATTAATAAAATGGCTCAGTGATTTTGTAGGTGTCTCTTGTGTTTTTGATTTGCTAGTTGTGTTATTTTGATGTTATTTACTAAGAAACCAGATTCATCCCCCAAGGCCTTCGAATCCCGAACCCGGCGAAACGGATACAATTCTCCAGGATTCGTATCGGATTCTTGGGATTCGACAGTATCCGTACAGGGTACGTCGAATCCCGACCATACCCTATACGGATATGGCCGAATCCCATACAGCCAGATTCTCTGTTTCAAAAAGTGCGATTTTTGGTTATAAAAAACCGAATTTGACTCATTCTTTCTCACCGTTTTGTGATTGTGATTCTTTCTCATTCTTTCTCACCGTTTTTGCGAGAAGAAAGGATTAGCAAGGAGAAAGGGAGTTCTTTCAAAGAGATTCGAGCATCCGATAAGTGCATTGTCCCTCTATATTTTGCATTTAGTTCGCTGTTAGTGTTTTCATGTGCATATGTTTTATATATGGGTCTGGACAACAGTGTTGAGTTGGCATTGGCCAACTTGGATCTCAATGTGCCAGTGCTAGAGCCTATCACACTTGATGATAGAGTAGAGGCGTCATCCTCCACACCAGCAGATGCAAAGATGACAGAGGAGGAGGATGCATCAGAGCCAAAGGAGAGCAGTGGTGAGCATGATGATTGGGATGAGAACAGTGATGTTGATTATGATGATGAGGATTGATGACTCATTGACTCTGACTCATCGAGGCTTCAGGCTTGTAGTCTTGTAGATTGCAGTTTTTTTGTATTTTCTATTTCTATTTGCCATTGGCAGTGTACTTATGTAACACATTTTGATTCTGATGACTTAATGAGAAAACTACAGTATCTTACTATCTTGTTTTTCTGAGTAAATTTGACAATTGTATGATGTATCAATGTATCAAATTTCAATGTATCATGTATGAGTATCTAAGATCTTAAATCTATGTTTGAATCAATGAATTTGTGTAAAAAATATCTAATTTTTAATATATATATATTTATGTATATTTTATTATTTATTAATTAGATTTAGTTATCTTAGGTTATTAACTGAAAAGGCATGATCAAAGATCATGCCTCTTCACCAAGGGACACCTTGAGGCTATATTTAAAGCCCAGGCGATCCCTCATTGTAATCATCTCTTATCTCATCTTTCATCATTAATAATATATATTTATCGAGTTTTACCAGAGTTTTTACACTCCATTGGTATCAGAGCCATCGCTCTTTGATTTTGCTGTGATCACCACCGAAAGCGTACCTTTCCATTGGTATCGGAGCAATCGCTCTTCGGATCTGTGTGATCACCCAGGAATTACAGAATTCCAGAACTGCAATTTCAGATTGCAGATTTTTTTACTAAAGTGCAGAATTGCTGAAGAAATTTTGCATCTTTCTCCACTCACAGCTTCCGCTCACCATTTCATTGCCAGAGCAGCCGTACGGCTGTGATCAGACAAAACAGGATTTAAGCATTGCAAGAGGGTTCAATCTGTACGGCTGAATCGTACGGCCAAATTGGAATTGGACTGAGAATTAGAAAGGAAAAAAAAAAAAAAACCTTTACACAGCGGCATTTAACCGATCATCTGTACAATTGAACCGTACGAAATCAGTGTGCAGACGGTTGAAAATTTGATCAATTTAAATTGCCGTACAGAATCATACGCTGTACGGAATCGTACGTCCGTACGGAATCAGACAGTGGAAAATTGCTATAATAAAAATTTTAGGTTTATTTTACAATCAAATCAAATCGGGGCTCGGTCAAACGACAGCAAATCGGGTTTTAAACCTGGTCAATTATACATCAGCAAATATACATCGATTTCACATTAACTCTTTCGGACAGCGATTAATAAAAAAAATCGGACGATAGCTGATACGGTTAAAAGCGACCAGTGTTTACGATTAATACAAAACTCTGCCCTGCTCTGGGTAAATAAATCGACACACCGTTTAGATATAACCCACCGCGTTTAAAAAAAAAAAATACGATATAAAGTTTGAATAAACCATACAGTGTTGAAACGATACGGCGTATATTTTTAAAATCTGGACGGGTATATTTTTAAATCTGAACGAATTGTTTTTAAAATAAATAATCGTGACTCGTCCGCCACTCTCCCGACTGCTTCCCACTGCAGCGTGACTCGTCCGCCACTCTCCCGACTGCTTCCCACTGCAGCGTATAACTCATAAGAAACGGCGTGTTTGTTTAAAAAAAAATTGGACGGCTGCATTATCAATCGGACGGGCAGGTAATACATTCCAGAGTTAAAAAAATCGGACGGGTTTTTGATATTTAAATCGTGGTTTATTAACACTTAAAGGGCTCGTGGTATAAATATAAACGGTGGTTATAAATTGGAACGACATTTTTTTTAATTATATAAAATATATATTATATAGTTAAATTAATAATTATATATATATATATTTTGTAAATATAACAATTATATAATTAAATTATATATATTATATAATTTTTAATTAAAAATTATATATATATAATAATTATATAGTTTTAAAAAAAAAATTATTATTTATTAATTAATTAATTAAATAATAATTAATTAATTAATTCAAAAAAATTAATTAATTAAATAAATTAATTAATTAATTTTAAAAGAAAAAAGAGGAGAAACTGGCAGAAAGATATTCCCCGCCTCATACACGCTCGATGCCTTCGTCAATGTCGATGGCGGAATTCCAGAAGAAATTAGGGGATCTTGAGAAGCAAATCACTAACAATTCCGAAGAATTCGGAAAAAGATTAGTCAATCTGGAAGGTACAGTTTCAGGGCACTCCAACGACATAAAAAAAATCAATGATACAACAAATCGCATAGAAAGACAAATGTGGCTAAATCATCACGAGACCACAGAAACAATGAATGAACTTTTCAACAAACTAAATGATAAAATAGATAAGTTGGGTCAGACACAACCCCCAACATCTCCTAACAGGGAACCAAATCAACAAAACAGTACCGCAGATTCAGGGAACTCGGACGAGCATCAGGAAAAAACCGATTCCCCACATCATCAAGAAGATAGTAATGCAGATTTTCAAAACAAGCAGCTCTGGAATGCATTCGCCAATCAATATCCCCTCCTTGTTCCACCATTAGCATATCAGCGCAAAGCCAAGATTGACCTACCCAAATTTGATGGTAATGAAAAGAATAGCGTTGCGTGGCTTAATAAGGCAGAAGAATATTTTGAAATTTATGACATTACTAGTGATGATGAAAAAATTAAGCATGCTTCCATGAAAATGGAAGGAGAAGCATATAATTGGTATATGTGGTGGAAAAAGACGACGCTCGCTATCAGTTGGAGGAAATTTAAGGATGCGTTCTTCAAAAGATTTCAAGGCATAAAAGAAGAAAAATTCTTTTCAACGTTTATCAAATTACGCCAAAAAGGAGATGTGGATGAGTACACGCGAGAATGGGAGACTTTGGCAACACGAGTACCCAGATTGTCGGAATCTCGTCTAATCCAGTCTTACATCTCGGGACTTAAAGTCCACATTCAAGAAGAACTAGAACTACATGAAATCACGTCTGTAGAAGTAGCAAGGCAAAAAGCAAAAGCTGCTGAAAAGAAATTGGAAAGATTATCAAAACCAGAAAAAGTATATTCGAGACGATGGTTTCCTCCATCTGAAAATGTAGTTGACACAACATATGTCCCTGTCCATCCTCGTGAAGACGAAAAATCTAGTCTAGAAAAACAAAGAATACGAGAAGGCAAGTGCAAACGTTGCGGTGAAAACTGGGACCCTAAGCACAGGTGTGCTAATGGAAAAGCAAAAAATCTATACAGTTGTGAAGCAACTAACGACACTAACAGTACTGATTCGTGTATAGAAGGGTTAGAAGACAATTTAGAGTTCTCTCCAGAAGTGGAGGGCGAAACTATTCCGCAAGTGTCCTTATCAGCTATGACAGGCATATTACAACCTCAAACCCTAAGGTTAAGAGGACACATTAAGAACAACAATGTAATGGTCCTAATAGACACAGGCAGCACGCACAATTTTCTAGATTCCACCATGGCCAAAAGACTCAACCTATTTACTTTTCCCATGCCTGATATGAAGGTAATGGTGGCCGACGGTAAGAAGATTGAACAAGTAGGAAAATGCCATAAAGTCAAATTGCAGATTAAAGACTTTCATTTAGAATCTCCGTTCTACACCGTACCATTACGAGGAGTAGATGTGGTCTTAGGAATTCAATGGCTACGAACTCTAGGTACTTATTCTGCCAACCATCAGAAGCAGTTTATAAGTTTTAAGTGGAAAGGGCAGAAATACAAGTTGTATGGATTCCAAGCCCTAGGAAATCAAGTCGTATCTACAGTACAATGTCAGCAGTTAGAAATGTTATCTTCAAAAGGGAGCCATGAAGAGTCTCCGGAAATCAAGACAGGATCCGACCCTGTCGATATCAGATATTTTCACTATCCAGATCAACAACAAACTGAACTCGAGAATATGCTCCATGACCTTTTTAAAATATGGGAAGCAAGAGCTCGCCGTTCGCGAAAATCAGACATTCGTCAACATTGTCCATCATTACGTATGCTTTGAGGACAAAGCATCTTAAGAGAGGGGCAATGTTATGTATATTTTATTATTTATTAATTAGATTTAGTTATCTTAGGTTATTAACTGAAAAGGCATGATCAAAGATCATGCCTCTTCACCAAGGGACACCTTGAGGCTATATTTAAAGCCCAGGCGATCCCTCATTGTAATCATCTCTTATCTCATCTTTCATCATTAATAATATATATTTATCGAGTTTTACCAGAGTTTTTACACTCCATATATATATATATATATATATATATATATATATATATATTTTTAAATATATATATATTTTTAATAAAATAATATATAACGTATCATATCCCGGAAGTGTCCTTTTCTGTGGGTCATCGTATCCTGAATCCAATTCTCGAATTCCCGTATCCCCGTATTAGGTGACTTAGGTTATTTATTGTTCCAAGTTCATCTTTGTTTATTTATTGTATTTTTTCCCAAAATAATATTACAATGGTATTAGAGTTGTTATCCTGCAAGCTTGGGGTTTTGAAGAATAATCTTATCAATGCTTGGATTTTGGTTGAAATCATTATTGTGTTGATTTTTATTGAGGCTGAGCTTGGGGAAGTACCAAGGGTCAAATTCCACTATGTAACCAGTATATGAATGCCCATTGCATGCTCTTTAAGGCGTGAAGGAAAAGTTAATGCATGTGACCTATAGCTGAAGCATGGAGAGCTATGTGAATGAACTGAGTGCATTTTCGAAGGGAGCAATGTGTCTCTACCTACATGCATTAGAGCTAATGTATATGCCTGGAATTGTTGTACGCATTAGTTTGGTATAGTGCTATCACATGTCGTACTATTATTTGAGACTTGATGCCATGTATGACACCATGAATATTTTATGACACCATGAAACCATGGATGGTTGAAGCATGTATACTCGCAAACTTGGAGGTTGATTAATAATTGGTAGAACGAGTAGCTCGCAAGTTTGTCTTCCTTCCTAGACAAAGGTATCAGTGGTGCATTGGTTGAGCAGGATGTGCTTATCTTTGCTAGAAGTGTCAAGTTCATGGGTAGAAGAGAGGCCATATTGTATCAATTTGTAGAAGTTGAGCTTTTCGCAAAAGGACAAGTTATTTGTTTGTTGTTGTGGGTCGAAGTCTTCATATGTTGGTGCCTTTCATGCTTATAAGTGAACCAAACTTTGTTCCTATTTGCTGGGTCAAAGTTCTGAAAGAGGAAGTGTGTACTTGCTAAGCACTTGCTAGAATCTGGGACGTATTTCGTCATCATTGGTGGGGCATAATCTTGTACTGATATCACTCTTTTTTTGGTTGTATATTAAGCATTTAAGCACAATCCTAATGTAGAAATTTCAACCCCAATCTAGTTTTCAGTTTCACCTTATCACTCCCATATAGTTAAACGCCCTTTCCCATAGTCATACATTCAAAATTCTAGAAATGAAATAAATTTCTGAAAACACAAATTTCGGAATTTCACAGTCGCTGGAAATGCAGAAATAAAAACACAGGAAAATATAACAGCCACACACAAAAAAATAACACTGTGATTTTTGGTCAATGTGACCTTGGAAAAACCCCCTACAACTCTTGGGGAAAACCAGTTTGAGAGCTCTTCTTTATTTTTGAAAAATGTTTTGACAGAGAACTGAAATATACAGTAAAAATTCTAGCAACAACAAAAACAGACTTATCTTGTTTTCCATGCTCGACTTCGCCTCAGAAAATGTGCCAATCAGCAAAACATTCAAAACAGGAAAATTACAGCAAGAGATACCAGCATTAAATGATGTACAGTCTCCTCGATTTTCGAGCCCAAAAATTCCATAATGTTGTATAGAAAGTACAGTTGTATTTTCAACCTCAAAATCTGTGCCCACTTAGCCTCGGAATGCGTGTTGCCCACTGCTGTTTCTTCCCCTCAAAATCTTTGTTGTAGGGAGCTCAATTTTCGTGCCCACTGTTGTTGTACATAATCTACCTCAAAATTTGTGCCAATAATTGTTGTACGGATTTGCTGCCTCGAAAAGCACGCAACCTCCAGCTATTGTACGGACTGCTAAAATGTCTCCCTCCTTCAACTTCTCACTCTCAGAAAATCTTCGTTGCTCTCTTTCTCCTTCTCTCACAAGCTCATGAAAGACTGAATGACCTTTTCTCTTCTTTTCTCCTTTTACCCTAACTCTAAGTGACTTTTGGGGAATCCCTAAATCCAATGGCTGAGATAGCTTTAAATCAAGGGCTGAGAATAAATGTGCATTTAATTCTCACTTTCTATTTTTTAATTCACCCCACTTAAATAAAGACCCACTTAGCCTTTTATTTCCATAGTCACTTTTCACTCTCTAATTTTTCATTGACTTTAATAAAGTCACTTTAAAATTAGATTGTAACTTTACCACTTACGAAGTCATTTTTTAAATAAATTGACTTTACCACTTATAAAGTCACTTTAGGAGAAAAGTACAAATAAATTTGGACACTTTTCCCTTGGCCAAAGATCAAAGCCTTAGGGAACCACTTGTCCTCTGGTACCCAAATTTTAACACCTAAAAAGTTGAATAGTGCAAAAAGAGGGAAGCAACAAACTTCACCCAAAGCGGCATATATTTCGGCTAAGAAGAGCCATGAGTTCCTTCACCACGCTAGACATATGCACTGATGGTTTAATGTTGATATCCCATTTATGATCTCTGTGTATTCTGCGCTGAAAGAGTATACATTAGTATGATTATTTCTAAGGAAGGATTAATTGCATTGTTGGTGGCATCCTAAGGTTGCAATGGTGATCTACAGCCATCCCTGTTTTCCACAGTTCACTAGTATTCCTAATCTCAGTCTCTTGTTAATACTGGATGGTCGATTATTAGTGGTATGTATGACTTTGGATTGAATGCAAAGTGATTATCAGCTTGTTCTCAAGTGTCTCTTTCATGTTCCTTGGCATTTCTCGTGTTAATGTTAGTTAAGCATGTGAAGAAATACCTAGCACATAGTTTGCCATCTATTTGACAAAATACCACAGTGAACTAAACCATACAAGTTCAGTAATTTCGTGGGTATTTTCCAAGACACATGTGGTGGGTATCTTGCAGTGGTACTTGTCATCATTGGGAAAAACTATAAGTTTGGAAGCTCAAGGACAAATTCCCTCCATTTGACATTATTACCCATTCAGAGAGACCCAAAATCAACCCTGGAAGCATTCAACTTGGTTAAGGAAAACTGTATTTTTGATGAAGAAACCCACAATGGCACAAAGGTTGGCCTAAGAGGCTAATTATCCCCCGTCCAACACTCATCAAGCATCTCTCTCCTCTTCTCATTGGTTCGTACAACTTTGAAATATTACATGTCAAGTTCACAGGTGCGTGTGAAAAAATCAACTTGAAATCCTACTGCAATATCTGATATTATTTCTCCTACTTATTATTCAGAAATAAGTTATTTATGGAGATCTCTTCAATAAATATTGAAATAAATTCAAATGCAGACTTCACCATACAATTACTGAGCAAAATTATAAGGAAATACTAGCACAAGAATGACACAGATATTTGTGAACAATTGTCCCCAGAAAAACCCAATGCGGGAAAACTGGTGCAACAGATGAGGGTTTCTATTATTCTTCAGCAAAAAGCTTCTTGTACAATTTACAATCAGCAATAATGAAGAGAAATCCTCTATGATAACACTGGAGAAATTTCTCACAAAGTTTTTTGATGAGAAATTACCCTGGAAGGACCCTCCGGCGCCTACCGTGTCAGCACTGCGCTGGCTATGCGTGGGGACTGCACAAAACTGTGTCATCTCTGCATTGTCTCATCCTGCCACTACGTCACCTGCTCCTGCACCCCAAATTGATGTTGAACCCTCTTTGTCTCTCCTCCACCTGCAACTCTCCCTCTAGATCGATTTTCTCTTGCCAAACTTTAGCCACTGAAAAAATCGATTTACTTGGGCAACTGAGTATCTGCACTTGTGTGTCTTCCAAATGACCCTCAAGCCTTCCTTTATAATCTTCTCATTGAGATATCAACATCCGAGATTAGATCTCTAATCAACGACTAAGATCATAACTTAACTTGATCCATGTTTTCTAGAAGATTCACACACTGTTTTATTAATACCCTTTGATTATTTAATTTCCCGAAGTTTAGACTTAGGGTCTCCATTAAAATAATTAATTATTTTAATAAAACATATTCCAAGTGGAATTTCCACAAACAATTTTTGGGTTCATTGGAATACATGTGCCTAAGCCGCTCCACAAATTTTGAGACTTAGAGCACTTCCGACGTTACCAAAAATCAACACTCCCTCTTAGTGAGGAAGGTGCTCTAACAATATGCCTACTGCATACTCCTCTAACCCTAAAGCATCCTCTGCGATGCTGACATCTGATAAGTTGTCCATCAACCACTGCGCTGTTACTGCCACTGTATTGTTGCCATTGTTGCATCTGTACTACAACTCCCTCTCAAGTGTTGCCTCATTTATTTCTGCTAACGAAACAGATTTTCAATCATCCCCATCTTTTCCCTGAAGTGAACAAACTTTGTTCTCCCTAGGGCCTTGATGAGAACATCTGCTACTTGATCTCCCGTGGGAATGTACTGCAATTGTACTGCCCCTCGCTGAACACGGTCTCTGATAAAATGACACCTGATGTCGATGTGCTTCGATCGATCATGAAAAACAAGATTCTCAAAGAGTTTAATGCAACGCTGATTATCACATAGAATGTTGGTTGCCTCCATCTTCTTTCTGAATAAATTCACGATCGATTTCCTAAGCCATATGGCCTCACACGAAGTTGTGCTAGCTGCCATATATTTTGCTTCAGTTGAGCTCAGTGCTACGAACTTCTGCTTCCTACTGCTCCAGGAGGTCATTCCTGATCCAATGTTGAAGCAGTACCTTGTGGTACTTTTCCAATCTACTGAACTTCCTGCCCAATCTGCATCAGTGAATCCACGCAGTCTGATATCATCTCCTTGGGTGTATTTTAATCCATATCCAACTGCTCCTCGCACATATCAGAGAACATGCTTAGCAGCTACCTAGTGCAACCTCTTTAGTTCTACCATGAACTGACTAAGGGAATTAACAGCGTAGCAAATGTTTGGCCTAGTGTTGACCAAATAAATGAGAGACCCTATGAGCTGCCTATACAAGGTGGGGTCCTCTTCTTTATTTTCAGATGCATCAATTTTCTTCCAATTGGTAATCATTGGAGTAGCCATGGGTCTACAATCCTGCATTCTAAATCTCTTTATAATTTATGCAGCGTATCTCCCTTGCCCAAGGAAGATTTCTCCCTTCTGCTGCCAAATTTCCAATCCTAAAAAATAATGCATCAGCCCCAAATCCTTCATGTCAAATTCTTCTGCCCGATCTTCTTGCAGTCTTTGACGAGCCTAGATGATCTCGTCAAAAATAAATCATCTACATACAAAACCAAAATCAGAGGCTCATTCTCTGTTGTGAGATAGTAGAGATTGGGATCAACGTCACCCTAGACAAATCCCATCTACTGCAAGTATCCATCAATTTGACCATACCATGCTCTAGGTGCCTGTTTAAGTACATACAAGGCTTTCTTCAGCTTGCATACATGAGTTTTCTTCTCATGTGTTTCGAATCCTTCTGGTTGTTCGATGTAAACCTCTTCTTCTATCACCCCGTTCAAGAATGTAGTCTTGACATCCATCTGGTGAATCTCCCATCCCATCTGCGCTGCAAGGGATATAATGGATCTGATAGAGGTATATCTGGCTACCAGGGCAAAGGTTCCTTCGTAGTCTATCCCTTCCTTCTGAGCATACCCCTTAGCCACGAACTTGGCCTTGTACTTCTCTACACTGTCGTCTACAACATACTTGATCTTGTAGATCCACCTAGAACCTAGAACTAATCTGTCCTGTGGTCTAGGTACGACTTCCCAGACATGATTAGTCATGATAGAGTTGTACTCCTCTACCATAGCATCCACCCAAACTTGATGTTGTGCGGCCTCCTGAAAGCTAGAGGGTTCTTCAACCTGAGCTACCAATGCTTGGTATCTGTCAAGCTATCTACGCTGCCTTTTCTCGGTTCTAAGAGCCCCAACAAACTCCTTTGCGTCCCTAAGCGTCTGTCGTACTTATCTGTTAATTCTGCCACTAGTGGTGGGTGACTCAATCATTTCTCCTTCCTGTTGTCCCATCTACAACAAGCTATCTGGATTTTCTTCTCTTGAAGAAATACTAGTACTGGTCACAGTGCTAGACCCTGATGGTTGTCCATCTAGTGGATCTTCTCCTAGTTGTCGTTGGACAAGAGTTACATCCTCAGATTGTTCTTCAGTAAGCATTTCTCGGGATTCTCTAAAGGCTTGATCCTCCATGAATTTCACATCCCTCCTTACTACTTTCCTATTACCCGGAATGTAGATTTTGTATGCCTTAAATGTCTTGATATATCCTACAAGATACCCTTTCTCAATAGTCTAATCTAGTTTGCTTCGTTTCTCATCTGGAATGTGACAATATGCCACACTCCCAAAAATACTGAAGTGACTTACCTCCGGCTTCAACCCTGTGAAGACACTCTCGGGCGTTGTCTTGCCCAATGCTCTGTGAGGGGTCCTATTCTGGATATACACAACTGTGCTACATAATTTTGCCCATAGAAATCTAGGCAAATCCTGGTCATACAGCATTGCCTTTGTTGCCCTAACAATAGTCCTATTCCTCTGTTTTGTAACTCCATTCTGCTTCGGATTATAAGGAGCGGTCCATTCTCTTATGATGCCCTCCCTTCCATGGAAATTTGTTAATTCCTTATCTGTATATTCGCCACTGTTATCTGAACGCAACACTTTGATTTTCTTCTCGGTCAGGTTTTCTACCAGAGCTTTAAATTCTCTGATCCGATCAAAGACCTCATCCTTAGTCTTTAGGAAGTAAATCCAAGTCTTCCTGGAATGGACATCAATGAAGGTGACAAAGTATTCATCTTCACCAAGAGCTCTAGTGGAAATTGGTCCGCAGATACCTGAGTGTATTAGTCCCAATACACTTTTTGCCTATTGTTGCTTCTGGAATATGTTGCTTCTGGGTCTTGGAGATCTCATGTACTCTAGCTCCTCCACAAAGCTTGGGAGCTAGAGCACATCCGATGCTACCCCAAAATCTCAACAGGCACATGCAACACGTTTGTGGCTCGGACACTGTCTCCAGCTTTTGTCTGAAAAGCTACAGTCCCTTTTCCTACAAGGGTACACTTTGTCTTGTTTCCCATAGTAATTTGGAAGTCCATCCGTTCTTCTTGATAGCTAGAGAAATGATCTCTTTCTCCAGTCATATAGGCTGAAGCCCCACTATCAATATACCAATCATCTGATGATGCAATGCTAGATAAACACGCATATTCCTTTTCTAGCCTTAAGGCCAACTCTAAAATAACATGATCTTCCATCTTCTTCGTGCTTTTCCTTTTTCCGATAGCTTCTATAGAAGGAATGTGTAAACCCTCAGGAGTACGATTTGTTGTTAGAGCAGCACCACGAGTTCCCTTTGGTGTAGACCCTCATGCTTTCTTGGCCAACCTTGCTTTGATACCATGTGAAAATTTCAACTTGCAATCCTACTGCAATATCTGATATTATTTCTCCTAATTATTATTTAGAAATAAGTTATTTACGAAATCTCTTCAGTAAATATTGGATTAAATTCAAATGCAGACTTCACCATACAATTACTGAGCAAAATTATAAGGAAATACTAGCACAAGAATGACACATATTTTTGGACAATTGTCCCCGAAAAAACCCAATGCGAGAAAATCGGTGCAGGAAATGAGGGTTTCTATTATTCTTCAGCAAAAATCTTGTACAATTTACAATCAATAGTAATGAAGAGAAATTCTCTATCATAACACTAGAGAAATTTCTCACAAAATTTTCTAAGGAGAAATGACCCCGAAAGGACAGTCCTAGGCCTCCTGCATCAGCACTGTGTTAGCACTGCGTGGGGATTGCACAGAACTGCGTCACCTCTGCATTGTTCCCTTCATGCCTTTGCGTTGTCTCTTCCTGCCACTACATCACCTGCTCCTCTCTGTATTAAAAACTGGCCGGTTTGAACTGGAAACTGGTCAAACCGGCCGGTCAGGATGCTTGCCGATTCAAACCGGCCATAAAACCCGGTCATCTCGCCCATTTGCCCTGGAAATCCGCTTAACCGGTGCTAACCAACTGGTTTATGAATAAACCGGCCAGTTCCGTCCTTAACCGGCCGGTTAGCTCCTCTTCCCCTAGGCGGACCCACGCACAACCAGCAAGGTGCCTTAGGGCTGATGTGGAGGTAAGGGGAGGGTTGTTTCCCTCCAAAAACACCCTCCCCAATCTTCTATAAGCAGGGGCAGCCTCTCCTTTGTCTCACACCAACTCATTTTCTGTTTGTGAGTTTGATTGAGAGCTTGGAGAGTGTTGAGTTTTTGCTGGAGTAGTGGAACGACATAGAGTTTGAGGCTTGCCGCTTGAGCTAAGTAGTAGCCATCATGCCTCCAAAATGCAAGGATACTGCATGGGCTCATTGTGATATGATTGATGGCAAAATGATTTGCAAATACTGCCAAAAATCTATTGCAAGAGGGAGTATTTACAGGTTCAAGCAACACTTGGCTGGGATAGGAGGCCATGTAAAGCCATGTGGAGCACCAAATGAAGTAATAGGGCATATTAGGGCAGAATACCTTCAGAAGTTTGAGATTCAAGTCACTGAACCAATAGAGAAGTTTGTGACTGGAGCAGTTGCAAAGTTTGGCAGTCGAGAATCGGGAGACTCAAGTTCAACCAACTGAGTTTGAACTTTGATCATGATTAGAAGTTTCAAGTGATAATCTTGATCATTAATTAGAATTTAGTAATATCATATTATATATATGTAGATTTGTAGTAGACTGTCACTGTACTATGTAGGCCAATGGCCTCAATGCTCATAGCTTGTAGCATTGTTTTTGGACTTTATGGGTCATTTGGAGCCTCATTGATTACGTACTTTTTCGATGATATGTATTGCACTCGGTGCCATTTTGATATATTCACCTTTACATGGTATATAAATGAGCAAACTTTGCATATTTTGTCTTTGTTGGCTTGGAATCATGGTTGCAAATCTTAAAAATAGTTTTTTTTGTTAAAAAATAATTATTTAATGTATTTTTTTTAAAACCGGTTGTTTAGACCTGACCAGTACCGGTCCGGTTACCGGTTCATTAGGTCCACCGGTTCGGTCACCGGTTTCGGTTTTTAATACTATGCTCCTCCTGCAACCCGGATTGATGCTGAACCCTCTTTGTCTCTCCTCCACCTGCAACTCTCCCTCTGAATCGATTTTCTCTTGCCGAACTTCAGCTACTGAGAAAATCGATTTACTTGGGCAATTGAGTATTTGCACTAGTGTGTCTTCCAAATGACCCTCAAGCCTTCCTTTATAGTCTTTTCGTTGAGATATCAACGACCGAGAATAGATCTCTAATCAACGACTAAGATCATAACTTGACTTGATCCATGTTCTTTAGAAGATTCACACTTTGTTTTATTAATATCTTTTAATTATTTAATTTCCCTAAGTTTAGACTTAGGGTCTACATTAAAATAACTAATTATTTTAATAAAACACATTCCAAGTGGAATTTTCACAAACGATTTCTGGGTTCTTTAGAATACATGAGCCTACGCCTCTCCACAAATTTTGAGACTTAGAGCCCTTCCAACGCTACCAAAAATCAACAGTGCGAGGGTATTGGAGGCAATTTCATGTTGACTTTTCTCCTAGAGGATTTGACATTTCTTTTATCGAGTTTGACTTCATCATTTAACATGCTTTGACTGGGAAAATTCCATTTTCTTGAGGTCGAGTTGACTGGCACAAAAACCAAAGTGTTCTAGGTTGTTTCTGGCATTGACTATAGTTTTGACCAAAGGGAATGACTGCAAAATTTCTCTCTCCACTGACCGAGTTTGACTGGGGTTTCTTGCACTGTTTTGGGTTGACCTTGACCAACATTTGAGGCTTATTTTGTGGACAGTTGAATAAGCTCTTTGAGGATATATTTGATCATTGACTTTGACTGGTTAGGGCACACTTTCACTATTGTTGACTTGGACAAATATTGCAGACTTTGACAGTTGACCAGAGTTGGATTTTGAGGCTCGTCATTGGTTGGATATAGGTTTGTCAATTTGGATAGTCAAAGGTTGACTTTGACTCGTTGTTTAATTGTATTATTGTACTCTATTGAACATTTTATGACAATCTAATAAGAAGAAGAATTTGCAAGGGTTTTCCCCTTGTGGAGATTTTCCCTGGTCTTTGACCAAATCTTGGTCTCTCTTGTTGTCTCTTATTGCTCATTGTCACTTATTGTTCCATTTACAATTGTTATTGTTTACTGATTAATTTGATTTCTAATTGAAGTTAAGAATTGGGCTAAACTAATTATAATAGCATAGAGCAGTGGAAAATTAACATGGTATTAGATCTAAGGTGAAGAGAAAATCCCAAAGAGACAAGAGACTAGAGCAATCATACTTGAAAGAAGTTGAAGGAGCATGCTTGATTTGGGCAAGATAACTACCTCTTTCTTCAAGGATAATGAGAAGTCGGGTGACTCATCGAACTTTGTTGCATGGAAGATCAAGTTAGACATTATATTGGATGATAACAATGTTTTGGAATTTGAGCAAGGAAAGGTTCCTGAACCTCCAAAGAATGCTCCCGCTGCCACCAAGTCCAAATACAAGAAAGGTATGGTCACTATGATCAAGATTGTCGAGAAAGAAGGAATGCTCCAAGCTCAAAATACGACAACAATTGTAGCTTCAACAATAGCAGGTTCAATAATAGGAGAAGAGGTGATCGAAGGGGAAGAGATGATAGAAGAAGAAGAAATACTCCAAATGATCGGGAAGAAGGCTATCATCCTCAAAAGATGCCAAGGAACTCCAGGTATGAAAGTAATGCAACTGCTAGTCAATCTGAGTATATTCTTGTTTCTTCCCTCTCTAACTCTTCTCCTCCAAATTCATATGATAGTTGGCTAGTAGATAGTGGGGCTTCTAGACACTTCTACGAGTATAAGGAGGTCCTCTCCAATCTGGTTGAAAATAGAGACAAGTTTGAAGATCATTCTTGGAGACATCACTGAATATCCTGTGAAGGGCCTTGGATGTTAATTTTTCTTAGGGTTGTCTCATCTTTTACATATTACTTTCACCCCATAGTACCTTAACATCATTAGCAATTATGTAGAATGAACAATTGCAGCGAAACATAAAGAATAACGGAAGAAAAATATGCACAAATACAAACACCAGATTTGGTCGGAGACCAAGGAAAAACCCCACAAAGGGGAAAGCCTGTAATTCTTCTTCTTCTTCTATTAGATTTCATCAATTGTGCAGTTAATATACAAAGTACATCCATAACAAGATTCATCAATTACACCTGACCTCCCATGATCAACCCAAAAAAGTTCACAACTTCGTTTGTGAACTTAGCAAAATAAACCTAAGAGAGAGAGAGAGAGAGAGTTGGTATCACATTACTAGCGTCATATTGGTCGTTGTTATCATCCTTCATGGAGTGAGAGCATTGTCATCATTTCCCATAAGAGCAGATCACTCTATCTTGCAGACTAAGTCAGTGATATACTAGAGGTCTTTTCCATGAAGAGTCACACACTGTTATCTGAAAATATTGTCCTAGTCACGTTGTGGCTATTATTTTTGTCATACTTTCCATAAAGCTTTTGTCCTGAAAATTCCAGTTACACATCCAGTATACCAACATATCAAGGGTTTCTTTCACTATTCACACAAGACTATTACAACCATACATATAGATCATTGTATCATGAGTAAGACTATCATTATTGTATCATAAGCAATACTTTCATCAGTGTATCATAAACAAAGTTGTCATCACTGTATCACAAGACTGTCTTCACAAATCTCACTACCTTAATATAAGAGTAAAGACACTGATTAGGGTATGTTAGCAAAAACCCTAACGGGTTAGGAGAAATTAGAATTATTTTGGCATTGTATTGTGACGAACAACCTTATGCCAAGATATATGCAAACTTTACTGTTGTATTCAAGACTCAAATTGGAGAAATGCGACTCACAATAAAGAGATTTTAATTCACCATCAAATATGCATCGATATTGATATTGCCAGCCAACACAATACCATAGTAATAATATACAACCCACTCATAGTGAAGTGATATGCCCCACAACAATGAGGCGTGAATCTTGACAATGAAATACAATCAGCAACTAAGAGGTATAACTTATAGTAAAGATATATGACCGTCAATGCAGAAATACGATGCACAAAAAGGAGATATGACTCACCGTGAAGAGATGCAACTCACTAGGAATAAATGCAATGCCAACATCACCATAGATATATGCAATTGGAACAACATAAATATGTCATTGTAACCACAAAGACGCATCAGTATAATCAGAGAGATATGTATGGAATAAACCACTAGCCATTGTATAGATCAGAGTCAAACTACGAGCCTAGATATGATGTAACATGAGCAATGTCACTGTAATACACGTGACGCCAGATTCGAACCATGAGAACTTTAATATGAACGAACACAAAGATGTATGCCATACAGTTCCACAGAGAAGTAAATGAATGTGCTATAGTAAGTGTAATGAATGCAATACAGAAATCGAGCCATTTCGAAATGAGAGCCTCAAAACCATGAAAGAAAAGCAAATCGTATATCTTTTGTTTCAAAGATAAAATCAACCTTTTTTATAAGTCAAATCATGTATTATAATGTCTCATGTATATAAGACAATAAAGTGCTTATGGTGCCAAATGAGGACCCTCAATTTAGACAGACTTCTTAATTTGGAGGGAATTCCTCACATTTCAAATTTTGAATTGTGCCCAAATTATTTAATTTTATATCTTCAAACCCTCTTATAAATGTTTTCCCACTTAATTTGATTTTATAATTCTTCCTTTGGCGAGATGGGCTTCATATGGGGCTTAGGGTTTCCCTTAGGGGGAAATTTGTCTCGATGCTACCCAATTTTAGCATTGGATCTGTCAAATTTGATTTGGACTCTGGGGAATCCGATATTCTTCATGAAGTGATGTGTGTTCCAAAACTAAAGAAGAACCTGGTATCTATTGTTGCCTTGGAAGACAAAGGAATGAGAGTAACCTTCATCAAGGAAAAAGTCCTCACCTGGCCGAAGGAATCACAAATGAAGGATGCTTTTACAATAGGATCTAGAGTGGAAGGACTCTATAGAGTCACTGGAAGACCTCTGCTAGCAATGGTCCTGTTGACTGTGCTGGAAATCCTTCAACCAAGGGGGTCTCCTTGATGTGAAGTCCCAATTAGACCTCACACCGTTTCGAGTAGAAGCACCATCCGGAGTATCGACCCGTATCGACCCGGTTGCCATGTATCCTTGTAGACTTGCCTTGGCTACAAAGTTCAACACAAGAGAGTAATACACAAGTATTTTCGGATCAGCAAGTGAGTATGCCTTGTGAAAATTTCAGCTACGAAACGTATCAAGTTCCTTATATAGAAAGGTAAGAGAAAAGTGGGCCCTTTAAAGACAAGTAAGAGTACTAATCTAGAAAAGGCGCACAAGCATATACACATGAATGAATTGTTGATTAACCAGCGAAATAGTTCATAAGGAAGCAACGATTGTTAAAGCTTATACAACACACCTTCAAAAAGATAGTACCAAAGCCACTAAAATAGCTCAATTTGCTTATTACAGAAGAAATCAAGATACATCGCAAACATTCAAAGAATAGTCTTACAATATTCACAACATATGCATGAAAGCGTATTGGCTCAACGAGGTTCTGAATTAAGTAAAAGTTCCAAGATACATCAAGACAGCGAACACCACTAGCCACAATAGTGGAGCATTAGAGCAGTCACTTGCTCCTCCAAAACAACTACCTTCCTCTCCAATGCCTGGTAGGAGGAGCCAAGGTGAAAAGTCCTTTGCTTGTACAATGAGGGTGTATATATAACAAATGAGGTGACCATTCGCCTCCCTTGTGACTCTTGGACTACCCTTATGGCTATTTGACTTCTCCATGACTCTTTGACTTCCTACATGACTTTTCACATTACATGGATGACTCTTGGACTTCCACTTCACATTACATTTCTCTAATATCGAATTTACATAATCCACAAAATGATGTGGCACATGATGACCCAAGACATGACATGACATGACACAAATGACATGGACATCAAGATGACATGGCCATGTCAAGCCACTCTTTGTTGTTGTTTTCTTTCTGTCTTCTTGAGAGATCGAACATGCTCTTCTTCTTCCTCCTCCTCATGGTTTAAAGATAAGGAGTCTTCAAATTGATCTTGATCTTCAGTTGCTGTCACAATATGATGTCCCTTTGTCTCCCCTTGACTGATCAGCTTGCCCCAGCAGCTTCAGAGATCTCTTCTAGCATGGTCTCCTTTTCCATCTCCTTCATCATCATCCTGTCATGACATAATAGAATACCTGCAACTGAAAACCACTCATGACAAACCGATATCACTCCGATAAACCCCTAATCTAACATGTTTTATGAAATCACTTGTTAGGGTTGGAACTGGTGACTGGTTGAGTGACTGACTCAAGGATTGTGCAGTTTCACAGGTCATTGTCCAAGAATGAGGCTTGAGACTGTGCAATGCGCAGTTCAGGATGCCCAAGGTCAAAGGATTGTGCAATTGAGGGGCTCAAGAGCTCAAAGCTGGGGCTTGAGGCTTGAGGTTGCCCAATGCGCAGTTCTAGAAGAACAAACTTAAGGAACTGTGTAGTTGAGGGACTCATGCAGTCAAGGTCATGGACTGAGCCTTGGGACAACGCAATGTGCAGTTCAAGTTGGGCTAAGCTCATCAATTGCGCAGTTGGGGAACTCAAGGGGGCAGGCTGAGGGCTTGAGCTTTGAGTTTTTCCACTACGTAGTTCTGGAAGGAGAGGAATCCAAGTGATTTCGCAGTTGCGTAGTTTAGGAGCTCAAGGATGAGGCATAAGGATTGAGACTACACAATGCACAATCAAGGAATAGCTAGAGAATAAAACTACGCAGTTCTGCATCTCAAGGGTTAGGCTTGAGCATTGTGATTGCCCAGTGCGCAGTTCTCGAAGGCAAAGATTGTGCATTGTGCAGTGCCAAGAGGCAAGGTTGCTACTTGAGGACTAAGACTGTTCAGTGCACAGTTCAAGAGGGCTAGATTAGGTTGAGTGGCCTGGTTGGGGAGTTTTCTTCGTTTTGACTAAGTGTTGGATCAGTGAGAGAAAGTTGAACAAATGCAAGACTTGAACATGATCACACACTTAGTTCACTTGACGACACAACACAGAACACTCAAAACACATGAACAACATACTTTCCTTAATGCATTGACATTGTGATAACTCATTCCAAGTGCGACACTAAAGATACACTTTGTGACGACAGTGACAACACTTGTGCGACAGTGCTTGAGACTTTGAAATGAGTGCGATACATGTTTACATGATAAGGACAACTCGTTAACACAAAGATTACCCCATGAAACTGTGAAAAATTGTGTTAACCATAATCCTACTACAGCAAATGATGGAAAATCTTCTATTTGTTATTTAACTTAACAAATTATTTACTGCGTTCTACAAAAAAATATCGAAATCCATTCACTACAGCCTACAAAATTAAACTGCGAAAGAAATATAAGTGTGGAAACAAATATAAACACACATAGATCACACAACCATCTGACACAATTATTTTTGGACTAATGTCCCCAGAAAAACCCAATGCGGGAAAACAGGTGCAACAAATTTGAGGGTTTATGTTATTAAGCAGTAAATTCTGAGTACAAATCTATGATTGACGACACTGTCAAATCATACGGAGAAACTGACAAAAGATATCTCGTGAGACAAACCTCACTCCTCCACGGGAAACTGGCACTGATCTACACCAAGGCTAGATTGCCCGACGCTGCCTCTGCGTAGTGACTGCATCACCCACGCAATCTCTGCATCACAACTACGACTACCTAGAAAGTGGAGCCTATTAGCCTCCGGAAAATCTCTCTGGGATCTGACACTGGCTCTGCACCGTCTCCTCAACAGGAAAACTTCTTTCCCTCTAGCTCTGCACAGTGACTGTGTAAGTTCTGCGTCACTGGCTCTGTGCTAATGTTGTGGCTCTCTTTGTCTCTGCTACTATGTACTCTCTGGCTCAAGAAACCTTCCAACCGGAACTACTGCCCCTCACTGCAATGAAGAATCACTCAGATCTCATCTTCGTTCGAGCACACTGCTCCGTCAGAAGAATTTGATCTCTAGATTCCTTGTGTCTTCACAAATGTATTTTCCAAATGACCCTTCAAGTCTTTATAATCTTCACGTTGAGGATTCAACGTCCCAGATTAGATCTCTAATGAACAGCTAAGATTAACTTTTGACTTGATCTATTTATTCTAGATCATTCTCACTCATATTCTATTAATAAACTTTGATTATTTTATTTTCCTAAGTTTTAACTTAGGTTCCTTTTAAAATAATTAATTATTTCTATAGAATACAATCCCAGTGAAATTTCACCAAATGCTTTCTGGGTTATTTAGAATACGTGTCTAAACCTCTCCACAAAATTTGAGACTTAGAGCACATCTGATGCTACCCCAAATCAACACTCACTCTTAGTGAGGAATGTGCTCTAACAATATGCCCTATTGCACATTGTTCCGACTCTGAAGCATCTCCCTCTGCGTTGCAGATGTCTGACTCTGTTGTCAATCAACTCTGCACAAATGTTGCATTTGTACTGCTGCTGACACTGCCACTACCAACACTGCATTTGTACTACTGTTGACACTGCCACTGCCAACACTGCATTTGTACTGCAACTCCCTCTGAATTTTTGCATCTGTGCTGCTACTAACTCTACCACTGCCAACTGCTACTGCACTGCATCACAGTTGCTTACTGCAACTGAAAAACATCCAAAACTGGCCAAGTATGCTGCATCTCGGTGATGAAGATCTAACGGTTGCTAGCCTTGCATTATCCCTCTCAAGCTACTGCATTGTTGCTGCTCTGCACTGCGTCGCTCTACGTTGCTGCAACACTGCTCTACGTTGTTCAGACTTTGGCACTGCTAACCATTGCGCTGTCACTTCAGCACTCCTCTGCACCAACTGGCACCCGTCCATCCTGCTACTTCTGTTTTGGGCTCCTATAGCTAGGTGATGATCCGAGAGGTGGACTCCTCAAGGATCCTGCCCAACTTGTAGATCTCTACGTCTACAACTCCAAATCAACCCACCTCCTTCCTAGACGTATATTATCATCGCAAACTCCTCCTCCTCTATCTTTGTTGCTCTGGCCTGAGGATCATGCTTCTCATCCTTGTCCTTCTTCTTGAGAGGACATTGTGTGGCGTAATGTCCCATCTCGCCACACCAGAAACACTTGATCTTTGATAGATCCTTCTTCTTCCTGCGCTGCGCTTACTGCCCCCTTGATGCAAGGGCTACATTCTCTTCCTCCTCCTTGATCTTTGAACTGCTGTTGTTGCCGCCCTCAAGTTGACACTTGATTAAGTCTCTCCGCGTCTATTCTTGCTGAAGAGCTACCCACATTGACTCCCAGTCCGGTAAGTTCTCTCTGCCCAAGATGGTCTGGACAAAAATTTTGTAATCCTCGAACACTGAGTTGGGGGCTAATCTGACCATCTTTGTGGCCTTAGGAGTTGTTCCTACAACTCCTAATTGATCTTCGTTTTCCTGAAGTCTAGACAAGAATGGATCAATACGCTCTCCCTTCTGCATCCTGGTGGTCCACATTTTCTCCTCCAACAACATCTTCTGCTGCTCAGAAGACCCCTGATACAACGTCTCCAGCCCATCCCACATGTGCGAAACGAAGTGATCGCTCACTCCATCGAGGATCAACCGCTTTGCTTTCGCCATATTCTTCTTGAAGGCCCGTAATGGTGCTACATCCACCGGTTCAACTTGAGCATTGTCGATAAAGTGCTTGAGGTCATGCTCATCTAGAAGGAAGGAAATCCTCGCCTTCTAGATTGCATAGTTGGAGGCACCCTCCAATCGGTCCTGGTCACGCAAACAGTTGGTGGCCATCCCACACAACTGTTGTCGATCTACTGCCTCTCACCCTCTGCACAGCTAGCTTTACGCACTCCTTGAGGAGCAAGCCACAAAAACTACTGCTACAGCACGGGGAATCTGAGTTTCTTGGGCAAGAAACTCACTGAGGTCAGAAAAATCCCCAAATCTGTGTTTCTTCTACGCTTCATGACGCTCTACACCAGCAATCACTACTACGCAGTCAATTGCGTCCCTCCAGTTGTTGATCTGCTAAGCTGCTCCCTCTGTCGTGGGCAAACTGCGATCTGGAAAATCCTACCTCTCTGTCAACTCACTCAGAGAGAGATTTCCTTGCAACTACTAGCCCTCCTGGCTTGGACTACGTAATCTTCCTGGAGATCGATCTGTTGATCATGCAACTCTTTGATCCCGACTTCACAAACTGGATCTGCTGGATCTGTTCTTTGTCTCGCTTGCACTCAGCTTAAACAAGCTCCGATACCATGTGAAAATCTGTGTTACCCAGAATCCTACTACAGCAACTAATGGAAAATCTTCTATTTATTATTTAACTTGACAAATTATTTACTGTGTTCTACAAGCAAATATCGAAATCCATTCACTACAGCCTACACAATTAAAGTCCTCAGAAAAACCCAATGTGGGAAAAACGGTGTAGCAGATGAGGGTTTATATTATTCTTCATCAATGAAATCTTTACAAGGACATTCTGACAGAAACAATTGTAAAAAACTTCTTGAGATACCCGTGAGAGAATTCTTCTTCCGTACCCAGGGAGTCACCAACCCTCCCTGCGTCACTCTACGTCTCTCCTGCGTACCCCTCTACGCAGAGCCAGCGTAGCCTGCGTCACCACTGCATGGGGCCACTATGTTGCTCTTGTGTGTTGCTTCTCTAATCTTTTGTTGCCTCCTTCCCTCGAACGATGTCACTGCTAAAACCCTCTGCTTCCTTCACCCTGCAATGCTCCCTCTGAAATTGAATTCTATTCTCTCATAATCGACTTCCCTCAGGTTACTAAATGCTTGCCCAGCTTGCTTTTCAAATGGCCCTCAAGTCTTCTTTTATAATCTTCTTGTTAACAAATCAACGGCCCAGATTAGAAGTCCAATCAATGGCTAAGATAAAACTTGACTTGATCTTCGTTTTCTAGAAGATTCATACTCTGTTTTACTAATACCCATTAATTATTTAATTCTCCTAAGTTTAGACTTAGGGTCCTCATTAAAATAATTAATTATTTTAATAAAACATAAACGGAGTAGAATTTTCCCAAACGATTTATGGATTCTTTAGAACACACCTCCTTACAAACTTTGATACTTGGAACACTTTCCGATGCTACAAAAATCAACACTCCCTCATAGCAAGGAAAGTGTGCTAGCAATATGCTTGCTGCATGCTGCTCTGTCTTGAAGCATCCTCTGCGCTGCTGATGCCTGGTTGTTGCCCCTCATCTATTGCGTTGTTGCCCTTTGTACTATTACCCATGACACTGTCATTGCCATTGCCTCATCTGTACTGCAATTCCCTCTTAATCCTAATCCTATCCATTCCTACTATAGAAATGGATTCTTGATCATCCCCATATTTTCTCTGAAGTAAACAAACTTTGTCTTCCCCAGAGCTTTCGTGAGGATATCCGCCACTTTTTCTCCTGTTGTAGTGTACTGCAATTTTACAGCTCCCCGTTGGACATAGTCTCTGATGAAGTGACACCTGATGTCAATGTGCTTTGACCAATCATGAAACACAAGATTTTCAGAGAGCTTGATGCAACTCTGATTATCACATAGAATGTTGGTCGCCTCCATCTTTTCCGAAGAAATTTGGCCTCACACGAAGTCGTGCTTGCTACCATATATTCTACCTCTGTTGAGCTCAGAGCCACGGATTTATGTTTGCTGCTGCACCAGGAGGTCATTCCTAATCCAACACTAAAACAGTACCCACTGGTACTTCTCCGATCTAATGGGCTCCTAGCCCAATCAGCATCAGTGAACCCACTCAACCTGATGTCATTGCCTCGGGTGTATTTCAATCCAAGCTCGATTGTTCCTAGTAGATATCTAAGAACATGTTTGGTTGTTGCCCAATGAGCCCTCCTCGGTTCCACCATGAACTAACTAAGAGTGTTGACAGCATAACAGATGTCTAGCCTCATGTTGACCAGATATATCAGAGATCCTACGAGTTGCGTATACAAGGTTGGATCAGCCTCATCATCTTCGGACGTGTCAATTTTCTTCCAGTTAGTAATCATTGGAGTAGACATGGGTCTACAGTTCTCCATTTGAAACCTCTTCAAAATTTCTGCAGTATACCTTCCTTGAACAAGGAAGATCTTACCCTTCTGCTGCCAACTTCTAGCCCCATAAAATAATGCATCAGCCCTAGATCCTTCATGTCAAATTCTGCAGCTAAATTCTCCTTGCAATCCTTGATGAGCCTAGATGATCCTGTCAAAATAAGATCATCTACGTACGACACCAGTATTAGAGGCTCATCCCCGACACTCAGATAGTAGAGATTGGGATCTGCGTCACTCTTGACAAATCCCATCTTTTGCAAGTAGCTGTCAATTCAACCATACCAAGCTCTAGGGGCTTTCTTTAGTCCATACAAGGCCTTCTTGAGCCTGCACACATGAGTTTTCTGCTCATGCATCTCAAAGCCCTCTGGTTGCTCAATATATACTTCTTCTTCTATCACACCATTCAAGAATGCAGTCTTGACGTCCATCTGATGAATCTCCCATCCCATCTGCACAGCAAGGGATATCACGGATCTAATAGAAGTATATCGAGCTACTGGGGCGAAGGTCTCTTCATAGTCTATCCCTTCCTTCTGAGCGCACCCCTTAGCCACAAACTTGGCTTTAAATTTCTCGATGTTGCCATCTGCAACATATTTGATCTTGTAGATCCATCTCGAACCTACAACTGATCTGTCCTCAGGCCTAGGAACCATTTCCCATACATCATTTCTCATGATGGAGTTGTATTCTTCCACCATCGCATCTACCCACACCTAATGCTGAGCTGCCTCCTAAAAACTAGAGGGCTCCCCAACTTGGGCTACCAAAGGCTTGGTACCTATCATGTTGTCTGTGTTGCCTCTTCTCATTTCTAGGGGCTCTGACAAACTCCTTTGTATCCCTCAGAATTTGTCGTAATTCTTTGCTCGTCCTACCATTAGTAGTGGGTGGATCTACCTGCTCTCCTTCCTGCAACTCCTCGAGAGATGTATACCTTGGATTCTCATGCCTTGGAGAGGCACTCGTATTACCCTCCGCAGGTCGTTGTGGTTGGACCAGCGAATCCTCCTCAGACTGCGTAGCGGAAGGCATCTCCATATATTTCCTGAAGGCCCTTTCCTCCATGAACTTCACATCCCGTCGTACTACAATCTTCCTACTCTCAGGAATGTAGATGCGGTAAGCCTTTGCATTCTAGCAATATCCCACCAGATATCCATTTTCTGTAGTCTTATCCAGTTTCTTCCTCTTCTCTTCAGGTACATGACAGTATGTCGCACTACCAAAGATGCTAAAGCGGCTCACCTCTGGCTTCCAGCGAGTGAAGACACTTTCTAGAGTGATCTTACCCAATGCATTGTGAGGAATCATGTTTTGTACATAAACAGTTGTATTACAAGATTCAGCCCACAGAAATTTGGGCATGTCTTGATCATACAGCATTTCCCTTGCAACCACAACAATAGTTCTATTCTCTCTCTGCAATTCCATTCTGCTCCAAATTATATGGAGCGGTCCACTCTCTTCTAATGCCTTCCCTTGCGCAAAACTCTATGAAGTCTTTATCGATGTATTCTCCACCATTGTCTGATCGCAGTGTCTTTATCCGCTTTCCTATCAGATTCTCCACCAGAGATTTAAACTCCTTGAATTGATCAAAAACTTTGTCCTTGGTCTTCAGAAAGTAGATCCAAGTCTTCCTAGAATGGTCATCAATAAAGGTGACGAAATATTCGGCACCACTAAGAGCTCTGAGAATCAGAACAATATGTAGAACAAGAGCTCTAAGAATCAAAACAAGAATCACTCATGTATATGCAGAGAACAGAACAATAGAAAATACAAGCATAAGAATCAATCACATAGACACAATTATTTTTGGACAATTGTCCCCGGAAAAACCCAATGTGAGAAAACCAGTGCGATAGACGAGGGTTTATATTATTCTTCAGCAATGAAATCTTTACAAGGAAATTCTAACAGAAACAATTGAGAAAACTTCTTGAGATACACCTGAGATAATTCTTCTTCAGTACCCAGAAGAATTTCTGACACCCAAGCGAGTCACCAACCCTCCCTACATCACTTTGCATCTCTCCTGCATGCCCCTCTGTGTAGAGCCAGCCTAGCATGCGTCACCACTATGTGGGGCCACTGCGCTGCTCTTGTGTGCTGCTTCTCTGATCTTCTGCTGCCTGCTTCCCTCGAACCCTGTCACTACTAAAACCCTCTGTTTCCTTCACCCTGCAATGCTCCATCTGAAATCGAATTCCATTCCTTCATAATCGACTTCCCTAGAGTTACTGAATGCTTGCCCGACTTGCTTTCCAAATGGCCCTCAAGTTTTCTTTTATAATCTTCTCTTTGACAAATCAACGGCCCAGATTAGAAGTCCAATCAATGGCTAAGATTAAAACTTGACTTGATCTTCATTTTCTAGAAGATTCGTTTTAATAAAGCATAAACAAAGTAGAATTTTCCCAAACTATTTATGGGTTCTTTAGAACACTGATGTCCAAGCCTCCTTACAAATTTTGAGACTTCGAACACTTTCTGATGCTACAAAAATCAACAGGCTGGACTGCCCTGCGCTGCCTCTGCACAGTGACTGCTTCACCCACGCAGTGTCTGCATCAAAACTACGGTTGCCCTTTCTACCTCTGCGTTGGTCTCACTGCTGGCTGGGAACTGAAGCCTATTGGCCTTCGGAATATCTCTCCGGGATCTGACACTGGCTCTACGTTATCTCCTAAGCAGGAAAACGTTTTTCCCTCTAGCTTTGCGCAGTGACTACGTAAGCTCTGCGTCACTGACTCTACGTTGATGTTGTGGCTCTCTCTGTCTCTACTGCTATGTACTCTCCAGCTCAGGAAACCTTCCAACCGAAACTATTTCCCCTCACTGCAATGAAGAATCACTCAAATCTAATCTTTGTCCAAGCACTGCTCTGTCAGAAGACTTCGATCTCTAGATTCTTTGTGTCTTCACGAATGTATTTTCCAAATGACTCTTCAAGTCCTTCTCATAATCTTCTCGTTGAGGATTCAATGGCCTAGATTAGATCTCTAATCAACGGCTAAGATTAACTTTTGACTTGATATATTTATTCTAGATCATTCTCACTCATATTCTATTAATACACTTTAACTATTTTATTTTCCTAAGTTTTAACTTAGAGTCCCTTTAAAATAATTAATTATTTCTATAGAATACAATCCAAGTGGAATTTCACCAAACGCTTTCTGGGTTATTTCGAATACATGTGTCTAAGCCTTTCCATAAAATTTGAGACTTAGAGCACATTTGATGCTACCCCAAATCAACAGAAACAACCAAAACTAACTTTTGTACAATATGCAACACTTAACATGCTAAAAGACGACACTTGCAATATGAAGAGAAAAGTGTGAACGACACTTGAGATATACGAGCGACGGTGAAGACGACACATTCCAGAGTGAAGATAACATGAAAACACTACTTGTTAAGGTGAAAACAAGAAAAAGCGACAGTCGTAAACATGAAAACGACACTCGCAAAAGCGACAGTTTGAAAAACTAACCGAAATAGAAGTACAAACACAACCAAAAGTGAGAGACAGTGCCCGTTGACTGTCGACATGGGTTGAACATTGCACAAGCATTGTCTTGATGGATTGTGCCTTGCCTAATCAACCTTTCATGAACGAATGCCTTCATGAATGCATTACGAACTTAGCATCTATGAGAAGGTGACTTCGACACTTACAATCAAAGCACCAATCGGCCAAGAGGTAACTACGGAATGACCGATTGTAAGATCCACGGTAGGCTCCAAAATTCAAGTGTTGGCAAAATTTTGGAGGATGTTCGTCGCAACGACAACAGATCCATGACACTAATCATCAAAGCAAGTTATAACACCGAAGATTGGCACATCTACATTATGATGCTCTTCCGAAATTGAAGAAGTTAGTCTCTGAGATTCCTGATGTTCAAGCTAGACATAATCGAATATGTCGAGGGTGTACAAGTGGACAGAAGACAAGGGGACCATTCTCTTGGTTGCCATCTCTACTACATAACTTTCATTCTGACATATGTGGATCGATTCCTATGCATTCTCTTGGTTGCCATCTCTGCTACATAACTTTTATTTTGACCTATGTGGATTGATGCCTGTGCATTCTCTTGGTTGTCGTCTCTACTACATAACTTGCATTGATGATTTCTTCAAGAAGACATGGATATATAATTTGAAGCATAAGGATGAGGGCTTTGATATGTTCAAGGACTTCAAGGCTTTGATTAAAAATCAAATAGGGAGGAACATTAAGGTCTTCAGATCTAACAACGTTGGCGAGTACATTTCGAATGAGTTCATATACTTTTTCAAGAAGGGAGAGGAATTGAGCCAGACTATTGTGCCCTATAATCCCAAACAAAATGGAGTGGCTAAAAGAAAGAACATATCTATTATAGAAGTTTCTCGTGCTATGCTCCATGATCAAAAGTTGTCAGAGTTCTTTTGGGAAGAAGCAACAAATACAATGGTGTATGTTCAAAACAGGGTTCCTCGTCAATCATTAGACAGCACGACTCCCAAAGAAGTATTCACACGTGCCAAGCTCGACATTGGTCATCTCAGGATATTAGGTTTCCCCATATATTTCCATGTGTCGAAGGACAAGAGGAACAAGTTGGAAGCCACCGAAAGAAAAGATATGTTTGTTGGGTACTGTGAGAATTCCAAAGCATTCAATGTTGTTTTTATAGCATCGGGAAGTGTTCCAAGTCTCAAATTTTGGGGAGAGGCTTGGGCAGCAGTATTTCAGGGAACTCAGAAATCGTTTGTAGAAATTCCACTCGGATCTTGCATTATTAAAATAATTAATTATTTTAAAGTCATCCCCAAGTCTAAACTTAAGGAAATTAAATAATTAAAGGGTATTAATAGAACAAAGTGTGAATCTTCTAGAAAACGAAGATAAAGTCATCTTTTAATCTAAGCCATTGATTAAGGATATAATCTATGTCGTTGATTAATCAGCGAGAAGACTATAAGAGAAGGCTTGAGGATCACCTGGAAAATAAGCCGGGCACATTCTCAGTACCTGAAGGAAATCGATTCTGAAGTAAGAGAATTTGATTTCGGTCGCTGAGTCTATAGAGGTGGGCTTGCAGAGACAGAAGGAGGAGGGACAAGTCAGCAAAGGCGGAGAAGAAGAAAGGCAAAGGACAAAGGAAAGGCAGTGCTGAGCAGCAACACTAGCCTTCCATGCAGGCTGATGCAATCCAGGCAGGGACTGCACAGAGGGGCTACGCAGAGGGTGCAAGAGGTCATCTCGTGTGTTGGGAATTCTTTCGGATTGTCGAAAAATTCATATCAGGTGTATGCTATTTGATTCTTCTCGTCAGTACTTCTGTAAAAGATCTTTTCACTGCTGAAGATAAATACAAACCCTCACCTGTTGCACTGGTTTTCCCACATTGGGTTTTTTCGAGGACAATTGTCCAAAAATAACTGTGTTCATGTGGTTGTTTCTATTGTGTTATAAATGTGATTTTTGTTTTTCTATTTTTTATAGAGTGAAATACTGCAGCTATGTTTATTTCAAATTCACTGAAGCTTCTGTAAATAACTTATCAAATAAGTAGGTGAAATAAATCAATTACTGGTGTAATAATTTTCACAGTGAAAATTTCACATGGTATCAAAGCAAAAGGCAAAGGACAGAAAGGGGGGTTCTGCAATGGAACGGCTATTCGACAATGACACAACTCGGAAGGGCTCACGCAATCCCCCAGAGCACATGGAGAAATAGAGGGAGCATGACATAATTGTTCTGGCATCCAGACTAGAGGAGGATTTCGCTTGTGTGTCAAGCACGGTCTCTCCAGGAGTTTCGTATATTGACAGTGGAGCATCTGCTCATATGACGGGAGTTCAAGAATGTTTTTCGAGCTACCAAGAAGAGCAGATGAATTTCTAGATCACAATGGGAAACAAGGCCAAGTGTACCCCTGTTGGAAGACCTACCATAATATTTCAGACAGAAGCTGGAAATAAGGTTTGAGCCAGAAACGATCTCATGTATTAGGTTTGGGGATGAACTTACTCTCTGTGTCTCGGCTCCAAAACAAGGGTTATGATGTATATTTCATTGGAAATAAAGTTTATGTCAAACACCCTAGCTAGAAAAGAAAGGCACAAATTTGACTAAGGAGCTATAAATTATATAAGCTCCAACTTAAGTCCCCAATGGCACTAATCGGCAGTACGGATGAAAGGGAACTTAATGAATTATGGCACAGAAGGATGGGGCATTTACATCATGGAGCCTTGAAGATCCTCAGGAAGACTGTCATGGGAGCTCCAGAACTCAGCACCAAGAAAGTTGAAGTTTGTGGGGGATGCGTACTAGGTAAGTATGTCAAGGCAACTTTTCCAAGAAGCAGCAGTAGGTCCAAGAGTGTGTTGGAGTCAATACACTCAGACATCTGCGGTCCAATGTCCACGACTGCTCTCAGTGGTGCAAAGTATTTTGCTACCTTTATTGATGACCATTCCAGGAAAACATGGATCTACTTTCTTAAAACCAAAGATGAAATCTTTGATCAGTTCAAAGAATTCAAGGCGGTAGTAGAAAATTTAACCGGAAAGAAGATCAAGAAGTTGTGATCAAATAATGGTGGTGATTATATTGACAAAGATTTTATCAGTTTCAGCGCAAAGGAAGGCATCAAGAGAGAATGGACAGCTCCATACAATCCAGAGCGGAATGGAGTAGCAGAAAGGAAGAACAAGACCATTGTAGAAGCTGCAAGGGTAATGTTGTATGACCAAGACATGCCCAAATTTGTGTGGGCATAATCCTGCAATACAGCAGTGTATGTGCAGAATAGGGTGCCTCATAGAGCATTGGGGAAAGTGACCCCTGAGAGTGTGTTCACTGGCAGCAAACCTAAGGTGAGCCATATCAGGATATTTGGCAGTATAGCGTATTGCCACATACCTGATGAGAAAACGAAGAATTTGGATCAAACTGCGGAGAAAGGCTATGTTGTGGGATTATCGAAAAGGCGAAGGCATATCGCATCTACATTCCAGAAAATAGGAAGATCGTGGTAAGACACGACGTCAAGTTCATGGAGGAGAGAGCCTTCAGAAGATCTCAAGAAATGGCCACATATATGCAGGTAGAGGAGGATCCACTAGTACAACCTCAGCGTCCTACAGAGGATGGCTCGAGTGCCTCTCCACGACACAAGGATTTTGAGGAAGTTCCTCTGAAGATGAGCAGGCAGGAGAGCAGGTAAATCCACCCACCACCTGTGGAAGACCAAGCAGAGAACTCCAACAAATTCTGAGGGATGCAGAGGAATTTGTTGGGACCCCTAAAGACGGGAAGAGGGTATGGAGGCAACCTGACAAATACCAAGCATTGTTAGCACATGTCGGAGAACCCTCTAGCTTTTGGGAGGCAATTCAACCTCAGGTGTGGGTAGATGCCATGGTGGAGGAGTATAGCTCCATCATGACGAACGATGTATGGGAAGTTGTCCCTAGACCTCAAGACAGATCAATTGTAGGATCAAGGTGGATCTACAAGATCAAGTATGTTGCAGACGACAACATAAAGAAGTTCAAAGCCAGATTTGTGGCTAAGGGGTATGCACAGAAAGAAGAGATCGACTATGAAGAAACCTTCGCCCCTGTAGCTCGATACACTTCTATCAAGTCTGTCATCTCGCTAGCAACACAAATGGGATGGGAGATTCACCAGATGGATATCAAGGCAACATTCTTGAATGGAGTGATAGAAGAAGTGTACATAGAACAACCAAAGGGCTTTGAAACACATGAGCAGAAGATTTATGTATGCAGGCTTAAGAAAGCCTTGTACAGACTGAAACAAGCCCCCAAAGCATGACATGGGCGAATTGATAGCTACCTCCAGAAAATGGAATTAGTCAAGAGTGACGCAAATCCCAATCTCTACTATCTGAGAGTAGGGGATGAGTCGTTAATCTTGGTAATAGGTATTATATGTAGATGATTTGTTCCTGACCGGATCAGCTAAGCTCATTGAAGACTGCAAGAAGAATTTGGCTATTGAATTCGACATGAAGGATCTGGGGCAAATGCACTTTTTTCTTGGTTTGGAAGTCAAGCAACAGAAGGGGGAAATTTTCCTTGGTCAAGCAAGATACACTACAGAGATCCTGAAGAGGTTTCAGATGGAGGACTGTAGGCCCATGGCTATGCCGATGATTACAAACTGGAAGAAGATAGATACGTCCGAAGATGATGAAGCTGATCCTACCTTGTATAGGCAGCTCATTGGTTCATTGATGTACCTGGTCAACACAAGGCCAGACATCTGTTATGCAGTGAACACCCTCAGTGAGTTCATGGTTGAACCAGGGAGGGTTGGGCAGCAGCCAAACATGTTCTCAGATATTTGAAAGGGACAGTTGAGTATGGGTTAAAGTACACTGAAGGCAGTGAAATCCAGTTGAGTGGGTTCACGGACGCAGATTGGGCAAGTAACACAGTAGATCGGAAAAGTACCAGTGGGTATTGTTTCAGTCTCGGTTCAGGAATGACTTCCTGGTGCAGTAGGAAACAGAAGTCCGTCGCATTGAGCTCACTTGAGGCAGAGTATATGGCAGCAAGCACAGCTTCGTGCGAGGCCATATGGCTTCGTAAACTGCTTCTGAACTTACTCAAGAAGAGGATGGAACCGACCGGAATTATGTGTGATATTCAAAGTTGCATCAAGCTGTCTGAGAATCATGTGTTTCATGACCGATCGAAGCACATTGAAATCAGGTGCCACTTCATCAGAGACTACGTCCAATAAGGAGTTGTGCAGTTGAGGTACACTCCTACAGAAGAACAGGTGGCAAATATCCTCACTAAGGCTCTGAATAAGGTTAAGTTTACTTACTTCAGAGAAAAGATGGGGATGATCGAGAACCCTTTCCAGTACAGGACTAGGTGGACTTTAGCATCAGAGGGAGCTGCAGTACAAATGAGGCAGTGGCAGAGATAGAGTCACAAGCAGCAGTACAGAGGGCAACAGCGCAAAGATGAGGGGCAGCAGCCAGGACATCAGCAGCGCAGCAAGTGCTTTAGAATCAGAGCAGTACAGCCTTACCTTGCTTGAACACTTTCCTCAATAAGAGGGAGTGTTCTTTTTATAGCATCGGGAAGTGTTCCAAGCGTCAAATTTTGGGGAGAGGCTTGGATAACAGTATTCCAGGGAACCCAGAAATTGTTTCTGGAAATTCCACTCGGATCTTGCTTTATTAAAATAATTAATTATTTTAAAGTGATCGCTAAGTCTAAACTTAGGGAAATTAAATAATTAAAGGGTGTTAATAGAGCAGAGTGTGAATCTTCTAGAAAACGAAGATCAAGTCATCTTTTAATCTGAACCATTGATTAAGGATATAATCTGGGTCGTTGATTCATCAACTTGAAGACTATAAGAGAAGGCTTGAGGGTCACTTCGAAATTAAGCCAAGCACATTCTCAGCACCCGAAGGAAATCGATTCTGAAGTAAGAGATTCGATTTCAGTGGGTGAGTCTATAGAAGCGAGGTTGCAGAGACAGAAGGAGGAGGGAGAAGTCACAGAGGCAGAGAAGAAGAAAGGCAGAGGACGAAGGGAAGGCAGTGCTGAGCAGAAGCACTAGCCCTCCACGTAGGCTGACACAGTCCAAGCAGGGAGTGCGTAGAGGGGCTACGCAGATTAACGCAGAAGGTGCAGGAGGTCATCCCGTGTGCCGGGAATTCTTCCGAATTGTCCGGAAAATTCATATCAGGTGCATGCTATTTGATTATGCTTGACAGTACTTCTGTAAAAGATCTTTTCACTGTTGAAGATAAATACAAACCCTCGTCTGCTGCACCGGTTTTCCCACGTTAGGTTTTTCCGAGGACAATTGTCCAAAAATAACTGTGTTCATGTCACATGTGGTTGTTTCTATTGTGTTATGTGTGATTTTTGTTCTTCTGCTTTTGATTAAAGTGAAGTACTACAACTGTGTTTATTTCAATTTACTGAAACTTTTGTAAATAACTTATCAAATAAGTAGGCGAAATAAATCAATTACTGCAGTAATAATTATCACAATGAAAATTTCACGCGGTATAGTGATGTGATGGTGGAGGTGATGACACCGGTCGGGGGTGGACCAACACATAGAGACACAACTCTAGGCCATCACATCCAAGGATGTGTGGGAGAATCTAGCGTTGAGCAGTGGACTACCGGTGGACGTGGAGGTGCATGGTGGTGTATCATAGCGTGTTGGATTGTGTTATGGAGTAGGAGTGTCTTACATCACATTGAGTACATGCGAGGAGTGACTGGTGTCGTGGGATAGACAAGGCACAAGACGGTATAGGGTGGTACAACGTTGGTCAAGGATATCCTGTGGTGTACTGAGACAGGTCTTCGACTAGTTTATCAGTAGATCCGCGACACAGAAAGGGGCATCCGTAGGGATATTATTTAGTACCCAGGAGACTCTTGATCCTACCCTTGGGGACCTACCCACCCACGACTCTCTAGTTGGTACATTTGGTGGAGGCACGGGCTGACAGACAAAGGCTTAGGGACGGCTTGGTTTATTGTCGAGGTACCATAGGTTCCACTCATGGGCTCACACATGGGGAGTCGATTGTGAGGGAACTGCATGATGTGTTTCTGGTGAGATGGTCTGAGGTGTCACAGTTGCCTGAGGGACGGTGGCTGGTAGACTTCGTCCATAGGAGGGCACCCGAATTCCGTGTAGTGTACAGGTGTGTCGTCAGAAGTTGGGATAGCGGATTCCACTGTGTGGTCTGGCAGAAGCAATGCAGGTTGGCTTGCTGGGGACAGACTCCTGATACTTGGGATCCACCCATGGGGTACATACAGGGGTCGAAGATGAGGGCCAGATGGGTTCTAGCAGGTAGCAGCGTTGCACAGTGACATTCCGCTAGGAGTGGCAATTATGAGCTCCCAGTATGGTTGGGGGACCCAAAAATCTGGTTGGCAGGTGTATCACTCCACTTTGTGATGAGCAAGGTCATGACAGAGGGTGGTCCACTTCACCTTGGGTTTGACACATGGGGGATCACTGAGGCCTCCATTGCATGGTGAGGCAGACTCATCCTGTTGCTTCTCAGGGTCGAGATTAGTCGTAGAGGGGTAGATATTGGCATCATGGAGATGCCCAGGCAAGATGAGCTGGACTCTCACAGGTTGTTCGCCACTAGGTCTCAAGAGAGGTGGATATAATTCGCACACGGTGGGGAGTATGTCATAATCAGAGTAGCGCAACATCAGCATGGTGGCACCACTCTGAGATTAGCAGGGGACCTAATCATCACCTCTCTTCACAGCTCAATAACCTTTAGGGATGAGCTGGATACTACAAGGGGAGATCATGCAGATCTTCCATTAGGCTTTAGCGAGTCACCGCTGGAGAGGGGGACTTCATTAGCACAACAGGGGGACCAGCAGGATGATATCAAGAGGAGCTCACATGAGCAAGACGCTATCTCTGCATGGAATAGGTGGTATCTTCGAGAGTATACTCTTAGAGTGCATGGGATGGCCTATGTGGTAGGACAACTTCACGAGGAGTTAGGTATAGTACCACATTATCATGCTCCCCTACTCATTGGTGCTAAACATGGGACTACTAGTACTTATACTGGGCATAATAGTGAGTGGAGCGAGGGGAGTTCAAGGTTGGACAGGATGGTTTGGGATCCTGGTATTGAGGGACGCTTTCATGTCATGACAGTGTAAAGGTTAGGGACGATTCAGTGGCGCATTTGGGAACCTGGCACATTTTTGCAGTAACAGTGCGGAGGGTCGACTAGAAAGGATGCTTGTTCAGGCATTGCTTGAGGACAAGCAATTTTTGGCATGGAGGAATGTAATATTCCTATGAGGAATTCTGCTAACTAGAATATTAATTTTGGCCAATTTTGACAATATCACAGTTTGACTTGGGAAATGTGGATTTGGGGACTCGCAAATAAACTTAGGCAACTATAGGCCACAAATCATTAGGCTGAGGCAAAGTATTGTGGCAATAGTGGAGGAAGGGGCCCAATGAGGATGAACTGTGGCCCACATGAAGGCAACGCAGTCATTGGTGCGTGTTAGAGGCTAGAGGCACGAGGTGGGGCCCAAGGGAACGTTGAGCAGCGTTGGATAAAAAGGAAGCATGAGGCTCATTTCTCTCATTCATTCATCTATTTCGAAATTGTCTTTGACAAGAGCATGCTTGAGCAGTGAGCCAAGTTTACATGTGTTGTTCAGCACATGGGTGTCTTCGAGCGGATATCCCAGCCTTTGCTTCGGTGGCCTTCGAGTGCCAGCTCAAGAATGGTGCTTCACCACAGATTAAATCAGTCTAGATGCAGAGAGCCTCATCTACAACGCATTTACTTCACCAGCAATGCAAAGACATTCCCAGTTGCGCAGTCCCTTGAGGGATTCACTCCAAGAGCCAAGGAGTGAGTGGCGTTTTCACAAGGGATTTGGAGGGAAGGCTTGAAGCCTTCTAACAGGGATTTTCTAGGCATTTCGATGGCATCTAGCAGCAATTTTATCAAGAGGTCTGAATTGCCCAACAGTTTAGAGAGCCAAACCCAAGAAGGCCAATTTCTGGGGTCAAGCTTTGGGTGAACCCTTTCTGGGTTTTTTGGGGTTTATTGAGGAGAAGCCAAGATTAATTTGGAAAAAAATTTGGGTGGAATGGAGGGACAAACAGGGATCCCAAATCAGCCAGCAGTTGGAGGAGCTAGGGAGAATTGGGCCAAAATTCCGAGGTCAACATTTGGCCAATCCCTGGAGAGTTGGGGGTTAATTTCCCAGAATTTTCTAAGCGTCAGAGGAGGTCATAGTAGCAGTTCTTTGCAACTAGCAACATATTTCTTGGCAGTTTTAGCTCAGTGTTCAACAAAGAGTAGTAGCAGATAAGAGAGGGGCTTCATATGTTTCACTTGGGCTTTGCTAACTTGCCTTGTGCAAGCCCAGGTGCACTCTTTCCAACACCATATTGTACTCGCTGATTTATTAATAAAATGGCTTAGATCAGCGCAGTTCATGGAGATTTATGGTTGTAAATGTGTTATTAATTTTTGTATGTGTTTTTGCTATGCTTTTCTTGTTTATCATTGAAAATTTTCCATTAAGAATATTATAGTTCATTAGAGCTCTGAGGACGAACAAGAGAGAACACAAATAGCCTGATAGGTACCAAGCATTGGTGGCACAGGTTGTAGAACCTTCGAGCTATCAAGAGGTCACACAACATCAGGTGTGGATAGATGCCATGGTAGAGTATAGTTCTATCATGATGAACGATGTTTGGGAGGTGGTGCCAAAGCCTAAGGACTGGCCAGTTGTGGGCTCTCGATGGATCTATAAGAACAACGCAAATGGCAAGCGTCGAGAAGTACTTGGCTAGGTTCGTGGCAAAGAGATATGCACAAAAGGAAGGGATAGACTATAAAGAGACCTTCGCCGCGGTCACCAGATTTACTTCTATTTGGTCAGTTATATTTCTAGCGGTGCAGATAGGATGACAGATTCACCAAACGAACGTCAAGACTGTGAAAATTCCTAGATCTGACAATCGAAGGAATCCTACTGCATCAACTGAGTGTACTTCTCCTATTAAGTAAATTACATTTACATAATTAATTCAGATCTGAATTATTTAAGTAACTACTGAAACAGCCTACACTGAATAAATATGATTCTGAAACAAGGAAACTAAGCAAGAAATCAGTCACACATAAGACACAATTATTTTTGGACACAAGTCCCCAAAACAACCCAATGCGGGAAAACTAGTGCAGCAAATTTGAGGGTTTGTATTATTAAGCAGTAGCAAATCCTGAATAAATCTTTGAATACCTCAAGGGTTATTAGTTACAGAGAGAAATATTGGCAGAAAGAATTTGTGAGTTTTACCTCAAACTATCACTAGAAAATCCGGCTAATCCGGACACTAGAAGAACTTCCTCTGGAGTTCTCTATGCAGCCTCTGCACAGTCACTGCGTAAGCACTGCATTACCTCCTCTAAGGATTGTGTCACCCCAGCTGAAGATCAATCTGACTCCCAGAATCACAGATCTAAGCCCCCCTGTCTCACACCCCGGTTCCAGCTTTTGGATCTGATCCGACAGTTGAATCTCGGAAACCCTCTGAACCTCTGTGTAGCCTCTGCGTCGCCCTGACTGGCTTTGCACTAGCTCTGCATCAGCCTGGCTGGCTCTACTGGACGTCTTCCTGCCTCTCTCTATTGATGCTTCTACGGCTGAGAAAATCTCTCTCTCCGGAAGCTACTCTGCCCCTCACTGCACTGAATCACTTGGATCTGATCTTCGTTCGAGCATTACTCCGTCAAAAGAATTCGATCTCGATTCACTCTGTTTCTGTTTCCAAATGACCCTCAAGCCTTCCTTTATAATCTTGTCGTTGAGGCATCCACAACCGAGATTAGATCTCTAATCAATGGCTAAGATTATATTAGACTTGATCTCCGCCCTTTCTAGATTATTTTCACTCTATTTTATTAATGTTCGTTCATTATTTAATTTCCCTAAGTTAGACTCAGGGTCCCCATTAAAATAATTAATTATTTTAATAAAACATTAACTGAGTGGAATTTCACAAACGGTTTCTGGGTTCTTTGGAATAACCGTGTCTAAGCCTCTCCACAAAATTTGGGGCTTAGAGCACTTTCTGATGCTATAAAAAATCAACAGAGACAACCTTCTTGAACTTGGTGATAGAGGAAGAGGTATATGTAGAACAGCCAAAAGGCTTTGAGACACATGAGAGGGGCACGCATGTGTGCAAACTAAAGAAAGCTCTATAAGGGCTCAAACAGGCTCCCAGGGCATGGTATGGTCGGATTGACAGTTACTTGTAGTAGATGGGATTCATCAAGAGTGGTGTAGATCCCAATCTTTATTATATGATGGTAGAGGACGAGTCACTCATCCTAGTGTTGTGTGTAGATGACTTCTTCTTGACAGGGTCATCAGGGCTCATAAAGGAACTTGGCAGCAGAATTTGACATGGAAGTATTTGGGGTTGATGCATTACTTTCTAGGCTTCGAAGCATGGAAGAAGGAAGGGGAGATATTCCTTGATCAAGGGAGATATGTTACAATGATTCTGAAGAGATTCAGGATGCAGGACTGTAGACCTATGTCTACGCCTATGATTACAAACTGGAGAAAGATCGATGCATTAGAGGAAGAAGATGTTGACCCCACCTTGTATAGACAACTTATTGGTTCACTCATGTATCTAGTCAACACTAGGCCAGATATCTACTTTGTAGTCAACACTCTCAGTCAATTTATGGTGGAAGTTGGAACCGAAGAGAGTGCATTGGAAAGCAGCGAGGCACATTCTGAGGTATTTTCGGGGCACAGTCGAGTATGGATTGAGGTATACTTGAGGTGATGGTGTCAAACAATGTGGATTCACGGATGCAAATTAGGCATGCAGTTCAGTGGGCAAAAAGAGCACATCAAGGTGTTCCTTTAGCGTTGGATCAGGGGTGGTTTCTTGGTCCAACAGGAAGCAGAAGTCAGTAGCACTAAGCTCTGCAGAAGCAGAGTATATGGCAGCTAGCACAACTATGTGTGAAGCTATATGGATTCAAAAGTTGTTGGTGAACCTGTTCGGTCAGAGGATGAATGCGACCAGTATCCACTATGATAATCAGAGTTGCATCGAGCTCTCTGAAAATCCAGTGTTTCATGATAGGTCGAAACAAATAGATATTTGATATCATTTCATCAGAGATTGTGTGCAGCATGGAGCAATCCAAGAACAGCATGTTCCCACAGAAGAGCAGGTTGCATATATACTAGAAAAATCTCTAAGTAGAACTAAGTTCGTCTATTTCAGAAAACAGCTGCGTATAGTGGAGAACCCTTTTCAGTAGCATGGACACGTGTTTGTTTCTCGATTCTGAGTAGTTACTTGTGTGGCTGACATTGTTGGGGTGATGCCAGGGCAATTGTTCTCTAAGGCTTTAGAGTCTTTGGCCTAGGGAAAAGTGTCCAAGAATTTAATTTTTTTCTCCTAAAGTAACTTTATAAATTTTTATAAAGTTAAATCTAATTTAAAGTGACTTAAGTGATAAAGTTACTAAAGTGACTTTATAAAGTTATAAAGTCAAATCTAATTTTAAAGTGACTTTAAGTGATAAAGTTACTAAAGTTAAAGTGACTTTAAATAAAGTCAATATAAAATTAGAAAGGAAAAAGTGACTTTGGAAATAAAGACTAAGTGGGTCTTTATTAAAGTGGGGTGAATTAAAAAATGGAAAGTGAGATTTAAATGAGCATTTAATCTCAGCCCTAGATCTCAATCTATCTCAGCCATTGGATTTAGGGATTCCCCAAAAGTCACTTAGGGTTAGGTTAAAGGAGGAAAAGGAGGAAAAGGGTCATTCATTTCTTTCATGAGCAGATTGGGAGAAGGAGAGAAAGAGAGCAAGGGTTACGACGTTGAGGAGAAGGCTGACTGACTTGGCACATTCCAGAGCCATATTTCGGCAAGACGTACGTGATTTCTGAGTTCAGAAAGGTGGCACGATTTCAAGGCGAATCACGTCAGCTGACTTGTGTACAGTGCAGCGGCCATGCATTTCACAAGGGCACGTATTCGGGGAGAAATCTGCTGTTTTTCTTCTTTTAACTTTTCTAGACGGTAACGTCTGACCTTTATGTTGGTCTTAGCACACAAAAATCGAAATGATTTCCGTACGGCGGCATTGTCATTTGCACGCATTCCAGTAGTACGGCGAGCATTTGTGATATTATACCCTTAAAAAGAGGGTACGATGCAGTAATTAATCTTGTAATTCTGAGCCGCTTTTCAAGGAAATACGCCGACGTTGTGCTTGGTTCGGTTCCCTAGCATGCACGTTTTTCGAGGCGGTGGTTAAGCACGGAAAGAGATAAGTTGTAAAAGTTTACTTGCTGATTTTTCTGAATATTTCTCTCACTGTAAAAAGCATTTTTTCAGAAATAAGAAGGAGCTCTCAAACTGGTTTTCCCCAAGAGTTGTAGGGGGTTTTTCCAGGGTCACCTTGACCAAAAATACTGAGTTATGATGTGTTGAATGATTGTTTGTTACTGCTGTTATTTTATTTCTGCATTTACAGCATTCTGAAAAAAATTTCCAGAATTTGTGTTTTCAGCAAAATTTATTTTCCAGTTATTAAATGTATGGATATGGGAAAGGGCATTTAATTATTTTGGAGTAATAAGGTGAAAACTGAAAACCGGGGTGGGAAACTATAAATTTCTACATGGTATCAGAGCTTGAGTGCTGAAGGGCAGTTTGGGACAGCAAGGAGGAAAATTACAGCCTGCTGATTTTTCACTCAGAAAATTCCAGCTAGCTGATTTTTCACAAACAGCAGTTTTACTTTTACTACAGCAGTGCTATTTTTCAGTTTTAGGACAACAAGATGTCTTTGGGACTGAGGGTGGAGGATAGGTTGGATGGGCATTCCAATTACAACATTTGGAAGGAGAGAATGCAGAGTATCTTTGAGGAGGCAGAAGTCTGGGACATTATGGTACATACCACACAGAACCCTGTGAATGTGCCTACTGATGCTACTCAGTTGGCAGCATATAATAAAAAGAACAACAAGGGTAAGGGGCTGATTCTAGACGGAATCAAAGACCATTGCATTCCTCATGTGAGAGGGAAGAGAAATGCTCATGAGATGTGGACAGCATTGTCCAATCTCTACCAGAGTACCACTGAGAACCGGAAGATGGTCCTGAAGGAGAAGATGAAGACCATTAAGATGGGCAATGATAGTGCAGCTGGATATCTCACTAAGATTACTAATGTGAGAGATGAGTTGGCAGCGATTGGAGAGGCCATTCCACCCACTGAGTTGGTGCGGATTGCAGTGAATGGCCTCCCCCGTTCATGGATGAACTTTTCTGATGGAGTTTGTGCACGTGAGACCCTTCCCACATGGGAGAGGTTTTGGGATGATTGCATTCAGACAGAGATCAGGAAAGGTCAGCTTGGGGCAGCCAAGCCGGTTGAGCAGGATGAGGATGTAGCACTGTTGGCAGGACGCAAGAAAGGCAAAGGGAAGAAGCAGGCTTCCACAAGCAATGGTGGGGGCAAAGGCAAAGGTAAAGGTAAACGGGATAACTCACAGAAGGACTATTCCAAAGTGAAGTGTTGGAATTGTCAGAAGATGGGACACTATGCAGTTGTGTGTCCGGAGAAGAAGAAGAAGAAGGGGAAGAACCAGAGCATGGCAGCTTCAGCAGAGGTTGAGGACTTTGCAGATCGCTTTGACCAGGAGTTTGGGTTCATTGCGTGTGAGTCTTCTAGTGCAGGATTATCTGCCATAGAGGTTCAGAGGGAGCATGCATTTCCCTCGATTAGCGGAGCATCTTCGGGTATCTGGTATGTGGACGGTGGGGCTTCACGTCACATGACAGGAGTCCGTGAGTACTTCTCAGAGCTTTCAGAGAGTGGCACTGATGTAGAGGTAGTACTCGGTGATGACAGAGTTGTTAGAGCAGTCGGTGTGGGAACATTGACATTTCAGAGGGAGTCCAAACCTCCCTTGAAGGTGTCGGATGTTCTTTATGTGCCAGGGATGAGGAAGAACCTCATATCCGTCTCAGCTTTGGAGGACAGAGGATATGAGATACTATTCAGGGGAGGACAGGTGTTGATGTATCCCAAGGGCACTCCAGCTGATTCAGCTAGAGTGATAGGTGTACGCCATGCAAAGGTGTACAGGTTTGCATTCCAGCCCCTTTTGGCATTGAGCAGTAGTACCGACAGCAGAGCTAGCAGTTCTGAGTTGTGTGAGATTTGGCACCGCAGGATGGGGCACATGTATCATGGAACCTTGAGGACTTTGCGGGAGATCACTACAGGTGTGCCAGATTTCAGTACTGATCACTTTGATACTTGCAGAGGATGTGCGATGGGCAAGTTTGCCAAATCCCCTTTTCCAAGCAGTGACAGTAGAGTGACTGGGATACTTGATTTGATTCATTCCGATGTGAGCGGTTGGATGTCTCATGTTTCCTTGAGTGGATATGAGTACTATGTGTTATTCATTGATGATCACTCCAGGAGGACCTGGATTTATTTCTTGAAGACCAAGAGTGAGGTCTTCAAGCGGTTCCAGGAGTTCAGAGCTCTTGTGGAGACACAGACAGGTCGGAAGATCAAGTCCCTGAGGTCGGACAATGGAGGAGAGTACACCCTTGGAGAGTTTGTTGACTATTGTGCGGAGGCGGGCATTAGGAGGGAGCTCACTGTTCCTTACAACCCCCAGCAGAACGGGGTTGCGGAGAGGAAGAACAGATCCATCGGAGGGGCTGCCAAAGCCATGTTACATGATCGGGGGTTGCCATTGTTTTTGTGGGCAGAGGCCTGCAACACAGCTGTTTACTTGCAGAACAGGAGTCCGCATCGTGCCTTGGGGCACATGACTCCGGAGGAGGCTTTTTCTGGGAAGAAGCCTGATATGGGTCATCTTCGTATCTTTGGGTGCATGACATACTCCTACATACCAAAGGAGAAGAGGACCAAACTAGAGCCCACCGCAGAGAAGGGTATCTTTGTGGGCTACAGTGAGACCTCCAAGGCCTTTCGGATTTACATTCCTGCACAGAGGAAAGTTGTTGTCAGGCGGGATGTGAAGTTCGAGGAGGACAGGGCCTTTAGGAGGTCACGGGAGTTAGAGTATATGGATTCACCGACCTCGGCGACGGTTGAGTCGGTCGCGAGGATCCGGTGGGCGAGAGATCGGGGAGGATCGAGGAGGTACATCTATGACGATGTCGGGTTCGGGTCGGTGGGGAGTGGCTCGCGAGTCGGAGGGTGGTGCTATGGGCGGCACGCAGCGATCCACGGAAGCGATTCCGCGGGGAGTCCGTGGACGGTTCACGGTACCTCGGCGCTACGAGGTTCGGAGTGCGACGGGGAGGAGACCGGCGGACGGACAATCGGGAGTTCGAGGCTCGATGTTGAGGAGGAGGAGTTTTATTCTCGAGCGGGAGAAGTGTGCTCAGGGAAGAGGAAGCCCAAGTGGCTTCAGGACACCTTGAGAGATGCCACATCTATTGCTGAGCCTAAGAGGCTGGTCAGAGAGAGCAGACCACCTGAGAGGTTTTGTAGCTATATGGCAATGGCTACCGACATCCTTGACTCTGAGCCTTCTAGCTATGAGGAGGCAGCTAGCCAGCAGGTCTGGAGAGAGGCCATGCAGGAGGAGTATTCTTCTATCATGAAGAATGATGTTTGGGAGGTGGTGCCGAGGCCTGAGGGCAAATCCGTGGTTACTTCCAGATAGCTTTACAAGGTAAAGCATGCTGCAGATGGCAACATTGAGAAATTCAAAGCGAGGTTTGTGGCTAGAGGGTTCTCCCAGGTAGAGGGAGTTGATTATGAGGAGACCTTCGCTCCCGTGGCTCGATATACTTCGATCCGCTCCATTATATCGATAGCAGCAGAGATGGGTTGGAAGATCCACCGGATGGATGTGAAGACCGCATTTCTCAGTGGCTTCATACAGGAGGAGGTGTACATTGAGCAGCCACAGGGCTTTGAGGTGCATGGGAAGGAGTCCCATGTGTGCAGACTGAAGAAGGCCCTCTATGGCCTGAAGCAAGCTCCCAGAGCTTGGTACTCCAAGATAGATACATACTTGCAGAAGATGGGTTTCACAAAGAGTGAGGCAGATCCGAACCTTTACTATATTGTGATAGGTGAGGAGCCTCTCATTCTGGTGCTGTATGTGGATGACTTAGTCATTACAGGTGTAGAGAGACTCATAGAGCACTGCAAGAGAGATCTTGCGACGGAGTTTGAGATGAAGGACATCGGCTTGATGCATTACTTTTTGGGTTTGGAGGTGTGGCAGGAGGAGGGGCATTTCTTCCTGGGACAGGGGAAGTATATTGTGGACATCCTTGGCAGATTCCACATGGAGGATTGTAGACCCATGTCGACACCGATGATCACCAACTGGAAGAAGCTTCATGCTTCGGATTACGAGTTGGTGGATCCCACATTGTACAGGCAGCTGATTGGTTCCTTGATGTATTTGGTCAACACTAGACCAGATATTTGTTTTGCAGTCAACACGATGAGTCGGTTTATGTGTGAGCCTAGGAAGGTTCAGCCCCAAGTTTGTCCCACACATTTTCTGATACTAAGGGGAGTGGATTATGGTCGGACTACGAGCTGAGAGGATGGGTAGTGCTTGAGATTTTCTTGATTCGATTGGGCGGGTTATTAGCCACGATGGGAAAGGCACTTCGAGTCTTGCATTTTGGGTTAGGTTCGCGGTGGTGTCATGGTTGAGCCAGGAGCGGCTGATCGGTAACATTGAGTTCGGCGAGCCGAGTACATGGCGACGATCTAACTAGTTGGCAGGTATACAGCCGCAAGATGTGCTTTAGCTTATTTGGTGAAGTAGTTGAGACCTTGGTGATTCATGATAATGTGAGTTGCGTTAAACTCACGGAGAATCCGGTATTTCATGACAGGTCAAAGCATATCGGGATCAAATATCACTTCATCAGAGACTATGTTCAGAAAGGAGCTGTGAAGCTTGAGTATATTCCCACTGATGAGCAGGTTGCAGATATTCTTACCAAAGCCTTACCACGGGGCAAGCATGTCTACTTGAGAGACAAGATGGGTGTGGTGAGGAACACCTTCCTCGGTAAGAGGGAGTGTTGAAATTTGGTACCGGAGGACAGGTGGTTCCCTAAGGCTTTGATCTTTGGCCTAGGGAAAGTGTCCAAAAGAATTTAATTTTTCTCCTAAAGTAACTTTATAATTTTTTATAAAGTTAAATCTAATTAAAAGTGACTTAAGTGATAAAGTTACTAAAGTGACTTTATAAAGTTATAAAGTCAAATCTAATTTTAAAGTGACTTTAAGTGATAAAGTTACTAAAGTTAAAGTGACTTTAAATAAAGTCAATGTAAAATTAGAAAGGACAAAGTGACTTTGGAAATAAAAGACTAAGTGGGTCTTTATTAAAGTGGGGTGAATTAAAAAATGAAAAGTGAGATTTAAATGAGCATTTAATCTCAGCCCCAGATCTCAATCTATCTCAGCCATTGGATTTAGGGATTCCCCAAAAGTCACTTAGGGTTAGGTTAAAGGAGGAAAAGGAGGAAAAGGTCATTCATTCTTTCATGAGCAGATTGGGAGAAGGAGAGCAAGAGAGCAAGGGAGATTTCTGAGCAGTGAGGAGAAGGAGGCAGCAACTTGGCACACATTCCAAGGCCATATTTCAGCAAGACCGTACAACAGAGTTTGCACACAGTTCAAGGCAGATTTGGCACGATTTCCAAGGCAGAATCCGTACAGCAGCTTGTGGCACGTTTTCCAAAGCCCGGTAGTACCATTTGCAGACACGCAGTTTGAGGAAAATTTGTTGTTTATTTTGCAGCTTTTCTAGGCAACATATCTGGCTGTAGGCCGATTCTTGGCACAAAAATCGAAGCGGATTCAGATGCAATGACATTTAATACATTTACTGCACGCATTCAGGAGGCCGTCTGAGCGAAGCATTTATTCTTTGTTACGCAAAGAGGAGGCCGTACAACAGAAATTAATGTTGTAATTTCTGGGCATGTTTTTCAAGGAAATACGCACAGCATTTATTGCTGGTTCAGTTTTACTGTTTGCACGTTTTCCGAGGCGGTGGTTAAGCACGGAAAGAGATAAGTTGTAAAAGTTTACTTGCTGATTTTTCTGAATATTTCTCTCTCTGTAAAAAGCATTTTTCAGAAATAAGAAGGAGCTCTCAAACTGGTTTTCCCCAAAAGTTGTAGGGGGTTTTTCCAGGGTCACCTTGACCAAAAATACTGAGTTATGATGTGTTGAATGACTGTTTGTTACTGCTGTTATTTTATTTCTGCATTTACAGCATTCTGAAAAATTTCCAGAATTTGTGTTTTCAGCAAAATTTATTTTCCGGTTATTAAATGTATGGATATGGGAAAGGGCATTTAATTATTTTGGAGTAATAAGGTGAAAACTGAAAACCGGGGTGGGAAATAGAATTTTCTACAAACATGAGTCCTTTACCTTTGTGAAGCGGTGTTGTGGCCAATCTGGGGGAGTACGATTAGTGTCAACGGCCCCGGCACAGATGCAGGTTTGTTCAGCTCAGAGTGGAAAATGAATCAGAGCTGTGCAGTGGCTTGGTGGGCAGTGGAAGGTTGTCACAGTTGTCAGACATCAGCAATGTGTATGGAGGATGTTATGAAGATAAAGTCAGAGAACACCTTCCTCGCTATGAGGGAGTGTTAGTTTTTGTAGCATCGAACAGGCATTCTAGTCTCGACTTCGGTCAAAGAGGCTAAGGAACACAAGATCTCCAACTACCAGAAAAATTTTCAGGAAAAAACACATAGAAATGCCTCAATTACGTTAATTGATCAATCATTAAATATTTTTTAAGTCTAACTTAGGAAAAGTGATTAATTAACAACAATTAATTGAGAAACATAAGATTTCTCTATACACTCACATGCATCTAGTTGGAGATGATCTTGGTCGTTGATGGGGATCTAATCATGGTTGTTGGTTTACCATGAGAGATTACAAGAGCAACTTGATGAGTAGATGGAGAAAACACTTGAGGGGTCAAGTTCTTTGGCAAATCAAACTATCCAACAGCAGCAGTTGAGCAAAGAAGAAGAGTTCGAGCCAAAAGGGATGCAGAGACAGAGAGGGAGCAAATACAATGATTCCAAAGGAGTTTCTAGTTCTGGAGAGGCAACAGCAAAGAGATTGAGTTATTCCACTAGAGGTTGTGCAAGGATTGCGTAGGCAACTTCAGTGTAGAAGTTCAATTTGGCTAAGCAGGGGAGCAATTCAGTAGCCAGAGGCCAAGATAATTTTCCAGAGGGTCGGAGGATCGCTTCTAGTAACAGCAACAGACGGAACGACTTGATCAGAGGTAGATTCAGGTTGTGTGAGTGAGGGTCTGCACAAGCACTATGCAAGGGCCTACACAAGGGTTCTTGTGCTAATTTCTAGTAGCATCAGATGTGCTCTAAGTCTCAAATTTTGCAGGGAGGCTTAAGCACATGAATCTTCTAGGAAAAGACGGAGATCACGTCAAGTTAATCTTAATTGTTGATTAACCATTTAATCTCAGTCGTTGAAGTCTCAACAAGAAGATTATAAGGACTTGATGGGGCATTTGGAAAATACACCAGGCAGATACTCAGCTACTGAAGAAGATCGATTTTCTCACTGGCTGAAGTTCGGCAAAGAAGAAAATCGAATTAGAGGGAGAGTTGCAGGTTGGAGAGAGACAGCATCAGCAAGAGATGAGAGTACAGGATCAAAACGAAGGAAGCAATGCAAAGGAGAGACAATGCAGAGACAGAGACAGCGCAGAGGCTATGACGCTGGGACTTGTGAAAATTTCAGAATCTAAGTTATAGAAATCTTACTGCAGAAATCTGATTTACATTACCTACTTTTTTTTCATTAAATTAACAAGTTATTTTCTGATTTCATCAAGAAAGTATTAATGTAAATAAATTGCAACCTACAGAACTATACAGATCAAGTACTGAAAAATAAATGAAGCATTCAGACAAAGGACACACTTATTTTTGGACAAATGTCCCCAAAAAAACCTAATGCGGGAAAATCAGTGCGGTGCATCAGTACTGAGGGTTTATTTTATCAAGCAGTAGTATTCTGAGTACATCTAGGGTGCCAAAATCCGGCTCTGCTTTTGCTCCATCTATGATTCTCTGCACCCATTGCTCCACTTGTCTCGCTACCGTCTTAAGGCTCCCGTAGCTCATATGTGATCCAAGAGTTGGGCTACTAAGGATCCTGCCTACACTATGTAGTTGCTCTACAAATCCATGTCGCCCCACTTTCGTGGTTCATGAACGCTCACGGCTACGTCATCTTCGGAGCCATCATCTGCCACAGTAGCCTTGAAGCTAGAAGTTTCCTTGTCCTCTTTCTTCTGAGGGCAATTGTTGGCGAAATGTCCTAGTTCGCCGCACTAGAAACACTTGATCTTCAACAGATCATGCTTCTTTCTCCCTTGCTGCCTTTTTGATGCCAGGGCCGCATCTTCCTCTTCTTCCTTCTTCACTCTACTTGAACCATTGTTGTATTGTTTCTTCATCATCCGGCGGATTTCCTCTTGTCGGAGGATAGCCCACATGTTGTCCTAGTTGGGAAGGTCTGCTCTACCCAAGAGACTTTGGAAAAAAGTTTCCCAATCCTCTATGACTGCATTGAGAGCAGTCCTCACCATGACATCGTCATCTACCTTGACTCCCATGCCAGTCAGCTGATCCCGGATGGATTGTAGTCAGGATAGAAAAGGATCGATCTCCTCTCCCTTGGCCATCATGAATAGCCTCAGCTGGTTCTCCAGAAGCATCTTCCTCTGAACGGATCTTCCTTCATATAGTGTGGTTAGAGCCACCCACATTTCATGATCTGTTGCCTTCTCGGCTATGTGTGGGACCACATGATCTTTGACCCCGTCCATAATGAAGCGCTTGGCGTGTTTCGCGGCTTCTTCATGCTTCTTAGGAGAAGAGCATCGGTCGGCGTGGCCAGGACTTTCTTTGCATGCTCCCTCAAGTTGTATGCCTCCATGACTACCAAGATTCCGGTCTTCCAAATTGCAAAGTTGGACAGGCTGTCCAACCTATCCTGATCACGTAGTCCATGAGGTGCCATCTTCTCAGAAAATGTGTTGGAACGAATCCTCCTCTCTTTGCTAGAGACTTGGATCTAGGGTCCTTGGCGAAACAGGAACCCTCTGCTCCCTCTAACAACTGACTCCCTCACTTGGAAGTCTGCCAAACAAAACGAATCAGCTCTCTTCGATCCTCTGATCAATCTTCAGACTTCTTTGGCAGGAAAAATTCTGAGAAGTTGTTCTCCTCCCGCCTTTGTCAACAGAATTTTAATCCCACCAACAATTGTTGAAGGTCTGCAGCTTAGCTTCTAGCACTCTGAATCAGTAATAAGCTTCGGGATTGCATCACCCTAGCTAGCCTCTACGTGAGCTAACAGTCTCTGTGCAATTTTTGCGCTGCCTCTGTGCAGTAAGTGCGTAGGCCTGCGTGGATCTGCATGGAGACTACGTCACTCTGGTCTCTACTTGGCTCTGTTTCCTTATGTTGTTGCGCTGCCCTCTCTGGTCTGGTTTCTGTTGCTTTATGCAGCACAGATTCTTCAGTCTTCTTGCTGGAGATCCAGGCTAGATCTGCAATCGCTTTGATACCATGTGAAAATTTCTAAATATCTCAAACAGAAACCCTATTGTTAATTTTCAAATTTACTTCTACTTACATTAAGTTATTAATGTGAAATATTCAACATTAACATCGAAGTAAATACATCAACAGCCTATACATATAGATCTAAACTGAATACATGCACAATGACCAAGTGACACACAAGGATTTTTTGGAAAACTGTCCCCCATAAAAACCCAATGCAGGAAAACTGGTCTTCTGGTTGCTGGAGGGTTTTATTATTAAGTAGAATCTAAGTACAACAAATTTGGGGACCAACTGGTTAACCTGAAAGAGAAATAACACTGCAGTTGTACCTCAGTTCTGGAGACAGAAAAACTGACTGATTCACACACTCAAACGGGATTTACAGAACTCAGTCCTTTTCAGTCTTCAGAAACCCCAGCGCTGCACTAAAGCCCTCTGCATTAGCTCTGCTAGCCTGCATCAGCCCCTGCGCTGCTCAGGAAGGGCCTGTGTCACCCCAGACTGGGTTACGTTGCCCCTGCGCTGCCCTCGCTAGGCTTACGTCAGCCCTGCTGGCCTCTTGCTGCCTCTACACTACCCTTTCTAGCCCTGCGTAGCCATGAAGCCTTTGCGCTACCCCTACTGGGTTATGGTCGTTCTGCGTAGCTGCTTCCCTCTCTGCACTACTCAGTATGCTACTTCTCTTCCTCTCGTTGCACTCTTGGCCTGGGATCAAACCATCCCTCTCGCCAATACTACCCCTCGCTGCAATTGAAACACTTCTGAAATTCTTAGCAAACCACGGCCTAGAATTTCAGCTTAGTCTCAGTGCTCTGCCACTAATGGTCATGATCTAATCTCTTATCGACGGCTAAGATTAAAAGAAAGCTTGATCCATGTGACTTAAGTCATTTTCATCAGATGTTTAATTTAATTAACTTTAATATTTTAATTTTCCTAAGTTATACTTAGGGTCCTTTATTAAAAAGATCAATTAATTAAATATTTCTTAAACAAGAGAAAATTTCTTAAATCGCTTTTTGGGTCTTGGAGATCTGATGTACTCTAGTCCCTCCACAAAGTTTGGGAGCTAGAGCACATCCGATGCTACCCCAACACCTCAAAATCCTAACACCTAGAACACCGAGATTGTAACCTGTAAAGTATGTACAATAGACATTATTAATCAGAAAAGATACCGTTCACGAGACAATGAAGTAGTTCTAAATGTGTGAAAGCACGTTTATATATGATTGTTTGAGGTTAGCCCTATCTATATGACCGTAGTTAGCGCTATCTATATGAACACTATATTGCATGTTAAGTACATGGATGAATCAGTCATTTGGGACACCATGCCCAGATTATGTCAATACCAAAACCCTCCTCTAAAAAGGGACTAAAAATTGATATAAATTTATTTTTAAAAAGAAGTATTTATTACATTAAAGTGGCCAAACATTAATTCTGGATAGAGAATAAACGTGGAAAAATAACATCACAACTTCAAGCAATAAAATATAAATTTAATTTGTGTTTCTATCAAATGGTAAAAGGGTTAACAATGGTTGACCATAATAAGAACAACATGTGTATTTGGCCAAGGCAAAATAGAGAGGAAAAGAAAGGGCTGTTTTATGCAATCTGAATCTTTTACAACCACAATGCCCCCTCAAAAGATAACACAAGAAAGATTTGTAAGTATTGCCTAAGATGATAACCATACTTACACTTTGGTCCCACGCTTTACCAGTCTTTTCATTTGCAAACAATCTCATGTTCAACACCTTCCTACAACTGTTGCATTGAACCAAGCATGAAAAAAAATACAAATTAGCTTGCTTACAGATCAACCAAATAACTAGGACTAGGAAGTCATTATGGGTCATTTCCAAATAATTGAAATGTTAGTATACAATTCTCGAGTACTCTTCCAAAGAGTTCTCAAAATTATATGCTACAAGATAAATCATAAATGAAACTCTATGGCTCTTGGAGGAAATATGGAAGCAAAAGACATTTGAAGAACATTCGTTTTTCCAACAAATTCCTGGTATACAATGTTTGTAATGGTAGAAAAATAAGATCTTTTTTCCATAGAAATAAACAAACGAAATAAAGGGAACAATGTAGAGAATACAAAAATCTAGAGGGAAAGTGTTAATAAGAACTTTATGATTAAAGATTAATTAAAAAAGTCATCGAGTCATATGGTTATAAATTTGCATGCTACTGTAAATTGCAATAGATATTGGTTTAAGTACTCTACTTTGAAATAAGAAACATAAACTTTATGGGTGAGTTTGAAGAAGTTTGGTATCTCAAACAAGCAATGTCCAATGGTGAAATGCCCAAGAATGTTTCATGCTTAAAGACTAGTACAATTTCAACCTCAATTGTAGTTAGGAATTAGGGAGGCATCTGCCCCAGGAGAAAATTTCTTGAAACCAGGTTAATAACCCTTTTGTTATGGATATGATTCTACAATGTTGGAGTATTATAGACTTTGGCACATAATAAATATATTTTCCCACTCTAACCCCCATGCCCACTGTGTATACCTCAGTTCAAACATCAAAAATAATCATAATTGAACCCAAACAACTACCATAAGCAAACATTATGCTATCTAAATGCAAAGGATCCTGTAAAGCTTGCAGAATTTACGAGCCAACTCTGCTTTCCCTTCTACTTGAGTGATAATTGTTATAATGTTGAAACCTATTACAGAATCCCTTCTGTTGTGTTGTTGGTCAACTTGTTGCTTCATCTTAATTTGTGCTAGAAGGAGATACCTCAGTTCAAACATCGAAAATAATGATAATTGAAGCCAAACAACTACCATAAGCAAACATTATGCTATCTAAATGCAAAGGATCCTGCAAAGCTTGCAGAATTTACAAGCCAACTCTGCTTTCCCTTCTACTTGAGTGATGATTTTTATAAGGTTGAAACCTATTACAGAATCCCTTCTGTTGTGTTGTTGGTCAACTTGTTGCTTCATCTTAATTTGTGCGAGGAGGTTGTCCATGGTAACCTAAGTATCCTTTGAGTAGTATGATACTCCACTACTTGTACCTATTAGTCTGTAATATTCCTAATGGAAAAATTAACAGTAATACCAAAACAATGTACAAGGAATAACAAAATAGACAAAGAATTACAACCTGAATCAAAACACAATAGACACTAGCAAAAGATTTCGAGCCTATTTATTAATATGTTGGGAACGGGTACATAAAATGAATTGAAATGATAGAACTTGGGATTGCCAAGAAAGCTATACAAGACCCCAAAGATAGATCTCAAACCCAAATGGGAAAATGACCCTAAACAAGAAATGTGCACTGCCCAGAAATAACCTGCTACTGGTTGTTGGCTGAAATGGTGTTCTCAGGGCCGAATACTCCTCAAAATGCTCTGAAATTTTAGCCCCAAACTCCTCTCACAAAACCCATGAAAACCCAGAAATAGTTTGGGCTGAATCGAGATGATGAACAAGTCTTCTGTGTTAGTTTTTGTAGCATCGGATATGTTCTAGTCATGAAACTTGGTGGAGAGACTAGAATACATGAAATCTCCATAACCCAGAAATTGTTTTTCAAAATTCCACCTAGAGATGGCTTAATTAGATTATTAGCCTATTTTTTAATGTTTCCTAAATCTAAACTTAGGAAAACTGGTTAATTAATCAGATGTAATATTCCCAAATGGGAAAAGCAAGAATATAGTGCATAAACATGGAAATAGTAGTGAAGATCAATGCATAAATATAAGAGACCAATATGGAGCCTTCTTATTCATCATAATAGCAGCAATATAGTACAATACAATGAGGCACAAACCATACAACAAGAACCAACAAGCCTCCAATAGATAGATCTCCTCAATAATGAGGTACTGCTACTATACCAAAATGCCGGAAGACTACTACGGCACAATCATAGGAGCACTGCTACAGCATATGAATACACAAAAGATGAAATGGCTGATATATGCCTCAAAAGATAATGTACATGAAGATCAAGGCTCTATACAACCTCCAACAAGAAACCCAAGAGGGTTTTCAGAAATACACCAATATACAAGAAATGGATCAAAGCCCTAGGGCTGAAGGTTCACTGCAACTATACGGCTAGAAAGATGTGATTGATCTGATGTAGCAAATAATGTAGCCTCCTCCAATAGACTCCCTAGGTGAAAGGTTGATCCCCTCACTGGAAAACCTTCTCCCCAAATGGTGCACTAAAACCACCCCTGCAACTCCTCCCTAAAATAACGCAGTCCAAGACTAAAACTGCATTGTAGGGGAAATGATAGTGTGGCCTGGTGCCAAATGCTGCAATAAGGCTCAAGGGCCTCCTTACTAGCCTCCCAATGGAAGGGAACCTTCCTCCACTGAAATCTAACTCAGAAATCACCCAAATGTATTCTCCACTGCTGCAACCTGCAACACAGCACAACCCTCTGCAGAAACTGCATTGTAGATGAAAGATAGAGCTTGCCCTGATGCCATAATGTGGAAATGTAGTGCAATCACTTCTCCTGAGTAGGCACTCGAAGTCCCCCGAGGATGAAGGTGGTATTTTCGCTCGAGAACACCTTGTGCTAAACAGCACTGCAATCTTAGCTAAGTAGTTGAAGAGAGCAGACAAGTCTTAACAGACCATATCAAAATAATAATCCAAAACATATCCTCTATGGCTACCATCCCCTTCCTTATATAAGTGGTGAGCTTCCTCACACTTGGCCCCACTCATTAAAGCCACTACTTCCATGCATGGAGTCTCCCTCCAAAACTGCGTTGTCCCACAATGAATGCCACTCCTCCATGACAACGCTGTTGATTTGGTCAAAGTTGACCCAATCTATGTGCTCCAACCACTTTTCACACATAAAGGTGCTCTATCAAACCACTAAAATGATCTTCTTTCACAATTAGCAATGATTTTATTCCTACTACGGAGATTTATGGGTCTCCATACCCTATTATTCAGCAAATTAAGAAGCAAAAACAAAATTAATATTCCAACTAGCTCATAGCTAATTGGGAATATTACATCAAAATTAATTAAGTCAAGGTGAGAATTCTCTATAAACTCACACGGATTGATCCATAAATTATTTGAGCCATTGATTAAGTTTTAACCTTGGTTGTTGGTGTCCCAACAGGAAGATATAAGAAGGGATCGATGTGGTGATGGGGATGTGACACTTGAGCAGTTCGATTTCTTGGCAGATCAATTTCCAACGTAGCAACAATCTATTGTTAGGAATCAGTGAGAGAGGGGCAGAGAAAGTGAGGTTGTAGGAAGTATTTCAGATCCAGGGAGTGCATTTGCAAAGAGGCAGAAGAGCCACAGAGAAGATGACGCAAGGACTGCGCAGCAGCTTCTAGAGGCAAGTTCGATTTGCTAAAAGGGAAAGACGTCTTCAGTTCCAGAGGCCAAGAAGTAGTCCCAGAGTGTTAGAGAAGAGTTTTTCCAGCCAACAAAGGGTAGAACGATTTCATCAGAGACCATTCAAAGGCTTGACATCAAACAGGCTGCGTAGTGCAGCGCAGAGGTTAACGCAGAGGATCAGAGGGTCGAGTTTCTGAAGGCAAGTTGTGCCAGGGGTTTGCCTGTGGGGAGAGGAAAATTCCTCACTAGATTTTTGCCAGTATTTTTTCTCTGTAGGATTGCCAGATTTCGGCATCCAATTGTATTCAGAATTTCTCACTACTACATAATAATAAAAACCTTCTGTTGTTGCACTGGTTTTCCCACATTGGGTTTTTAAGGGACTTTTGTCCAAAAATAATTGTGTTGTTTTTTTATGTGTGTGTGCTAGCATTTCTCAGCTTCCAGCGTTTTATTTTTTCCACAGTTTTATTTGTGTAGATTGCAGTGTGATTTATTCAGTATCTATTGTAGCAAATAGCGAATAAATTGTTAAATTAAATTAACAATTAGGAGAATAATTTCCAGTTGCTTCTATAGGATTTCGGTATTGGATTTTTAACATGGTATCAAAGCGCAGTTGATCAGCCGGGAAGCTCAGAAGCAGAGAAGGGAATTTCGTTGTTCAATGGGAGCAGCAGGCCAAAATTCTCAGAGGTTGCGCAATACCCAAACAGGCAGGCCGAATTGTTGGGGCATAAATTCGATTTTCAATTGCAGGGTTGCAGAAAAGATGAGTTGTCTGAGTTAGTGATTCCAGCAACTAGAAGGAGCAGCTACAACTCAGACTTTCGCTGAGCAAATTCCTTGGTTGGACGCAGAGGGTTTTGCAGCAGCGAAATCAACATTGTATGGAAGAGAAATTGCAAACACAAAGGGAAAATTTCTCTCAGGGGATCTAGAGATTTAGTTGCAGAATGCAGGTGCAGTTCCATCCAAAAGATTCCTAGTGCAAAACTTCGCAGTCCAATTTCTAGTGCAGGATAGTGCGAGTTGCCAAGAGAGACCAGAGAAATTTCCCATAGGGAGATCGAGACTCGGAGGGAGTCTAGTTTCAGATGGAGCAGCTCTATGGAAGCTAGTACTTCATGATCTGGGAGACAGACTCATTATTGCAGTAGTTGCCATAGCAGTGCATATAAAGCACGAAAGAAATAGCAGCAACAGTTTGAGTAGATTAGATTTTGTGATGATGGCAGCCATACCTCCAGGAGTGAGGTGGGGATATTTGGAGTTGTAGTCCCAGAGATTGCAAATATTGGGCAGGATACTTGAGGAGTCCACCTCATGGATCAATACCTTGCTACAGGGGCCCACAATACTGAGTAGCAGGATAGATCAGTGTCAAGAGGTGCAGTTAGGAATGCCAGAGTGACAGTTGCAAATTAGTTGCAGCCAGATGTTGGGGAGAGCAATGCAGAGTTGGCAGCAATGCAGGTGTCACAATGCAAAGACTAGTAGTAGCCAGATACTCGAGAGACAGATGCATCATACTGAACACAGTTGATTCAGTATTTCAGATGCTTCTCAGTTGCAGTTGCTGCAGAAGCAGTGCAGATGTAGAGTTGGCAGTATTATCGAAGTGTTAGCACCAGCACGGATGCAACATCAAAGTTGCACAATGGTTGGTGAGCAATATGGCCAGACATCAACAGCGTGACAGGAGATGGTACAAACACAGGGTGTTGTGTTAGGATGTGCAGTACTAGAACACATTCCTCGCTAAGAGGAAGTATTAGTTTTTATAGCATCAGATGTGTTCTCATCACGAAACTTGGTGGCGAGGCTAGAATACATGAGATCTCCATAACTCATAAATTGTCTCTGGAAATTCCAGCTAGAGATGGCTTAATTAGATTATTAGCCTATTTTTTAATGCTTACTAAGTCTAAACTTAGGAAAACTAGTTAATTAATCAGAATTAATCAAGTCAAGGTGAAAATTCTCCATAAACTCACACGGATCGATCCAAAACTGATCTGAGCCTTGATTAAGATTTAATATTGGTTGTTGGAGTCCCAACAGGAAGATATAAGAAAGGATCGATGTGGTGATGGAGATGTGTCACTTAAGCAGTTTGATTTCTTGGCAGATCGATTTCCAGAGTAGCAATAGTCAATTGTCAGAGAGAGCCAGAGATCGAAACAGTGGGAGAGGGGCAGAGACACTGAGGCTGGAGGAAGTTTCCAAATCCAGAAGAGCCACAGAGAATTTGACGCAGGGATTGCACAGCAGCTTCTAGAGGCAAGTTTGATTTGTTGAGAGGAAAAGACGTCTTCAGTTCCAGAGGCCGGGAAGGAGTCCCAAAGTGTCAAAGAAGAGCTTTTTCCAGCTAGCAGAGGGCAGAACGACTTCATCAGAGACCAGTCAAAGGCTTGACGTCAAACAGGTTGCATAGTGCAACGCAGAGGCTAATGCAGAGGGTCAGAGGGTCGAGTTTCTGAAGGCAAGTTGTGCCAGCGGTTTGCCTATGGGGTGTGGAAAATTCCTCACTAGACTTTTGCCAATATTTTCTCTCTGTAGGATTGCCAAATTTTGACATCCAGTTGTACTCAGAATTTCTCACTACTGCATAATAATAAAAACCCTCAATTGCTGCACTGGTTTTCCTACATTGGGTTTTGTCGAGGACTTTTGTCCAAAAAAAATTGTATTATTTTTTTATGTGTGTGCTAGCATTTCTTAGCTTCTAGCATTTTATTTCTTCAACAGTTTTATTTGTGTAGATTGTAGTTGGTCGAATCAAGTGCTAACAAGTGTCCGCTGGTGATTGGTTTTTTAGGTGGGTGATTTGTCGCAATGTGATTGGTTTGATTTGGACGAATGAGGACATGACACGTGACTAGCCCGGAGGTCGCCACATGCCCCTCCAAGGTCGAAATCATATATTGTATGGTCAGAGAAAAAAAAAATTTATGGAGGGGTCGAGGTTTGACCCCGCGACCTCCCCTCCACCAGCACCACGGCTTACCACTCCATTACATGTTAGTTCTTAACATGTAATGCTTGTCGCACATACTTATGTTTGAGACTTGTTTATGGTGAAAGGAAATGGGGGCCAGCTCCAACGCACAAGACCACGCGTCTATGACCCTGGCAGAGCTCCAAACCTTAAATGCGGAGTTAACCACTAAACACACTTTATTAACCTTAATCAAAATATTAAATGCACTAATCCATTTGCTAATGCATATTTTTTAAATGCGCTTAAATAGTGCCTAACCCTCAATTAATGCGCTCTTATCCACTAATTGATCCGCTCTTATCTTGGCGGTTAAGTTGGCGGAGTCTGCTAAATTCGGCACGACCTCCAGTTTTGTCGGAGTTAACTGGAGTTACTCTAGTTTTGGAGAGGTTTCCTAAGCCAAAATTTATTAGGCCATAACTTGAGCAATATTCGGCCAAATTAGGCTCATAAAGAGTCTAGACTCTATCCTAGATGATTTGGATCCTCTAAGCATTTTGGAGCATGTTTCAGAGGCAGATGAGCACTTCTGGGAGTGATTTTTCCCGTTTGAAGATTAAAGATGCCCAAGACCACCAGGAGAGGAGGTCATGTCTGCTTCACTTAAAAACAATTTGAAGAGCCAGCAGAGGCTAATTAGGGGTTTTTGGGTCTTCTGAATCCATTGGAGCAGGTTGGGAATCCATTGGAACACTGTAGGTGCATGTAATCAGAGAATTGACCATTAATCCAAAGAGGGCCAAGCCATTGAAGTAGGTCCAAGGAGATGTAGCCCAAGAGGGATGAACTCCTTTATCAGCTCTGTCTTATGTGTTTGTTGTGTATTACATTCTCTGTAATTTACTTGTTGTATATGTGCTTTTAAAAGTTAATTTACGTAATGAATTACTCATAAAAGACACATAAATTTGACACATAAACCCTCTTAAAAACTGGCTATTTGAGACGATCCTTAAGCACACTTTTATTTTATACTGATGAGGAAGTTAGCACAGCAAAACTAGTTTGTCCATATTCAGATCAACTTTAGAAGAAGATTGAGGGTTTCAAATACAAATTGTTCAAGGGTTTTTACTTTGAAGACGCCAAATTTTCCAAAGCCTTGGTCTTGACTCAGCCTATGGGTTTTTCAGTTTCCAGTTGCGGTGGTTACTGAGGGTTTTTGCTGCAAATCAACGTTAGACAAAGAGGGTTTATTTTAAAGATGTCAGGCTCTATTTGCCAAGGCTTATTTTATTACAGAGTACAAACCGTGGTCGAAGGATAAATCTCTTAAGCGAATTTCCTTTTCAATTTTCTTTGCCAAAGTCAAACGCATTTCTTGTTTTGGGTATTGAAATTTTACAGCGAGAGTCGAGACCAAACTAGGGGAAATAGCGATTATTACGTCGACCAAGACAAGGGTACCACAATTAGTCTAATTGGAGGTTGTATTCTTCATTCTCTATTGATTTAGAGCTCCTACAGGAAGTTAGTCATGATCACTATCGAGATCAAGCTGAGCACGCATTCGGTATACCTGGGACAAGATTTGAAAGGTAATATGCCCTGAAAATACCTTTCTTAAGAGAGGTCGATTGTTGGAGTTTACCAAGACCGAGTTTGCTTCAGAATTGGAACGTCGGGTTCAAATATTTATGGGTTGGCCGAGAGCACATTTGGTTGGTAAAACGAGTGATGTCGAAATATAATTGTTGCGAGACCAAGTGATGTCGGGACGAGCTTACTGGGTCAAGTTTCTTTTGCCAAATCTATCGTTGATCTTGTGGATCGAGCTCTTCGCCCTTTATTCAGCGATTGTGCCACCGACATCATATTCAGAGATCAATCAAGAATTCTAGTGCAATATAGTTGTGTAAATAACAATTTGTGTGACCAATTTGGGCAATGTTTGTTGATCATCCCAGGTGCAGACGGCAGAGCGACGTACGTCATCGGTACTCTACGTGAAAGCGTTGAATGAGGGAATCAATTTGTGTGTCGCGTTGAGTGCACATCCATAGCCGACTAAGGAACAACGACAAGGTTGGATCGTTGTATTACACAACGCCCAGATTGACCGCAGTATCAAAGTTGTGCATAGACCGTGGGGCTGAGACCACATTGCCGTCACTCGGTGCTCAGATACCAATCTGCCAAATTAAGCTCGAGCCAAGTCTCCTGTTTATAAATCACCAGGCGTCATTTGTTGACAAAATCAAGGTTAATCGAATTGTTGATGTGATAACAATAAGGGGCAGTGTTTCACTCTCAGGCGCCTGTGCCTAAAGGGGTGTTGAAACATAACAGTTTCGGGTCATTCTTCTTGGCAGCGTAACCGCTTTTGGAAGTAAAACGTGCGACCATCGTTGACTGTAGCGAAGGTGGGGGTCAATCCGGTCGGACTCTTATCCAACCACCAATCGTGGCACCTCACACAGTGGAGGAAGCCGCAACAAATTCAACGATTTCCATCACTCATTTGTCACTTGGCCACTCTGCGTGGGGACTGATTTCAGTGAGGTAGAGTCACTTGAAATCGTGGGTACAATGCACACCTGTGTGTGTAACTCATAATTTTGTCGGACATGAGCCAATAAGGAGAAGTCTTGTCGGCGCAAGACACAATTTTGGCAGCTGCAGTGAATTTGGATCGCAAATTTCCAATTTTGGGCAGAATCTATATGGGAACTCGGTGCATTTAGCGATCTGAATCAAATTGGTGGGAAAGGAGTTGAGTTTCCACTGTTGTGCAGCTTCATTCTCCGTTGTGGAACGTATTCCTTATTTGTTGGATGAACACATGTTTTGAGAGGAAAAAATATAGTGTTATTTGGTTGAAATGAACACATTCCCACTGTTGGGAACTCACTGCCAACTTGTATAAGTTGTGGGCATTCTTTTCTTGGTCATGGGAGGTAGAGTATTGATTTTTCTAAGCATATATAACAACCTCAAAGCAGTGTTACAAGAGTCTTTGATCACTCACAAGTACTCACGATTCTAACTCGGATCTTCAACCAAACAAGTCGATCTGAATCTCGAAGAGTCAAACTCGTGTTGGCCGAGTTTGACTCGCAATTTCAGCGATTTGCAAAGGATTTGACGAGCCACTCAGATTTTTAGGTTAAAATTCTGCGAGGTTTTATTTTTTGGTTTCGCTTTCACTTCGTCTTGTCGCCTGCCGCACAACTGGTTGTAGTATGTTAAAGTTCTATATCGTTTTGAATAAAAGCAAATCGTTGGAAAATGTTGGAATTTTACAAGAACCTATAATAATGAAACAATTCCTTAAATTCATTTGTTGTCGTTGAGTGTAGAAGTGATCTACCAATGGGTATAACGCACTACCAATCCAAACTTAACCCAATTTAGAAGTCATGCTACTATAACCCCAAGTAAGATTTCAGCAGGTCCACAGTGTGGGTTGACAAAAACTTGGAAGTTCCTGGTCTCGTTTGAATCTCTATACCTATTTTTGAATGTTTTCCAATACTAAATATATTTTATACTTGAAGTATACACATTGTCCTTGTGATTTTTTGGGCATCTATTGATTTTAATTCAATATATGTGTATATCTTTATTTATTGTACTCACAGATTTTTAATCCGATCGGATTAAAAATCTTCGCTCTTTTGCCTCGTCGATTTATTGTCGATTCTGAGTCTGGTAACATTGCCTCGAAGCAACAAGAACTTCCCTAAATTGCTAGCAGGGTCCTTTCTTCATTGTTTTTGGCTGAGCTAACGCATTATTCAGGGTTGAATAATTACTCTAACTGTTGGTTGCATGGACCCCCGTTCGTGGCTATGAATTAAGTTTTGGAAGTGATCGAAGTAGTTTGCATGGCTAGACGAAAATACACTTGTGGAATGCATATCCTGTAGCAGATCTATGGTTGTAGCAGGGGTCCGAAATTGCAAAAAGAGGACTAAACATTCGCTGAATTGAAATTCTATGTATACCAGGAGTTCCAAATTCAAGTTGCAAATTGGAGATCAACAATTGTGTTCACATCAACTTCATGCTCATGTTGTTTTTACTTGTTAGTGTCTCATATTTAAGGTGTACCCTGAGCTTGGTATAGGGTTGCAGAGTGGTATGTGTTATCAGCTTGTTTCTCTAACTATCTTACAATTGAAGTCAAGGTTTGTGGTTGGAAATTTGTATTGCGACTATGTGTATTGCAGCATAAGTTTATTATTGTATTTGTATTGAGTCTGCTGGTAAAATTGAGTAGGATCAGTAAACTTGGGCCTTGAATGGTCAAAGAGTATAGTTGTTGATTCATGTGCCACCAAGGATTGGTCATTATTGTGATATGTATAAGTCATACTTATCATCATTAATCAGCTATAACATGGATGAAAATTTCATAAATTCCCTTAATAAATTAGCAGCAGCAGTCAACAAAACCCTTCCCAAGGAAATATTTGTTATGCTACAACAAGGGCAACCAAATGATTTGCATAAAGAACATGAGTTGGGACACAGAATCTTCAAGCTTGAACATATTTGAGATGTATGGGGGTTACACCCAAAGCCCTTCTCAAACTAGAAGAGCTTAATTCACTCCTTTCCGAAGTGGATCAATCAGATGGGAGAAGCTTGATTTGGGCTCTAAAACCAGCCATGAGCACAGCCCAAGTATTTGAGGCACCCTTTTATGGGAGTCAAACTTCCAGTTGCCTCCTGCCTTAGTAGTATTTTGACTTTGGCCACACCTATAGCTCCTTACAGTGATAACATTATGAGGGGAGTCTTCAGGTTGATAGTGGAGACCCTGTTGGATTTGGATCACAGTGAGGGACCTACCTTTGGGAAGAGGCTAGATATTCTAGAATTCATGGCCTCGGTTAAAGTTTATGACCTCATGTTTGAGCTGGAGTGTGATGACTTGATCCTACAAATGTTCCAATGCTTCTTCAGCATTAGGAAACATCATCCTGACACAGTCGTAGCACACATGCAGTCTATTCTGTCATCATGTATTAGGGGTCGTGATGCCATTTGTCGGGAGCTACAGACTAGATTGTTGAGCATATGGAGGAGAGCGCAGTTGGTCTCACCTATTGCTTAATTACTTATAAAACTATGGCAAGGTGGTAAAACGGTGGTTGTTGGGGGAAACCACATAAAAACCAGAGTTCTCAGGTTCAGAGGGTTGAAAGTGGATCCATGATAAAAATGAAGGCGAAGGGGAAGAACTGCAGCACCATGTAAAAGACCTGGGGCACACAGTCATATTCATAAAGAGATGGATAGACTGTAGGTAATGAAGACATTCCTTCTATATGTCAGGATGGGGACTCTTCCTTGTCTTCCTTTTGGATGAGTCCATGGGGTCATATGAGGGGGACCCTGATGAGCATAAGCAGGCATGTGGAGTTGTTATGGCTTACAGACATGTTGAACAGTGTCACATTTGAGCAGTGGTGGACTCCTTTGCAACATTCTGGGTCCATGGGGTCACTATGGGGGAGAGACCCAGGAAGTGTGCATGTGGGCATGTGATTTATTGTGGGGGCATATTTAATTAGGTATGTATGTGTGAGTGAGTGGAGCACAAGCAGGAAGTGTGTGGGATGATGCAATTGTGTGGGGAGGGGAGGTGTGCCTGTCTGCATGGTAGTCCTTTCGGGGAGTGGGTGGAGGTTCACAGTGAGCTTACATGATGGAGAGATGTGGCATTCTGGCAGAATAGCCATTGGTGAGGAGGAGACAGATGGAAAGACGGCTAGTAGGATGGTAGTATTTACAAGCACTTGTCCCAGGAGGAGTTGGAGTATGGCAAGACAACGTTGCAAAGGATTGGTGGGTTGGAGGAGCGTGGAGTTTCTTATCCGGCAAGGGAGATAGCAATGCATCCATCTTTCGATCTACCCATTGATGAGGTGCAAACACAGGTAGTGTCGGCCATCATAGCCACAGCATTCTCAAGCAGCAACCCTCTCCAGGGGTATATAGACAGGGTTTGCAGCATATCTTGCCCACTTTGGCCTATTATAGAGAGAGGGGCCTTCTTCTTCAGGAAGATCTCGTTGATGGACGAGACAGATCAGCATGAGTTGAACATGGACTGGCGGCATCACAGTAGACTTGCTCCATATGTGGGAGTCCCTGCATTTGATTCTTTTCCTCAGATAGATTAGCAGGAGATCATGAGTTGGTATCCTATTGATGGAGTATCATTCTTAGTTCTGGGCACATTTCTGCAAGAGCCCTTAGATGAGAGAGTTGTTGCATGTTTCAGTGGGCCATGGATTGTGGACCGACAATCCATCAATATGTCAGTAGCACTAGCCCATCATCAGCAGAGCAAGATTGACCTCGGCCTAGACCAGAGGTTGGATTGGAGAGAGTAGTTGAGTTGGTATTCGTTTCATGGAGCAGCAGTTATAGCTAGAGACAGTGTGCAGTCTAAGCCATGGGACTTGGGCAATGATTGGCCATGGTGGCATTGGGATCTGGGAGGATTGGTCAATGATATGTACAGTGAGAGATCAGTTTGGGATCTAGGCATTGAGGGGTTTGTTCTCGGTGGTTTGACACAGTAGCATAGCAGCACCCAGTGATTTGTATGGGATCTGGGCATTGGGTCTCAGTTGCATCGGGCCAACAGGGTGGTCCACATATTTGGATTGCTTGAGGGCAAGCAATCTTGGGGCGGAGGATTTGTTATGTTCAAATTTTTATTTTCCTCCATAGTACAGCCAGGGTGGATTTCTAGGACAAGGGATCGCCAGGCCATTAGGTTCGTGTTATCAGGAGTTCCGAGGAGTTTTGAGGAGTTTTCACGGGATCTTATAGCATTCACTTGGCATATTTCATCATCGGCACAATTTGTCTTTCGTTCCGTCGCATTCCGACAACTTTCAAAATTAGCATTATTATGGAGCCTGAATTAATTAGATATGCTCGAGGTAGTATTCCAAGAATATTATTTGATGGAACACCTCAGTTTAATAGCTCGTTGGAACTGGAATAAGGAGATCTTCAGGATGGGATGCTGAGAAGTTATTTATAGTGGCCAGAGAGAGTACCATGGGCGGTTTACCATTTTCCTTAATTAAAAATCACTTTAATTAGTCATTTAATTAAAGGAAAATAATTAATTGGAGGAAAATGACCAAAAGTGACTTAAGTGAAATAAAATTAAATTAAAAGTCACTAAGATAAATTCCATGGAGAATCTTCTAGAATAAAAATAAAATAATAAAATAAGATGCTTCTAAAGGATTGGAGATCTATCCATCAGATCTATAAAAGGAGAAGCAAAGGTCATTTGGAGACATCTTGGATTGGATCATTGTTTGTGTGAGAGGTTTGAGAACTTGGATTCTCTACTTCAGCAGTAGCCCCAACGCGGAAACCCTCGGGTGATTTAGTGAGAGTGGGCAAGCACCCATCTCTTCCCTTGGTGGATCCATTCAAGATTCACATGTTGGAGTGATTGATTGCAGTCAGTTTTGGTGGAGGGTCGGTGTAGCATTGCAACAGATTCGTGAGGCCAGTTCTATTTCAGTTATATCAGCTATTTTATGGTTCTAGCATGTAAACCCTAGTTAATATTATAATAAAGTTGAGTTAATTTTCTGCATTATGGTGTCATGGAATTGCATGTACTTTGCATGTTTTTATTTTACATGGCAATCTTCTGTAAATTGAATGGTGATTTTATGAAGAAATTATGGATGAATTAGTTTTCCAACAAAATAGGTAAAATATTCCGAAAGGGATATTACAGGAATTCCACCGGAGAAGGGATGAGCTTCTCTCTTTGGGAAGCTCTTGTGCTAAGTAGCACAACGTTTGGCTCATCTAAACAACTAAGGCAATTCAAAATTTTGAATGTGCAAATGATGTCAATGCCTCCTCCAAGCCTTCCTTTTATAAGTGTTGACCATGCAAAATTCGTGGGTCCCTCCATCAATTCGATTTGCCCAAGAGAATTTGATTTGCTTTCTTCTCCAATACGCTATATTTGTGGGTCCCATCCTCCACTAGCAACTTAATTTATTCGTTTCTCCTATGTTAGCCGCAAAAAGGTACCTTAAGTTATTTAAATCAAAATTGACAAACAATGTATTTCCCAAACATTAGTTAAATTTAGGAAGGGAAATTACACTGGAAAAGATGATAAGACGGACATGGTAACAAATGTCCATGAGACAAGAAAGTTAGCTGATTCAATTTGTGGTTTCTATGCTAGATGGAAAAAGACAAATCAAGGGCAAAAGTGTTGAAGGATAAAAGACTCAAACATTTGCAAAGGAAAAAGGGAAGTTTAGGAAATGTGGAAGAATTATGGACAATACAGGAAAGATGGTCCTAAAGGGACAATATCAAAAGGAGGAAGAAAGGAAGCTCATATCACCGGAAACGATGGAGGAAGTTGAAGAAAATAAGTCCAAGGAAAGAGGGAGTAAGAGATCTTTACTATGGTTAAGATAGTCTCCCTCCCAGAAGGCCTTTTCATGGCTCCTAAATCTTGTATAGGATATGACTACAATAAATAATAAGATGCAATGTGACATCATGGAAGCATTAGAAACAAGAGCTCGTGACATCATCGTGGGGATCATAGAGGTTAGACAAAACAATCCATGACAATCAAATATGAAGTATATAGCTCTTGGGAACCTCACTGGAAACTGAAGAAAAGGAAGAAGTCATCCAAGACAAGGCTCATCATATATCAAGTCAAAAAAAAATATATGTTGGATAGGGATATGCAACATCCTCAAGATTCTCTATTGGAATCTTCATTGGAAGATTCACCAATCTAGAAAGGAAGCAAGTGTTTCATCACGAACTCCATCCTGTGGAATTCATGGGTGATGGTATGATGACATAAAGCAGATCAAGGGATTCAAGATCTTCTCAATCAAGGAAGCTATTGAAAGTAGCCTAGATGACATGAAGGTAAATGAGGTATGTATGCTTGTATTTAATATTATAATGTCATGTCGTATGGTTACAGGTAATATTGATCACTACTTCTATCCTAAGAAGTATGTTCCAAGGAAAAGGAACTCCTCCTTTGAAAGGATGCTGATAGGCATAGTTCACACTAGATAAAATCAACATAATATGTCCTCATATGGAGGATGAGATGATTGAATACAATTAAGGAACTCTGGTTGGAAGCTCCTCGGAAAGGAATGTGTGAAGAAAGAAAGGAAGAGATCGTAAGAAGTGCAACCATGGTAAAGGCAATCAACATCCTTGAAAACCAAGAAGACTTGACTGGAAAATATCTGGGAAAGATATGTAGACGCTGATGAAAGTCTGAAAAAGATGAAGACCCTTGACAGTGAATATCTTTAGAAGATGTGTCAACATATGTGAAGGATGTTGATACCTACAAGAAGATGTCATGATGAAATACCGTCACTAAGGTAATTTTTTATTTAAGTGTTCATGTCTATAATTTAATAATATCTGGATGAGCTTATGCAAGGCTGACAAAGGGAAGTATATATCTTCCACCGTTTACAACCATATGGAAGGATGAAAGATCCTTGAAAGAAATATGGTATGGAGATAGCAGCGTGACATGAAGCTAGACTAGATGAGAAGACTAATGAATCACTCTCCGACGGAATGATGACAGGACTCGTGGATGAAAGTGATGGATGGTTTGCGCCCTATGAAGAGGTCCCAAAGATGAAGAATCCTCAACAAAGAAGAAATTCATGACATCGAAGGAAGGAGTCCTTCAGAGCTGCTGGATGTCCCATTATTTTCCTGAAGAGCTACTCCAGGTCCCGGATTAAGAGGGAGCCTGGAATTAAGTTTCTTACTTGGAAGAAACTTGGTAATTCCTAAGCCGAGAGGGAGCTTAGGTACATTCCTTGTATAGGAATGAGTACATTCCTTGATGGAATATGTCCTCCTTAAATGAGAGGGAGAGATAGACACATCATTTTGATCTTCACTTGGGAAGACAGAATGGAGGATTGGGTAATCATCTGGCATCTGATGCTCTTTGAGGATGTATTAGGTCATCCAATATAAGAGTAGTAGTGGAAGAGCCGATATTCTTTGAGGACTGGGAATCCAAGATAAGAATAGTCCTGGACATACTCTGAGTGAACCCGAGTGGGGTATGTTCCAAGAGAGACAATGATGAAGGTGTATATTAATCCTTCGGGTTTAAGAAACATAATCAAGATCTCATGGGGAGGGAGGGAGGGAGGGGGGGGGAGGTGGGAGGTGGGAGGGGGGGGGGGGGGGGGCGGGAGGGGGGGAAGGGGAGGGGGGGGGGGGGGAGGAGGAGGAGGCAGACCATGGTGACCCTGTAGCCATCTCAAAAAAAAAAACTTATGATCTGTCTGACTGGATACAACCAGATTTCTTCTGCAAAATTCTGACCAGAATGCTTTATATTCTATTATGTGACTAATTATATATTGTTTCTGTTCTGCAGCCTGAACATTCATGTAAAAAAACAGAAAGGATCACTTCATGGCACAGTAAAAGTACCTGAGGCCGTCCAGCAACTTGAGGAGCCTTGAGGACACACCAGTCAGAGGAGGCTCACGTGCCCTCTAGAATTCCTAGCAGTCTTATAGGAGCTTCTGGGAGAGAGAGGGACCACGTAGGGTTTTGAGGAGGGCCAACGTTATAAAAGGAGGGAGAGCCATCTCATTTGGCATGATTGATATTGTTGATTTTGAACTGAACCATACTTGAACATTGTTGTTTAGTTGGTCTGCAGCACTGTTTAGTGCGACTGAGTGTCTTCGGTTGGAGATCTCACCCTTGGCCCCGGGGGACTTCGAGTGCCTGCTCGGGCAAGGTTTTTCTTCAGTCTTTAGCAGGAGATTTGTAGGTGTTTTGTTGGGATTTTTTCTGAGGAGCTGAGCTTCGTTGGGTGATTGCGCAGTCCTTGGAGGGAGGACGCAGTTTGAGTTGGAGCTGTTCAGTGGTAGAGATTTCTGCAGGAGATTCAGGCCTATTCCAGTGTGGAGGTTCAACGTTTATCATTTGGTGAGTTTCCTGAGGAGTTGTGGCCCCATTTCAGTCTATTTCAGTTGGTGTCTACGCAGTTCTTGGAGGGACAACGTTTTTTTAGGAGGAGGGTTTCTGGGGGTGATTTTCGGAGGTGGTCCATTTTGTATATGGTTTCTGGGTTTTGTTCGGGGTGGTGAGTTCAGGTGTGCAAGATTTTTCGGCTCAGTGGCCGGGGGGATCGACCCCTAGCCGGTTCCTTCCGGCGGCCGGTTTACGACGGTTTCTTCCTAGCGACTGGATCTGGTTTCAACGCCTTGACCATTTCTGTTTTACGAGGGTTCTTCACTTGCCTTGAGCAAGGATAGGTGCATTTATTCTGATTATCCATTGTATCTCATTATATTCTCAGATTAATAAAATGGCTTAGCATTTCCGGCATTTTTATGTGTATTTGCGTTATGTTCTATTTTCGGCATTTCCTATATTGTCGTATGCTTGTATTGTTGTCTATTTCCCATTCGGGATATTACAGTGCTATCAGAGCATAGTTCTGGCTCAGCCTGTGGAGCTGGCTATCTATGGAAAATATGAGGATCACAATGCCTACATTCTTACCTGAAGTACCGAGGCAACATGGTCGTATACCTCTTGAATATTATTTCAAAGAATGGAAGTCCATGGGGGAAGACTTAAAAGCAATTTTGCCCTTCAAAGATTATTGTCAGCTCAGAGAGGATGGAGTTTCTAGCATACAGAGTTCAGATTTGCAGCGCACAATGGGCAGATTCCATCTACCGACATTTGACGGATCATCCAGGCGCTCAGAGGAAGCTTGGGTGGACAAGTTGGATACCTCTTTCCAGCTTGACCGAGTATCGGAGAGGGAAACCATTAAAATGGTTACCTCGCACTTGGAGGATGAGGGAACACAGGATTGCAGGGAGTCCAAGGTTACACCTAGTGTGACACAGGATTCACTCTCAATGGAGACCTCCTTGGTCGTGTCGATTGATGTGGTAGTGGAGAAGGTAGAGCCTACCCCAGTAGAGCCATCCATTGAGGTGATGACCGGAGTCGTGTCCGAGTCTTCAGGTGGTAGTAGCACACGACAGATGGGTGAGGCGTTAGGAGATATATCCATCTTCGATGAGGCACTAGCAGGTACAGAGGTATGGGATGATGGTCGCAGACAGCGGTATCATCGGCTTCAGACGGACCTTCGAGTTTTGAGAGAGAAGGCCACGTCAGTACGGGAGGCCATTTTGTTGCAGGACCAAGAGCTGGAGGGCATGAGAGTGACTTGTGCCAAGTCGGCGGCCAAGTTGGTCCGCATTGGGGAACCACTAGATTCCCTGATGGTACAATCAGAGGGCACGTTGGATCGTCAGATCATTCCTCTTCAGCCATGCATGGATGGGACTAGCAGTGTTGTTGGGTCATCTCTTCCCGTTGGAGAGAGAGAGGCAGAGCCACCTAGTCAGATCTCATATGTTGACTTGGATAGCGGTATGAGACGATCAGAGTTGCACAGGGTACAACATCCACGTGTTGAGGTTGGATGGCGAGAGATTCTGAGTTGGTACTCGGTGGAGCGGGCTATGGAGATAGTGAAGGATCCGAGTGTAGCTCAGCAGGATTTTCTATGCATGGGGAATACAGGAACCCCAGATTGGCATTGGGATCCAGGTGGGATCACCTATCGTTTCCCAGGCAGGTCGGCTGACTATGTCTTGGAGAGTACAGTTGGCCTAGTAGTAGAGCATGTGCGGTTTCGGTCAGCTCCAGTGGCCAACCAGTTTATGGGCAGACTCCCTAGGTTGTCTTGGCATGACATTCATGCACGGGATCACGGGGTGGTCAGCACACCTTGGCAGGAGCTTGTTGGAGGAGGTGGCATTGGCAGGCCACTAGATGGCACCTTGTATGGGGCCAAGGATTCTTCACCTTTGTGTGGGGCACAGAGGACGCAGCGGAGCCGAGCAGTGGTGGTAACACTACTGACCCATAGGGAGATTCACTTCTCGGACCCCTCGAGGAGGATTTACAGTGATGATCCATTTGTCGGCGGGTATAGTGATGCGACGGTGGACATGACGATACCGATTGGTGGTAGTCCGATATGTAGAGGCACGGCTCTAGGACATCACATCCATGGATGTGTGGGAGCCTCTAGCAGTGATCAGTGGACTACTGGTGGACATGGAGCTACATGGTGGTGTACCGTAGTGTGTGGGACTGCATTGTGGAGTAGGAGTGCCCTACATCACATTGAGAGCACGCGAGGAGTGACCGATTCCTGGACACAGTCAAGGCACGAGACGGTACAGGGTGGTACAGCAGTAGCATGGGGTATCCAGCAGTATTCAGGGGTATGCCTTAGTGTGCAGTGGCATGTTGAGGAGTACATGGATGACCGGTGGCTTGCGAGGGCGTACGGCGCGGCACAGCAGGGTCTTAGAGTATTACATCCAAGGAGACTCACAGACAGGGACACTGGGCTTACCTTTGGGGGTATTTCACCCAGGATTGATGAGGAGACAGAGGAGCGATACTTGATGGTATCTGTGGGGACTCACACATCCAACACTCTTCTACATCACTCATGGGCACAACTGATTTTGTTGTTGTCCTCGGGCACTTTGGGCATGAGCAGCAGGGTCCGTGAGGCACACCCAAGATATTTGGATGGCCCTCAGCACACTAGGCGAGAGACTTCTCAGCAGTGGCACTGGGTCAGTACGCTAGTTGACAGCCACAGTTTAGGGGATGAGATAATCCTCTGCAGTGGTGGCACATTAGTCATTGTTGAGCCTATGCTTGGGGAGCGGGTCATGAGGGAGACATGCATCATTCTTCCCTCAGTGCATGTTGAGATCATGCATGAGCAGAGGATACTGGGTTCCGTAGAGATAGCATTCCAGCATGCGTCTAGACTCCAAACATTGTATCGACACTTCATCAAGAGGGTGGATGGCATATTCACTACAGATGAGGTGGTGGAGGTAGAACAGGAGGGCCTTTCTCCTGTATGCCAAAGTGAGGACTCTTCTTCATATGAGTCCATAGGATCAGTTGAGGTCACTTCTGGGGAGCGAGAGCAGTCACACAGAGATGGAGACAGTAGACCATAGCTGCGTTCCAGTATACAGGGTGAGCAGTCAGGGGACTCTATGGGAGATGCCCTAGGCGATGAGACACTTGTGACGATCCGGTCGGAGCTATATGTGATGGAGCCTGAGTCAGTAGAGGAGGATGCTATGCACATCATGCATGATGGTCCTTTGAGGGAGAGCCAGATGGAGGCTCACATTGAGTCGGTGATGGATATGCGGCTAACCGCGGGGTCAGCCATTGAGGAGGAGCAGTCAGATGCATTGACACTGAGTACAGTGACGACAGTTGCAGATCCATATCCTCTAGAGATGTTGGAGGTTGATGGGATTGTTATGCAGGGGGCTATTAGACAGCAGGAGCTGTTGGATATGGTGGAGCATTCATCTTTTGGCCGACACATTGATGAGATACAGATAGATGTACATACATTCGGTCGAGTTGCAGTACTTTCAGTGAGTAGTACTCTCGAGGAGTACATTGATGGAGCTTGCAGCATATCTTGCCCACTTTGGCCCATTATAGAGAGAGGGGTTTCCTTCTACAGGCAGCTCTCATTGGCAGACAGGGCAGAGCAGTGGGAGTTGATTACGGGTTGGCGACAACACTTCAGGCGTGTTCCATATGCAGTTGTTATCGCTACATCAGATTCTTCCTTCTAGGATGGACTGGCGGGAGATCATGAGTTGGTACCCTCTTGATGTTATGGTATTCTTCGGAGGGAGCACAGCGGAGCAAGGGCCCATGGACATAGCACATGTTACAGATTCCAGCTGGCAGGGGGACACAGGTCATCATTTCTTCAGCACCCCATCCCGATTTCAGGGGAGTAGGATCAGCATGGGATTGAGTCAGGACTTGGACTGTAGAGAGGTGAGGAGTTTGTATGCAGTTGGTGGGGTAGTATATGCAGTTACAGGTGTAGTACAGCATGAGCCTGGGAGCATTGATGCCAGTTGGTGGTCTTCACCCCTGAGAGCATCAGTTATAGCTAGAGATAGTGCGCAGCCTGAGCCGGGGGACTTGGGCGATGATTGGCCCTGGTGGCATTATGAGCTGAGAGGACTGTTGGTCAGTGAGAGATCAGTTTGGGATCCTGGCATTGAAAGGACCATTCATGTCAGGGTGATGCAGAGGTCGGAGAGGGTTCAGTGGCAGATCTGGGACCCAGGCTCATTTTGCGGTGTTAGTGGGGAGCATCGGCTAGAGAGGAGGCTTGTTCAGGCATTGTTGGAGGACAAGCAGTTTTTGTCGGATGAGAATGCCACTTGGGAGAGCGAGGAGATTTTGCAGCATCCATCACCTTAGTTGCTTGAGGACAAGCAACATTTTGCCGGGGGAGACTGTAATATTCCTAATTAGCAACAGCTAATTGGAATATTTGATTTTTGTATAGTTTGCCGACTATAGTTAATTAATAAATAAAAGTGAGAAAAGGGGTCTAACTCACTTAAACAAAATAAAGTGTTTCCCTAGTAGAGGCAACGTTGTAACTTAAGGGGGAGCCTTGGGGGTCCACACCACGCATGAGAGGAGGCTCACGTAGCCTCTAGGAGTTTCTGCGCAGTCTTATGAGGAGCACGTGGGAGAGAGAGGGACCACGTAGGGTTTTGAGGAGGGCCAGCGTTATAAAAGGAGGGAGAGCCATCTCATTTGGCATGATTGATATTGTTGATGATATTGGAGTTGGAGCTGAACCACAATCATTCGAAGCACGGCGAGTACATTTAGTCGGTCTGCGGCCTTTGTTTAGTGCGGCGGGTGTCTCAGGTCGGAGATCTCACCCACAATGGCCCAGGGACTTCGAGTGCCTGCTCGGGCAAGGTTTTTCTTCAGTCTTTAGCAGGAGATTTGCAGGTGTTTTGTTGGGAGTTTTTCTAAGGAGCTGAGCTTCATTGGGTGACTGCGCAGTCCTTGGAGGGAGGACACAGTTTGAGTTGGAGCTGTTCAGCGGTAGAGATTTCTGCAGGAGATTCAGGCCTATTCCGGTGTGGAGGTTCGGCGTTTATCATTTGGTGAGTTTCCTGAGGAGTTGTGGCCCCATTTCAGTCTATTTCAGTTGGTGTCTGCGCTGGTCCTGGAGGGACAGCGTTTTTCTAGGAGGAGGGTTTCTGGGGTGATTTTCGGAGGTGGTCCATTTTGTATATGGTTTCTGGGTTTTGTCCGGGGTGGTGAGTTCAGGTGGTCTGCCGATTTTCAGCTCATTCTGGCAAGGGGATCGGCCCCTAGCTTCAGTTCATTCCCGCAGCAGCAGTTTACGGCAGTTCCTTCCAGCAGCTGGGATGCAGTTTCTTTTAGCAGCCATTTCCTGTTTTTCTGAGAGGGTTCTTCACTTGCCTTGAGCAAGGATAGGTGCATTTATTCTGATTATCCATTGTATCTCATTATATTCTCAGATTAATAAAATGGCTTAGCATTTCCGGCATTTTTATGTGTATTTGCGTTATGTTCTATTTTCAGCATTTCCTATATTGTCGTATGCTTGTATTGCTGTCTATTTCCCATTCCGGATATTACAGAGAATGACCAAGTACCATTATGAATACCTCCCTAGTTAAGAGGGAGTGCTGAAAAGTGTAACTAGGTTTGGTCTTCATAATGACATGTAATTATGATTTTATGTAAATAAGTGACAAAGGAAAATAAAATGTATTTATTGTATTACTTGAATCATAGGTTTCATGAGCAAGAATATTATAGGTCAAAGACTTTTTCTTGATGTCTTTAGGATTTTGTCATCTTGTCATAAATATAATTAGAGTCATGTAAATGAAGTCATGGTACACTTAGAAGTTGTCTATTAGCCCTCCAAAGACAAGCACAGTCCTCTTGAAAGTCAGCCTCCTAAAAAGTGTGAGAAGATCCTCATGTCGGCTCACATAAATATGACATGTTGGTTCACTTGCTCATGTCGGCTAATATTGATGACCGAATTACTATATAAAGGAGGCGAAGGTTTTTGCATTTCCACAGTCAAACAGTTCACATCCCTGTATAGTTTCGGTGATGGATTACAGCAAGACGGTTCGGTTGATGTCAGATGGAGAGCAGCAATGATTGGTTCGGTCCTCAAGTATCTCGGATCTCTATTTTAGGGTGAATCACCACAGTGAAGTGACAACAAAGGCATGTATCTGTGGAAGAGACAGCGAGGGAGCAAAGATAGAAATGGCATACATCTGTGATAGGGGCAGCGAGGAAGTATAAGGACAGCGAGAGCATATACTCAAGATAAGCTCGAATTGCAATCCTAGGATACCTCTGTAATTCTCGGTGGTACATAGCCTCAGATAATTTCAATGATCTTGGTACAGTACTAATAGTCTCTATGATGCAACAGTGCTAATCACAATGATGAATGTCTCTATATATACTCCATGAAAGGCAGCAGTGAAGATAAGATCTCGGTGTCAAGAAAGCAGATCTTGATTTCAAGACAGCAGTGAAGATCTTAGTGGAAGAAGAGGACTGTCAAAGAGAGCGTGTGTCTTGGTCTTGGAGTGGCTACTTGGTCAAGGTCTTGGTCTTGGTATTCGCCAATTGGAATCTCTATAAGAAGAATTTTGTGCGGGTTTTCCTCTCAAAGAGTGAGAGGTTTTGGCCCTGGCTCATAGCCTACATGTTATGTCTCTTGTCTACTTATGTTTATGTATTGGTTACTATTTGATGAAGAAAACACTAATAAACTAAGAAGAAAAGATCCTAATCTAAAGAAGTTAAAAGCGTTCACAAACAGTCACTAATGAAGAGAAATCTCCTAATGACAAATGCCCTATATTTCTCAACAAATGATGCATCAGCGTACAAAGGGATTGGTTTAGGGGTGTTGTGGCCTAATTCCACACCTAAGGCTAGCATGGAGAAAATACCTAACTCCACTTGGTGTGGCCTTGGGGCAAGTTGTGAGTTGGGGTTGTCACCCAATTCCCAACTCCTCCGTCTAGGCTCTCCCCTAGATGAAGCCAAGGGTTAGTGAGAATAAATAAGTTCTAGGAGATGAAAGATTAGTTAATCAAGAGATACATCAACCATCAAATTAAAACATGCAAATACTTCAACGAGGAAATGATATAACCATGAGCATGTAGAGATGATCAAATATGCAAAGCAAATAGATAAGCAATGATATCAACAAGAGAGAACCTTTGCAAGAATTGAAATGATAAGACTAGTGCCAAATAAATAACTTGAAAAAGATAAGTGCTCGTGGAAGGAATTTTTACTTGCAAAGTAAGGACATGTAATGGAAGACAGCAAGTAAAGATACAATTGCACTTGAAATACAAAGTATGTTCCCATGAAATATACTTGAAGGAAAAGTTGAACCAATGAAAGATACTCCAAGATAATTAAATAGGCTCCAAATGCTTCAAGATACAGAAGTGAACTTCAAATGAAATGCTCCAAGTAAACCCACAATACTTGCAAAATGTGAAATGCTACTTGGAAGGTAAATGACACTTGTAAATAAAACTTGATCTTCAAGATAGCATAAACATGAAATGACATTGTATTGATGCGATGATGCTCTTGGTTTATTTTATTAGGCCTATTCTACCTGTTGTATCTTAAGAGACAATCCCTCGGTTGTGAAAGGAATCAGTGCTTAAGAACATTTTAAAAGTGTGTCACAGGAATGATTTTATCATGAGGTCTTTGTTCTATCCCTCTGGGAACTAGTTTTCTAAAACCCTTAATGATCTAGAATAATAAAAGATTTCACAATGCCATTCACTACTAATATCTGAATGGAAAGAAGAACTACAGGGGAAACTCAAAATGATATGCTGAGGAGCAGAATCTACCACTTTAAAGTTTCAGAGGAAATTCATGGAGAGAGAGGAAACTTCGAAATAATATGATGTAAACACAGAATCTATTACTTTAAAGTTTCATCAGGGGTTTGTGAATAGAGGGGAAACTCAAAATGATATGCTGAGGAGCAAAATCTAGCACTTTAAACTTTCAGAGAGAATTGGTGAAGAGAGAAAAGTTGGAGTGAAGAAGCGCAAATTAAGGTTATTTAACTCTTACACAGATGCAATTAAGAGACCGACTACTACATTACTTCACTTCATTCAAAGAGGAAGGGACACAAAATGGCACAAGAAATACGAATCAACATCAACAGTGGTAGGAAACTTGCTGCTACTTTCATTTACCAATCAAAAAAAGAAGTACAAAATGTAATCCCCAAGAGGTCCAGAACTCGGAACCCCCCTTCTTCACTCTTTCTCCCTTGCTTAAATACAAACAAAAACAGTTTGTAACTACTCGAACTTCTTGAAACTCCTAAATTGCCTAAACTGTTAAACGATTGATTACATTGCAATCGAGGACACCATTGTGGCTTCGATCTTAACAAAGAAAATAGAATACACTTGGAATAATCCTTTTGCTGACTCTGATTTGTTGCTAATGTGTCCCTCCGAAGTTCTGAGGTGTCCTTTCTCGTTATGATGCGATAGCTGCACAGTTCTGCAACAACACCCCTGTGCCCGACTTGCCCTAGCTTTCGTGCTTCTAACAGTGCCACCATTTGCTCTTCTGCCTGACTCTGCCTATGTCTTTGTGCGTTTTGGCTGTGATGTCCCAATAGTCTGTATAAACGCATCTCCACCAGACTCTGCCCATGCTTCTGCGTTTCGAACACTGTCATCATGTCACGTGCTACCCGACTCTGCCTCTTCTACGCGTGCCTGCGGTGTTCAGACCTTCTTCCGTTATCAAGGCGTTTCACCGACTTTACTTTATAAGCCTCCTTTCTTCCTTCGATGTGATTTAACACACGAAGATGACCTACTTCCGGATCAGAAAACCTTCGGAATTCACCTTTGAAACCGCGTCGCATCCACCTGCACATCGCACTTCGGAGACTTTCGAAATTATTTCTCGCGGTTATCCTTTAAAATTCGCAACTTGCGACTTGCAATTTGGCCCCACTGCATCGCATATCGCACTTCGGCCCATTTAACATTTTACCTCCGCACTTATTCTTTAAAACTTACGATTTGTGATCGGGCCCCACCGCATCGCATATCGCACTTCGGCGAATTTAATGTTTACCTCCGCACTTATTCTTTAAAACTTGTGATTTGCAATCGGGCTCCACTGCATCGCATATCGCACTTCGGCGCTTTTAACATTTACCTCTGCGCTTATTCTTTAAAACTTGCAATTGGCAATTTGTGATTTTATCTCTGCCGTTTATCTCTCCGTTCCAGTTCTACGCTTTGATCCCAACCATCCGTTTTTCCCTTTGTGCCTCCTCCAACTCTCTTAAGTATTCAAGGGAAATGCGCCCTTTCTCCGCTTTTGGGAAATTAGTTTGTTTGCTCCACAATGTAACCCTCCTGAGCTTATCCGGTGTCCTGCCGCGCTGGTCCCTCCTGAGCTTGCAAATGAGCCCGACTCAACCCTGTTCGACGTGCAATGCTCTGAATGCGCCCATCGGTCTGGCTCTTGAACTATTATGCACGTGAATGAGCCCGACTTGACCCCTCCTACATGCTTTTCTCTTTGTTGCTCCTCGGGCTTAGATTACACCTCCAATGCTGCCACTTCCTTGATTTTGGTTCTGGTGCACCTGTGATGTCGAATCCTCATTGAGCTTGTGGTTATCTTTTCGAGCATATTACAAGTCTTTTTTGAAATTTTAACAATTGTTCCTCAATAACCTTGAACTGCTCAGAACATCTCTTGACTTTTAGTTGAGTCAAATTAGGCTACAACACTACCTATTCTAAGTTGAGACTTCCTCTTTAAACTTTTACCCTTTTAAGGATAGGGATGGTGGCAAGGGACCTCAAGTGGAGAAGCTTAGCTTCATTAATGAGTATCCACCTAGTCCCTTAAGTCTACCCATGTGTTAGCACTCCAACGCTGCACAAGTCGAACCTGAATTGCCTAGTCATGTGTACCTTTCTCACAAACTTGGGAAAATAATATCAAGGATGTTGATTTGTGTATATGCGGCGATCTTCATAATGTATAATTGAGTCATTGTGTATTTATAAAGCATATTTAAATGCTAAGGAGTCAAAAGAGAATTATTTTTAGTCAAAGTTCCATTGTGACTTTCAAAAGGACGATATTTGAATTTTTGAAATGTAAGTTTTGGCTCCAAAAAGTAAGGTCTGTCTCCTCCTAATCAAGTCGACACACTTGAATGTTCTAGACGACTCCATAAGATCAAGTCGGCTTCCTAAATGCACAGGTCGGCTCCAACAAGGGGCACGTCCATTCAGCCTAAGAAACAACTATATATAGGGCCTATTTGCCCCTCCAAAAGACACACTCATAGGCTCGCATTTGTGGTGTATATGGCTCGCATCTACTCTAAGAAGTAGCTCGCATCATCTGAGGCATCTTCGACCTACTCCAAGGTTTTATAGGCTCACATCTATGGTGTATATGGCTCGCATCTGCTCTGAGAAATCGCTCACATCTATGGAAGGATAAGCCTATAATTCATATTTGTGGAAGGCTAGGATTTTGGAAGTGCAGGATCATGAAAGTAGTGCAAGATCAGGTGACTTGACTAGGAGGATGAACAGTAGACCAGGTTTGACATAGTTAGACTAAGATGTATCTCTGTTGAACTAAAAGAATTTTGTATTGAAAAAGGTTGTTAGGTTTTTCCTTTCAAGGGTTTTCCCAAGGTAAATCTCTTATGTTTTTTGTCCATCTGTCTCTTTATAATTTCACTGTATTAATGTGTTATATGGTTGATGTCTTTCTATATAATTATTGAATGATGGAATGCTAGTAAGGATGTAAAAAGATCAAAGATAATTATTAGGTTGAAAGACATTATAAAATCAACATGGTATCAAAGCAAAAGGTGAGAAATGCAACCCTAGAAAGAAGAACGAATCTTTGTAGTTCAAGATCGAACCTCTGTGGCTTTATTGTGTGAAATGGTAGCCAAATTTTTGGTATTAATCCAAATAGCATAATCCTGTAGCATGATCTATGGTCCATTGTTGTTGCAATTTAAGATGTTTGTGTGAGATTTCAGGAAGGTCAAAATTCTTGGGTTGATCCAAGGTCAAATTCAAGATAGAAGCTTCTTCCAACATCTTTTGTTCTTACCTCAATTAAGGGACCAAAAAATCAAAAGGAAGACAAGTTGATCCAAAATTCTCAGCAAGAAGGGACTTTGGACCAAATCTATGAAGATCAAAGAAGTCTACTGAAATATAATGGCATCTCTGAAGTCGGAATTAGATCTTTAATCAAGTTATAACCTATTGCCTTACCGAGTTGTGCTTTAGTCCATTCATTTGAGAAATTCCACATCTCTCTTCTTCGTGATTCATGGTCCAAGAGGAAGGAAAAGAAGCCTGAGCTTCTAATGCACACAATTCGGGATTATGATCCAAGCCCAGATATGGTTTTGTTCCGAGCCTATGGTTCCTTGTTGGTTGTTCTATCACAAATTTGACATCTTGTGATTGAGAAGTCAACCTGATTTCAGCCCTTAAATAAAAGGAGACGAGACCTAATATATAGTCGACCTGATATTTGTAAGAGATTACAAGAGAATTGACCTGGTACATAACCCTATATATCTAATATGCACTATTGCCTCGAAAGAAATGATCAAGGTCAAATATGAGATAAGCCTAAAGCTTGATGCTCGAGCGACCTTGTTGTGCATGCAAATTATGATCAAACGAGTACAAGGACCAAGAAGCCAGAGAACTAGATTGCAATATAGTTTCTACCATTAGGTTGCATTCATAAATTTTTGGTTCGAAGGATGAAATGAAAAATATATTGTGACATATCTTATGAAGAAATTAAAGTATGAAAGGTATTAAGGTTTGTATAAGACCATGGTAAAGAATAGTGGTTGTTGTCCTTAAATGGCAACCAAAAGTCTATCTTGAATGTTGTTTTGTTCCTATCTATGACATAGATGTTTTTGCATTTGATGGTCATCCCTCTCTAAAACCCTTGTTGATCAACGTGTAAACTTCCTCTAGTATTGCTCAAGAATTGTTGAAGAATCTGTGAACCAAGAAGGAAGGTAAGTCTCTTGCAAGACATGGTGAATGTGAAAGCATTTGTAGCTTTGAGCTTTTGATTAAAAGGTTTGCATATATCCAGGGTTAAGAACCCTAGTTAAACACGTGTACGCTAAGGTATATAAATGAAACCTTAAGATTGAAGTGGTCTTCGAGTTGACATATTGAGCTTTGTATCGTCACTCGAATTCTCACTTGATGTATTCTTGAAGGAACTTTTTCTAATATAGACTCTGTGTACAAAAGTACTGAAGATATAAATCTAAGAAGTCATCAAACTCATTGATCATGACAAGATCATTAAGCCAAATCCTTCCTCAAGGTTGAGGATCTAAGTAAATCTCAAATCTAGTATTGTCATGGAAAAGAACCTATTGATTGGCAAAAGAAGTTGATGACATATATGTTGATGATATGAGGGCTTGTTTCATCTCTGTTATAATAAGGCAAGAGTTATTTAATAATGATGAGGATCGTCATTCTAGGGTTTTGGTATTTAACAAGGGGTTATGAACCCTAGTATACAAAGAGGGTTGAACAAGAAATCTCGTGTATTGAACGTTTCTGTCGAAAAGGAGAAAACCCTAGCCTCTGGATGAAAGAAATGGCATCAGGATGGTGACATGGATGAGGTGCACGATGAATACAAGAAGTTTAAAGATTAAGACGGAGTTGATATCCTCTCAAAATATAAGTATCTATCTTTTGTGATTATTACTGTTGTTAATTAGATAGTCTCTTGTCACTGAATTCTTTGCTTAACTATGATTGTTCTTCCATGGCCTCCCTGTTAGGAGTACAGGTACATATTGAAGGCTACCAAGGTTTTTGGCAGCAAATGGAAGAACAGAGCAAGGTTGCGACTGAGAGACTCTTTGTGATGAGAGATATTGCAATGGACAAGATCTAGACTCAAAGGGAGCAGAATGCCAAGACAAAGTATGACTGGATAGCATAAAGTACAAAGCTAAGGATCATTTCAATATGAGGGAAAAGTCTATGAAATAATGTCATGTCATGTACACTTCTATTGAAACTTTATTGTATTCATGATTTATGATCTGTTGGATGCAGAGAGCGCCTTCTTTGATGGAAAGAATGAGATGGAAATCAATTGAAAAACCCTTGCCAAACTTACCATAAGCCTTCAAACACAAAGATTAGTGTCAAAATCAATTCTAAAAGCCAAAAATGAGCCAATGAGGGACTGCGACCTAGGGCTAGAAGGCCTCAAAGGCCTGCAGCTAAGAGGATTAAGGCCTCTAAGGCCTAAGGCCAAGAGGCAAAGCCCTCAAAAGGGTTGTTGCTAGAGATAAAAATCCCCTAAAGGGTTGCATCCAAGGAAAAATGGGCCTCTAAATGGGCCTCTAAGGCTTGCGACTAGCAAGATTTCGCCTCAAAAGGCTTGCGGCCAACCCTAAAGACGCTAAAAACCCACACGACACCCCTGCAAAACTAAATAATGTTAGTCTTGTCCAGAAATTCACTGAAATACCAACTCTAGAAACCCTCCAAGGGTTGTGGCCTTCCTTTACTGGCTGGACGTTGAGCAAATGAGGTTTGGAATGGCTAGATCTAGCCCTCAAAAGCTTGGATCAGACCCTCACACTTGGACATCTTGCTTCTTTGGGATGGATGGCTTCTCTCGAGGCTAAGAAACCCTAACCGTTTAGGCTAGGTGAGGCTAGGGCTCTCCAAAATTTGATTTATGCTTCAAATCCTTGAGTTATCACCTGCACAAATGAAAAATAGAAAGCCCAAATTTCCAATATATACAAAATTTCAAATAAAAACCCCAATACTATACAAAATAGAAATAAGGGGATAGTATTAAAATACAAGGGTTGGAGGAAAATTTTATTTACAAATATTTACAATATTTACAAAAATAAAATTGTTCTTATTAGCATATTAAATCTTTGTAACACAAGTAAATAGATGAGAGATTTTAAATAAAGTTTAAATTTTGGCAAAACCCTCTTGCATCGAAATATTCATTAGATAAAAGACTTGGAATCAAACAAAGTGTTATCCCCTCACAGTGTGTGAACTTGGGGTTTAAGGGCTAGAGCAACCTGTAGCTCAATGCACTTCGAAAAATAGATATTAGATCAAAAGGAATTCCATTAACAAAAGAGATCTAGAAATCTAGAGATACCTACCAGATCCCCTAGACCCAGCGTGCTTCCTCTAGCCCAACACTTAAAGCAAGATACTTGTGCTAATAGATGTTCCTACTAGTGGCAATTGAAATAATGACCATGCAATATAATAGCTCAAAGCATATAAAAATAAATCATCTAGCACACATCATAGATCAGCAAATGAGAGACACCACGAATTGAAACACCAAAGTCAATGCTTTTATTACAAAATCCAATATATCCTTGCTCAGTACAAAAATTTTCGATCTAGTTAGATCATTGATGTTGCAATGAGGAGTTTGATAGCTTCCTTATATAGAAAAAATGAGAGGGAATAGCCCCTCGAAGTGGAAATAATGGCTAGCTTGACTTGATCTTGGTGCATAACGGCTAGTTACTTCTTGATCCATGCCAAAAATCAGACCTTGACCCTTGATCTTGAAAATTTTCGGATTTGTTGATGAAGGCCTTAATCCTGGTACAAAAAAAACATTCCAAGTACTTTTCCTTGAAAATTGATCCTTGACTCAACCACCATGGTCCAAAGACTTTATTTTTCTCAAAATTTCGACTTTTCCTTTGCTGGAGGACCTCATAAAATTGATTTTTTTTGGACCCACGAATTTTTTCTCCAAAATTTATTTTTTCCACTTGGAGGGTAATTTATTTTCCCCTCATTATATTTTTGGGATAATTTCTAGTTTAATTTTATTTTTATTTTTTGCCAGAAATTAAAATTAAAATGACTCAAGAGGGGATTAATTATTTTTCCACCCTCTCAGTGTATCATAAAAAAAAATATTAGCCATGGTGTCTAAATATGAGTAACCATGCACTAAATTATTCCAAGACACACTTTTCATCAAATATTACAACATCAACCCTTAAAAGGGGTAATACTCAGACATATACCCTTAAGACTCAACCAAATTATGCAACAAGGCACATGATCTAGTATGAAAAATACATAGACTCGATAAACACTAGGACTCACCTAAGACCTCGTCAAATGAATTTCACCCTAGCTTTGGGGTATATCTGGGAGAAAAACTCGACCAATTATCCGTGTTTAGAAACACAAATAATTTGGTGAGGTTAAAAAATTGCTTAGGATAAAATCCTTTGAGAAGAATCATAGGCTTACCTAGGTGTTATTGCATGGCTTAATAGTCATACTCGAATCATTTATAACAATTTTGCAGAATTTGGGATTACAGTAAATTGACCAAAAAAATTTATCCACTGCTCTGTACTCTGCTTCTCGAACTATTGACACAAGTGTGGCCAACATGTCACAAACCCTAGATTTCATTAATAAAACTAAATCACAAATATCAACAATCAAGTTAGCATTCTATCATTTCATATCTAGGGTTTTTTTATTATTCCTTAGAAACTTATATTAATCTTTTACTAGGGTTTTTATTGTAAACCCTAGATACAAACATCCAAAATCCAAAATTAGATATACAACAATTTTGAACAAGCTAGGGTTTCAATCACACCGAAGCACAGACACCTAGGGTTTCATTCCTAGGACCTTACTTTAATTATTACAAGGGTTTTGTTCATAAACCCTAATTCATCAAACCCTAAAAATCTAGGGTTTATCTACAACCTAGACATTAGCAACAAACCCTGAAAGGTTAGGGTTCTATATCCTCAAACCCTAATCATCAATAGAGAAGGATTTAATCATATGTTCTTGGACTTTATTAACAAACCCCAAGTAGGCTAGGGTTTTATTACTATAGACAACATACCCTAAGCATCAAAAAGTCTAGGGTTTTGCAGTGAACCCTAAAGGTTAGGGTTTTACCAAAATGAACAAATGACAAGAGATAGTATGACAAAGGTATATCCAATCTAGTGATTGATCACCCTAACAAGAATCTTTATGATTTAAAAACCCTAATCATGAGACAATTAGTAATATAAAATAAATTTCAAAACAACCGTACCTTTTAATATGAAGAAGACCTACTACAAATTTTTCTACATACCTTGAGTTTCTTCCTTTACAAACCTTGTAGGATTTCCTAATTGAAGTGCTACCACTCATTAGGTATGGCATCAACAGTTTATGTACATGCAACATTTACTAGGAAAAGTATATAAGCACAAGAATATAATCTAGGGTTTTCCATTAAACTTTAGAGAACGATTCTCTAGATATTTTAAGTACAAACCCTTACAAGCCCTGTTACCACTCAAACCAGCAGGGGACCTGTTGACCACTTGAGTGACACCTGATGATTATGTAAAGACTCCATGCCCAAGGATGAACCAGAGGACATTTGTACCATCAGATATCATAAGATAACATCAATTCAATAGAGTTTTTGAACTCTACTTCTATTTCTCAACATCTTTCTCTGATGCACAGATTCCACGCCCTACGGGGAATTGTAATAAGTGACGCTAGTAATGATGAATTTGAGTCAGTATTGAGTCTGTAACAAGCCTAGGATGTTGGGACCCGATTAGCAAGTGAGTACACCTTAGAGCGTTTTTTTTACTTGGTCAATTATTCCTTCTTTTTAGCGGCGAATAATTTTCTCATTGCATTGCCCCAAAGTCGGGGTGACGACTTGAAGGTTGAGCCCCTAACGCATCTCAGAGTCTAGAGTCAATGTATATTACCATACTAGATCACACAAAAAAATTCGTGGAATTTGGTTAGGTCTAAGTAGTGATTTTTTAATTTTTTAGATTTCCCGCAAGTCAAAAATTGCAATCAAAATTGTAATTGAATTGTAATAAGTGTTTCCTATAGAAGTTGTATGGGGTATGAATAATCAAAATTACACCTCTCACCCTCAACTTTCTACTATTACACACTTTGAGAGGTTAAAAATGTGTTTTGAACCCTCAAAACCCACTTTTCCTAAGTTTAGTGGAAAATCTGGCAATTAATTAAGCCAGAAATTAAATAAATGGAGAAAAATAAATATCCACACATGCTAAATGATGTGGAAATGAGGTGGAAAATTATGGAGGAGTTAAAGTGAAGTCTCAAGGTGATGTGGACTCCCAAAATCAAAGAAAGGACATGTGCTCAAATAAAATCGAATTTTTGGCATTAAATGAGAGTTGCTTACTTGGAAATTCGAATTTGTGAAGTTCATGCACATTTGAAAGGATTTGAGAGAATATTTGGTGGATATTTTTGTGTGAAATTGTCCCCACATGGGTTACCAACCATATACACTTGTCATTCCATCATAAAATTCGAATTTGGCACATAAGGGAAGAAGAAAATGATGTTCACTTCTAAGAATCCTTACACTTGGCAATGGAGCTCCACTTATCAAAATTGAATTTGCCTTGAGATCTCCTCCCTCTCACCACTTGGCATTGGGTTCTTCATTGGGATTTGCTCCCAAATTTCTATATAATGGAGCCATGGGCTCTCATATTGTATCATGTTATGAGCTATTGGGCTTGAGAAAACTCTACCATTTTTGTATATCAATAAAATCAAGACTTTGGGGCTTTTAGCAGATGTTCTCTTGGCGTTATGAGGTAATTTCTTTCCATACAGTTGCTATTGTATTTGAATTAGTTTATATGCTTGATCAATATTAGTTTATATTTGTCATCTTGCTTGGATTAATGTCTGCAAGCTATCTTGCATGCATCATTGATTTAGAGTATTATTCTATGAATTAACTTGCCAAGTCATTTTCAGAAGAATGTTTGGTTTATCTATTTCATTATGATGCTCTAATCATTTTGCAGACTGATATTTGTTTAAGTGTGTAGGGAAGATCTATTCGTATTGTGTGCAGGAAATCTATCCGTCCGTAGGAGAAGTCTCAAATAGATCAACTCACTCATAGATTCAAAGCGATCCAAGACTCGACTACTTTCAACACCAAATTTTGCATCAAAGAAAAAAAAAAAGAGAGAGTTTCTCGCTCTTTAGCTACTTGTCATCTATTTCCACTTTTAAAATCTAAAATTTTCCATTTGTAGCGTGTCTTAAAGTCATATTTGCTACTTCAAGATCGTTTCTTTAAACTAGACAATAATGGGGGTTCACTCTCATTCCTTAGGCTAGTGCCTTTGTACATTAATTTGTATTTTAAATCCTCTTTATTTCAGCCTAATGTTTGATTTTCTTTCGCAGCCCGCAAGCTTGAGGGTGAAAAACGAGGAGCTTGAAGAAAAGACGGCAAGAGATAACTGATCCTCCTTGCATGCGAAGGCTTCCATTACTTCAAAATCTAATTTTAGGGAGGCCGTAAGCACCTTTGGGACAGCAGCAAACTTGATCTTTGCCGTGGGCCTTGGAGCCTTGAAAATTTTATATTTTGAAGGTTTTCTCCATAAGTTGTGTTGCCAATTTTTGAGAAGAAAATTAAGCCTTTTTTCCAAGCTCTTTATTCATAGGACCTCCTTTTGAGAACCTTTCTTAAAAGTTGTTTTCTACACTTGTAATCAATAATAAAATAATTTTTTTTGCTTCAGGGAGCTTGGGATATTTTTCCCATGGTATCCCCCTTCCTTGGATGAAGAGGAAGGAATTTCTTGGGTGGATTGATGCATTTTCTAATTTTCGTTTTATGCATGCTAATGAATTAACAACTAATGCACTTTACATCCATCTAACTAAATTTCGATTAAATTAACTTACATGCATGAGCCCCAATGCTACAAACTTGAGCAAAATCTCTTATTTTTATGTATAAGCAATTCGCATGTTTAGCAAAATTCCATTTGATTTAATGATTATGCTTCATGCATGTTAAAGAACCATTGAAGCACCATTTTAATAAGAACTTATTTCATTCCACTTGCCATTAAAATGCTACAACACATATAAGTTTATTTGTTTCTCCCAAAGTTTGTTTTATTATTGCAAGTAAACACCATCTCATCTCTTGTGGAAAATTTGCATGTATTATTTAAATGAAATTTATCCACATTCATTTCACACAAGCAACTCATTAAAACTTAAGCACCATCTCATCTCTTGTGAAAATTTGCATGTATCATTTAAATGAAATTTATCAATATTCATTTCACACAAGCAACTCATTAAAACTTACCTCCAACATAAGTTGGTTGTATAGAATTATCGGGACCCTCTACTCCCCTATTGACTCCTCACTGTGAGATCCACATAATTCGGGCAAGGGTGAGGTCTAAGGATTGAAGAGTTGAATTGAAATATTTGTTGTAGAGAAAGTTTAACTAAAATGAACCAAGAGCACTCTTCATCACATTTCCCTTTTTATGGTTGTTAATCTCATGCAAGTAGTGTGATGCTCACTTTCTAATTTCGCAAAGTTTAATTTCAACTTCAACATATAATTTTTTGGTTGTTTTGAATTATGACAAGATATGTTTAAATATTGAGATTTGGTTATATTTTAATCATTTTATCTTGCAAATATCATGTGCTGACATCTTTTGTTTCCATTTCAGGATTATTGTGTTCTCATCTTTTGAGCATTATTCTTGAGCACTTTATTTAAAGGCACTAGTTGAATGACTTGATATTATTATTGCAAAGAAGCTTATAAAATGTTCATAAATCTTTAAAAGTAATACAATTTCACTTTAACAATTCTCCTAAAAACTCAAAATCTTTAACTTAGTTTTTTCTAATAGGGACCACCCCCCATAGCTAACTTAAGAGATAGCTTAAACGGAGAGATTTGGGAGTAGGTGAGAGCCCCTTCTCTGAATTATTTGCCACCAACCACACCTTGTGGGGTTGAAGGCTTTTTCCACTAACTTGTAGGTAGGTGCAAGCGGAAAGGAGAGCGATAACATTTTTCGCACCATTGCGTGGGACAAGCTTTCTTGTACCTATGAAATCGACTAACTTTTGGTTTTCTCATGTTGGATTTTAAAGTTAGATTCTTGTTAAAGTGGCGCCTGCACTTATTTCATTTTCTGCAAGGATTTATGCTTGAAGTCTTCTTCTTGTAGAATTCTTGCTAATCTTGGATAGGAACCTCTGTCTGATATCAATTTGCTCTTTCAGGGTCAAGTGAGCATGACATCATGAATGATCTATTCGCCCCTTGTGATTTAACTAACATTCCAGGCTATCCGAATTTTATTCCAGATGAAGCCATTGAGGTTGTTGATGAGTTCCCTAGTTTTCTAGGTAAAAATGTCATTACCACCGAAACTCACCTTAGGAATTTCCACCTTTGTATGAGCAAATGGTGCCATGATATTAACCATGAGGACGTCAAAATGAAACTTTTCATCTTTTCATTAGATAGTGATGCTATGGATTGGTTCATAGACTTACCCACTAACAGTTTTGATTCTCTAGAATCAATAATTGACGCCTTTGAAGAAAAACATGGAGATGAAAGAAAGATCAAAGCAAAAACTCAAGCAAATGAGAATGATAGGCATCTCATCAGGGAGTTGACTCAAATGATTAAGAAAATGCAACTCAACCAAGCTCAACTCATTAAAAACATAAAACTCAATCAAACAAGATTAATAGTAAATCATGCACATGCAATAAAAGCCATGGAGGTCAATCATTCTAATCAGATGACCTCTATTCAAAACAGGTTGCTCACCATGGAAGACAAACAAGTGCAATTAATACACACCATGGAAACAAATCATGCTAAGGAAATAAATGTTATGAAGGCTAATCAAATCATTTTTCTGAATAGGTTGGAGGAAATGGAAAGATCACAGGTACAAAAATTTCAGCTTATATCAGATCATGAATGGGAAAAGAACAGAGAAACGGATTATAAGCCTCCCAATCTATTGAATCGAGCTTCATCTTATTATGAGGAGGTCATTTATTCCATTGAAAAATGGTTAATTGAAGGTGACATGGATAGAGAGGAAACTGATGGGAATCAGGTTTATACTTATGAGATTGATCCATCACCCATGTCAGAGCAAATGCAGAATGGAGAAAGGCAGGTCACCGAAGTCTTCGATATTTCAAATTTTCCATCTAAGCATCTTCAGGATCAAGCAGGCAGGTCTGCTTTCATCACATCAACATCAACATCACAATCTATTAAGAAGAAAAGAAAAAAGTGGAAAGGATATGGTAAATCTGATGACCATGTACAACACGGTATTGGGACAGATCAAAGTCCTAAGATATTCAGAATTGGACAGAGCACATCAAAAAAGAAACCCATGGATCTGCCGGAAAGTAGGCAGGTTCTCAACATGAACTTCATTGAGGACATTTGATGCTATGGGGCATCTTTTTGTATTATATTTATAACCTTATCCCTTGTCATTTTTGGTTAAGTAGATTGATTTCATGAATAAATTATGCTCTTAGAATAAATTTCCATTTCTGTACTTGATTTTATTCAATGATATTTTGAATGGATACTGCTAATATATAACTTTGGTTGGTGGATGCAGATTCCAGGTTCTTGCACACTATCATTTCATGTCTAGCATGCATCCTCATATGGAGCCAAATGTTGACCATTTGAGTGACACTTGATGATTATGTGAAGACTCCATGCCCAAGGATGAACCAAAGGACACTTGTACCATCAGATATCATCAAATATCATCAATTCAACAGAGTTTTTGAACTTTACTTCTATTTCTCAACATCTTTTTCTGATACACAGATTCCACGCCCTACGAGGAATTGTAATAATTGATGCTAATAATGATGAATTTGAATCAGTATTGAGTCTATAACAGGCCTAAGATGTTGGAACTCGATCAGTAAGTGAGTACACCTTGGAGTGTTTTTTTTAATTGGTTAATTATTCCTTCGTTATAGCGGCGAATAATTTTCTAGGTTTTTTCACTCATTGCATTGCCCCAAAGCCGGGGCGACGGCTTGAAGGTTGAGCCCCTGATGCATATTAGAGTTTAGAGTCAATGTATATTACCATACTAGATCACACAAAAAATTTCGTGGAATTTGGTTAGGTCTAGGTAGTGATTTTTTTATTTTTTAGATTTCCCGCAAGTTGAAAATTGCAATCAAAATTGTAATTGAATTGTAATAAATGTTTCCTATAAAAGTTGTATGGAGTATGAGTAATCAAATTTACACCTTTCACCCTCAACTTTCTACTATGACACACTTTGAGAGGTTAAAAATGTGTTTTGAACCCTCAAAACCCACTTTTCCTAAGTTTAGTGGGAAATTTGGAAATTAATTAAGCCAAAAATTAAATAAATAGAGAAAAATAAATATCCACACAAGCTAAATGATGCGGAAATGAGGTTGAAAATTATGGAGGAGTTAAAGTGGAGTCCCAAGGTGATGTGGACTCCCAAAATCAAGGAAATGACATGTGCTCAAATAAAATCGAATTTCTGGCATTAAATGAAGGAGTTGTCATTAGTGCGACTTTTTGAAGTTTGAGGTGCCGGAATCTGGTGAAAATTTTTGAGGTAAAATCTTGGGTTTTGTTATTCAAACTAGTTTTTTGACTCTATATATGGATTCAGCACCCTCAAAAACCTCTAGGGCACTTCGATTGTGCAAAGTTAGCAATCAAACTTCTCTTTTCAATAAATTCCTGTCGGAATTTACAGAAATTACACCGTAAAAGCCTTCAAAAAGTCACACTAAAGACTACTCATTAAATAAAAGTTGCTTACTTGAAAATTCGAATTTGTGAAGTTAATGCACATTTGGAAGGATTTGGGAAAAGATTTGGTGGAGATTTTTGTGTGAAATTGTCCCCACTTGGGTTACCAACCATATACATTTTTCATTCCATCATAAAATTCGAATTTGGCACATAAGAGAAGAAGAAAATGATGTCCACTTACCAGAATCCGATTTTTACACTTGGCAATGGAGCTCCACTTATCAAATTCGAATTTGCCTTAAGATCTCTTCCCTCTCACCACTTGGCATTTGGTTCTTCATTGGGATTTGCTCCCAACTTTCTGTATAATGGAGTCGTGGGCTCTCATATTGTATAATGTTATGAGCTATTGGGCTTGAGGAAACTCTACCATTTTTGCATATCAATAAAATCAAGACTTTTGGGCTATTTAGCAGATGTTCTCTTGGCGTTATGAGGTGATTTATTTCCATACTATTCCTATTGTATTTGAATTCGTTTATATGTTTGATCAATATTAGTTTATAATTTCCATCTTGCTTGGATTGAAGCGTGCAAGCTATCTTGCATGCATCATTGATTTAGAGTATTGTTCTAGGAATTAGCTTGCCAAGTCATTTTCGAAGGAATGTTTGGTTTATCTATTTCATTATGATGCTCTAATCATTTTGTAGACTGATATTTGTTTAAGTGTGTAAGGAAGATCTATTCGTATTGTGTGCAGGAAATCCAACTGGGCGTGGGAGAAATCTCAAATAGATCAACTCACTCCTAAATTCAAAGCGATCGAAGACTTAGCTACTTTCAACCCCAAATTTTGCATCAAAGAAAAACAAAGAGAGAGTTTCTCGTTCTCTAGCTACTTGATCATCTATTTCCACTTTTAAAATCTAAAATTTTCCATTTGTAGAGCGTCTTAAAGTTATATTTACTACTTTAATAGAGTTTCTTTAAACTAAGAAATAATGGGGGTTCACTCCCATTCATTGGGCTAGTGTTTTTGTACATTTATTTGTATTTTAAATCCTCTTTATTTCAGCCTAACATTTGATTTTCTTTCGCAGCCCGCAAGCTTGAGCATGAAAGCGAGGAGCTTAAGGAAAAGATGGCAAGAGACAATTGATCCTCCTTGCATGCGAAGGCTTCCATTACTTCAAAATCTGATTTTAGGGAGGCCGTAAGCACCTTTGGGAAAGCAGCAAACTTGATCTTTGTCGTGGGCCTTGGAGCCTTGAAAATTTTATATTTTGAAAGTTTTCTACATAAGTTGTGTTGTCAATTTTTGAGGAGGAGATTAAGTTTTTTTTCCAAGCTCTTTATTCATAGAAGGACCTCCTTTCGAGAACCTTTCCTAAAGGTTGTTTTCTTCACTTGTAATCAATAATAAAATAATTTTTTTTGCTTGAGGGAGCTTGAGATATTTTTCCCATGGTATCTCCCTTCCTTGGTTGAAGAGGAAGAAATTTCTTGGGTGGATTGATGCATTTTCTAATTTTCATTTTATACATGCTAATGAATTAACAAATAATGCACTCTACATCCATTTAACTAAATTTCAATTGAATTAAACTTACATGCATGAGCCCCAATGCTACAAACTTGAGCAAAATCTCTTTTTTTTATGTGTAAGCAATTCGCATGTTTGGCAAAATTCCATTTGATTTAATGATTATGCTTCATGTATGTTGAGGAACCATTGAAACACCCTTTTAATAAAGAACTTATTTCATTCCACTTGCCATTAAAATGCTACAACACATATAAGTTTATTTGTTTCTCCCAAAGTTTGTTTTATTATTGCAAGTAAGCACCATTTCATCTCTTGTGGAAAATTTGCATGTATCATTTAAATGAGATTTATCAACATTCATTTCACACAAGCAACTCATTAAAACTTACCTCCAACATAAGTTGGTTGTATAGACTTCTAGGGACCCTCTAATCCCCTATTGACTCCTCACTATGAGATCCACATAATTCGGGCGAGGGTGAAATCTGGGGATTGAAGAATTGAATTGAAATATTTGTTGTAGAGAAAGTTTAACTTAAATGAACCAAGAGCACTCTTCATCACATTTCTTTTTTTATGGTTGTTAATCTCATGCAAGTAGTGTGATGTTCACTTTCTAATTTCGCCAAGTTTAATTTCATCTTCGACATCTAATTTTTTGGTTGTTTTGAACTATGACAATATATATTTAAATATTGAGATTTGGTTATCCTTTAATCATTTTATCCTGCAAATATCTTGTGCTGGCATCTTTTGTTTCCATTTCAAGATTATTGTATTCTCATCTTTTGAACATTATTCTTGAGCACTTTATTTAAAGGCATTGGTTGAATGATTTGATATTATTATTGCAAAGTTGTTTATAAAATGTTCATAAATGTTTAAAAGTAATCCAATTTCAATTTAACAATTCTCCTAAAAACTCAAATTCTTTGACTTAGTTTTTCTATTAGAGACCACCCCCCATAGCTAACTTAGGAGATAGCTTAAACGGAGCGATTCGGGAGTAGGTGAGAGCCCCTTCTCTGAATTCTTTGCCACCAACCACACCTTGTGGGGTTGAAGGCTTTTTCCACTAACTTGTAGGTAGGTGCAGGCGGCAAGGAGAGCGCTAACAGGACCTAAAAGGAACTCCTAAGAGGGCAACTGTTAGGTCAAGGGCAACAACGGAGACTCAGCCCACTGTCACCACAGCTAAGACTCTCTGCTCTTTACAGACTTTCACCGATGGGAGGAGACTCGGTAGTTAGGAAGTCACTTATAAAGGATAGATCTATGAATAGGTGTGAAGTAACCTTAGATACCCTTTCCCTAGGATAGAATGAAGAGTGGAACTTGCTTGCCTTTTATGCAAGGGACTTGATTTTCTAAGGAGAGGGGATGAGGATTGGAGGGTTGAGGTAGAAGAATATGACCTATAAAGGAGGTTATCAATCCCTAAAATCCTTTGGGAACTTTGATTCCCGAGTGGTCCTTGGTAAATTGGCTTTGGTGAAGAATGGGACCACACGAGGCCATGTGGACCCAGCCAAAGTTAGGGGATGGATTTTGGCAACTAATGATGTTCTTAATCTAGCCAAGGTGAGAGGAAAGGATCAAACAATAATTTTCACCCAAAGATGTTGAATTGAGCCTACTAGGTATTGGCCTTAGGAACAACTAGGCAAAACTTGATCCTAGAGCTAGGGCTTGGTGTATCCGGAGATTCCATCGTCGGATTTGCTTCAAATTCAAAGGAGAGCTAGGGGGCCCACCAGCGCAATTATACCTAGGAGATAGAAGTTTTCCTATGGTCATATTCCCGTGAAATTGATGCCCTAGGTGAGCTAATGAGGCTAGACCTAGGAAGAAAGTGGAAAAAGTGAAAAAGAGGGTTAAAATGATCACCATTTTTTAGGGGCCAGTGCCTGATTCACTTGGGGATATAGAGTCAAGGATAATGATGAAGACGGATTTAGTTTCCTCTAACTTCATCCAATGTTAGAGGAAAGAGAAGAAAAGTGACTTTTAAGCATTTATACTTCCTACAAATGGTGCAATCTTATCAAGATAACATGATCTCTAGGACATTTCATTCATCTAACAATCACCCATACATAAAATAAGCTAAATAGACACATAATTCCGCATTAAATACATGCGGCAATTAGCCCTAATTATAGCGAAGTTCCAATGTATGCAACAACGAGAATAATAGCGTTAAGTTTGCACTTACAATGTTAGAAATTATATCCAACCAGCATCACATTTGAAATTAATAAGCTCCAAGATAGAAAGAACCCAATCCATACATCAAAATTCATCCATCATCCAAAAAATGTCCTCCAAGGAAAAATGTGAAGTTCTCTAAAGATAAAGAGATCCCAAGTCAAGTGATGATACAAATGAATCAAACTAACTCCCATTTATACACCAATTAGGAGTTCAATTTAGCTAATTGATGCAGGTGCATGTAACCTAGGGTTGACTGTTTACTAAGGGAGTTAGTTTTCAAAGTTAGGATTTAATTATTTAATGTATTTTTCCTAAATTTTTAAGAGAAGATTAGAATTATTGTCAATAGGAGAAGGTTCGAGAGTATTTTGGAAGGTTTGAGAGAATTGTGAATTAGTAAGCTCTTATCTAGGGATAAGGGATTAGATGAGAGATTTTATGGATTATGAGAAAGATTTTGGGAGTTAGTTTAGGGATCTAGAACCTACTTGGGTTCTAATCCATTTGTAAAAATTTAAGTGAGCCATAAGTCATGTATGTATAAGTGTGTGAGTGAGTGTGAGGAATGAATGGCCAAGCATGAGGCCAACAGTTCTCCTGTAAATATTTTATATATTAATTAATTATTCTGAGTTTTTGTGTGCATTTTTATGTTGTCAATTTCAGTTCAGTTTTGTATGTATTTGTGCGTAAGACCCTATGGTTAGAGCAGAGTCAAATTTTTGGTATCAAAGTGAGTATGGAGTGTTATGTTTTGGCCTCTTCTTTAGGCGTTTTATTTCTTTCATTACTGTGGCTATGGTCGAATGTATGTTGCGATTGGATTAAAGTGTGACAAGGGAGGCGTATCAACAAATAGTGGCACAGGTTTGGTTCGGGCCATGTTAATACCCTCTTCGACACTCACGTTGTGAGTTGCAGTAGTTTGTGGCTTATTGACAACTGATTTGTATATACATTCAGTGTGGCAAAGTCAATTGATAATTCAGCATTCGCGGTCGGTCGGTTTTTGTATGTTCACCCTGCATAAACAAGAAATTTAAGCATCCACAGAAAGTTGGAAGGAATGCATCTTTGAGGCAATAATTAAGATGTTGGAGGAGCGTCCAAGTGAATTACTTGATGGCCTATACAATTTCGTTCTGGTTGCATTTCGCAGGACCATTACCGACACAAAAAAAGGTATTGTCTGAATCCATTAGCTATGGCTCTTGGCATGTATTATGGCTCTTGGCAGGTATCTTCATAATCCATTAGCTATGGTTGCAACGTTATCTGGTCCTGTCAGAGAGATATTATCATTAAAGCTTCATTCGTTAGAACATTTCCTTAATCTAGATGAAAGGATCGATCCATATTTTTTTTCCATATGCGTGATCTACTTAAAAATCTATGTTACTCGTTGCCCGAGAAAATAAAGAAAATCTGCTATCTGGTGAGACACGATCTGACCTATTGCCATTGTTGATGTGTATCTGCTAGTAGAAAAGACGTTGAAAACTGGATGAATTGTTTTTAGAATTGCATGGAATTTCCTGAGTTATGAAGCATTGGTGAGAGTTGCATTGGAAAGCGTTAAGCATATGGGAGGAAGCATCAACGCAATTGTATTGAAGAGCAAAGCGTTGAACCTGCATTGTATTCCATTGACCATTCTCTGCAATTGTTGAATTCTGCAATTACGTGGAGCTGGGGAGAAAGACAGAGTTTGAGCTATTGCGTGGAGGAGCAGCATAATTTCAAGTGAGTTCTGGCATGATAAATGAGTAAGCAGCCATACAGAGTTCAAAATAGATGTTGCAGGCCAATTCTTGACCTCTCCTACGAAATATCTTTAAGTATAGACGGCCAAAATCGCTGAAGCCGAAACTTTCGACTCTCTCAGAAACTTCGCCTCTGAAGCACAAAAAAATTGCAACTCTGTTGTGCTTAGTGACATCAAAGTTGCCGATAGTTTCAATCCTCTCAATTTTTTTAAACAAAATTAATCAGCAAGGCAGGCATTGCGTACGTTTGTGTTTCTATCCTGTTCCACACAGTAGCTATGATCTTAAATCTGCAATATTTTCAGTTACAACAGATCAATTCGTTCTCTTGCACAACTTCAGCATCAACACATGTGCAAAGAGCACTTTGTATTTATTTAAGGAGTACCTCATCGATGTGGCCTTTGATAGCTTGACATTGAACTTTGCTCCTTCGGCCAATTCAATTGCATTCATAAATGCCATTGAGGTTGTTTCAGTTTCAGATGAGTATGTTGAATCTCATCCACCGAATAACGTGCTGTCCAACATCTGTTTCCAATACTGCCTGTAAAGCTCCAACAGCCTGTCACCACTCGAGCAGACAGACCCACAGAATAGAAAATCGAGTTTGCAGTCTATCCCTTCAATAGAATAGTGCAGTACATTGCGTCGAATGAATAGAACAAGTGAAGGCTTGGACTGTGCATAAGAGAAAGAAAAAGAGGTGAAAATTACAAAGAAAAAGTTTACTAAATAACCTTGGAGTGAACCTAAAGGTGTAAAAAAAAAAAATTTGTAAAAGGTGTTTTAATAATGGAAATTAAATGGTTTATGTTATTTTCATCATAAAAGAAATTTTAGGAAAAGTAAAAGTTATTTAAAACTTTCCTTATTATACCATAAACATATGGAATAAGTTTGAAACTCTATTCGTAAGGTGTTGTAAGTCACCAAGTGGATTGTATTTCGACTTAAAGGTTCAAATTATTCAAGTATCATGGTGAATAAAAGAATGTGATGATTGGAGCTTCAATTAAAAGTGATGGAGGTAAGAGAATTAGTGTTCTATGATATTATAATATAATAAGAAGGGAGTATGAGAGAAAATAGGAGAAGGCTGGAAAGTATTTTGGAAGGTTTGAGAGAATTGTGAATTAGTTAGCTCTTATCTAGGGATAAGGGATTAGATGAGAGATTTTATGGATTATGAGAGATATTTTGGAGTTAGTTTAGGGATCTATAACCTACTTGGGTTCTAATCCATTTGTATAAATCTAGGTGAGCCATAAGGCATGTATGTATGTAAAAGTGTGTGAGTGAGTGTGAGGAATGAATGGCCAAGCATGAGGCCAATAGTGTTGAGATTTTGGGGTGTTGGGGTAGCATTGGATGTGCTCTAGCTCCCAAATTTTGTGGAGAAGCTGGAGTAAATGAGATCTCCAAGACCCAAAAAGCGTTTAGAAGAATTCCGTCAGATTTAAGAGAAATTCAAATAATTAATCTTTTTAATTAAGGACCCTAAGTCTAACTTAAGAAAATTAAAAGATTAAAGTGATTTAAATTAAACATGTGATGAGAATGACTTAAGTGACACGAATCAAGCAACTTCTAATCTTAGCCGTCGATTAGAGATTAGATCACGTTCATTGACATTTCAACGAGAAAAGTATAAGAGAAAGGCTTGGGGTCAGTTGGAAGGCACACACACTAGGAAAGCACTTAAGCTAAGCTGAGATTCTAGGGTGTGGTTTGTTAAGAATTTCAGAAGTGTTTCAGCTGCAGCGAGGGGCAGTATTGGCAAGCGGGATAAGTTATTTACATATACTCCCAGTAAGTTCTAAAATAAACACAACTGTAGTATTCACTTAATCACAAGCAGAAAATCAAATAGAACGCATATAACGCAATAGAAACAATCACATGAACACAGTTATTTTTGGACAATTGTCCCCGGAAAAACCCAATGCGGGAAAAACAGTGCAGCAGGTGAGGGTTTGTATTATTCTTCAGTAGCGGAAATCATTTACAGAAATTTGATGAGCAGATGACTAGAATACACCTGAGATAATTTTTCTAAACCCTTCGAAAGAATTTCTAACACACGGGAGGTACCCCTTCTCCCTCTGCTTAAGTCTGCATGGTCTTCTGCGCAATCACTGCATTGGATTGGGTCACTCTGCGTGGAGGACTAGTGTTGTTGCTCAGCGTTGTCCCCTCTACGTCCTCCTCCTACCTTCTTCTTCCTCTGCTAACTTCCCCTTCCTTCTTCTGCCTCTGCAACTTCGCCTCTACAACCTCTCCCTCTGGAACCGAATTATATTCCTTCAGAATCGATTTCCTTCGGGTACTGAGTGTGTGCCCAGTTTGCTTTCCAAAATGACTCTCGAGTCTTCTCTTATAATCTTCTTGTTGATGAATCAATAGCCCAGATTAGATCTCTAATCAATGGTTGAAATCAAAACATGACTTGAACTTCATTGTCTAGAAGATTCACACTATGCTTTATTTATACCCTTTAATTATTTAATTTCCCTAAGTTTAGACTTAGGGATCACATTAAAATAATTAATTATTTTAATAAAGCAAGAATCGAGTGGAATTTCCACAAACGGTTTCTGGGTTCTCTGGAATACTGATGTCCATGCCTCCTCTCAAAATATGAGACTTGGAACACTTTCCAATGCTACAAAATCAACACTCCCGCTTAGCGAGGAAAGTGTTTAAGCAAAATACCAATTGCACTTGCTCTGACCTGAAGCATCCACTGCGTTGTTGACATCTTGGCTGTTGCCCCTCATCTCTACACTGCTGCCCTCTGTACTGCTGCCCGTGACACCATCTCTGCCACTGCCTCATCCGTACTGCAGCTCCCTCTGAATCTCAAGTCCACCCATTCCTCTACTGGAATGGGTTCTTCACCATCCCCATATTTTCCCTGAAGTAAGTAAACTTAATCTTACCCAAAGCTTTGGTGAGGATATCTGCCACCTATTCGGGGTAGGAATGTACTTCAACTGTACAGCTCCCCATTAGACATAGTCTCTGATGAAGTGGCACCTAATATCAATGTGCTTCACCCAATCATGAAACACAAGATTCTCAGAGAGCTTGATGCAACTCTGATTATCACACAAAATTTCGGTCGGTTCCATCCTCTTTTTCAGCAAGTTCATGAGCAACTTACGAAGCCATATAGCCTCACACAAAGTTGTGCTCACTGCCATATATTCAGCCTCAGCTAAGCTCAGTGCCACGGATTTCTGTTTTCAACTGCACCAGAAAGTCATTCCTGATCCGAGACTGAAATAGTACCCACTGGTACTTTTCCGATCTACCAGACTTCTAGCCTAGTCTGCGTCAGTGAACCCACTCAACTGGATTTCATTGCCCTTGGTGTACTTCAATCCAAACTCGATTGTCCCCTTCAAGTATTTGAGAACATGTTTGGTTGTTGCCCAGTGAGCCCTCCTTGGTTCTACATGAACTGACTGAGCATATTCACTACATAACAGATGTCTGGTCTAGTGTTGACCAGGTACATCAATGATCCTATGAGCTGCCTATACAAAGTAGGGCAGCCTCATCATCCTTAGACGTGTCGATCTTCTTCCAGTTTGTGATCATTGGCGTTGCCATGGGTCTACAGTCCTCCATTTGAAATCTCTTCAAGATCTCTGTAGTATATCTTCCTTGCCCAAGGAACATTTCTCCCTTCTGCAGCCAAACTTCCAAACCAAGAAAATAGTGCATTCGCCCTAGATCCTTCATGTCGAATTCCATAGCCATATTTTCCTTGCAGTCTTTGATGAGCTTAGATGATCCAGTCAAGAACAGATCATCTACATATAATACTAGAATTAGCGGCTCATCCCCTACTCTCAGATAGTAGAGGTTGAAATCTGCGTCACTCTTGACAAATCCCATCTTCTGCAGGTAGCAATCAATTCGCCCATACCATGCTATAGGGGCTTGCTTCAGTCCGTACAAGGCTTTCTTAAGCCTGCACACATGAGTCTTCTGCTCATGCATCTCAAAGCCCTCTGGTTGTTCTATGTACACTTCCTCTTCTATCACCCCATTCAAGAATGTTGTCTTGACATCCATCTGGTGAATTTCCCATCCCATCTGCGCTGCAAGAGCGATGACGAATCTAATCGAAGTGTATCAAGCTACAAGGGCGAAGGTTTCTTCATAATCGATCCCTTCCTCCTGTGCATACCCCTTAGCCACAAACCTGGCTTTGAATTTCTCTATGCTGCCATCTGCAGCATACTTAATCTTGTAGATCCACCTTGATCCTACAACCGATCTATTCTGTGATCTAGGGACTACTTCCCATACATCATTTGTCATGATGAAGCTGTACTCCTCCACCATAGCATCTACCCACACCTGACATTGAGCTGCCTTCCGAAAGCTAGAGGGTTCTCCAACCTGTGCTACCAATGCCTGGTACCTGTCTAGCTGCCTGCGTTCTCTCTTCTCATTTCTAGGTGCTCCAATAAATTCCTCTACATCCCTCAGAGTCTGTTGGAGTTCTCTACTCGTCCTTCCACTAGTGGTGGGTAGATTTACCTGCTCTCCTTCTTGCACTTCCTCGAAAAAACTTTCCTTAGGATCCTGGTGTCGTGGAGAGGCACTAAAGCCATCTTTTGTAGGTCATTGTGGCTGAACCAGCGAATCCTCCTCAGACTGCATAGCTATAAACATCTCTCGAGATCTCCTGAAGGCTCTTTCCTCCATGAATTTCACGTCCCATCTTACTACGATCTTCCTACCCTCGGGAATATAGATGCAGTATGCCTTCGCATTTTCGCTATATCCGTCTAATCTAACTTCTTCCTCTTCTCATCGAGTATATGGAAATACGCTATACTGCCAAAAATCCTGAAGTGGCTCACCTTAGGCTTGCTGCCAGTGAACACAGTCTCAAGAGTAACCTTACCAAATGATCTATGAGGCACCCTATTCTGCAAATACACTGTTGTATTGCAAGCTTCAGCCCACAGGAATTTGGCCATGCCTTGATCATACAGCATTGCCCTCGCGGCTTCCACAATGGTCCTATTCTTCCTCTCTGTGACTCCATTCTGCTCTGGATTATATGGATTTGTCCATTCTCTCTTAATGCCTTCTTTTGTGCAGAACCTTGTGAAGTCCTTATCAATGTACTCTCCACCATTGTCTGATCGCAATTTCTTGATCCGCTTTCTGGTTAGATTTTCTACCAAAGCCTTGAATTCTCTGAATCATTCAAAGACCTCACCTTTGGTCTTCAAAAAGTAGATCCATGTCTTTTGGGAATGGTCATCAATAAAGGTGACAAAATATTTTGCACCACTGAGAGCATTCATGGACATTGGTCTACAGATGTCTGAGTGTATCAATCCCAACACACTCTTGGCCCTACTGCTGCTTCTTGGAAATGTTGCCTTGCCATACTTCCCTAATACACACCCCCTGTAGACATTGTCTTTCTTGGTGCTAAGTTCTGGAGCTCCCGTGACAGTCTTCTTGAGGATCCTCAAGGTTGCATGATGTAGATGCCCTATTCTTCTGTGCCATAATTCTTTCAAATCCCTTTCATCTGTACTGCCTATCAATGCCATTGGAGACTCAAGTTGTAACTTATACAGTTTATGGCTCCTTACTCCAATCTGTGCCTTCCTTTTCCAACTAGGGTGTTTGACATAAACTTTGTTGCCTATAACGTATACATCATAACCCTTGTTCTGAAGTTGAGACACCGAGAGCAAGTTCACCCCAATCCTGGGACATGCAGTACGTTTGTGGCCCGAAGCTTGTTACCAGCTTTTGTTTGAAATATTATGGTTCATCTTCCAATAGGAGTACACTTGGCCCTGTTTCCCATCGTGATCTGAAAATTCATCTGCTCTTCCCGGTAGCTCGAGAAGCATTCTTGAACTCCCATCATGTGAGCAGATGCTCCACTGTCAATATACCAGACTCCTAGAGAGGCCATGCTTGACACACAAGCAAAATCCTCTTCTAGTCTAGATGCCAAAACTAAAATGTCATGATCACTATGTTCCTCCATGCGTTCTGGAGGACTACGTGAACCCTTCTGAGCTGATGTTGCATAGTTGTCGAACCTTTGTTCCATTGCAAACCCTCCTCTTATGTTTCTCGTCTTTTGCTCTAATACCATGTGAAATTTTCAGGCTGAAATACTACTACAGTGATTGATTTATTTCGCATAGTTATTATATGATAAGTTATTTACAGATACTCCCAATAAATTTTGAAATAAACAAAATTGAGTATTCACTTAATCATAAGCAGAAAATCAAATAGAACGCATATAATGCAATATAAACAATCACATGGACACAGTGATTTTTGGACAATTGTCCCCGAAAAAACCCAATGCGGGAAAACTGGTGCAGCAGATAAGGGTTTGTATTATTCTTAAGTAACGGAAATCATTTATAGAAATTTGACGAGTAGATAACTAGAATACACCTAAGATAATTTTTTCGAACCCTTCGGAAGAATTTCTGACACACGGGAGGCACCCCTTCTCCCTCTGCATCACTCTGCGTGGTCTTTTGTGCAGTCACTGTGTTGGACTGTGTCACTCTACGTGGAGAACCAGTGCTGCTGCTCAGCATTGTCCCCTCTACGTCCTCCTCCTGCCTTCTTCTTCCTCTGTTAACTGCCCCTTCCTTCTTCTACCTATAATATCCCGAAGGGGAAATAGACAGTAATACCAAGCATACAACAAGATATAAAACGCTAAAAATAGATTATGAAGCAGATACACATGAAATAGAGAGAATGCTAAGCCATTTTATTATACTGAGAAATAGAAATGAGTACAAGAGGTGATCAGAATGATGGCACCTCGACTTGCACCAAGCAAGTGTAGGAATACTCTCAGAATATCAATGGAAATGGCTGCTCTCTGCTCTGCGTCCATGCTGCTGGAATATTGTCGTGTTGTTGCTACTGCTGGAACAAAGTGAGTATTTGGGGCTGCTCCCCTACTCGGAAAAATCTGATACTCTGAAATCGGCCTCTACTCACAATACCCAGAAAAGCCCAGAGAGCGTTTATGAAATGGTCGATCCCCGAAAATGCCTCCCTTGAGGATCTACGCTATCCTCCCAAGGGCCACGCTGGTGCTGAATGTAATCCTCCAAAATATGGCCTCCGACTCTGTCAAATGTCCCCAATAGGCAAGGGCTAGCCCCTTGCTCAATCCTCCGACCTGAATCCTCCAAAATGGTGCCACTCCGAAGCTCCCACAAGATGGACTGCGTCCTCCCTCTCAAGACTGCGCAGTCTCTAAATGCTCTGCTCCTCCACGAATGAAATCACCAATCCTCCTGCAAAATGCTGATGGAAATACCTCCCCCGAGCAAGCACTCGAAGTCTCCCAGGGCTGAGGGTGGAATCTCCAAACGGAAACACGTGATGTACTAAACAGTACTGCAGACAAGCTAAACAGCTAGCATGCTCCAAGTCAAAATGACTAGCTCAATAGGCATAAACAAGAATCACCAAATGAGGGGGCTCTCCTCCCTTTTATAACGCTGGGCCTCTCTCTCCCTAGGCCCCACCTTCTCCACATGCTCCTTGGCCCACGCTGTCCCTCTCATCTGCATGAGGTAGGCCCCACGCTGCCCACGTGGTCTGCGTCCCTCTCCTGCGCTGTCCACTTGGCCACTAGGCCCCACTCCCTTAATTTCGATGTGGACTTAGGAAAGTGTTTTATCCTAAGTGAGTTAATTAATATTTTACTCGCTTTATTCATGCTCCGAATATAATAAGGCAAAATTGGTCAAAATTAATATTTCCAATTAGTTATTGCTAATTGGGAATATTAAAGTTTCCCCCAGCAAAATGTTGCTTGACCCCAAGCAACTGTAGTGATGGATGTTGCACGATCTTCTCACTCTCCCAAGTGGCATCCTCATCCGGCAAATTCTTCCACCTCACTAAGAATTCCCGGACTATCCTGCTCCACAACTGCCTCTCCCTGGTATCAATAATGGCCTCCGGCTGTAGCACCAAATGCCCCTCATCATCCGTAGGCAGAAGCTCCCCTGTCATTGTCACCTACTGTCCCAATGCCTTCTTCAGGCACGATACGTGAAAGATGTTATGAATCTTGCTGCCTTGGGGCAGCTCCAACTCATAAGCAACCTGCCCAACCCTGCATATCACCCTGTAAGGCCCATAAAAATGCGGCTTGAGCTTCTTAGCTCCCTTCTGCTTCAGAGTCGACTATCGGTATGGCTGCAAACATAGGTAGACCAAGTCCCCTACCTCAAACTGTCTCTCCACCCGACCCCTGTCGACATACAGTTTCTGCTGGTTCTGTATTGTAGCCATGTTATCCTTGAGAACTCGGAGGATGTCCTAACTCTCTTGGATCCAATCCTTGGCTCTTGGAGCCTTGCTGGCACCAAACATCACATCAACAAAAGATAGAGCATGATAACCATATAATGCATAAAACGGAGACATACCGATAGACATGTGATGTGTGTTGTTGTAGCAGTACTCTCCTAGGTGCAGCCACTTCAGCCATGCTCTCTGCTACCCACTGACATAGTTACGCAAGTAGCCCTCCAGCCACTTGTTAACTATCTCTGTCTGCCCATCTGTCTGTGGGTGGTAGCTAGTGCTCGGTGTCAACTCTGTCCCCACCAACCGAAAAAGCTCCTGCCAAAACCTGCCCATGAAGCGGCTGTCCCTGTCACTGACAATGGTCTTGGGAAGACCATGTAACCTGAAGATGTCCCTGAAGAACAGCTCCGCCACCTGTGCTGCTGTATAATGTGTGGATATGGCGAAAAAATGCGCATATTTTGTCAATCGATCAACGACGACGAATATACAGTCCTTGCCCTGCACCATGGGCAATCCTGTGATGAAATCCATCGAGATACTCTCCCATTTCTCCTCTGGAATGGGAAGAGGCTGCAACAAACCCGCCGGATGGTTCATCTCCCCCTTGTTGCGCTGACAAACCTCGCACTCCCTGACATGTTGGAGTACGTCCTCCTTGAGGCCCTTCCATGAGAACCTCTCTTTGATGGCCCTGTAGGTTTTGGTAAACCCCTAATGGCCAGACAACGGTGAATCGTGAGAAGCCTGCAATATCTTCTTCTTGAGCTGAGAGCCCTCAGTCAAGAAGATCCTGTCCTTGTAGTAGATGATCTCATCCATCACCCTACATCTGTCATCTGTTACCTGTCCATCCAAAACCTCACAAGCAAACCTGTCCTTGGAGTACTCCACCAATAGTCGAGCCCTCCAATCTGTGTCCAAACTCATCAGAGACAACGTGGCTGGTCTGCGTGAGAGTGCATCAACCACCACGTTGTTCTTCCCTTTAACATACTCGATGTCAAAGTCGTAGGCTTGGATCTTGCTGACCCACTTCTGCTGCCTCTCCTGTAGCTGTTTCTGCTCCAAGAAGAACCTAAGGCTGTTGTGGTCAGTCCTCACCCTGAACCTGTTACCTACCAGGTACTGCCGAAATTTGGCCAATGCATGCATGATGGCCAGCATCTCCTTGTCGTATATGGCATACAACCGCTCGTGTGGAAGGAGCTTCCAGTGCTCAAAAGCTATAGGGTGGCCTCCCTGCATCAACATTGCGCCAATCCCCTCTCCGGATGCATCACACTCCAGAACGAATGGTTGCGTGAAGTCTGGCAATGCTAGCACTGGACAGCTGCTCATCACCTCCTTGAGCCTGTCTAAGGCTCGCTGCGCTGTGTCTGTCCAACTGAATGCCCCCTTCTTCGTCAAATCTGTAAGGGGTGCAGCAAGCTGAGAGAAACTCTTGAGGAACTTCCTGTAGTAGGTGCAGATACGCACAAACCCCCGAAGTTCCATCACGTTTCTCGACTCTGGCCAATCCTTGATGGCCTTGATCTTCTCCTCGTGGACCCTCACTCCGTCCACCCCTATGATGTGTCCCAAGTATAACATCTCCGTCAACCCAAACTCGCACTTGGAGAGCTTAGCATAAAACTGTTGCTCCTCCAAAATACGCAACACTGCCTCTATGTGCTGGAGATGCTCCTCCCATGTCCTGCTATATATCAATATGTCATCAAAGAAGACCAACACAAACTTCCTCAGGTGACTGCGGAAAATGTGGTTCATACATGACTGGAAGGTGGCCGGTGCGTTGGTTAGCCCGAAGGGCATCACCAAGAACTCAAAATGGCCATAGTGGCACCTGAAAGCGGTCTTGGGAATGTCCTGTTCCCTCACGCGAATCTGATGGTACTCAGATCTCAAATCAATCTTTGAGAAGAACTATGCCCCTCTCAACTCATCCATTAGCTCATCAATCCGGGGTATAGGGTACCTGTTCTTCATGGTCTTCTTGTTCAGGGCCCTGTAATCAATGCACGTCCTCAATGTGTCGTCCTTCTTCTTCACCAACACTACTGAAGAAGCGAAAGGACTGGTGCTAGGCCGAATGTGTCCAAGAGCTAACAACTCGCAGATGGCCTGCTCGATCTCGTTCCGATAGGCCTTGGGGTGCCTATAGGGTTTGGTAATGATGGCCTGAATGCCCTGCTCTAGCTCAATCGTATGCTCAAATCCCCGATCCGATGGCTGTCCTGGTAGTATCTCCCCAAACACCGTGGCATACCTGTCAAGGATGGTCTGTATCTCTAGATGAACTGTCTGCCCAGTGGTCCTTGCCTCTGACGCATGCAGCTCTACGGCCCACTCTATGTCTCCCTTCCGGAAGTTTGCCTCCATTCGGTGAGCTAAAACGGTCTAGGGTGGGTAAGTATGCATGCCCCGTATCTTCTCATGCTTCCCGGTCTTCTTATCATCCCACTCCATCTCCAAGGCCTCCCAATCTGTGGTGACCTTCCCTAGAGTGATCAGCCACTGTACACCCAATACCACATTGGTATCCAGTATGTTAACCACGAAAAAGTGGTCAGTCACTGTGTAGGTGCCCATCGTCACTGCCAGCTCTGGAACATATCTGGCACACTGCATCGTCTGATCTCCTGGAACCAACACTGAAAACCCATCGAAGCTCTCTGTCTGTATACCTCTCCACTCTACCATCTGTGCATTGATGAAGTTGTGGGTTGCCCCACTGTCCACCAGTACTGATACTCGCTGCCCCCGTACTGTCCCTTGGATACGCAGCGTCAGATACTTGGGTACTCCCCGCAATGCTGCAAGGGTCCCCGTTGTAGGTGCAAAGGCTGCACCTCCTGCTCCTGGTGGTGGAGGTGGCAAATGGTCCTGCGCTACATGGCTGCCCCTTGCCTCCACGTCATCATACTCATCCTCTTCCCCGCTGCTCTCGGAGAAGACCTCAATAAAGTGTGCTTTGCCAGCAGCGCATCTGTGTCCTGGTGCCTACGGCTCCTGACATGTGAAACACAACCTCTTCTTCTTCCACTGCCTCCTGGCATCATCATCCAACTATCCCCTACCTGGATTCCCTTTTGGAGGCGGAATCCTCACATCCTTCCCCTTAGGCTGGAAAGCCTGTCTCTGGGGGTAAGGCGTCCTGGTCCTAGGTAAGGCATCCTGCAAATCCCGGGTCCTGCCAACTGCGTCATGGAGTGTGGTTGGTCTAGTGGATCTGACCAATCCCCGAAGCGGCTCTGCTAACCCCTCAATAAACATGTAAATCATCCGTGTCGCGGATAGATCTGGCACCATCACTGAAAGTCTCAGGAAATCTGAGATATAATTATCCGGACTCCTGGTCTGTTTGAGCCTCGTCAGCTCAACAAAGTGCTCCTCCGGATCCCTTCGATCAAATCTCTCTATCAACCTCCGGTGAACTCGAGATATGTGGTCACTGTCGAATGCCCGAGTGTAATCATCCCGTGGAACCACCAATCCTGGGCCTCTCCATCCAAATGCAATGCTGCCACCTTGATGGCCTCCGTCTCTGCCATCTGGTTAAGTTGGAAGTATATGTCCAGCTTCTCCACCCAATATTTGCCAAAGCGCGATGACCTCACCAACCTACAGCCCGTGGAGCTAGTCACGTATCTTGAGTGTCTCCCTCGTGATAATGTCGGTGTCCCCTGTGATGGTCGCGGGGTCTGTTGTCCCGCTGGAGCTGGACAAAATCTCGAAATGAAAGGGCATCCCTGAACTCCTGCCCGTATGCCTGATACTCGGCAAAGTAATCACCCATGTGGCCGGGCTCCGGCTCCTGCTGTGCTCCTGCCCCTGTGTCTGCAGCCAGAAAAGTGGGCATGGTGGAACGTGTGGGTGCATGTGATGCCATGTGCTGAGTGGCATCGTGCTCCTGCAAATGGTGGGATGTGCCTGATCCCTCACCAATCTGGAAACCCCTTGGGGTTTCACGCTGTCTGGCCTCTACAGCAGTGAATCTTTGTCCCATCACCTCAATCTGCCTCGACAGATCCTGTACTGACTTGAGGAGCATTTCCCCAAACTTCTTCGCATCACTATCATCTGCCATCAGTTCCTCCTACTCTGCGTCCACTACTAGAACGTTGTCACCCTCTCCGTAGGTGATTTGCAACCTACGTTCTCAGTCACGGTACTTCCTACCCCTATAGCAAATATACAGCTTCTCTCCCGGTGTCATAGACAACTTGCTCCACAGGCTGAGCCAGGTCTATGAGCTCTGATACCACTGTAATATCCCGAAGGGGAAATAGACAGTAATACAAAGCATACAACAAGATATAAAATGCTAGAAACAGATCATGAAGCAGATACACATGAAATAGAGAGAAGGCTAAGCCATTTTATTATATTGATAAATAGAAATGAGTACAAGAGGTGATCAGAATGATGGCACCTCGACTTGCACCAGGCAAGTGTAGGAATACTCTCAGAATATCAATGGAAATGGCTGCTCTCTGCTCTGCGTCCAAGCTGCTGGAATACTGCCGTGCTGCTGCTACTGCTGGAACAAAGTGAGTATTTGGGGCTACTCCCCTACTCGGAAAAATCTGATACTCTGGAATCGGCCTCGACTCACAATACCTAGAAAAGCCCAGAGAGCATTTCTGAAATGGTCGACCCCCGAAAATGCCTCCCTTGAGGATCTACGCTATCCTCCCAAGGGCCACACTGGTGCTGAATGCAATCCTCCAAAATATGGCCTCCCACTCTGTCAAATGTCCCCAATAGGCAAGGGCTAGCCCCTTGCTCAATCCTCCGACCTGAATCCTCCAAAATGGTGCCACTCCGGAGCTCCCACAAGATGGACTGCGTCCTCCCTCTCAAGACTGCGCAGTCTCTAAATGCTCTGCTCCTCCACGAATGAAATCACCAATCCTCCTGCGAAATGCTGATGGAAATACCTCACCCGAGCAAGTACTCGAAGTCTCCCGGGGTTGAGGGCGGGATCTCCGAACAGAAACACCCGATGTACTGAACAGTACTGCAGACAAGCTAAACAGCTAGCGTGCTCCAAGTCGAAATGACTAGCTCAATAGGCATAAACAAGAATCACCAAATGAGGGGGCTCTCCTCCCTTTTATAACATTGGGCCTCTCTCTCCCTAGGCCCCACCTTCTCCACGTGCTCCTTGGCCCACGTTGTCCCTCTCATCTGCGTGAGGTAGGCCCCACGCTGCCCACATGGTCTGCGTCCCTCTCCTGCGTTGTCCACTTGGCCACTAGGCCCCACTCCCTTAATTTCGATGTGGACTTAGAAAAGTGTTTTATCCTAAGTGAGTTAATTAATATTTTACTCACTTTATTCATGCTCCGACTATAATAAGGCAAAATTGGTCAAAATTAATATTTCCAATTAGCTATCGCTAATTGGGAATATTACACTACCTCTGTTGACTGCCCCTTCCTTCTTCTACCTCTACAACCTCTCCCTCTGAAACCGAATTCTATTCCTTCATAATCGATTTCCTTCGGGTACTGAGCGTGTGCTCGGCCTACTTTCCAAAATGACCCTCAAGCCTCCTCTTATAATCTTCTCGTTGATGAATCAACGGCCCAAATTAGATCTCTAATCAATGGCTGAGATTAAAACATGACTTGATCTTTGTTTTCTAGAAGATTCACACTCTGCTTTATTAATACCCTTTAATTATTTAATTTCCCTAAGTTTAGACTTGGGATCACATTAAAATAATTAATTATTTTAATAAAGCATGAACCAAGTGGAATTTCCACAAACGATTTCTAGGTTCTCTAGAATACTTATGTCCAAGCCTCCTCCCAAAATATGAGACTTGGAACACTTTTTGTTAAAATTGGACAACTAGGTCCAAACTCCATGTTGTGATGCTCAGATGAAGATACCAATATTTTTATTGGGTTCCTCTTTCGGAGAGGTGTAAGATCGATATAAAATTGATCTTAATCTGATGAGCGAAACATTTATTTTGAATTTATTTTTAATAATTTCAAATATGTGCAGGTCGGTCTTAAGGTTTTACACCCCCAGCAGATGTGGCACACACCTCAATGATGGTTATATATATAGTCAACGTTGGAGATCATTTCACTCTCTCATCACACACATCTCCTCTTCTGATTTAGTACGAGCTTCTTGGAGGCAAATTCGATTCACACGTGGGAAAGAGGATGATTTACTGCAGCAAGGGTTGACGGAAATTACTGCAGCTCACCGCAGCTAGGGTTTCCACGCTAGTTTGACCAGCGTTGACTTTGGTCAACGCATGGTCCAAAAGGGCTGAAATTTGGTGGAGAGTTCGATTTTGGGAGGCCGTACTCATTGGCACAAAAACCGAGGTCAAAAGGTTGACCGAAGACCGAGTTGCATTGACTTTATTGCTGTTGCCCTGCGTTGACTTTTCTATACAGCGTTGACTTTTCCGGGGTTGACTTTGAGTTGACTGGGTGACTGATTTGAGGACTGTTGTGACACATGCTGGTTTGGCCAACCAAGAAGACTTTGTTGGTTGAAGCATCCTGGTGACCACCGTAACGCACCAACACATTCTTCTGTTTCTGGTTTGTCTTCTATAGATCCACTAGTATGTTCTATCAGCATTTTACTTCACTGTTTATGTGATTGCTGTAATAAAAAGTAAAGTTGCATCAAGCATAGAACGTCTACATAAATTTACATGGTATCAAAGCTGAGGTGAAGACAAGCCCTAATTTGTAACAATCACAGGAGAGGATAATGGGTTCCACAAGCTATAGCTTCAAGGAAGATGACAAATTGACTGGGAAGGATGACTTCCATGCTTGAAAAATGATATTGGATCTCAAATTGGAAGACCAAGATGTCATGGACTATGTGCTAGGTAAAATCCAAGAACCTCCATCCACTGCTACTGCTATTGCCAAATCAAAGTACAAGAAGGGGGAGATCAAAGCAAAGCTGATGATCAGGGAATCCATTCATAAAAGCTTGGTGGCCTACATCTCTGAGTTGGGCACATCCAAAGAGATGTATGATAAATTGATCCTCATGTTCAAGGCCAACAATGCGAATCAAGTACTATTCTTCAAGAATCAATTGAAGAATCTGAAGAAAGGAAGGGATGTGTCTGTCCAATCATACTTTCTGAAGTTGACTGAAATCAGGAACAATCTGCTAGCTATTGGGGAGACAATAGCTAATCGAGAGATGGTACTCACCGCACTTGGAGGGCTCTCATCTGAATGGCATGTGTTCAACACTACCATTCTAAATAATAATGTGATACCTGACTTTGACGAAGTACTATCAAGATGCGTTCAAGAAGAATCAAGAATGAAGGAGTATGGAAATGGAGGAAATGTTGCATACGCTGCTCACTCTAGAAAGAAGAACTCTGGTGGTCCAAGAATAAGGAAAAAGCAAGGGCCCAAGGAAAGAAGGGAAAATGTTTCACTTGTCATAGGCCTGGTCACTATGCTAGAGAATGTCCTTTCAAGAAGGATTCTCTCGATAGTGATGACAACAACAACAACCGAAGGCAATCAAAGGAACAACAGGTTCAAGGGAAAAAGGAAGGCTTCCTCCGGCGGAAATGATCAACCTTTCAAAAGGTCAAGAAACTCCAGGTATGAGGAATCACATGTTGTTGATAAAAGAAATGAATACATTCTTGTATCTGCCCTCTCTGTTGCAACCCCACCCGACACTATGGATGTCTGGTTGATAGATAGTGATGCCTCAAGGCATATCACTGGGTTCAAGGAAGCACTCTCTGATATGGTTGAGAAGGATACTAATCTGGAAATTATCCTTGGAGATAATGCCACATATCCCGTGAAAGGGACAGGGACTGTGACCCTCCACTTGTCTCAAGGTCAAGTCCTTCACTTGCAGGATGTACTCTATGTACCAAATTTGAAGAAGAACCTTGTGTCTATATCGGCCATGGAAGACAAAGGTTTCAATGTGGCATTCACTAATGGAAAGGTGCTCATGTGGAAGAAGAGCTTCAAGGAAGCTATCTCGATAGGGTTTAGAGTTGATACACTCTACCAAGTTGGAGGAAGTCCGCTGGAAGCAATGACATGTGATACTATTCGTCAGACTGAACTATGGCACCGAAGGTTTGGACACCTTCACTATAAAGCCCTTCCCGAAGCAAGGAAGGTGGTGACAGGGATGCTCGAGTTTCCTAATAATCATGAAGGTGTATGTAAGGGTTGTGCCGAAGGAAAGCATACAAGGAGACCTTTTCCCTCCAGTGTCACAGAGACATCTAATGTCTTGCAATTGATCCACTCTGATCTATCTGGTATGCTCTCTGTGACATCCTTGGGAGGATGTTCATATTATATGACGTTCATAGATGATTTCTCTCGCAAAACCCGGATATACTTCTTAAAGAAGAAGGACGAGGCTTTCATGTGGTTCCGTACATTCAAAACCTTGGTGGAAAAAGATCAAGATTTTGAGAATTGATAATGGCACTGAATATGAGACAAATGAGTTCAAGGACTTTTGCAGAGAAGCTGGCATTAAGAGGGAGACCACAACTGTCTATACTCCCAAGCAAAATGGTGTTGATGAACGAAAGAACAGGACCATTGTGGAAGTTGCCCATGCCATGCTATGTAACCAAGGTCTGCCGAAGTTTCTATGGGGAGAAGCTGCGAACATTGTCGTGTACATACAAAACCAATGCCCACATTCTACTCTAGAATCCAAAACTCCCGAAGAGGTTTTCTCTGGTAAGAAACCCGATGTCTCACATTTTAGAGTTTTTGGATGTATTGTCTACTTTCATGTGCCGAAAGAAAAGAGGAGCAAGTTGGATGCTTCTGGGAAGAAAGGAATGTTTGTGGGCTATAGTGAAACTTTGAAGGCCTATACAGTCTATGTGCCTGGTCAAAGGGAAGTGGAGATATGCCACAATGTCACCTTTGACAAAGATACTTCCCTGAGAAAAGTAGTCAATCTTCCGAGATCTGAGGAAGATAATGAAGCAAGGCCTGAAAATCAAGAGGAACTGAAGGATGAAACAATGCCTGATGTTGAAGGACCGATGGACCCAATTGATCCACCTCCTTCACTGGGAAAGAGACCATCATGGCTCAGGGACACTCTTGAGGATGCTGAGGGGCATGCTACCACAAGGGGGGCATTCCGTGAAAGCAAGGAGCCGTGTAGATACCAAGGGTATCTAGCAGCCATGAGTACTATTGTACAATCCGAGCCTGGATCTTTTGAGGAAGTCGTAAAGCATAAAGTCTGGAAGGATGCTATGCACGAAGAGTATGATTCCATTATGAAGAATGATGTCTGGGATGTGGTTCCAAGACCAAAGGACAAAGCAGTTGTCACCTCGAAATGGCTCTAAGAGATCAAGCATGGATCTGATGGAAGTGCTAAAAAATTCAAGGCAAGGTTCGTTGCCCGTGGATTCTCTCAAAAGGAAGGCATAGATTATGATGACATATTTGCACCTGTGGCCCAATACACCACCATTCGATCTATTATAGCCCTTGCTGCTACGCAAGGATGGAGTCTTCATCAGATGGATGTGAAGACCGCATTTCTACATGGTGAGATAAAGGAAGAGGTATATGTGGAGCAACCTCTGAGGTTCGAAGTCCAGGATCGGGACACCCATGTCTGCAGGTTGAAGAAGGCCCTCTGTGGGCTGAAGCAAGCACCCAGAGCTTGGTACGAGAGGATAGATAGCTACTTGATGAAGCTGGGCTTCACTCGAAGTAATGTCGATCCGAACCTTTACTTCAAGGTTGTCAAGGGAAAACCTCTCATCCTGGTGCTGTATGTGGATGGCCTCTTCCTGACAGGTGCTGACCCCCTTATTCATCAGTGCAAGAGGGAGCTCGCTGCTAAGTTCGAGATGAAGGACCTAGGACTGATGCACTATTTCCTAGGCCTGGAGGTCTGGCAGAGACCTAGCGAGATTTTCCTTTCTCAAGGAAAATACATTGTGAAGTTTCTGGAAAGATTTGGTATGGTGGACTGCAAGTCCGTGTCAACACCAATGGAACTCAACTTCAAGAAGTTGAGTGGCAGCGCTGCTGACCCGTATTGTCAAATCCTACTGAGTATCGTCAACTCGTAGGGGCCCTGATGTTCTTAGTGAACACCCGTCCAGAGATATGTTTTGCAGTGAACACTTTGAGTCAATAGATGGTTGAGCCTCATCACTTTCACTGGGTTGGTGCCAGGAATCTTCTGACATACCTTCAGGGCACGAAAAACTATGGGCTGAGATACACTGTCGGGAGCGTGACACTCCTTGGATATACTGATGCCAATTGGGCTGGCAGTGTGGTGGATTCTAAGAGCACATCTGGATGTTGCTTCAATCTTGGTTCTGCTTCGATCTCATGGATGAGCAGGAAGCAGAAGTCAGTGGCTTTGAGCACCGCAAAGGCCGAACACATTGCAGCAAGTATGGCCTGTTGTGAAGCAGTTTGGTTGCGAAAGCTCTTCAGTGAGCTGTTCGGACATGTGCTAGATACCACCGTAATACTCTGTGATAACCAGAGTGGGATTCGCTTGTCCGAGAATCCAGTGTTCCACAATCGATCCAAGCATATTGATATCAGATACCACTATATCCGAGATATGGTACAGCGAGGCGCCATAAAGCTCGATCATATAGGAACTGATGAGCAGGTCGCAGATATTCTCACAAAGCCCCTGGGGAAGGTCAAGTTCCTAACCTTCCGTGAGAGTCTTGGTATCGTGGAACGACCCTATGATGTGGGTCCTGTTGGACAATGAGCTTTGGGAGCTCTGGGGGGCTTTGGGGATAGCTTCTCGGAGCTATAAGCACTCACGGGGCTAGGCTTGCCGAACCTTGTGGTGCTTCTGCCCCACCGTTATGATGTTTGAGTTGGTTCACCTCATTATCTGTGCCCCGTATGCATCCTACCCATTGAGTTCAGGGCTCATGGGAAGTACCTCTCATTTGGCCAATGAGGTGGGAAAAGCTAGAGACTAGTAGCAAAGACTGATGAACGCATCAAAGATTGTCGTACTCTCTATCTAGGATGGCACGCTCCAACCACTTGATCTGGGATCAAGTATAGTGAGGTTTCGGACCTCCAACTAACTTCGGGTCAGGTAAACCATCTTCGGGTTGGTATGAGACTCTTTGTGAGTCTGATAGAGATTTCGAACCTCTGGGCTGAATCTGTCAGCCAGGGTATGATGTCTTTGTGACTAACCCACTTCTGTTCTGAAATAAAGAGGCCAGCAAAGCAAGTTACGGCGGGATGACGCACGATGTTTGTTTGCACAGGTGGATGGAGTTCTCCCTAGTTGAAAGGGAGTGTTAAAATTGGACAACTAGGTCCAGACTCCATGTTGTGATGCTTAGATGAAGATACCAATATTTTTATTGGGTTCCTCTTTCGGAGAGGTGTAAGATCAATATAAAATTGATCTTAATCTAATGGGCGGAACATTTATTTTGAATTTATTTTTAATAATTTCAAATATGTGCAGGTCGGCCTTAAGGTTTTACACCCCCAGCAGATGTGTTACAGACCTCAATGATGGATATATATACAGTCAACGATGGAGATCATTTCACTCACTCTCATCACACACATCTCTTTTGATTTAGTACGAGCTCCTTGGAGGAAAATTCGGTTCACACGTGGGAAAGAGGACGATTTACTGCAGCAAGGGTTGACCGAAATTTACTGCAGCTCACCGCACCTAGGGTTTCCACGCTAGTTTGACCAGCGTTGACTTTGGTCAATGCATGGTCCAAAAGGGCTAAAATTTGTTGGAGTTCGATTTTGGAAGGCCGTACTCATTGGCACAAAAACCGAGGTCAAAAGGTTGACCAAAGACCGAGCTGCGTTGACTTTATTGATGTTGCCCTGCGTTGACTTTTTTGGACAGCGTTGACTTTTCTAGGGTTGACTTTGAGTTGACTGGGTGACTGATTTGAGGATTGTTGTGACACATGCTGGGTTGGCCGACCAAGAAGACTTTGCTGGTTGAAGCATCCTGCTGACCGCCGTAACGCACCAACACAGTCTTTTGTTTCTGGTTTGTCTTCTATAGATCCACTCGTATGTTCTATCAGCATTTTACTTGATTGTTTATGTGATTGTTGTAATAAAAAGTAAAGTTGCATCAAGCATAGAACATCTACATAAATTTACACTTTCCAATGCTACAAAATCAACAGGAAGAAGCATTGCCATCATCATCAAAGGAATCAACTTTCAAGGTGTTCTCTCTCTATTTGAATCAAAAATCTCATCACAAGCTTATTTGAAGGACATCTCTAGAAGAAGCATTGTCATCTTCAAAGTGTGAAAATTTCAAAATTGAAATCCTATTGCAACAACTAGAAATTATTCTTCTAATTAATTAATTTAACAATTTATTTGCTATTGCAAATGCTGAATAAATCACATTGTAACTTTCACAAATAAACTGTGGAAGAAAAATAAACGCAGAAAGAAATATATGCACACACAAATAACATCGTTATTTTTGGACAAATATCCCCGGAAAAACCCAACTCGAGAAAACCAATGCAGTAGCTGAGGGTTTTATTATTATGCATTGTGAAATTTGAGTACAAACTATGGATGCCCAAACTGGCAATCCAAACAGAGAAAAGAGTGGCAAGAATATCTAGTGAGGAAAATTCCTCACTCCACAGGCTATTCGACACTAACCTCAGCTCGAAATTGAGTTGTCCCAACTGCCTCTGCATCACCTTATGCAGTCACTGTGTCACTATAGCTCGGAATTGTGTCACCTCAAGCAGTCTTGTTAGCTGTTGTCTGGGAAACTAATTCTCCCACCCTCTAGAACCTCTGCCCAACTTCTGGCACTAAATCTTGGTATCAGAGCGTAGTTGATTAGTTGGAGAGCTCAGTAGCAGAAGGAAAGAGGAGGTTCCCTGTTCTACGTGAGCAACAGTTTGAAACCCCTAGAGGCAACACAGTTCCTTGGCCAAGAGGGTCAATTTCTTAAGGAAAATCGATTTCTCTGAGAGAACAATAGAGAAATCCAATTTCTCCAGATCAAGATTACCAGAGGCAGAGGGAGCAGCCAGTATTTTCTTGCAGAGCAGATCTCTAGTTGGACGCAGTTATTTTGCAACAGCTTGCTAGAGAAAAATAGCATTGGGTGGAAGGAAGAGCACACACTGAGGAAAAAATTTCCTCGGGGAACTTCTAGTCTCAGAAGTTCAATTTCCCTTGCAGATCAACAGTCGTTGTAAGCAGAGTTACTGAATCCAGCAAAGAGTGCGTAGAGCCTAGCAGTAGCTGAGCAGAAGGGAAAAGGAGGTTTTCGGCATATTTTGTTGGGATGGCAATAGTCGGGTTTCGAGATCAGGATAGGTTGGACGGAGCCTCCAACTATGTGACCTTAGCTCGAAATTGAGTCGTCCCAACTGCCTCTACACAGTCTCTGCGTCACCTTACACAGTCATTGCATCACTACAGCTCGGAATTGCGTCACCTCAAGCAGTCTCGTGAACTGTTATCTTGGAAACTGATTCTCCCGTCCTCTGGAACCTCTGCCCAGCTTCTGGCACTGAATATTGGTATCAGAGCATAGTTGATCGGTTGGAGAGCTCGATAGCAGAAGGAAAGAGGAGGTTCACTGCTCTGCGTGAGCAACAATTCGAAACCCCCAGAGGCAGCGCAATTCCTTGGCCAAGAGGGTCAATTTCTTAAGGAAAATCAATTTCTCTGAGAGAGTGTAATGACCCATACCTAAGTGACAAATAGGATAACCGATACAATTATGTTTGGATGAACCAATCAAATAATAATATAAGTTAATTAAGGCAAATTAATTAATATTATAAAACAAACATAAAGTCATCACACCCATTCCTCATTTTTTTTAATAAAATAATTTAATCAAGCTTATCTCGACATTAATGTACCCTTAAATGAAGATAAGGTCGCCTTAAATGGTGGCAGACCCTCATAAATGTAATAAAAGATCTTCGGGAGTGAAAGGCGGTGGGGAGATAGTTATAAGGGGGAGGATGTGAAGGAGTAAAGGGGGGGTTTTTGTTGCAGAGAAGAGAAAATTCTACATTCGAGAACAAATGGATTGAAGGATACACAGAGTTCTAAAAAGAGAGTTTCATTGTTCTGGGATTCTGGGCACGGGGGCAGAAGATCACTCTTCTGGGTCTAGGATTGCTCCTAGATCGACTGGGAGGATTGTTGTTTTGGTAATCTGTTCTGTTCACAACATCACCAGCATCAACATCCTTGGGAGGAGAGCTATCATCACAGTCCTCAAAATCATCAACAGCGTTCCAGGTATTTCTTTTAGGTATAGATTTGTTTCTCCATTTAATTTCACTGCAAATGTTCATTGAAATACAGCACTCCTGAATATCTTTTCTCTGCAATTAAATCTCTGTGTGGAACCTTACATTTCACTGATTTATGTTACTGCTGAATATGCATTTAGTTAATATTGATTTTAAATTAAATCTCTGCGTATGGGATCTTACATATGGTATCAGAGGTTTCATTCAAAACCTTTTGACCTAATAGGCCCTAAAACTTCTGCGAAACTGCAGCCTATAGCAGGAATAATTATCTGTATAGCAGCTGATTGTTGTGACAATGAAACAAATTACTCAAAATGTAAATATCTCAGACTGGCCTATCATCTATAAATATTAAAACCAAAGTCAAACCTGGCAATAGATTATTCAATAGCCAAATTTCGAACTCACAACCTTCCGTTTCGCAAAGAAATTGAGCCGATGCCCTTTTGAATAGTGCCTGAAATTAACGCCGGCCTCGTCTGCAAAGATTTAAACCAGCTGCTTGCCCGCCCGCTTGCTCAGTATGTCAAATGCCAGTGGCAAGAACAGCAAGGAGAGAGACTGCTTTGTCTGTGAGACCGGATGTGTCATCTGTCAAAATATTGATTAACAGAGGAACTGCCCCAGCTGCTATTACTTGTGAAACATTTCCATGAAAAACTAAAAAAAAAAAATTAAACAGGGCATTAGTTGCATCCTTTTTCCCTCTAGCAGTCCCGTCCCGAAGAAGATTTACCAAGGCTGGAATGGCTTCTGGCGTCTCTCCAATTAACTTATTATATTCACCGACAGACGAAAGGCTGAAGAGCGTTGCAACGGCATTTTCCCTAGCTTCCATACTGCATCCATTTCTGACGTTGATTATTGGCTGTAATGCACCAGATTGCATTATTTTAGCTTTGTTCCTCTCATAAATAGACAAATTTAAGAGTGCGGTTACAGCATTCTCTTGAGTTGACAAAGTTCATGATGATATAAATAGGAAAATAACCTGGACGTCGAATTGCCATCTAGGTCACATGTGATTTGCTGTCAAATGTTCAAAGTTGGTGTGTACATAAGGAGAAGCCACGAATAAAATACGATAACGATAAAAATCTGTGTTACTCCTTATCGCATACGGGAAGAAATATGATACAGGATTTAATTTTATAGTTCCAGGTTCGACTATAGTCCATCGTAATATATTAAAACCGTCGCAAATCAAGGTCGGAATATTAAAAGTTGCAATAGTCTGCGTATTATATAGTGCGATGTAATTAACATAGGGTTAAGGTTTTAAAATTTTGTATGCGCAAAAGTTTGTAATTGCGGTGGAAGTTACATGGTATTAACCGTAGCATATGGGCAGCGTATTAAATCTGTAAAGGTTTGAATGCGTGTTTCAAAGGGTTACAATGGCATATATTATATGGCTATCCAAAGTTTTCGAACAACGTATTACATGCGTGGGCCACTCCACTCTGCCCGTATACCAATAGGCCCCGAACTCAGACCTTCCGCCCTCTCCCACGCATTCTGATGGTCGGTTAGGCCAATGCACCACCGGCTTGATTGATTTGCCTCTGTTTTTAATATCAAACAAACTTCTTACGTATGCTTACAGACGGGTCACTTTTATGATGCTTACATACATTTAATATAAACCTATTATGGCTTAGTTTCGAGAATTATGGAACACCTCATGAATAAATGAGTTTGGGCGGCCTTCTTGTTTTTAACATTCATAACGTGTATTCCCACATTTGTTATTAATTTGGTTTTTAGTAGCTAAGTATATTTCGATTACCTTAGAAATGTTTAATGTCCTTGTATCTGAATAAGGCACCGCAGATTACATGTGTTTGATAAATCAATTGTGAGCGACCAATGACCAAGATGCGTTTATATTTGTCTGAAACGATGATTAGAAAGTGAGATAATCCTTGCTTGATGGAAACTGTATAAATAGGAGAGGGGCCGGATTTTGAACCTCAGACCTCCGTCCCAACAAGCCCACGTCCTTCGTCTATAAATGTCCGGTGACAAATCTATGGCGCAAATATAGTTTAAAACCAAAGTTTAAATATAAATATGCCATCGAAACCTTTGTTACATGATTGCCACGGTTGATAGGTATCCACCCTTTGGGTTGTTTAAAATAATATATGTGGAGTTAACATAGGTGCATAAGGTTGAATTATATATATACGATATGATAACCAAACCATATATATAAAAATATATATATGTATTATATTTTATTAAAAAAAAAAAAAAAGTAAATAAATAAATCGTATGGCATATTAGAGTGTGATATCTAAGTTAGGGTGACAAACCTGATGATATGGCATATTATTAAACATAGCCCGAATGGTGGCATTTATATATTATGACCGTATTCCTATGTGCGTGGTAGTACATTAAACTATAGTTAATTTTGGGAAAATAGTTAAAATTACCTAAATTAGGTAATTCACTTCAAAGATTGATTGAGATTAAATAGCTTTTGCATATAGAAAGTTTAGAGTTAAGCTATTGTATATAATGTAAAAGTTTAAATGCTTGTACCTATGATTTTAAAAAAAAAAAAAAAGGTATAGTGTGTATTTTGTTTATATACATTATTAAAAATAGTAATTATTAATAAAATAATTAAGCTAATAGAGCAATGCATAAACATTTACCAATATATTTATAGGATAACAAATAAATTTGTTTGGGAAGTTCGATTTTATATCAAATAAATTTAAGAATTGTATTTTAACTCGCATTTATTTTGTTACAATAGCAGGGAAAGAAAATCAACATTCATGTATTAGTTATGTCATAAGTAGCTGAAAATCAATTATCCCTTCTATAACTGCATCTAGGAATAAAACCTTTTAGAGAAGTTTTGTAAACCAACACTTTGATCTCTGAAAACCCCTGCATTTCACTTTAGAGTTAGTATGCATAAATTACCCTGCATAGGACAAGGAGGTCGCGTTGCCACCCTCCTTGACCTCGGTACCAGTAAGACCTGTCTGCAGGTAAAATAGCAAAAGAACTATACCTGTATGCCAGCTCTAATCTTGCGAATATTATATTTTGTCAGTCTAAAAATTATCCACTCATGAATTTATTATTATGTATTTCAGGAAAATTACCATGTTAAATACATACCAAAGGCGGCAGCGCCAGCGACATGTGGCGCCGCCACCTTCATCTTCACCATCGCCTTCACCACCATCAAGATCGCCGTCAGCACCTGTTGCTCCGCCTGATCTCACTACTGTGATGAGCTCGTTAGAGGCCATTATGGAAACCTTGAAAGGGTCGCAGTCGACTAGGAACAAGGAGGAGCGACGTCAGTCAGAGGAAAGGCACTCAGAAAGGCCGAGGGATTTTGATGACAAACCTCCCAGAGAAGATATTTCACGGGAACTGCAAAAGATTAAACTCCCTGAATTCTCTGGGGGACGAGCTGGGGAGCAGGCCGAAGCATGGTTGGAAGGGATGATCAGGTGCTTTGCGTTAAGGGAATATTCTTCAACGTCTAAAACAAGGATCGTTGTTTTCCAACTCAGGGGGAATGCTCTAATTTGGTGGGGGAATATGGAAAAACAGTTGCATCTCACTTCAGATACCGTTCCTTGGGAATTGTTTGTGGACCGATTCCGTGCGAAATACTTGCCACCTTTCTTTCAAGAGCAGCAAGCTGGAGCCTTCCATACTCTAACCCAAGGGGGTAAAACCGTGGAAGAATACGAGACAAGGTTCATGGAACTTGTGAAGTATGTTCCTTATCTAGACACGGATGAACGCCAAGCCAAGCGTTTCATATTTGGGTTAAATCCTTGGATCAGAGCCATGGTAAGAACGTGGAAGCCACCAACGGTGGCGGATGCAGTAGAATGTGCTCGTTATGCAGAAGAGCATTTGGGAATTAAAAGGGATTTCAGGCCAGCTGAATCAATACCGCAGGCATTTACAGGAAAGACTCCCCGAAATTTCTTCAGAGGAAATAACTCGAGACCACCTCCTTATGGTAACAGGTTTACCCCAAGAGGAGCGGGAGCAGGAGCTCCCAGGACCATAAACGCAATAACTTCCGGGTCTTCAAACAACAGTGCGTGGAGGTCTCGTGGAACGGGTAATCGAGGAAGGAATGGGAGAGGAAGCAGCACCAGGGGACAGAATTCTTGGTCGGGGATTTCTCAGTCAAACGAAAGAGGACCAACCCGAGTGGACTGTTGGGGATGTGGAGGACCCCATCTTCGTCGGGATTGTCCGGAGAACTCGTGGCGAACAGGAAAAGAGCCGTCATCAGATGCTCAAAGCGATCACAGAATCCATGCTGTCGTCAACAACAACCAAGCAGCGCATCAATCCACGGTAGTGGAATCTTCAGGTACAATCAACGGAATAAAACTCAAAATCTTGTTTGACACTGGAGCTACTGATAGTTTTATTTCACCATATTCATTGAATAAATGTGGGTTGGCAGCCTGCAAACAAGACGATTTTAGACAGGTAGAAATGGCTTCAGGAGACCTTCAATCGGTAGAATTAAGTGTGGAGGATTGCAAAGTTGATCTAGGAGCCTGTGTGACCAAACTAAAAGTATATGTCACAACCCTAGGTACTTACGACCTGGTGATAGGAATGGATTGGTTAGAATCTCATCGAGCATGGGTAGATTGTTCCAGGAAAACAATACTTTGCGTAAATGATATGGGTGAGACAATCCAAATTCAAGGTATTAAGAGAAAGGTATCCTTGCGTTTCATCTCAGCCATGCAGATGAAGCGGTGCTTGAGGAAGGGTTGTCAAGTGTATGCCGTTCAAATGGTAAGCAAAGAAAAAGGGCCTTCCTTAGATCAGTATCCGATTTTATCAGAATTTCCGGATGTCTTTCCAAAAGAACTACCTGGACTGCCTCCTCAGAGAGAACTAGACCTCACCATTGAGTTGAAACCTGGTACGGAACCTATATCCAAAACTCCTTACCGAATGACTGCCCCGAAACTTCAAGAGTTGCAAATACAGCTAAAAGAACTATTAGACGTAGGGCACATTCGACCCAGTGTTTCACCATGGGGTGCTCCAGTAATCTTTGTCAAGAAGAAAGATGGTTCATTACGACTGTACGTGGACTATAGAGATTTAAACCGGGCCACGGTAAAGAATAGGTATCCAATGCCCCGCATTGACGACCTTTTCGATCAAATGAAAGGAGCTACAGTATTTTCAAAGATCGATTTGCGATCAGGTTATCATCAACTCAGGATTAGCAAGAGCGACGTTTCTAAGACTGCATTCCAAACTCGCTTCGGGCATTATGAATTCATCGTGGTGCCATTTGGGTTGACCAATGCACCTGCAGTCTTCATGAACCTTATGAATAGCGTTCTCCGCAAATATCTCGACAAATTTGTACAAGTTTTCCTGGACGATATCCTCATTTACTCTAAGAATGAAAAGGAGCATGAAGAGCATCTTCGAATAGTGTTATCTTGTCTCAGAGAGCACAAGTTATATGGAAAATTATCCAAATGCGCTTTCTTCCAGAAAGAAATCCATTACTTAGGTCATATCATATCAGGCGAAGGAATCTCTGTAGATCCTGAAAAGGTAAATACAATCAGGGAGTGGCCGATACCTAAGAATGCATATGAAGTGCGTAGTTTTATGGGTTTAGCAGGTTACTACCGAAGATTTGTGGAGGGATTCTCCAAGATTGCAAAACCAATCACAAACCTTCAGCGTAAGGGTGTCAAGTATAAATGGACTGAGGAATGTGATAAAGTTTTTTCTGAGCTTAAGCGATTATTGACTAGTGCACCGATTTTGCGAGTGCCGGATATGGATAAAGACTTTACTGTATGTACCGACGCATCTAAGCAAGGGTTAGACGCCGTTCTAATGCAGGAAGGAGGCGTAATAGCATACGCTTCGAGAAAATTAAAAACACATGAGGAACTTTATGCTACGCATGATTTGGAGTTAGCTGCGGTGGTCTTAGCCTTAAAGATGTGGAGACATTACTTGGTAGGAAGAAACTTTGTGCTTAAAAGTGACCACCAAAGTTTGCAGTATTTATTCACCCAGAGAGACTTAAATGCAAGACAAAGACGATGGAGTGAACTCCTAAACGAATACGATTTTGCAATTTCCTATATAAAAGGAAAGGAAAATGTGGTAGCAGATGCCTTAAGTAGAAGACCCCGAATATTCTCCCTCATACCTATCAAGGTGAACTTGAGAAATCAAGTGCTTGAACATCTGGTAAGAGACAGTTGGTATTTAAAAGTAAGGTCAGGGCTCGAAAGCGACCACTCGAAGGAACCTAAGTTCAATGGGTATGATTTAGAAGAGGACGAAATTCTACGATTTCACGGAAGGATGTATATACCAGATAGTGGGGATCTCCGAAACACCATCTTGAAGGAAGCACACCGAGCAGTATATTGTGCACATCCTGGGGTAAAGAAGATGTATGCGGACACCAAGAGACTTTTCTTCTGGTCAGGCATGAAAAATGACATTGTCCAATTTGTTGCTAGATGCCTTGAGTGTCAACAGGTAAAAGCTGATCATCGCCACCCAGCAGGTCTCTTACAATCTCATGACATCCCTATGACCAAATGGGAGATAATTTCTATGGATTTTATCGTTGGGCTGCCTCTTACCCAACAAAAGCATAATGCCATTCTGGTCGTGGTGGATCGATTAACAAAAAGCGCCCATTTCATCCCAGTAAGAGATACTTATGAAGTAGTTGATGTAGCTCGAGTATTCATAAATGAAATCATCAGATTTCATGGAGTACCTAAGAAAATTATATCCGACAGAGATCCTCGGTTCACATCAAGGTTCTGGAACTGTATGCAGTCGGCCTTGGGAACCCAGTTAAATTTGAGTACACCCTATCACCCTGAGACCGATGGACAGACAGAAAGGGTAAATCAAGTACTCGAGGATATGCTAAGGATGTATGTTATGGACCAACAGTCACGCTGGGAAAAGTACTTACCCTTGGTAGAATTTGCTTACAACAATAGCTATCATAGTTCACTCGGGATGCCGCCATTCGAAGTTTTATACGGAAGACCTTGCAGAACGCCATTGAGTTGGGACAGGTTAGAAGACCAAATAATCGTCGGACCCGACTTGATCCAAGAAATGGAGGATCAGGTAAAACTGATTAGGCAACGGTTAAAAGAGGCTCAGGATAGACAGAAAAGCTATGCGGACACTCGCAGGACAGATAGAAGCTATGTGGTAGGAGATCAGGTTTTCATCCGAATCAGGCCTAATAAGAGCACCATCCGGTTTGGGAGGGGGACAAAATTATCCCCCCGGTTTATAGGACCGTTTGAAGTCCTGGAAAAAGTTGGACCTGTCGCTTATCGTCTTGCACTGCCACCCCACCTGCACAAAATTCATAATGTATTTCACGTATCTGCCTTACGACATTATATTGCTGATAAATCTCATAACCTTCAATGGAAGGAACTGCAGGTATCGGACGAGGGAACCCTAACGGTCGAACCATTACGTATTCTGGAACGTAGGGTTCGACAGCTCAGGAACCACCGGATAGACCAAGTAAAAGTCCAGTGGGACAAGTATAGTCCTGGATCAGCGACTTGGGAGGATGCTGAGACTTTTTGCCAGAATTACCCCAGCTTGTGCTAAATTTTGAGGACTGAAAACTTTTTTTATATAACTGCTCTATTTGATACTTGACATTTTGAAACATTATGTAAAGATGAGTTTTACTTTACTGGTACATGGATACCCATAAAGATAAAATGCTACTTCACTTTACTGATACAAGATATATGCTATTGGTTTAGAATTTACTGGTGCATGAACACCGATATGCAAAATGTCATTTAAATTAACATTGCAAGAATATGAAATCCTAGATTAAATATTATAGAGGAAACTATCTGTTGATGAATTTCATTTACATTTCAAATATGATCAAAAGAAAGGAAATAGAAGAGTAACTACATTTTAAAAATGAAAAGTGAAACACATTGGTATACAGATTGAAAGGGGTGAAGCAATGCATCAAAAAAAAAAAAAAAACATGTATGAACTAAATAGAAGCAGTGTCGGAAATGAGAAATTTTATTGGACATATTAATACCTATTTAAACAAATTTTCTTTTTATATAAGTTCTAGGAGTAATATCATAGATATCAAAGTATTTTGAATATGTAAAGGTTGTTATATGGGTAACAATTGGTTATGAGCAATATAGATGCATATGCTGTAATATGTGTACGAGTGTTTACATTGCAAATTGTGTACCAGAGATTACTTCGCAGAACACAAGTTACCGAAACAATAGACGTGATGACAGAATCCCAGAACGTTGAAACTCCATGTGATTCCATGATAGGGTGTTGACCCTGGTTCTACTGAGAGGGGTGGAGGTGTTGCCCACTGTTTATCCTCCAATGCCTGGAGTCATGGGAGGACTGTGCGAGTCACGCTCCCCTAGACGTGTGATGATGACTGCCGAATGCCTACAAGCATATCAGGTCGATATAATCAACGCTGATATCCTTAAGGTCTATGAATGGATCAGTAAAAACTGATGCCAGGTCATATTCCGGTAGAGGACGGATAGGAAGGGAATGGAAGAGATTAGGAAGGACAGGATGATTTTAGAATAGTCTGCAGAGACGGTTGAGATGTGAAGTATCAAATAAATTACAAAGAAAAAGAAACATGCATATACAAACGAAATTCAATCTTAAAAAAAAATATATATATATATATATATATAAACCTTTTCACTTATGCCCTAATCTCTAAAAACATAATTATCAATATGAGTATATGAAGCCCTAACTTCGGGACGAAGTTTTCTGAAGGGAGGAAGTATGTAATGACCCATACCTAAGTGACAAATAGGATAACCGATACAATTATGTTTGGATGAACCAATCAAATAATAATATAAGTTAATTAAGGCAAATTAATTAATATTATAAAACAAACATAAAGTCATCACACCCATTCCTCATTTTTTTAATAAAAAAATTTAATCAAGCTTATCTCGACATTAATGTACCCTTAAATGAAGATAAGGTCGCCTTAAATGGTGGCAGACCCTCATAAATGTAATAAAAGATCTTCGGGAATGAAAGGCGATGGGGAGATAGTTATAAGGGGGAGGATGTGAAGGAGTAAAGGGGGGGTTTTTTGTTGCAGAGAAGAAAAATTCTACATTCGGGAACAAATGGATTGAAGGATACGCAGAGTTCTAAAAAGAGAGTTTCACTGTTCTGGGATTTTGGGCACGGGGGCAGAAGATCACTCTTCTGGGTCTAGGATTGCTCCTAGATCGGCTGGGAGGATTGTTGTTTTGGTAATCTGTTCTGTTCACAACATCACCAGCATCAACATCCTTGGGAGGAGAGCTATCATCACAGTCCTCAAAATCATCAACAGCATTCCAGGTATTTCTTTTAGGTATAGATTTGTTTTAATTTCACTGCAAATGTTCATTGAAATACAGCACTGCTGAATATCTTTTCTCTGCAATTAAATCTCTGTGTGGAACCTTACATTTCACTGATTTATGTTACTGCTGAATATGCATTTAGTTAATATTGATTTTAAATTAAATCTCTGCGTATGGGATCTTACAGAGAGCGACAGAGAAATCCAATTTCTCCATATCGAGGATTACCAAAGGTATAAGGAGCAGCCAGTATTTTCTTGCAGAGCAGATCTCTATCTGGACGCAGTTATTTTGCAGTAGTTTGCTAGAGAAAAATAACGTCAAGTGGAAGGAAGAGCACACACTAAGGAAAAAATTTCCTCGGGGAACTTCTAGTCTCAGAAGTAAAATTTCCCTTGAAGATCAGTAGTGGCTGTAAGCAGAGTTACTAACTCCAATAGAGAGTGCGTAGAGCCTAGCAGTAGCTGAGCAAAAGGGAAGAGGAGGTTTTCGGCATATTTTATTGAGATGGCAACAATCGGGTTGCGAGATCAGGATAGGTTGGACGGAGCCTCCAACTATGTGATCTAGAAGGAAAGAATTTCCTTCCTTCTAGATGAGTACGATCGCAAAGCATATATTGATAACGTGGTGGCTATTCCCACGGATGCAAATCAGCGAAAATAGTACAAGAAGGAGATAGCGAAGGCAAAGAGATTGATTCTTGATGAAGTTCGGGATCATGTAGTTTCACACATAGCGGCTTGGGAACGGCCAAAGAGATGTGGGACTCTCTTTCCACGCTATATCAGGGATATTCCGAGCAGCGGAAGATGTACTTAGAAGAAAAGTTGAGGTGCACCTGTATGCAGAAGGGGGAATGCATAGATCCTTTCCTTACTAGGATTAAGTAGATATGAGATGAGCTGGCAGCCGTAGGGTCAGCACCTCAACCTACAGTTTTGGTACGAGTAGCCCTCAACAATGTTTCTAAAGAGTAGCAGGTTTTTTCCAAAGTATTTTGGGCAGAAAAACCTTGCCAAGATGGGACAGAATGTGGGCAGACTTGCAGCAGGAGCAGTTGAGGCGAGATTTGATGAAGAGCACCATCAGTGGCAGCAGCAGGAGAAGTGGATCGAAACCAATAAACAAGGAGGAGAATGTGGCCCTCGCATCAAAGGGTCCCAGTCAGGGACAAGGGGAGCAGCGTAAAAAGAAGAAGGACCTATCGAGTGCTTTAGGTGTGGCGAGCTAGGCCACTACAATTCCCAGTGTCCTCTCAGGAAGAAGGACAAGGACGAGAAGCAGGACCAGCAGGCAGCTTCTGCCAAGATTGATAGGTTGTCCTCTAGGTTGGAGGAAGATTTCGCCATGATTGTATACATGCCTCCACAAGTGAGGTGGGGTGACTTGGTTTTGTAGCCCCAGAGTGATACAAGATGGGCAGGATTCTTGAGGAGGTCCACCTCTTGAATCAGTACCTTGCTACGAGAGCCCACAATACGCAGTAGCAGGATGGACCAGTGGCAGTTGGTGCAGTCAGATGCCAGAGTGACAGATGCAGTACCTAGTAGCGGTCAGATACTGGGCAGCGCAGTGCAGAGTTGGCAGTAGTGCAGCTGGCACAGTGCAGAGTCAGCAGTAGCAAAGGCTTTTGTGACAGCGCAAAGGCTAGTAGCAGTCAAGACTTGAGTGACAGATGCATCATACTGAACACAGTTGATTCAGTATTTTGGATGTTTTTCAGTTGCAGATGTTGCAGCAACAGCAAATGAGAGGGATTTGCAATGCAGATGCAGTGTTGGCAGCAGTTCAGCAGGGTCAGCAGCAACACAGATGCAACTCATATCAAAGTTGCATAGTGGTTGGTGGGTAGCAGTAGCTAGATTTCAGCAGCGTGACAGGAGATGATGAAGAGATATGGTGTTGTTTTAGTGGGTTGCAGCACTAGAACACTTTCCTCGCTAAGAGGGAGTGTTAGTTTTTGTAGCATCAGATGTGTTCTAGCCACGAGATTTGGTAGAGAGGCTAGAATACATGTATTCTCCCATACCCAGAAATCGTTTCTGGAAATTCCGCCTAGAGACGACTTAATTAGATTTGTTAGACAGTATTTAATATTTCCTAAGACTTAGGGAATATGATTAATTAATCAGAATTAATTAAGTCATGATGAGAATGTTCTAGAAAAGTACATGAATCGATTTCTAGTTAATCCTAGACATCGATTAAGATTTAATCATGGTCGTTGAAGTCCCAACGAAAGATTATAAGAAGAAGTCGAGGGAGCTTGGAGAAAAGACACCAAATCAGTTGAGCATTCGATTTTACAGAGAAATCGATTTCCAAAGTAACAGTTGTGTTGCAGGAAGTGATTCAATGAGATCAAAGCAGTGAGAGAGGGGCAGAGATAGTGAAGTCGGAGGAGGCATTCCAGATCTGGCTAGTACAATTATAGAGAGGCAGTGCAGTGCCCTCTAGAGGAAATTTTGCTGGGGAGAAGGCAAGATTTAGTGCCAAAAGTTGGGCAGAGGTTCCAAAGGGCAGGAGAATCAGTTTCCCAGACAGCAACTGACGAGACTGCTTGAGGTGATGCAATTCCGAGCTGTAGTGACGTGGTGACTGCGTAAGGTGACGCAGAGACTGCGCAAAGGCAGTTTGGACGACTCAATTTCGAGCTGAGGTCAGTGTCGAATAGCCTGTGGAGTGAGGAATTTTCCTCACTACATATTTATGCCAGAATTTTCTCTGTTTGGATTGCCAGTTTGGGCATCCATAGTTGGTACTCAGATTTCACTACTGCATAATAATAAAACCCTCAATTGTTGCACCGATTTCCCCAGTTGGGTTTTTCTGGGGACATTGGTCCAAAAAGAACGATGTTATTTGTGTGTGTGCATATATTTCTTCCTGCGTTTATTTTTCTTCTGCGGTTTATTTGTGAAGGTTGCAGTGTATTTAATTTGATATTTATTGTAGGTAACAACAAATAGATTGTTAAGAATTAATTTAACAATTAGGAGAATTAACATCAGTTGCTGCAACAGGATTCGGGGTTAGCTGAATTTTCACACTAATGTCTCCAAGCTCCAAAGGGGTTAGCCAGGTACATTATTAGGTGGTTTCTACCTTTAGAGGGGATAATATGTCCAAGGTACATCCCTCAAATGATGGTGGCATGTGATAAAGAGGTGAAATGGAATAGGGAATGAGAGGGGCAATCCTAGGCCACATATCGGGGCACAAGGGTGGCGAGAGAAAGGGAAGCCCACACCTGGGTGTATAATGTGTAGGAGAGAGCAATTGTGGTGCATGAGGTGCCTCGGCCTTGATTTTTCCACCCTTTTTTATATGCCTTTTGCCTTTTATGATTTTTCTTTAATTAACTGCTCAAGGCTCAAAGGACAAGAGCATGATGTGTAAGATATAGCAATGATTACCCCCTTCTAGATAGGGCGGTTCATTGCCCTCCAGCGGTTGAGACAATCATCAGTTCCTGAATGATAAAGGAGTATCATCTAGGGCCTAGAGAACTAGGGTGATGACCATGGGTATGGGGTAGAGCTCATGTATTAGCTTTTGCCCACATGCTAATTATGTTTGTCTCGACTCTTGACCATCTTTTGCATTTTGTTGTACAATTTCCTGTTGAATGTGGCCATTTATGCTTTTACTTTTCTTTTTAGTTGCTTCAACCTTCGAGGCATCGTTCCAGGCCTGACCCAAGGTGGGGGTAAGGGAATGAGAAGGCCAACCCAATATGGACCCAAAGAGGAAATGTGGACCCAGGTGGGAGAGATGATGAATGGGGATATAATGAATGGAAGGGGAGTAGTATATGTGGATAAGGGAGCGGGACCACACAACCAAAGTCAGGGTTTCCCAAGTAGTACCACCCTAGAACCAAATGGTCAATAAAGGAGATCCCACGGGACTAAGATCCAAGGTAACATCCAGAGGAGATCAAGGGGACAGGAGTACAAACTAAGCAGACTCTTTCCGCCAAATCCCCCCATGAATCCATGCCCATAAGTGTCCATGATAAGTAAACCCAATACTCAATTACCAAATGACAAGACAACGCTTTAGATTCGGGAGGCCCATCTTCAAACATACGATCAATACAGATGGGTGAGGGACCACATGGTTGGCTCAAGTGGCGCAGAAATGGCACAATGAGCTAGTTGAGGGCTGAAAGGGGCTGTTGGTTGTCGGTTGAGGTCCATATTGGGGATATTACGAAGTGGTGGGTAACGGGCCCTAAGACATTATGTCAAAAACCTAAACATCATTCAACTTTTTTTCATAAAGAATTGTCATAATACTACAAGCCCTAGACATTAAGAGTTAGGCACAAGAGTATTAAGGTAAGGGTTTCCATATCTTCTAAAGAAAACTTGGAAACCCTAGAAGCAACTAAACCCTAAAAATTTTCATACTAGACTTTTAACAAATAATCATGCTATACATACCTCAAGATTACATAATTTTGTCTTCAAGGATTGATGTTCCATGTAATGCCTTTTCTTGCAAACTGATTAAAACACGTTGTTAGATTATTAAAACATAAAGAACAAAAACAACATGTAGTTGACTTTTAATGAGGACTGTAAAGTGGTCCAAAATGTTAGATGCTTTCTCTTAACTATAGTAAAGGCTTCTAATAATGAGTTGCTATAGGTCTTCAGACTTCTCCTTATATTGATATAGACTGCTCCCTTTTGTGATAGAGATAATGCATAAGGTTTTTCTTTCAGTATGCAAGACATTTATTACACAAAGAATGGAGACCTTGATCCTTTTCAATGTTCCAGAATTGCAAGATTACCGAACTTCAAAAGATTGAGATTATCTCCCATTGAATTAGTCTTCTCAAGACAGATCAAGTATTGTGATTTTTCTAGGTTGGTTTAATGTCATTATTGAGGGAGTTCGGATCCTTTATATAGGTGCACTTTACTTCGTCTTTCTTGAGAATCTCGACTCTTTAATATAGTATTATAATAGATCTTTCAAACAGACTTATGAAGCTTCTACATAAATTTGTCTTGGCTTCTTTCTTTTGTTAACTTGATAGACTATTTGCCCAAAAATTTGAATGATTTCAAACTTTAGTATTCTTACACAAGACTTTGAACCCTTTATTTCAGACCTTAATTTGTACTAGTGTTATCGGAATTGAACTAGTCCTACAAAACCAGCTAGTCCGACCAGTTTGCCTCTGAACCGGAATCGACCGGTTCGGTACCGAACCGGCCAAAACCAGTCGATCTAACCGGTTTGGAGGCAAAACCAGTCTGAACCGGCCCTCTGAACTGAAATTGGCCGGTTCGGTACCGAACCGGCCAAAACTGGTCGGTCCAACCGGTTTGGAGGCAAAATCGGTCTGAACCAGCCGGTTCGATAACTAGACGGTTCGATACCAAACCGGTCGGTTCGATATCAGGGTCGGCTTTGTTCTGTTTGTCCCTTCCCAGATCAGCGTAAAATTTTATTTTATTTTCAATTGGTTGGCCCCCATCTAATTCTCCCCTAGGCCAACCTAATATTCAAACCTATGGTCCTACTATTGCTATGCATTTTGTAATATTCCAAGTAGAAATAAACAGCAATATAAAGCGACATAAACATGAAACTATAGCAAATAGAGAGACATCATACATAGACTGCAAAATATGGAGAACGTTGAGCCATGTTATTATATACTGAAAGTAAAATGAGTACAAAGGTGATCAAAATGATAGCACCTTGGCCTGCACAAGGCACGCTAGAGATACTCTCAGAAATGCTCGCGGAATGGCTGCTCTAACAATGACTACATTATCTCTCAAAGGCTGCTATTGCTACTGCCAGACTGCTGCTGCTACTGGAATAAGATGATACTTTGGGGTTGTTCCCCTGCTCAGAAAAATGCGGGACTTTGGGAATGAGCTCCTCACTCAATACCCAAAAAAGCCCAGAAGGGGTTTCCGGAAAGGATGACCCTAGAAAATCACCTCCCAAGACAAATCACAATGTCCCTGTGAAATACGCTAGCCCTAAAGATGTCACTGCAAATGATGGCCTCCTCCTTTGACAAAATGCTAGAATAGCTAAGGGTTGATCCCTTCTCACTATCCCGAGCTGAATCCCCTGATAAATCTCAACTCCCAGCACTACCTCCTCCAAGAACTGCGTTGTCCCTCCTCAAGACTGCGCTGCCCAAGCAAGTGCGTAATCCTTGTTGTAGATGCTATGGCTCCCACCTGAAAAATCACTGTAGAACTCCTCACCCGAGCAGGCACTCAAAGTCCCTTGGGGCTGAGGTTGGGATCTCCACTCGGAGACACATGGTGTGCTAAACAACACTTGCAGACTTTGCTCAACAACAGAAGCGTGCTCAATGTCAATAGAAAAAACAAGATGCATAATCGAATGAGCAAATGAAAGGCCTCTCTCCCTCTTTATGCTTGGAGTGCCTCTCTCTACCCTAGGCCCCACCAAAACTGTGTTGTCCCTCTTGGCCACGCTGTCCATCCACCTCTGCGTTGCCTAGGACCCACACTGCCCACGCTACCACTATTCCCACGCAGTCACTTCGACCCCTTGGGCCCCACGCTGTTAAGTAAAGATGCTTAAGTGACTTTTAGGAAGTGTTTTATTTCCGTAAGCGTGAGTTGAGTGTCTCCTAACCCACTTTATTTTCTGACTTTAACTTCATAAAGTAAAATGGCCAAAAATTAATATTACCAATTAGCTGCTGCCAATTGGGAATATTACAGTCCTCCCTGCCAAAACGTTGCTTGTCCTCAAGCAACTGCAATGATGGAAGCTGCAAAATCTTCTCACTCTTCTAAGTGGCATCCTCATCCGGTAAGTTCCTCCACCTGACCAAATACTCCCTAAATCTCCTGCTCCGCAACTGTCTCTCCCGGTTATCTGTGATGGCCTCGGGCTATAGTACCAAATGCCCCTCATCATCTGTGGATGGAATCTCCTCGGTGGCGGTCACTTGTTGTCCCAATGCCTTCTTCAGGCAAGATAAATGGAAGATATTATGGATCCTGCTACCCGTGGGCAACTCCAACTCGTATGCAACCTCCACGATCCTGCGTATCACCCTGTAGGGTCCATAGAAGCGGGGCTTGAGCTTCTCGGCCCCCTTCTGCTTTAGTGTGGACTGTCGGTATGGTTGAAGCCATAGGTAGACCAAGTCCCCTACCTCAAACTGCCTCTCAACCCGTCCTCTATCATCATACAGTTTTTGTTGATTTTGTGTTGTAGCTAAGTTGTCCTTGAGGGCCCGGAGTATATCTTGGCTCTCTTGGATCCAATCCTTGGCCCTGGGGGCCTTACTAGCACCAAACATCACATCAGCAAAAGACAAAGCATGGTATCCATATAAAGCATAAAATGGAGACATACCAATGGACATATGATACGTCGTGTTGTAGCAGTACTCCCCCAAGTGCAACCATCGTAGCCATGCCTTCTGTTGCCCTATCACATAGTTTCATAAGTAGCCCTCCAGCTACTTGTTCACTGTCTCCATCTTCCCATCCGTCTGGGGGTGGTAACTGGTGCTTGGAGTCAACTTTGTACCCACCAACCGAAAGAGCTCCTGCCAAAAGCCGCCCATGAAACAGTTGTCCCGATCACTGACAATGGTCTTTGGGAGACCATGCAACCTGAAAACGTCCCTGAAAAACAACTCTGCCACCTGAGCTGCTGTGTACCGTGCTGATATGGCAAAGAAGTGTGCATACTTTGTCAGCCAATCAACGACTACAAAGATACAGGCCTTGCCCTGTACCGCAGGCAACCCTGTGATGAAATCCATCGATATGCTCTCCCACTTCCCCTCTGGAATGGGAAGAAGTTGTAGTAACCCTGCGGGATGGCTCATCTTCCCCTTGTTCCGTTGTCATACTTCGCACTCCCTAACATGCCTGAGTACGTCCTCCTTGAGGCCCTTCCAAGAGAACCTCTCTCTGATGGCCCTGTAGGTTTTGGTGAACCCCTGGTGGCCTGATAGTGGTGAGTCATGTGAGGCATGCAACACCTTCTCCTTGAGCTGAGAACCCCAGTCAAGAAGATCCAATCTCTGAAGTATATCACCTCATCCATCACCCTGTACGTGTCATCTGTAACCTGTTAGTCCAATATCTCACAGGCAAAACGGTCTTTGGAGTACTCTACCAACAATTGAGCCCTCCAATCCGTGTTAAAACTCATCAAGGACAACGTTGTCGGTCAGAGTGAGAGAGCATCGGCCACCACGTAGTTCTTCCCCTTGACATACTCAATGTCAAAATCATATGCCTGGATCTTGCTGACCCACTTCTGTTGTCTCTCCTGCAACTACTTCTGCTCTAAAAAGAACCGAAGGCTGTTGTGGTCAATCCTCACCCTGAATCTGTTCCCCACCAAGTACTGCCTAAACTTGGCCAGGGCATGCATAATAGCCAGCATCTCCTTGTCGTATATGGGATACAACCTCTCATGCGGCAATAGCTTTCTGCTCTCGAAAGCTATGGGGTGGCCTCCCTGCATCAAAATTGTGCCTACCCCCTCTCCTGATGCATCACACTCAAGGACAAAAGGCTGCGTGAAATTCGGCAACACAAGAACTGGGCAGCTACTCATCACCTCCTTGAGCCTGTCAAAGGGCCCTCTGCGTTGTGTCTGTCCAACTAAATACCCCCTTCTTCGTAAGATCTGTGAGAGGTTCAGCAAGTTGGGAGAATCCCTTGACGAACTTTCGGTAGTAGGTGCAGATGCCTACAAACCCCCGAAGCTCTGTCACGTTCTTCGGCTCTGGCCAATCCTGGATGGCCCTGATCTTCTCCTCGTGGACTCTCACTCCATCCACACCAATGATATGCCCTAGATAGAGCAGCTCTGTCAATCTGAACTCACACTTGGAAAGCTTAGCATAGAAATGTTGCTCCTCCAATATGCGCAACACAGTCTCAATGTGCTGCAAGTGCTCCTCCCATGTCTGGTTGTATATCAAGATGTCGTCAAAGAATACCAGCACAAACTTCCTCAGTTGACCACAGAAGATGTGGTTCATGCAGGACTGAAAGGTAGCTGGTGCATTGGTTAGCCCAAAGGGCATCACCAAGAACTCGAAGTGACCGTAATGACATCTAAAAGCGGTCTTGGGAACATCCTGGCCCCTCACACGAATCTGGTGGTACCTGGACCTCAAATCAATCTTCGAAAAGAACTTCGATCCCCTCAATTCATCCATCAACTCATCAATCCATGGAATGGGGTATCGGTTCTTCATGGTCTTTTTGTTGAGAGCCCGATAGTCAATGCACATCCTCAGTGTGTCATCCTTCTTCTTCACCAGTACGATAGAAGAAGCAAATGGGCTGGTGCTAGGACGAATGTGCCCCAGTGCTAAGAGCTCATGAATGGCCCTCTCAATCTCATCCAGGTAGGCCTTAGGATGCCTATAGGGTGTAGTGATAGCCTAGATGCCCTGCTCCAGCTCAATGGTGTGCTCAAACCCCCGATCTGGCGGCTGCCCTAGTGGTATATCTCCAAAAACCATGGCATATTTGTCTAAGATAGACTGCACATCTAGGTGTAAGGCCTGCCCTGTAGACCTTGCCTCCGAAGCACGCAGTTCCACTGCCCACTCTATATCTCCCTTCCGGAAGTCTGCCTCCATCCGGTGTGCTGATACTGTCTGTGGCAGATAACTGTGCATGCCCCGAATCATCTCGTGCTTCTCGGTCTTCTTGTCCGTCCACTCCATCTCCAAGGTCTCCCAATCTGTGGTGACCTTCCCTAGCGTGATCAACCACTGCACTCCCAGTATCACGTTGGTGTCCAGAATGTCCACCACAAATAAATGATCTGTCACAGTGTAAGTCCCCATAGTCACTGCCAAGGCTGGCACATACCTAGCACACTGCATGGTTCTGGCACCTGGAACCAGTACCGAAAACCCATCAAAGCTCTCTGTTGGTATGCTCCTCCGCTCTACCAACTATGCATCAATGAAATTGCGGGTAGCCTCACTGTCCACTAATACCGAAACATGTTGTCCTTGTACTGTACTTCGAACACGCAGTGTCAAGTATTTGGGAACCCCTCACAAAGAAGCAAGGACTCCCCCAGTAGGTGCAAACGCTGCCCCTCCCGCTCCTAGTGGTGGGGGTGGCGGATGATCTCCTCTCTGTACCGCACTGCTGCCCCCTGCCTCTATCTCCTCATACTCATCCTCTTCTCCGTCACTGTTGGAGAAAACCTCGATGTAGTGTGCCTTCCCAGCGACACAACGATGTCCTGGTGCCCATGGCTCCTGGCATGTGAAGCATAGCTTCTTCCGCCTCAGATCTCTCCTGGTCTCATCATCCAAAGGCCCTTGGCTCTGGTTCCCCTTTGGAGGCGGAACCCTCGTGTCCTTCCCCTTCGGCTGAAATGTCGGTCTCTGGGGAAAAGGGGCGCTAGTCCTGCGTAGGGCGTCCTGCAAATCCCGAGTCCTCCCAACTACGTCATGAAGAGTAGCTGGCCTCGTCGATCTAACTAACCCCCGAAGAGGCTCTGCCAATCCATCGATGAACATGTAAATCATCCTGGCTGAAGATAAGTCAGGCACCATCACGGAGAGTCTCAAAAACTCAGAAATGTATGTGTCTGGGCTCCCGGTCTACTTGAGCCTAGTCAACTCAACAAAGTGCTCCTCCGAATCCCTTCAATCAAATTGCTCTATCAGCCTCCGTGTAAACTCAACATATGTTGTCAACCCTGAGTGTCCCAGCGTGGCCAACCCATGGAACACCAATCATGGGCCTCACCCTCCAGGTGCAGCGCTACCACCTTGATGGCCTCTGCCTCTACCATCTGATTGAGTTGGAAGTAGATATCCAACTTCTCCACCCGAGCCTTTGTCAAACACTTGGAGGATCCATCAAATGTCGGCAGGTAAAATTTGCCCACTGTACGCTGTAAATCCCCATCATGTGTGTATTTGGCCCCTCTGTTCTAGTTGTGGGGTCTGTTGTCCTTCTTGAGTTGCACAAAGCCATGGAAAGTGAGAGCCTCACCAAACTCTCGCCTGTAGGACTAATACTCGGCAAAATAATCCCCCATGTGAACTGGCTCCGGTTCCTGAGGTGCTCCTACCCCCGTGCCTATAGCTACCCCCGTGCCTGTAGCTAGAAAAGTGGGCATTGTGGAACGTGGGGGAGTCAGTGATGCCATCTGTTGCACTGTGAGGTGCTCCTACAAGTGATGGGATGTGTCGGACCCATCTCTGGTGTAAAAACCCCTTGGGGTTTCATGCTGTATCTGTCCCATCTCCTCTATCCTTCTCGACAGCTCCTACACAAACTTTAGGAGAAGTTCCCCGAACTCCTTCCCTTCATCTTTCTGCTCTGCCATGGGTTCTTCCTCTTCTGTATCCACTATCGGAATGCAGTCACCCTCTCCAAAAGTGGCCTCAAGCTGCCTCTCTTGGCCCTTATACTTCCTTCCCCGGTACGTGATGTATGGTTTTCCCATGGGTGTCATAGACAATCTGCTCCACAGGCTAAGCCAAGTCTATGAGCTCTAATACCACTGTAATATTCCAAGTAGAAATAAACAGCAATATAAAGCAACATAAACATGAAACTACAGCAAATAGAGAGACATCATACATAGACTGCAAAATATGGAGAACGTTGAGCCATTTTATTATATACTGAAAGTGAAATGAGTACAAAGGTGGTCAGAATGATAATACCTTGGCCTGCACAAGGCAAGCTAGAGACACTCTCAGAAATGCTCCTGGAATGGTTGCTCTAGCAATGACTACGTTATCTCCCAAAGGCTACTGCTGCTACTACCGGACTACTACTGCTACTGGAATAAGATGATACTTTGGGGTTGTTCCCCTGCTCAGAAAAATGCGGGTCTTTGGGAATGAGCTCCTCACTCAATACCCAGAAAATCCCAAAAGGGGTTTCCGGAATGGATGACCCCGGAAAATCACCTCCCAAGAGAAATCACGCTGTCCCTGTGAAAGACGCTGGCCCTGAAGATGTCACTGCAAATGATGGCCTCCTCTTCTAACAAAATGCTGGAATAGCTAAGGTTTGATCCCTTCTCACTATCCCGGGTTGAATCCCCTGATAAATCTCAGCTCCCAGCACTATCTCCTCCAAGAACTGCGCTATCCCTCCTCAAGACTGCGCTACCCAAGCAAGTGTGTAAGCTCTGTTGTAGATGCTATGGCTCCCACCTGAAAAATCACTGATAGAACTCCTCACCTGAGCAGGCACTCGAAGCCCCCGAGGCTGAGGTTGGGATCTCCGCTCAGAGACACCTGGTGTGCTACACAGCACTTGCAGACTTTGCTCAACAGCAGAAGCGTGCTCAATGTCAATAGACAAAACAAGATGCATAATCGAATGAGCAAATGAAAGGCCTCTTTCGCTCTTTATGCTTGGAGTGCCTCTCTCTACCCTAGGCCCCACAAAAACTGCGCTGTCCCTCTTGACCACGTTGTCCATCCACCTCTACGCTGCCTAGGACCCACGCTGCCCATGCTGCCACTATTCCCAAGCAATCACTTCTACCCCTTGGGCCCCACACTGTTAAGTAAAGATGCTTAAGTGACTTTTAGGAAGTGTTTTATTTCCCTAAGTGTGAGTTGAGTGTCTCCTAAGCCACTTTAGTTTCTGACTTAAACTTTATAAATTAAAATGGCCAAAAATTAATATTACCAATTAGCTGCTGCTAATTGAGAATATTACACATTTCATGATAATGTTAAAAATTTAAGTAAAAGGATGGAAATGAAAGATTAAGGAAAATGCCACTTTTACTTAATGTTAAATTCTTAAAGTAAAAGTGGCATTCTCCTTAATCTTTCATTTCCATCCTTTTACTTAAATTTTTAACATTACCATGAAATGACTCAGGATGTTTGAGAGTGGTTCTGACCTCATTGGATTTCATACCGAGAAAGTAGAATTTTAGATTTCACTCAAAATCCATAAGACTTAACAATTTTTCAGGATATCAAGATTGCAGGGATTGCAACATTTCCATTGGATTTTGTCATGTACGAAGGTAGGGAACTAGTATTTAATAAAGAGAACTAATCCCTCTATGTACTTTGATGTTGTTATGTATATTTTATTAATTATTAGTTAGATATAGTTATATTAGGTTTTATTAAGTGAAAGGGCATGATCAAAGATCATGCCTCTTCACCAAGGGACACCATGAGGCTATATTTAAAGCTTCGGTGATTCCCCATTGTAATCATCTCTCATCTTTTATCAATAATAATATATACTTATTCAAGTTTATCAGAGTTTTTTACACTCCATTGGTATCAGAGCCATCGCTCTTCGGGATCTGTGTGATCACCCAGAATTAAGGAATTACAAGAAAATTCCAGAATTGCAGATTTTTTTAAAAACCAAGTGCTTGTGGGCAACAACATTTGTTTTAAAAAAAAAATGAAGGAAGAAATATATATATATATATATATATATATATATATAATCAAAATAGAGAAGGAAAGTCAACATAAAGGGGGAAATAAATTAAAAGGAAAAAAAAAATATTTAAAAGAAAATAGTTCCAAAAGAAGAAAAAGAAAAAGTAAAAAAGAGATATATATATATATATAAAGAAATACGTACATGTGAAGACAAAGTAAAATTAAAAAGGAAGAGTAATTGCTCGTGGTTTTTGGGCCCATGGTAATTGCCCATGGTATTAAAACCCATTTTCCCTTTTCCAAACAACGTGCCTTTTCAAAACAAAGTGACTTTTAAAAACAACGTGACTTTTCAAGGTTAACAATCTTTTTCCCCATAATTATATATATATATATAATTCAAATAATAAAATAATAATAATAATTATTATTATTATTATTTAAAATATATATATATAATAATAATAGAAATTATTATTATTATTTCAAAAAAAAATTAATTTAATTAATTAATTAAATATTAATTAATTAATTAATTTTAAAAAAGAGAGGGAAAAACTGGCAAAAAAATATTCCCCACCTCATACACGTTCAATGTCTTCATCAATGTCGATGGCCGAATTCCAGAAGAAATTGGTGGATCTCGAGAAACAGATCAATAATAATTCTGAAGAATTCGGAAAAAGATTAGTCAATCTTGAAGGTACAGTTGCAGGACACTCCAATGACATCAAAAAGGTTCATGATACGACAAATCGAATAGAAAGACAAATGTGGCTAAATCATCACGAGGCCACAGAAAAGCATAACGAAGCAATGAACAAGATGACAGAACTCTTCAATAAGCTAAATGATAAGATAGATAAGTTAAGTCAGACACAACATCCAATATTCCCAAATGTCAAACATAATCAACTAAAAAATTCAGCTAATTCAGATCATCATTATGAATATAACATGTTTGAAAAAGAGCAATTAAATGAGGTTGAATTGGAAATCAGCTCACATGAAGGCTATAGTGTTGAACCACCTAGAAGTAGAGACTCTGAAATCAACCATGAAAGTTATAGAGCTGAGAAACCAAGAGAAGAAAATGCAACTCAATCCACTAATAAAGCCAGTAATGCAGCAACAGAAGTTATTGAGAACATTTATATAAATGAAAATCCAATGGCAGAAAAAGAAACAATGTTGGTATTCAATGTGACTTCTATCACAGATGCAACAACAAACATAGTCATTGAAAATGAAAGAAACCATGAAAATGCAGATGCTTATAAACAACAAAATGTTTCATCCACGGAATTGAAAGAAAAATGTGAAGAGACAAACACATTCGAAGCCACTGATACAGTGCCAGAAGCTGTTGAGGCCTTCGGTGTTGACGCAGATATGGTTGTTAAGAATGAAGCGTTTAATGATGAGGAGAAGTTGCATCGAACAATAATTGTTGGTAACTTACCTCTAAATCTAAAGAGAAATCATGAAAAATCACCAGAAGAACAAGGAATAGTTAGGAAACACGAAAAAGTCTTCCAAGACCTGCCAATAAAAATACCTCCTAATAACGAACATGAACATCCAATAGAAGTCAAGAAAGGACCTGACCCTGTCAATATCAAATCTTGTTGCTATCCACATCACCAAAATATTGAACTTGAGAAGATGCTCCACGATCTTTTTAAAATGTGGGAAGCAAGAGCTCGCCACTCGAGAAACCCAGGCATTCGTCAACATTGTCCATTATTACGTATGCTTTGAGGACAAAGCATCTTTAAGAGGGGCAATGTTATGTATATTTTATTAATTATTAGTTAGAGATAGTTATATTAGGTTTTATTAAGTGAAAGGGCATGATCAAATATCATGCCTCTTCACTAAGGGACACCATGAGGCTATATTTAAAGCCTCGGTGATTCCCCATTGTAATCATCTCTCATCTTTTATCAATAATAATATATACTTATTCAAGTTTACCAGAGTTTTTTACACTCCAGATGTTAGTGGCAATGGTTGTCGAACTCCTCTATCATGACTCTACTAAAAATGTACCCATCACTAAAACACAATCTTGACTTGACATCCTACGCTTTTTCTATCAAGATGATGATTCTGATGATGACATTGACAATTAGCACTTGCAGGTTGTAGTTGTAGTATTGTACACTGTAGTATCATACTATCATGTTATTTTGGACTATAAAGGCGTTTTAGACCTTGCTGCTTGATGTTTTTGGTTCCGCAATGTTTTGCAGTAAGTGTTACTTTGGTTATATGCACTATTACTCGTTATATAAATGGGAACTTTTGCATATTTGTTTATAAATGGTTTGGATTCATATGGATGCACATGAATATATATGTCTTTCTTCAAAATATGAATATTTTATGTGTTTTTGGTAAACCAGTTTTTTTTCCAGTTTTCTAATGGTTCCGACCGGTTCCCGTTGCACAAATTTTTTCGGTTCGATCACCGGTTCGGTTCTGATAACATTGATTTGTACACAGAGATTCGATCTTTTTCACAATGAACTTGGTTTGATCCAGGTTTGTAGATTACACTTTTAGCTCCTCAAAAAGGGTGTCTCTCGGTTCCTCTAATCTTCTTACCTGTAATACCCAGGTCTGCAGCCTTAATCACTGTGATTTTAACTTATAAGTTTTGCCCATAAATTTGACACTTCTTCTAGATAGCTCAGATTTTAGGACTAATGCAAATGTTGCCCTTTTCTTCATACACTTGTGATCTTCCGGTTGCCAACATGCTTCTAATCTTAGCTCTTATCCCATGTTGAGAAATTCATTGGGGCAGCATTAGGGCAATTTTATCTTTGATTTCTCTTGACATTTACATGTGATATTATATCTTTCTTTTGTTGATTATATTAGTGTTCTTTATCATCAAATAAATGCCAAAAACATGAAGATCACAACCATACAAAATGAACACAAGATATGGGCACTCAGCGAGGAAAAACCCCTATGAAGAGGAAAACCCAATCAAACTCTTCCACTAGTAGATCCAAATCAAATTGAGACAACTAGGACCATAGACTCCTTCCATCCACCAAGTCAGCCTCCATGTAACCTAGTCAAACATCTCTTCCTTTCCTTCACAAGTCAACATAGGTTTGTTTCTCCAAAAACGAGTCAACAAGAGCATTGGTCTGATCTATACTTCTGAAGCTTGGTCTGTAACTTTGGCCCTGCAGTTTCTCTTTTATTCCCTTTGCATTTGAGGTAGAATCTCTACTCCAAAGATCTCTCGTTCCTTCGCTATTATAATTCCTTCCTTGTGCTCGCAAAAGACTTCTATTTATACATCATCGTACTTTCTTCTCTTTGTGCAAAATTCCAGATCGATGTGTTGTATCTTCAGTGGATAATCTTCACAAATGGTCGAATAGATCCTTATATATAGTGATTCAATACTATAATATGAGGCCGACTTGACAGCTTGTTTAAGGCCGACTTGAAGGATGTGGAAGCCGGCTTGGTGGAGGAGTATAAGACAAAAAATAGCTATCTTTTCTTATTATAAGGAGCCCAAGAAGGGTCTAATAAATTTGACTTTGACTCTTGATATAAACCTAGAAGCCTTTAATGGAGGCTTGACCTAGAAACAAAATACATAGAGCAGGAAACCCATGCTCATAAAATAAATTTTCTTTTATAATAATTTTCTTTTTCTTTCTCTTGAAAAATACATTACATAATGACTCAATACAATTATAAAGGCTGACACTAGTTACATTCTTCAACATATTTCATCTAGGTTTTGGCAAGCAAGAGGATATTTTTTGGATTATTTGGCTTAAGGAGACACTCTATGACATCTTACATTTATTTTGAGGTTTCTTTGGCAATAACTAGGGCAGCGAGGCAATCTAAAGCTTCTGTAGAGCAACAAATTAGCACCAGGCCACCATCTGAGCCAACAGAGGCCCTCTAGGGTCGTTTCTAAGGTAGCGTACCCTTCTAAGACAATTTTTGGGAGCAATGAGTTAATATCAAATATCCTCTTGAGACAATGAAGCTCCTCTAAGGCTTATTTGTGGCAGCACAGGGCCTTTGAAAGACTATTCATGAACAGCGAAGCAATTTTGTGGTAGCGCAGGTTCCTAAGGCCCAATTAGGGCTACGGACCAACTCCAGGAAATAGCAATTCATCTCCTAAGTCCCTACTAAGACAACGACACCTCCTTAAGAACCAGACAACAAATTAAAGACTGAAGCAAGGACTAATCTTGAACAATGAAGCGTTGTGGGCATTACTCAAGCAGCAGGGAACAACCCTATGCTAGTAAAGGTTTGTTATCAATTCTCTTTGACAGTGGAGTGGGCTTAGAGGTAGTGGAGACCCATATTGGCACCAACAACAACCTCAGGACAACTTCAGGGAGTTTGGAACACCGTAGACATGCAGCATTAGGAGGCACAAAGTACTCAAGTTAGAGGCCAGGCCAGATTAAGGCTAGGGTTTGTGATAGCAATTATTGTGTATTTGGATTGTAGTGCAACATTGAGAGGACTGTGGTCCTAAACTCTTTGTGTATTGTGGATTTGGTTTTATGTGAATAAATTGTTGATTGCATTGTTACATTATCTTACTGCACTTCAATATTGTTTTTGGTTGCAAAAGAATTGAAGGTAGAATGTTCAATACAAATCTGTCATGTGCTATTTCCTAACCCTAAGGGCAGTTTTACCCTAAGGGATATTACAATTTGTGCCATGAAAGAAAACCTTAGAGGAGAACATATCACTAATGGAGTTGATGACATGAATACAAACTTTGCTTGTTGGCTGGAGTTACTCACACTCTGCATTTTCTTGTAGATGTCCTAGCTCTTGTTATGAAACATGAGGAGGTATCACTATGATTCTAATCCTATAGAAGACATGAATAAGAGAGCTATCACTTTGGTTGATATTGCAGCCTTATTCTTGTGTGATGCATGGAAGCTAAGGCAAGATTATAGAGTGCTAGATGAATAGCCTTGCTTGATGAGTGGACTCACCTTGAGTTTGGTGCAATACGTTGCTTTGAAGAAGACTTGTGTAGTGTATTGTTGATCTTCAATGGAGGTCTTGGTGCTTGTGTTGATGCAAGAGTTGAAGACCTAGGGTTAAAGAACTCCAACCCTAGGATGGTCATGACTTGAGTCTTTGTACTTGTGTTGATGAAAGGGAGGAAGGTGCAGGGATTTAAGGCAAAACCTAAAGGAGACTTGAAGTGCTAGGACTGAGGTCCTTGTGTTAGAAAAAACTAAGGTTTGTGGCAAATAAACCCTAGAGGAGACTTGGATTGCTTTGCTTGGAGAGCTTGGTAAGGCAAGCTTGGAGAATAATCAAGGGTGAACTCGGCGGTGTTTATGGTAGCTTGTTGTTGTTCCTTTGGAGTGGCTAGGGTAGCCTTGTGTCATACCTTGTTAAAAAATATTTGCTAATTAGGTTTGTTGTTGGTGGTGGATGTCCTGGCTAGTTTTTGGATGCATTGGAGAGTTCTAACTCGTGATAAGCTTCAAGGATATCTTGCACTAGCTTGTGATTAGTTGTTGATATGTACGTGTAACTTCATTCTTATGTATATATGAAATGTGCTTTGCTGTCCAAATTTTGTGTACTTTCCGCATTGATTTTCAGCTTATGTTCTCATGGTGATTGAGTGGTTTCTAGTGCTAGTTATCTATGTTGATTTAACATAACAGTGAGGAGAATTTGTTGAGTGACTTGACAAGTAAATAGAAGCTATGAGGGCATATTTGTGGATGTAACAAATCTGTTTATCAGTTATTCTTTGATCTGTTATATGTCAAGGATTGTGCCCTTAGGGCTGAAAACGTGGTTCCATCAAAATGCATTGTTTCAGTGTTTATTTTCTCAGGCTGCCTTGTGTATTTGGTTGGATAGAAATGAAATATACATTGTTGTAATTTGTATTTCAGATTCAGCCATAAGACTGAAAAGCTCACAAGAAATAGATATGGGAAACCTCGAGTAAATGAAGGGAAATTTTTGAATTTGTCCTAAGCACAGATTCCTGAAATTTCCAAAGTTTAAGCTAAATTAGAATGCTCATGGCCCAATTTGGAAGGAATGGAAATGCTCATATGAAGAACCTTTCATGGAGTATAGAACCAAGGAGCTGTGTTCTAAGATTCAACCAATGTCTTGAATGTTTTGGATAATGAAATAAGGTGGATCAAGAGGTGCCAAGGTATCTATAAGTCTCGTTCTTCTGTTAAGACCAGAGTTGACTCTCATAACAGCTTAGCAATTAAGGATAGACTGCATCGCACTGGTGTTACAAATAGATGATGTGCAGCTTGTCACAAACCTATAAGACTTAATTGTAGCATGTGAAATTGCAAGGCTTCCAGAGCATTTTCGGTTTGAATTGCCACTTACTGTCACTGCTCTTCATTGGAAAGGGGTCCTTTTGGGGGACAAATGGATGATCTAACAAGTGGAGTAGAGTGTGAGGAACATGACCAAACTGACAGGCATCTCCTTCCGAAAATGACAATAACAAGAGAGCTTTCATGAGCTGACTACTCTGTTCCACTTGAAAGAAGTTTTATCTTTTAGATCAAACATGACTATACAAAACTCAGCCAATAATGACACTTTTAGGAAAGAAATATTTCCTACTGAGCCAAAGTGGATGTATTAGCTCTCCTTGCTTGTGCAGGATGCAGGGAACCTGTGTAATTGCCCCCTGATTCCATGATATGTCATTCTTGACGTACATCTATATTGATTCAGAATATATGATGCATTTTTCAATATGGGGCAGGGCCTCGGCTTCCTACAAATTTTTAAATTATAATGAAGAAAGAAACGGAGAGAACTAACCTTCCAAATGCAACATCTTTCATTCTCCAATTTATACTCCTTTATGAGGCTTCATTGCGTTAATGCAGCACAATTTGAGCTCGTATATAGTACATGCATGATAAATTGGTTACAAAATGAGAAATGGGTATATTTGTCTCTTTTGGATGCCTTCCTATCCACTACACTCGTTAGTTAAATTGTTGAGGCTCGGACAGTATGGAGTTGTACCAATACACCCCCTGAACCCCTAATAGGAGCCACCAACCCTATCATGGTGTTCAACGGAGGGGCTCCTTCTTTGTCTCATCCTTAACTTCACTACTATGGTTTATTTTACCCAAATATTTTAACTAAGATATAGAGCTAAATCACAGACAAACCTCTTCCTTTGTGGGCAATTTCTTCCACGTCTACATATGAGGCGATGAAGCAAATTATGCAATTTCATGGTCTCTAAAATTTGATCTCCAAAAGCACACTTACGTAATTGATTCATTGTGCTCGCAATTCGTAACTTCTCTTCTCAACGTTCATTTAGGACAGTAGCCTCAGAAAAGTGAACTCGAGAATGTCATCATCCAGATTTACATTGAAAATCGACAAATATGTTTATTTTGTTCAAATTCAGCATTTTCTTGTTGATTGCTTTATGTGCAAATTAACGGTCAATTCTCTGAACAGCCAAACCTGCAGGTAGGTACAAGTATGCCTCACAATAAATATCATCGAATACCATCTTCAACCTTCAGTTTGCAAATATATTGACCAGACTCTTTAGCTGTCATGGTTGGATAAAGAGTTGTAAGTCTGACATATCAAACCACTTCTGGGATTACTGCTAAGCAGACTTGTTTGATTAAGCAAATTTTTAGTCATGCTAAAGTTGATAACCCTTAACGAAATGTTGCAGTCCCATGAAGTCCACTGATCACAATAGCACTATGCATGCAAACCATGATTGCCAAACTCACAGATGACCAGATCTCTAATGATGCACCTAAATATGATTGGTCATTAATGTTGGTACTCACTGATCATAAGCCCAAGCCACTTCTTCAACAAGGCCCCAATGGCAAAGATGAAAACCGCAAAAAGATAAGCATACCAACTTAGGAGGTCAGCTTATTGAAATTTTAAAATTATCATGACAAATGGAAAAGCTTACATGTTCAGCCACAGAAATGCAAGCTTCAAACCCCACCATCCTTTTCTGATTAAATTCATTTCTAAATTTCCATTTCAATTTTAAGGAGAGGCCCCGTGGACCAGAACGTCTGAACGGGCATTAAAAAGTAAACATGGCCAATATATTTTACTAAAGCACTCTTTTAAAAAGTCTGATTGCCATCCATAGAAAGACTTAGTCATCCATTGAAAACATGAACATTAGTGGAAGAATTACAACTCTGTTAAAAGAAAAGAGAAAATAATGTGAAAGTGTCAGCATTACTGACATGTAATCAGCATCTGATTCGGTATCAGTTTCCAGAATACCCACAAGGACCAATAAGCCTGGTCCTATGTCGGATACAACTCGCCCTTCTACCTGCACTCACTTCCCCCAAAATATGGTTATTACACTTCACGACAGCCCATTTTGACTCTTCGCATCAGCCAACCACCTCACGCACACACAACTATATAATGATTGAAGCGGAGTTAAATTACCTCTACTCTGCCAGACAATACTCTCTGCACCACAGCCCTCATGGTTGCGGTTCCTCAATTCACCGACTGCTTTCGCTCAGTGAAATGGCCAAATGGATTCAAATGCTCAACGACTATCGAGCCAAGATTTTTTTTAACAAACCCTGATTTATCAAAATATCAAAGAGCCAGATTTCTGAAGGAATCGGGTCGTGTTATGAGATTCCTTTTGACGATGTGAGTAAATTTTGCCCCAAACAAGAAAATCCCGTGAAGCCAATCTGGAGCCAATTCGAATGTCAATTTCAAATGAAAATCCCATGCCAAGCCAATGTGGAGCCAATTCGAACCTCAATTTCAACTTTCCAGCTGCAAAAGCCTTTTTCAATGCCTCAAGATTTATAGATTTTAAATATATGTTAAATATATATGTATAAATATATATTTATGTTGTAAGGTGTTTTTATTTACAACTTTCCAGCCGCAAAAGCCTTTTTCAATGCCTCAAGATTTATAGATTTTAAATATATGTTAAATATATATGTATAAATATATATTTATGTTGTAAGGTGTTTTTATTTAAAAACAACTTCTCTGGTTGCCACTGTGTTCATGTATGAGCCATTGAATCAAATGTTCGACGATTGAAATATTTTAGGCCATTAAATCCACAAGTAAATAGTTTTATATTTTTTTTATAATGTTAATTTTTTATTTTATTTTATTTTAATAAGCTAAATTGATTTTAGGTTTAGAATAGAAATGTTGTAATGTCATGTTTAATGTGTCCATGTCTGAGCCATTGGATCAAACGCTAGACAATTGAAATGTTTTAGGCCATTAAGGCGTTCTTATTTGAAAACAACTTCCTTAACTGCCAATATGTCCATGTGTGAGCCATTGGATCAAATGTTAGACGATTGAAATGTTTTAGGCCATTAAATCCACAAGTAAATAGTAGTTTTTTTTTTTTTTTTTCTTCTTCTTCTTCTTCTTCTTCTTTTCTTTTCTTTTCTCTTCCTTTTTTTTTTTTTTTTAAATAAATTATAAAAACAGCCCATGGTATTGACCTTATTTGAAAACAACTTCCCTAGCTGCCAATGTGTCCATGTCTGAGCCATTGGATCAAATGCTAGACAATTGAAATGTTTTAGGCCATTAAGGCGTTCTTATTTGAAAACAACTTCTTTAACTTCCAATATGTCCATGTGTGAGCCATTGGATCAAATGTCAGACGATTGAAATGTTTTAGGCCATTAGATCCACAAGTAAATAGTTTTATATTTTTTTACAGTTTTTTTTTTTATATATATAAGTTAGATTGATTTTAGGTGTATAATAGAAATGTTGTAATGTCATGTTTAACATTTTGACTATGTCAAATTACAAAAAAAATAAAAATAAAAGTAAATTAAACAAAAAAACAGAAATAATAATAAACTATAAAAACAACCCATGGTATTGACCTTATTTGAAAACAACTTCCCTAGCTGCCAATGTGTCCATGTCTGAGCCATTGGATCAAATGCTAGACAATTGAAATGTTTTAGGCCATTATATCTACAAGTAAATAGTTTTATAATTTTTTCTTATAATGTTAGTTTTTTTTCTTCTTTTTAATAAGTTAATTTGATTTTAGGTGTATAATAGAAACGTTGTAATGTCATGTTTAACATTTTGACTATGTCAAATTACACAAAAATAAAAATAAAAGTAAATGAAATAAAAAGACTGACATAATGTAATGAACATTTTAACTAGGTCAAAATAGGTCAAAATAAAATAATAATAAACTATAAAACCAACCCATAGTATTGACCCATAGTATTAATGTGGAATATAGTTTATTAAATGATTTATCTTGATCAATAATGATGAATGTTCAAAATTCTAATTTCTTAAATAACACTCAATTTACCTTGAAGGAGGTTTTTAATTTTTCATGTCAATTGTCTTTTATAACTCTAGGAGGTTCTTAATATTGCCTTTTTTTTAATAAATGGAACTCAATTTTATATTTAAAAATATGGTTAGGTAAGAGAATTTTAGGATTATAAATTTTTTTCCAAGTTGACAATGTGAATGTTTATTTACCTAAAGTTGGCTCCCATGTTCAATATCTCCTCGTGGGGTTGAAAGATAATAGGTAATGGAAATTCAACGACATATAAAACAAATAATTTATACATCAAAAAATCAATTCTTTGGCATTCAATTCTTTATTAATAAAGTTGTTTTAATTAGTAGGGAGTACAATAATTTTGTAATCAAATAATAAGAGAAAACATATTCACAACATAATTTATTTGAATAAATAGATGTGTGTAAAATAGTTTAATAAGAAACTAGATTTGTAATTATAAAATATAAAACTATAACTTAAAATTGTGAAATTACTTTGTATTTTTTGTTTGTCATGTATATAGAGAAAGAATAAACCAAGTTTGGAGTTAAAAAAATAAACCACAACATAAAGAACAATATCTCCTTCCAAAATGTCTCCATATTAAAATGGCATTCACTTTTCTTTTCTTTTCTTTCTTTCTTTCTTTCTTCTTCCTTCTTTTTTTTTTCTTTTTTTTTTTTTTAAGTAAGACTAATCTATTTATTTGCACATAATATACATTCGAAGCTTGCCTCCATAATTGCTATGCTAGCCAATTCCGGAGGGAGCAAAGTTCAGAGAGACAAAAATTTGACCGCCCTAGATGGGGAAACCAGTCCAAAAATCGTTGCCCTTAGTAGGGAAACCAAATTTAGCAAAAAAAAGGCCAAGAGTTTGCCAAATGGTTCAAGAAAAACATGATATCTGAGATATGAAACAAAACAGAGAGAGGTAACCTCTCATTTTTGTGGCTACATGTCATGCTAAGTGTCGTGAGGTTGTGTCAGAGGCTCTCCAATGATAAGACACCAGTAATCATCAGAAGAATCCTCGTCTTTCTTCAAATGTTGTGCATTGGGCTCGAGTGTGGTAGCGGTGCGCACAAGGCTGCCACTGCATTTCCTCTTCTCATCCACAGAGCGTTCTGGACTGCCACTGCCATTGCCTTCCCTGCTTGAGGAGTGCGCTCTTGGTTTGACTGACAGAGCCTCAAATTTTCGAGAGTGCTGAGGCTGAGCTAGAGAAATTGTTGATTTCCTAGGACGTTTTCTAGAACCAAACCCACTAGATCTCGAAGGCGTCTCCTGAAAGCTTACAGTGATGGTGGTGGTGACTCGAGGTATGTCCAGGGAGCATTCATAATGGAATTGAGATGAATTGTCCTCAAGAGGCAGGGAGCAACTATCTGCGTGAATTGAGATGGGCGAGCGTGAGTACTGGCCCCTGCCTCGACCTCGTCAGCAACGCATTCTATGCCTTCGCGACATGGTTGAGCAGGAATGAGCTTGAGGTTGAGCAGGAGAGACAATGGGGAGGCTAGCTTGCAAAGGCGTCGAGGCCGTGGTGTGGTTGGCGTGTAGAGGCAGCAAGGCAGTGGGATGGTAGGTGCGATGACGCATCGAGGCCCACTTAAGATGAAGGTCACAGACGATCTCGAAGGGCAAAGAGGAGCTTTGAGCAGAGAAAGATGAGAAATGAAGGTAGCAGGTTGCGAATGACAACGAAGGAGGGAGTGGCACCAAGAAGTAATGTTCAGGGCTACGGACCGGATGGGCATTAAGGCGTGAGGTAGAGATAGTAATCTTAACTTGAGGTGAGCAACTGGTGGATTTAAGGGCTACAGGATAGGCCCCATGCATGGCCATGTGGCTAGGCCATGTTCCACGCAGTGGAGCTGCCATTCCTATATCGAATTAGGCACCCGCATCCAGGCGTATACCAAGGCTATTGTTATTCATAGACAATATAAAATTTATGACAAGCATGAAATTAACGCTCGAATATGTAGATGAACTTGGAGTAAACTCTATTTATGTTAATCATTTCATGCTTGTTTTAGAGGATTATTAATCACCAAAGAGTTTTCACCCCCAATTTCCTATTTCAATATCTATAACAAATTTTTTATATATGTGAACATATTGTGTTGATTTATATATATGTTTTCACCCACAATTTCCTATTTCAATATCTATAACAAAAAATTTTGGTTGATAACTCTTATCATCAATATCTTTGAAACCTCCACGACTTGCTTCCATGGAAGCAAAAAAATCCCTTCATCCCTTCATAATGGCTCCTTATCTGCAACAACTTATTTCTTCTAGACTACTCTTTCCTATGATATTTCCTTACGGCGTTTCTTTTGCAACATGTGGTGCAATTTCTAGTTATATATATATACGCGTATATATATATATATATATATTGGTGGAGATCAAGCTATTCAAATTCATTTACCTTTATACATTTAGATTATATGTATTTATATAGATAGTGTGTTCAAATTCATTTACTTTTATACATCTAGATTATATGTATTTATATAAAGAGTGTATTCAAATTCATTTACCTTTATATATCTAGATTGGAATTGCAGAGGCTATCTTTAGAAGAGGGGATTTGGGTTAGGGCCTATTGTGGAAGGTAGAGACATAATTTGTCTCACGGACACTCATGAACACGATAGTTGCAAAAATCTTGTGTTTGACAGTTATTTGAAGTTAGTAGTTTGGAAAAAGGTAGTAGAAAATGGCAAAGGGTATAGAGGAATATTAGTTTTAGTAAAAGAAAAGGAAGGTTGTCACATTCAATTGATGAAAGAAGATGAAAATAAACAATATTTATGGTTCAAAATAGCAGAGAATGAGAATCACATAGGAATTGCAGCATGCTATTTTGCCCCTCGAGACTCAAAAACTTACAAAAATAAGGGGCTAGACAGCAAGAATCCATATGCATCTTTAAAGCAAGATATTCCTACGTATTATCAGCAGGTAGAAGTGCTTTTAGTGGGTGACTTTAATGCTAGAACAACAAATCAGCAAGCTAGTATTCTTTGTTGCAAAGAGGATCATAACCCTATTTGGCTCACTGAAGAGGAGAATCCCCAATGGGTGAGATGTTCAGAAGATGACAAAGTTAGCAATCATTTTGGAGAGGAATTGCTTACACTGTATGCGGCTTTCAATTTAATTATTTGCAATGGTCTAGATAGATGGAAAAGGTCTCGGAACTTCACTTGCAACACATACAATGGGGCAAGTGTCGTTGATTATATGATTTGTTCACAAAGCTTGATAGAAAAGATACGTGAAGTTAAGATTGGAGAGCATAATTGGGACTTAAAATAATACCATAACCCAATTTATATGAAGTTATCATGGGTAGAAGAAAGGCAGCATAAGAGAAAAACCCAATGCTCTCGGCAATCACTACCAAGGGGCAAAATTCTTCTAACACAAGAAAATTGTACTATCTTCAAGACAATGTTGGAGAGATTAATTAAGAAAGAGAAAATTGGTTTCTAAAGCTTCAACAATCACGAGTTAACAAATATAATTCAAAGGGCACTTGAGAAGAGCAAAAAATAGGAAATCAGAATCAAATTGTTTTCCTGTAAATGCTTGGTTTGATGAGGAATGCAAAATGGCAAGGAGAACCTTGAAAAAGACAAGCAAGGAGAAGATGAATGTAAATTTATATAAGCAGATACTAAAAAGGAAAAAATATGAGTTCATGCAAACAAGGCGAGAAGAGTTAATATATCTAGGCAAGAATAACCCAAAACTTTTCTGGCAAGAACTTCAACCAAGGAAGAAGCAAATCAAAAATAATATTACCGCTAATCAATGGTTTGAATATGCAAGACAACTCTATGAGAAAGAATCAGAGGTTGAGCCTCCCCCAGGGCTCAACAAACTACAAAGCTCTCCACATTACAGGAGGTGGATATTGGAATTAAAAAGCTGAAAACAGGAAAGGCAAAAGACTTGGTTGAAGTTCAAGCAGAGTATCTAAAATGGGGAAGGAACACTCTTGCACCGCACATCATGGAAATATTCAACAACATCATTCAACAAGGATTCCCAAGGGACTGGACAACTAGCCTAGCAATACCCCTTTTTAAAAGTGAAGACATTAATAATATTTCCAATTATAGAACCATTATGATCAATCATTTGTTTGCAAAGCTTTTCAGCAGCATGGTAGAAAATAGAATCAGTAAGTGGGTAGAAGTAAAAGAAAAGAGGGCAAAAGGACAAGTGGGTTTTAGGCCAAGCATTCTACAGTGGATCACGGCATCATGTTGAGACACATTATTGAAAAGGTTTGGGGGGGTAAAGAAGAAGTGTTATGTTGTTTTGTTGACTTCAAAAAGGCATTTGACACAGTCCCTAGAGATGAGTTGTGGCATAGAATGGAAGAACTTGAAATTCCTTTGCATTATAGAGCTGTTGTCCATAGACTTTATGAAGAGGTGAAAGTCAAAATTAGAACCTCAACGGGTATTTCAGAAAGCTTTAGAAGTGGCATTGGAGTCAAGCAAGGTTGCCCTCTATCCCTTACTCTTTTTGGTTTGTATATTGATAAATTGGAAGAGTGGGTAAATTTGCAAGGTGGGGATGCTGTTTGGTTGGGGAAGTTTGCGATAAAGCTTCTTTTATATGATGATGATCTTGTATTGATTTCTAAATCAACCCATGGATTGCAGATGCACCTATATGCCCTTAAGCATTTTTGTAGAGTAGTAGGGATGCAAGTAAATATTAGCAAGACTAAGATAATGATTTTCTCTAATAAAAGGAAGCAGAGTCAGCATATGTTCTTCTTTGACGACAACATTATTGAAGAAGTAAATGAGTACAAATACCTCGGGATCGATCTCAACAACAAACTTAATTGGGAGGACTGCAGAAAGAAGAGAATCTTAGGAGGGTGGAAAGCATTATATGCTCTTCAAAACAGATGTAAAGAGGCAGATTTATGAGATTGGAAAACGATTAAAGTGCTTTTTGGACTCCTAGTTTGTCTTGTGATGCTATATGGGTGTGAATTGTGGGCTAGTAGCACCCTTGTCTCAAAATGGAAGCAAATTGAGAAAATCCAAAAACGCTTGATCATGAGCAAGTTCAAAATAAAAAGTTTGGTACCTTATGAGATAATGTTGAGTGAAACAGAAGCAACTCCCATCAAAGTAATTTCTATGGTGCGGCTCATAAGATATCTAAAAAGAATTGAGCAAATGGAAGTAGGTAGATGGCCTAATGTTATCTTCAAGGAAGGTATGAGTGAAGGAAAGAAAACATGGATGAGACAAAACTATACATGGATGCAAAAATGGAATATATACCTCAATGCTTGTCACACAAATAGCAAGGAGCTAAAGAATTTTGTTATGGAGAAGTTTCGTAAACAGGCATGGGGAAAGCACTTGGGTAGAAAGAAGAAGTACTACATTGAAAAACTCAACCCTACTATGATCTCCAACAAAAAGAGTACATTGGAGCTAACATTTCGTGGAGGGAAAAGGTTCTTATTGCTCAATTAAGAACCAACTTGCATCATCTTCGGTGTGAAATAAGATGGTGGAAAAGGCCTAAAGAAGCTTGGGAAGAACGAGCGTGTACATTTTGCACGTCTGGGGCAGTGGAATCGAAAAAAACATTTTATTTTGGAATGTGATGCGTTCAAAGACATCATAGAAAGTTACAGGAATATGTTACCATCGGTTTCTTGGCATTGTCTTTTCAACGATAATATTGTTGGAAGGTTGGGCCAGCTCATCATCAATTTGAATAAGAAAAAGAATGAAATGCAAAAGGTGAAAAACAGGAAACTCATAGTCCCATAGACTATTTTTAGTCTCGTGGACGTTAAAATTTCATTTCATATATAAAGTGTATTGGTGGAGATTGAGTTATTGAAGCACAAAATAAGTGAAGGGCTCAAACTATGGTTACAACATCATTATTTAATTTATAGAGAAAATATGATTTATGAGAAAATAATCCTAGAAATATGCAAAGTTAAAATAATTGACAATTTCTTCTTCAATGCAAGTTGAGGACGATACGATGAGGTTGTTTTATGTTAGAGTTTGTCTTAGTTTCTTAGACTCACTAAAAAAGTAACTTACATGGAATTAATTCGAAGGATAGTTCATATGATCTTGAATGGTATTAGAGATACTAGGTCAAGGATTTGATTTAAGACTTGAAATGCATATATAGTTGCAAATGTATCTATTATGGATTAGTATTTAAATTTTAGTTCGAGTAAATTTTTAGTTTATTGGTATTAATTAAGTGAAAATTTCCTAAGAGATATTGTACAATCCAGAAGGAATGGTGATAAATATATAAATAAATAGATCAACGATAATGTGTTAGTTTCTTTAAATCTTCAACTTCACATTAGTTTATGACAAACTTGAGTTACTCATATTTTGATGAGCTCTCTCTACTTGATTTTTCATCACTTCAAAATTTTCAACACTCATCTTTTAGTTCCACATGTTATCAAACTCTTCGTTGATCTGGACTTATGCAGGAACGCAATAGAATACAGATATAAACATAAACACAAAGATGTAGCAGAAATAAAACCTTCATTTCATTAATATCAAGGAACTGAAATATGCTTACACACAAAATGGAAATAAACTAGCTTTGGTGATGGTAGCTTGTCTCTACGAAGATATGTGGCAGCTACATGCCTCGAAACAATGTTCCAATGAGGCTCAAGGGCCTTTTTATTATTGAACAACAAGGGAAAACCCTGAACAACCAAAACTTTAACCCAAGGAGATGGAATGACAAGAGTTTGTGGGCCCCATTGGGGTTAGTTGGGCATCCAACTTCTCGTGGTCGTAACTTGGTCATATTATCTTCGTTTGTTGTGTATGATACCTCATTGGAAAGATCTCTCTAAGTACTATAGGATTTGGCGCTTACCCCTACCTACGCTTATGGGCTTGTTGTGGACTCAAAAAAATGTCGTTTAGGGGGTCAAAACTACTATGAAAGTTGAGGACCTGAAAAATTTGTTAAAATAGTAAATTCTGCTATAAACAAGGAAATTGATGAAACCAAATGAAACTGACAAGAAGTGTAGGTGGAATAGGTGGGTGGCCACCAATATCCACCTCGATCACTCATTCATGAAACCCATCATCAAATACCAAAAAAATTAATGGTAGATCAATGATCTTGAGATGGTAGATTGAATGTGAGGCTAACTGATCTTTGATCATATCATTATAGTATTCATCATCTATCTCGATGCTTTCAAAGTGGAAAATTTGGAGGAAACAACCGGTAGTGTCATTTTTTGTAACAGGTCCCAATTTGGAGAATTGGGATCGAAATGTTTTGGAGTCATTTTGAGGCATTAAATGATGTTTTGGGGTTAAAAGTTTCCTACTCTAGCATTGGACATTGAGACATTGTTCTACACTTAGAGATATTTCCAACAGTGCAAGAATTGTATCAATTGGAGTTCCAATGCAAAATTTATGCCTCATTCAAGTTTACCAACCATGATTAACCACAAGGGTATAAGTGGATGCCATGACAACCCATGTTACTCATGCATAAGGGGCTAGCCACATGTGGAATTTGGAGAAGACTCTAGAATGTTGAAACCCATAACTCTAGTTGAGATTTAATGAAGTCAAACCTTAACCCTTGTCGGCTATTGAACTATGTTATATATCAGACCACCAAAATAAGTAAGGGTTCCATTCTTTGTTATTGTATTTGTTTTCGTAGTTGAGTAAAGCAACTAGAAGGGGGAATTAAGAGAGAAAAAATAAAGGGGGTTAGAATTTTGTAGTATTCATTTAGGTCACAGGTTTCAGATAAATCTGTAGAGAATACCTCTTCTTCATACTTGCACATTTTCCATACCAAAGAAAAGAGAGTAGAGCAACTTCACCTTCTAGTTGGGTTTTCTATTGTAACAACCTTGGTGAAAATTCCATGTAATAAAATTTAATAAAGGAAAAATAATAACCACGGTTATGGGACACTTATTCCAAGTTGAATGTTGGGCACAACATCCTAGTGTGGGTGTTCATTTCGGTTATTATGGCTAAGGAAATTGGCAAAGGCAATGGAAAAAAACCTTAAATTAACATAACTTCTACCGTCAGATTTTCTGCCTAATGAACAACTTACATTGACTATGAAATAAAAATATTATATAAGGTAATTTTACTCTAAATTTTTGTTTCGGGGGTGATGCCCCCAAACCCTCACTTGAATTAGTAAGATAATCAGGCTCCACACCCAACAATCTCCCACTTGGAGACTGATTATAGAAACTCCACCATTGCTTCACTTGTTGGACAATGCTTCCACTTGGACCTGATTGTTTCTCATATTTATCATCATACTTGAATACTAATTAAAACTTAGTTTATCCCTGATTACCACCTTTGTGAACATATTTGTAGGATTCTTGCTAGTGTGTATCTTTTCTAGCTTCAATTGTCCATCTTCCAAAACTGACCATATGAAATGGTACATGAGTTGTATATGTTTAGCCTTAGAATGAAATGTTGAGTTCTTTACAAGATGAATGACGCTTTGGTTTTCATTTTATAACTTGCCAATCTCCTACTTCTTGCCTAATTCATCCACAAACCTTTGTAACCATATCATTTCTTTACTAGCCTATGTAGCAACAACATACTTTGCTTTTGTTATTGAAAGTGCAACAATACTTTGCATTTTAGAAACCCAACTTGTTGATGTTCCACCTACAGTAGACACATGCCTTGTGGTTATCCTCCTATTATCTCTATCGCCTACCATATCTGAATCGAAAGATCCTTGTAGAACAGTTTTTGAACCTCCAGAACATAACGCTTGATTAATGGTACCTCTCAAATACCTAATAATCCACTTTACTGTCGATCCTTTTTTCCTGAACTGTTCATATACCTGCTCACAAATCCCACTATATGTGAAATATAAGGCCTTGTGCACACCATTGCATACATCAAGCCTCCAACTATTGATGCATATGGAACTTTAGACATATAATCTCTCTTTTCTAGTCTTGGGACACATCTCCTTACTTAGTTTGAATTGGCTAGCCAAAGGTGTACTAATTGGTTTTTCATTATGCATATTAAATATTTCCAACACTTTTTCTATGTACTCACCCTGAGACAATGTTCATTTGCAATTTTTCCTATCTCTAGTTATTCTCATACCAAGTATTTGCTTTGCAACACCCAAATCCTTAATTGCAAATGAATTGGGAAATTTTATTTTGAGCACATTTGTTTCCTCCATGTTAGACCCTACAACAACCATGTCATTTACAAACAATAGCAATATAATATAAATTCCATCATTTTGTTTCTTAAGATAAACACAGTGGTCAAAGTGACATTTAGTATAACCTTGTTAAAACTTAAACTTGTCAAATTTTAGATACCAGTGCCCTGGAGCTCGTTTTAAGCAATACAATATCTTCTTCAACTTGCATGCTAATTTATCCTTCCCTTTGACCTCATACCCTTGTATTTGTTGCATATAGATCTCTTCCTCCAAATCTCCATGGAGAAAGGTTGCCTTTACATCTAATTGTTCAAGAGGCAACTCTTTTATTGCCACTAGACTTAAAATAATTTTGATTGAAGTTATTTTAAGTGTTAAAATTATGCAAATACAGTCAAATTCCACTTTGGACAACTTATATGGTCGAGATCATAATTGTGATAGATTCCTCGTTTCGTGAGGACCAAAATCGACCTATAAATCAGCCCAATCTGTTAAGCGAAAGTTAAATTATGAATTATTTTATTTATTAATGAAATGGAATGGGTCGGCATGAACACATATGGATTTAGTCAAAGCCCCAAGCGATCCCTCGCAAAAGCTATAAATAGAAGTGATCTCAAGCTCATTCTCGCACATTCACTCATGAGATTTTCTTCTTGCACTCTTTGTCTTGGTTCGTCTATTCTGTTTTGGTTCGCACAAGTTTGACAGAAGAAGCTCGCGCGGGGTAAAGAATCACAAGCAAGAGGCTTGCTCTAAAATAGGGTTTATGGGCCCTATTTGCAGGCACATAACTATTGAAATTGGGTCAGAGCCGCGGGGCACATAGTGGAAAGGTAGTGGCCAAGCTGCCATAGCCATGGGTAGAGCGTGTTAAGGTCGCGGCTAGGATTCTGAGGCTAGATCAGGCTGATCCGAGTCAGAGCTGCAGGCACAGTGTGTCCTGAGTAGATCTGAGTTAGATCAACCTCTGTTTCTTGTGCAGTGCTTCTGACATCATCCGCTCAGTCATAGATGCTCGTGATCAGTATTTGATAACATCCTGGATTCAGATCTAGGATTTGATGGTTGATATCAGTTGGCTTCAGTGATCTATTGGATATGTGTTTCTTGATGTTGTAGATCAACATATCTGTAGATATATTCATATATTTCAACTGCATATCAAGCCCTCAAAGATGCATATACAATTCTTTGAAGTTTCCACTCAGTGACAATAATGTTCAGTAGTATGCTACAACCATTGTCAGTGCATATCAGTTCTCAGAATCAAGTTCCTTTAGCAGAAGTATGTTTAAGGTCATATTATGCATGTGCTAGTTGTTTTACTACATTATGAATATATGGATATATGGATCATTATAATCTTGTTTGCTGAATCATTTGATGACAATATAAGAAGAAGAATTTGCAAGGGTTTTCCCCATAGTGGGTTTTCCCCGTAGTGGCTTTTTCCCTGGTCTCGAACAAATCCTGGTGTCTATATGTGTGCATGGTTTTATTCTTAAGTTTCTTTATGTTTTGTTGCATAGATGATGATGTTATTGTTCTTTCTACAAGTCGCACATGTTGATGAATAATAATGTAGATCTAAATAATGATATAATGATATGGGTTGAAATTTATCATGTTATTGAATAAATGCAGCTATCAAAGAAAATAAAATGTAGCCCTATGAAAAATTAACATTAAAAACATGAGAAAAAATTTCATCAAAAACTATACCTTTCTTTTGTGCAAACCCCTTCACAACAAGTCTAGTCTTATACCTCCTTTTTCCTACATCTTCTTCCTTATACTTGCAAACCCATTTATTCAACAATGTTGTTTTACCTACGGGTAACTTGACAAAGTCCCAAGTCTGGTTATGTACCAAGGAGTCCATCTCTTCTTTCATGGCTTGCTCCTACTTCTTTTTGGTTTCTACTTGCATTGCTTCTTCATATCCTTCTGGTTCACCAGGACCAATCAACAATATATAATATAATGAAGGAGAGTATCGTTCAAGGGGTCCAATTAACCTAGTAGATATTCTAACAACACTTGCATAAGTTTGAGGTGGTTGTTATTCTTGTTGTTCTTGTTGTTGATCATTATGATTTTCTAGCACCGTTGAATTTTCTTTTTCTGTGATGTCATCAAGCACTGCATATTTTGTGTTTTCCTTTTCTTGTTTCTTTCTCTACAACTGATCTTTGTACAAGATCCTTTCATTGAATACCACATATCTACTCCAAATGGTTTTATGGTTTTCATAATCATACAAGCAATAACCAAAATCATTAACACCATATCCAATAAAGGTACACTTATTTGATTTTTCCTCAAGCTTTGTTTTGTTTTCTTTATTAATGTGGACAAATGCTTCACAGCCAAAGGTCTTTAGAAATGAGTAGTTTACCTTCTTGCCTTTCCATGCCTCCTCTCGAATACCACCATCCAAGGAACTTGAAGGCCATCTATTTATTAGATAAATAACAATATCAATAACATCTACCCAAAATTGTAAAGGCAATCCTGCATGCAATCTCATACACCTTGCATGCTCCATGATTGTCCTATTCATCCTTTCTGACGCACCATTTTCTTGTGGTGTTCTTGGAATTGTCTTCTCTCTACGAATTCCATGGTTTGAATAGTAAATATAAAACTCCTTGTTGTAGTATTAACCTCCATTATTTGATTTTAGACACTTAAACTTCTTTCCTGTCTCATTCTCAACCAAATCTTTCCATTTCTTAAAAGTATCAAAGAGATCAAATTTATTTTAAATACAATAAACCCAAGTTTTCCTAGCTACATCATCACTGAAAGTAACATAATAAAGAGAGCCACTGAGATATGATACTTGAGCTCATTTCCACACATCTATATGTAGAAGATCTATTTTTTCATTCTTCATTTCTTTCCCAACTCTGATAAATCTGAATCTCTTTTGTTTTCCACAAAACACAATTCTCATAGAAATCCAAACCAACCTGCTTCAAACCTGGTAACAAATTTCTTAAGTGAAGAATATGCATCCCCTTATCACTTATGTTCCCAATCCTATGATGCCACAATGTCATATTTTTCTCTTGCAGAGGTTAAAGCTTAACAAAATAAGAAATACCATTGCATAAATACAATGTACCAACCTTCTCTCCTTTTTTTATTACTCGGACTCCTTTAGTGGCCTTTTAGGTTTTGTCTATAAATGTTGTTACAAAACCTTAATTTTCCAATTGCCCTATTGAAATTATATATTTTTAAGATATGGAACATTTCTTACCTCCTTTAGTGACCATCGATTTCCATTTTATTATTTTATGAGTATCTCACCCATTCCAATAATTCTACAGGGTTTATCATCACTCAAACGAACTTGTCCAAAATATCCTTGAACATAGTCATGAAAATGTTTCCTATGGGGTGTGGGATGGAATGAACCCCCTGAATCTACCACCCAGGCATCAATAATATTTTTCTAATGAAAGAATCAAAGCATCTTGTAACACCTCACATATTAAATTTACTTCCTAATTGTTTTCTTGTTGTCCATCTCCTTCTTTTCATTTTCAAGATTTAAAATATTTCTTCAGGTATACTTTCTTTCCACATTCCAACACACTATCCCCGATATAGATTTGGATCTTCCTTTCCTTGACTTACTGCGATATGTTGAGCTCTTTCTTCTCTCTAGTTTTCTTCCCCTAGTCTCTGCAATCAAAGTGTTACCTGATGTCTCACCTGAGATTTTTCGTCGCATTTCCTCGCTAAGGATATCAAGAACAACATGATCAAACTTTAAAGTACTAGAGCCAGAGACATAATTACTAATAGCCATGACTAAGACATTCAAACTTTTCGACAATGAGCATAGAAACAACAAAGCCCTAATTTCACTGTCAAAATTTACCCCTACAAAACTTAATTGTAATTGCGTTAAAGTATTTTAAATGATTAGCAACAAATCCATCATTTGACATATTCATATTAAATAAATGGTTCATAAGAAATACCTTGTTTTAGGCCTAGGGTTTTTCATATATTTTGGCCAATTCCTTAATTAGATCTTCCATTGTTGTTTCCTTTGAAATTTTGAAGGCCACCGACGCTTCTAGGAACAACCATATTGTTCCTAGTGCCTTTCTGTGGAGAATCTCCCATTCTTCATATGTCATACTCGGCGGCTTCTTTTTTTCTACACAATGGTAGGTAAATATCTTTCTTATACAAATATTCCTCCATTTGCATCTTCTATAGCTGGTAGTTTTGATCGTTGAATTTTCCGACCCTAAACCTACCATCTTCCACCACTGCTCACACTCGAACTAGAAACCCTTCTTTCTGGTGGGTTATCATCCAAATAGACCGTCAACTCTAACACCGATTATTATAGATTAAATAACGGAGTAGTGGAACACATAAAATATTATGAAAACACAAACAAAAAACATCATAAAACAAGAGAGACACATATATATGTGTTTCAGCCAATTTGGCTACATCCATGGAGAAACATTTAGTCCTTCCATTTATATTATCCATCAAACTGAAGGGATATAACCTACAAAAAATATGATGTAACTTCCTCTTTGCTCTCACACAGTCCTCTCTTTTTCTCACACAAAATAATACATAGCAGCAAGACAATTCCCTCATATAAACTGAAGGTTGCTTTCTAGGGAAAAAACCCTAAATTAAAATAAATTTTATCATAAGGTCTTGCGCCTAATGAATGACCCAAATTGAATACGAAATTACAATATTTTACAATACAATTTTTCTCTAAATTTTGTGTTCGAGGGAGTTTCCCCCGAATCCCCGCCAAGGGGGCAATAATGGGGAAACCCTCCCACACCCCCTCGTCAAAGATTGGGATCCAAACACAGTTGAAAAAATAAATCTGAATCATGAAGATAATCAAGCTCCACACCCAACATTTTGTTATAGAAAATAGTTGGATAACATATTAAAACAATAAATTTAGTCATCCATGGTGCGGGGGTGGTGAAGTTGGTTTATGATCATCTGGCCCAAGATAAGTGGATGACTGAATATATGGGAACCCAAGAAATAATCAATCCACAACAACACATGTTTTTCATTGGCCTAGTTGGGTGGATTCGGGGGTGGATTCTAAACATACTTAAATTGAGTGAAATAAAAAACGGGTCCAAATTCAATGAAAAATGAGAACAAGTGAAATATTCCCATCTAAGCGTATGGGGAAGTAAAGAAACATTGCTTGGATAAACAAGGATAATGTACTCACCCCGAGACAATGTTAGTTTGCGATTTTTCTTGTCTTTAGTTATTCTCATACCAAGGATTTGCTTTGTGGCACCCAAATCCTTCATTGCAAATGAATTGGCCAATTTTCTTTTGAGCACATTTATTTCCTGCATGTTAGACCCTGCAACAACCATGTCATCTAGATATAATAACATATAATATAACTACCATCATTTTGTTTCTTAAGATAAACACAGTGGTTAGAATGACATCTAGTATATCCTTGTTCAAACATAAACCTGTCAAATTTTAGATACCACTGCCTTAGAGCTTGTGTTAAACCATATAAGCTCTTTCTCAACTTACATGTTAATTTCTCCTTCCCTTTGACATCATACCCTTATGGTTGTTGCATATAGATATCTTCCTCCAGATCCCTGTGGAGAAAGGCTTCCTTTACATCTAATTGTTCAAGACGCAAGTCCTCTACTACCACTAGACTTAAAATAGTTATGATTGAAGTCATTTCACAACAAGAGAAAATATTTCATCAAAGACTATAGATTTCCTTTCTATAAACCCATTCACAAGTCTAGACTTATACCTGTTTTTTCCTTCATCTTCTTCCTTCAACCTGCAAACCCAATTTTTCTGCAATGTTGTTTTATCTATGGGAAACTTGACTAAGTCCCAAGTCTGGTTATGTACCAAGGAGTCCATATCTTCTTTCATGGCTTGCTCCCACTTATTTTTGGTTTCTACCTTCATTGTTTCTTCATATCCTTCCGGTTCACTAGAATTGGTCAATAATATATAATATAATGAAGGATAATATTGTTCAGGAGGTCTACTTAACCTGGTAGATCTTCTAACAACACTTGCAGGAGTTTGAGGTGGTTGTTTTTTCTCTTGTTCTTGTTGCTAATCATTATGATTTTATGGTACCTTGGACTTTTATTTTTCCATGATGTCATCAAACATTGTATTATGTTTTCCTTTTTTTGTTTCTTTCTCTGCAACTAATATTTGTACAAGATCCTTCATTTAATACCGCATCTCTACTCGTGGTGAATTTATGGTTTTCACAATCATATGGGGGATAACCAAAACCATTAATACCATATCCAATACAGGTACACTTTGATTTTGTCTCAAGATTTGTTCTGTTTTTTTAATTAATGTGGACAAATTATTCACAACCAAAGGTCTTTAGAAATAAGTAGTTTACCTTCTTTCTTGTCCACACCTCCCCTAGAATACTACTATCCAAGGAACTTAAAGGACCCCTATTTATTAGATAAACAAAAATATCTACAACATATACCCAAAATTGTAAAGGAAATCCTGCATGCAATCTCATACACCTTGCTCGATCCATGATTGTCTTGTTCATCCTTTCTGGCACACCATTTTCTTGTGGTTTTCCTATAATTGTCTTCTATCTACAAATTTGATGGTCTAAATAATAATTATCAAACTCCTTGTTACAGTATTCACCTGCATTATTTAATTTGAGATGCTTCAACTTCTTTCCTGTCTCATTCTCAACCAAAGCTTTCCATTTCTTCAAAGTATCAAAGACATCATATTTATTTTGAATACAATAAACCCAATTTTTCCTAACCACGTCATCAATGAAAGTAACATAATAACGAGAGCCACCGAGAGATGATACCTAAGTTGGTCTCCATACATCCATATGCACAAGCTATAATTTTTTACTCTTCTTTTCTTTCCCGTCTCTGATAAATATGACTCTCTTTTGTTTTCCAAAAACACAATTCTCATAGAAATCCAAATCAACCTGCTTCAAATCTCGCAACAAATTTCTTGAGTGAAGAATTTGCATGCCCTTCTCACTCATGTGCCAAAGCCTATGATGCCACAGTGTCAAATCTTCTCATGTAGAGGTTAAATAATTAGCAGAATAAAAAATACCATTGCATAAATATAATGTACCAACCTTCTCTCCTTTTGTTATTACTAGGTCTCCTTCAGTGATCTTCTAGGTTTTGTCTATAAATGTTGTTACACAACCTTCACTTCCCAACTACCCTGTTGAAATTACATTTTTCTTTAGATATGGAACATGCCTTACCTCTTTTAACAACCATTGGTTTCCATTATGTTGTTTTATGAGCACCTTACCCATTTTAATAATTTTACAGGGTTTATCACCACCTAGATAAACCTGTCCAAAAACTCCTTGAACATAGTCATGAAAATGTTTCCTATGGGGTGTGATATGGAATGAATCCCCTGGATCTACCACTTGGACATTAATAATATTTTCTAATGAAAGAATCAAAACATCTTGCAACACATTGCCTATTACATTTTCTTCCTTATTTTTTTCTTGTTTTCCATATCCTTCTTTTCCCTTTCGAGATTTACAAGCTTTCATGAGGTGTCCTTTTTTTCCACATTTCCAGCACACTATCCCCAATCTAGATTTGGATATGCCTTTCCTTGACTTATTGCGATATTATGGGATCTTTCCTCTCTCTAGTTTTCTTCCCCTATTCTCTGTAGTCAAAGCGTTACTTGATGTCTCACCTGAGATTTTTCGTCACATTTCCTTGCTAAGGATAACACCGAGAACATCATCAAACTTTAAAATACTAGAACTAGAGACAAAATTACTGATAGACATGACTAAGCCATTATGAGTTTCTGGTAGTGAGCATAGAAACAACAGATACCTAACTTCATCATCAAAATTTACCCCTACAAAACTTAACTCCAACTATGTTGTATTCATTTAAATAATTAGCAATAAATCCACCTTTTGACATCTTCATATTAAATAATTAGCAACAAATTCACCTTTTGACATCTTCATATTAAATAAACGCTTCATAAGTAATACCTTGTTTGAGGCCAAGTGCTTTTCATATATTTTATAGGATTCCTTCATTAGATCTTCCGTTGTCGTTTCCTTTGAAATGTTGAAGGCCATCGATGCTGCCAGACACAACTGTATTGTTCCTAGTGCCTTCCTGTAGAGAATCTCCCATTCTTCAATTGTCATACTCGTTGGCCTCTTTGATTTTCTGCTTAATGGTAGGTAAATATATTCCTGATACAAATAGTCCTCCATTTGCGTCTTCCATAGTTGGTAGTTTTGGCTGTTGAATTTCTCGACCCTAAACCTACCATCTTCTGCCATTTCTCCCACTCAAACTAGGAACCATTCTTTCTTGCGAGTTTATCATCCAAATAGACCTTAGGGTCTAATACCAGTTGTTAGAAATTAAATAACAGAGTAGTGGAACATATAAATTATTGAGGAAACACAAGCACAAAAAATCAAAAAACAAGAGAGACACAAATATATGTGGTTAATCCAATTTTGGGCTACGTCCACAAAGAAACATCTAGTCCTTCCTTTTATATTTTCTAGCAAACTAAAGCGATACAACCTACAACAAATCTGATGTAAATTCCTCTTCGATATCACACAATATTCTATCTTTTTCTCACACAAAATAATACACAGGCACAATACAACTCCCTCATATAAATCGAGGGCTTCCTTCTTGGGCAAAAAACCCTAAATTAACATAACTTTAACCGTCATATCTTCTGCCTAATGAATGACCTAGATTAACTCCAAAATCCAATAATTTACAAGGTAATTTTTCTCTAAATTTTGCTTTCGGGGGCATTGCCCCCGAATCCCCACCAAGGGGATAATAGTGGAGAGGCTAGTTGTTATGCAACCAGCTCACAAAACAATAGAAACAATAGATTAATGACCTAAAAAAATATCCTCTTCAAGGGGGAAACCTCCTTTACATTGCATAAATGAACAATCCTTGGATGATTCAAATGAAAAAACATCCTTTCTATATATGGTAGTTTAAGGGGTCACAATATAATTAGAGCCTACATAACAATAATAATGTAAGGGCACAATAATAACAATAGCGAGTTTCTATGGGGCGCAATAATAACAATAATGGGGACTACATGGGAACAACAATAAGTATAAGGGGGTACACTAAAAACAATAACAAGGGGCTACACTAGTATTATAGGCACCTAACATGCCCCTCTCATTTGAAAATGTGTTGTATTCAACGCTTGCGTAGTTCTGGATGCTTTTGTATAAAATTCTCATTCTCCCGTGTGGAATCTTCAGAGGGTAATTTCTTCCACTTGGTGAGATACTCTGAATTTAATCAATTTCGTAGCTGTCAAGTTCTTGTTTCCATGACTGCTTCAGGTTCCAATATGTTTTTTCCTTCCTCGTAAAGTTCTGGAAATATTGTTTGAACTGGGAGCTTGTTGCCTATAACCTTCTTTAAGCATGAAGCATGGAAAACTAGGTGCACTTAGGAAGATGCAGGAAGCTCCAAATTGTATTCCATAATACCAATCTATTGCAACACCTTGTAAGGGCCATAGTACTTTGGTGATAATTTATTATCCTTCTTAGATTGCTCGAGGGACATTTGTTTGTATGGTTGTAGCCGTAAAAATACCCAGTCACCTATATAAAAATTTCTTTCATTGTGATGTTGATCTGCCTATAGTTTCATTTGATTATGCGCCAAAGTGAGGTTATCTTTTAAGAGTTGGAGAAATTGTTGTTGATGCTGTTAGTGTTAGTATTTGAATCCTGCCATCAGTGATCAAAATCCTCTTTTCATATCATATTAGGAGTCCCACTCTGAAATTCCATTAGGTCATGCAAAAAATTTACTCACTGATTGTAGCCCTAGTTAAAAAAATTCATTCTTCGTAAAAAATTCATACTTGTTGGCCCACCTTCATGTATTTTTGAGCATACTTCAGTCATGAAAGTCTATTTCATCATGTCATTATGTCAGTCAGGTCACCATGAAGTCTGGTCATTCAAGGTCTTCATTAGGTCTCTAGGTTTTCATTTTCTAAGGTCCAATAAAACACCATTTCATTGCATAAAGCCAACAGAAGTATGAGAGTGATTGAATAATATCTATTTACCATCTAAAGAGGTTTTGTAAGCCTGTAAAGATAATTTCCAAAGTTGTAATTTTGATTGAAAGTTATCATACTCATGCCAATATGTAATATTTATTCCAAAAAAACAGAGATGTAATTTTATTTTATTTATGTAATTTTATGTCAATTTATATGTAATAAGTACTCAGTTTCCCAAAGCTGCCAACTCAGTTCCATATTCCAAATAAAGCAATGTCAAAGTGCAAGAGTTCTTAGTCCATCAATTGATCAAATTTCAAAGAAAAATTCCAAGAGTTTAAGGGTATTGTGCAAGTTTTTAAAGGTGAAATTGAACATTGCAAAAGTGGGTTTTAAAGTCATCAAAATCAAATTCACAAAGTATTTAAACCCACTAGACATCAAAACAAATCTCATTGTCCTCTCCATCATTGAGCAACCTCAACAAAAGCACGATTTCCAAATTCAAAGGGCGAAATTTGCAAAACAGAGGCAGTGCTGCGCTCCTGGCCAAAGGTGGGCGCTCCTGCGTATTACGCTGCACTCCTGGCAAAGAGAAGGCGCACTTGTGTTGTGTGATGCACACTTGCCCGAAATTGTTTAGAATTCCCCAAATCAATTGCCATAGCCTTCAATCTTCAAAAAATTTTGCATTTGACCTCTAGCAAGCAAGTAAAGCATGAAACACAATCCCTCTCCTCTTCAATTGCATTTTTAATGGTGTTTGAAGTGTTATTACAAAATATGGTGTCTTCTTCGTTATAAACCCTAGTACCACTGTAAAATCTCCAATTACATTTCAATTTCACTCCCTAGCACTTCCATTCCCTTCCCATATCATAATTGGCATTTTCCAAAACCCCTATATCATAATCCCCTTTCCTTAAGCCCTTTTCTTCTGAAACCCTAAGACCTAGGTGCTTCATTTGCCTAGGCTCCCAAATACCGAACCTGTAATTAAATCCCCTATCCCAAATACCTCGTCATTACTACTCCCTGTCAACTCCCCCATTTCATAAATCCCTTCCCCCATCTCCCTAAATTTCGTCGTCCCATTCCCACTTCACAAAACTCATTTTTCATTATCATTCCATGTCCCTAGGGTTTTCATTCTAAGACAACTATGGAAGAAGAACAAAACAAAAACTACAGTGAGGGAGAAGAAAGAAAGGAGAGGAGGCCAAACAAAGGAGGGAGAATCCTTAGACTTGAGCCAAAAAATACCAGGGAACTCATGGAATCTCCCATGACTGTTATATGTTTTAAGCATGTAGGTTGTTTTGAATTCTGTGAGAAAATACAAAGGGTCCAACACCATCCTATGTTGAGCAGACTATTCATCTCCAATCTCCATGACAACCAGGTAACCCTTGCTGGTGTCACTTTCACTGTGTCCACTACCATCATATCAGCTGCAACTAGAATCCCAAATGTTGGGGAAAAATTGTTCAAGGAAAAAGACATGGAGGAGCATTACTACGAGGCATACACCAAACCTAGGTACAAGAATGAGAGAAAGAGGATTTTTCCTTTCTCTTACCTCCTGCACAGATATGCGACCATGATGAAAATCATCATGAAATACTTTTCTTGTGAAGGTAGGTTCTCTAGACTTTACACCTATCATATACGGCTACTCATGCACGTCAAGATTCTTAACAACCCTTATTGCCTCTTCCGGAGCATTGACAAGATGGCATATATTGTCCAAAAGAGTGACTATGAGCACCAAATGAACAATATTTTTCACCATTCCCCCATCAAAATCGTTGTCCTACATCACTTCAAACAATTGAACATTTCGTGGAGTACTTTCATAGCTAATGACATATTCATTGCTCCACCCAATGTTGCACAAAGCGAGAATGACGAGATGTTTTATAAAGGAATAGCATGAGCGTCTGACACCCAAAAATATAGGAAATGACGTTCCAAAACATCTAGTGTGTGTATATATATATATATATATATATATATATATATATATATATATATATATATATATATATATATATATATATATATTTGCATTTATATTTAAAACAACAATCCCGAATACCATATTAGTTGTAGAAGACATGAAAACATGCATATTCTTACTTAAATCAAGATAGATATGACATCCATGATTCGATTGTACATCAATAATTAATTATTCGAGCATCATAAATCTAGAATCTAGATTCTAGATACTAGGAATTACAAACATGCATCAAATAATTAAGCATGATAAAACATTTAAGCATACTATAAAACATAACACATTTAAGCATACTTTAAAACATAAATGATAAACATAAAACATTTAAGCATGATAAAAGTTTAAAACATTTAATCATACTATAAATTTTAAAACATAAAACATTTAACCATATTATAAAACATAAAGCATATTATAAGTGAGCAACTGTCAACATTAGTCATGTCCAAAATTCAAATAATAATGTTTACAAAATAGGCCACTTGGCTACCACCAAGACAAAAAAGTTCAAATTCACAACAAGCCTACAAGTCTAATGATAATCTATGACAAAAGCAGTAAAGTGTGCACTGTGAACACTGAAAATATCTACTTATCTCTCCTCCTTCCACCACGAAGAGTAAGTGATGGTGTGCCTCCATGTGGTGGCAATGAAGAAGATGGTGGCAGTGGAAGTTGTGGCAATGTCACTGTAACTGATGAAGACGAAGCCCCTGTTGTTGGTGTTGAACCATGGGACCTAAGAACCAAGGGACCAGTGGGGGGTGGCATGTCAACTCGATCATCATCATCATGGATAAGAGCATCCTCTAATTTCTCTAATTGCAACACCCCATCCTCCAAATTGGTCTCCTCTGGATCCTTGTCCCAAACCTTAAGGTCTTTGTTGCTCTTTGCATCATCACAGTAATGGGACAACAATCTCAAGTTGTAATGAACATAAACCAAGCTCTCTGCCCGGTCTAAATTCAACCTGTTCCTTTTAACACTGTGGATGAAAGAATAAGAGCTCCAACACCTCTCTGCAGAAGAAGTGTTTACCACCTGTGATAGCACCCGCAATGCCAAAGTCTGTAGAAGTGGAGTAGCACCGCCATGCATGTTCCACCACTCAATAGAAGAAAAATTCTCTCGATCTCTAATAGCATGCATGCTCCCAAATGGACCAGTGGAAAGTGTATAGCTTCTTAACTATTTCCGTACCAAGTGTGCCTCATCCTCATCAGGGACTAATTTATCCAGTGCAAGCATATATTTTTGTAGGACCTCTGGATCTAGGTGTGGTTTTCTCCTGCTCGCCCCCCTAGGTGCTGTTGTAGAAAGCCATGATGGACTATAATATTTAGGTGTCAATACATATGCTAATGCATGCAATGGAATATTTAGCATATCCCATCGCTTTACCACCTCTGCACGAATATATGTGTACAAGGTGGTATCTCTAGGCTCAACAATGTCTTTAATCTGCCCCAACATGTTATCCATTTGCTCATACACCTCCCCAATTATTGGCTTATCTGAATCCCCAAACTTGATCATGTAATAATTTGGTTTGGTGAATTGCAAAACATATTTAACCTATTACCAAAATAACATTTCAAGAATAGTTTCCTTTGCTGCATTAGCACCATCTCTATCAGTGTTAATCTCCTCCCATGATTCAACGGTGACCATATTAGTTAGAGCTTTTCTCACCTTCACTAGCTGCTTAAAGGTGAGGTAATAACTTGCAAATCTGGTTTTTGCAAGTTTAAGCAACTGCTACTTGGAGTAAGTGCCATAGAAGTAGTTTACCCTTGTATGCCCTGTGATAAATTTAATGAGCTTCTTCCCTCTCTTGTAAAGCTCATTAATCCACCCACATTCCTTATGCTTCACAATATCATGCATCAAAAGGTTTAATGTGTGCACTAAGCACCCAGACCAAAATATGTGTGGATAAGTACGCTCAATAATTTCACCTGCTCCCTTACAATTTGTTGCATTATCTATTATCACTTGAACCAATTTTCTAGGACCAACATCTCTGATTGATTGCAATAGGAGATCTGCAATGTTTTGGGAAGTTGCACTGACAGAGGAGGAATCATGACATGCAATAAACACTGCACCAATAGCAGAAACACCAAGAACATTTATCAAATGTTGGGTTCTGATATTTGTCCACCAATCTGATACAATGGATGCCCCACTATCCACCCACTCATTTGTAAAACATTTAAAAGCTGCTTGAACCTTTCCTTTTTCTCTTTCTAATAACACTGTTCTAGCTTTCTCATAGTTGGGGGACTTGTATCCTTTTGGGGATTCATTGATGCCCTTTACCATTTCATGCCAATAAGGAGAGCGAAGCACATTGAATGGTACATTGCAAGCACAAAGAAATCGGACTATCTTTCCATCCACATCATCCCTCCCAGCAACATTAAGGAAATCTGCTATTGTTTTTTTACCTCCAGAACTTGCAAAAACACCATGAGAAGATGAGCTACCAAATCTAGAGGTTGCACTTGATTCAGATTGAGTTTTTTGTTTTTTATTTTTTTGTTGTGCATCCTCCTCTATTTGGATGTATTTTCTTCTTTGTTCAGATGAAACCTTTGGGCAAATTGCTATCCCCACAACACCCTTTTTTTCATCACTGTCCATCACCCCACAAAGATGCCTCCTCACACAGGTATATGAACCGCTATATGGTTTTCCTCCATGACAACCCCGAGGGCACAAAAACTTGTAGCTTCCACCACCTTTTCCCCCTTCAAGTTTAGTCACATAGTTCCACAAGGGTGTCAATGCAGCTTTCCCATCTTGTGAATGTTTTCATCATCCCCTTCCTCTTCAAAGCCTTCCTCCTCATCATACATTGGGTCAATCATATGGTGACCACTTTCCTCTTATTCTTCATGTTCCCCTCTTCTATTTCTACTCCCCCTTACCATCATCAAAACCAAGAGGGGAATGATACATAGAACCCAAAGAAACATCATCTTTGAGTATGAATATAGATGGTGGACAACTTGCAAATAAATGTACAAGAAGAAAGAATGGGAAAGTGTAGGAGAGGGAGGAAAGAAAATACAAAAAACAATGACAAAAAAATGAGAGAGTTTGGGGTTTGCACTTACCTCTTTAGCTCTTGTAGATGGAAGCCCTTCTTTACTCCTCCAAGCTCTCCAAAAACACAATTTTTTTGTTTTTTTGTTTTTGTTTTTTTTGTTTTTGTTTTTTGTTGTTTTTTTTTTTGGTTTTTTTGTTTTGTTTTGTTTTTTGTTTTTTTTAAACAAACCGGATCCGTACTGCGCTATACTGAACCGTTCGCGATCCGTACGGATCCATACTGGAATCACGGTGTTTCCATCCAGCGATCCGCGGATCTGCTGTACGAAAACAAGGACCCACCCCTACGGATCCAGATTTCCAGGAATCGCAGATTTTTTTGCGAAACACGTTTCGATGTACGGATCCGTATGGGACGCGTTTTAGGGCTTGGAGCCCGGGGGGGGGGATGTTTCCTACAACATTGGCTCCACCTATTCAACATGCCCAAGATGTGCCTTCATCATCTCATCCTTCCACATCCATTCCTCCTCTTAGCGCACAATTAATGCATCATCATCAGATCAGTTTCCTTCACCCATTTCACCACCATCATCTCCATTTCACATTAAGACTGGGTCACCTAACATAGCTAAGATCAATGAGCCTCAACAGACTAAGCAGGCTGAGATAGATCTATTAGCCAAAACATACCAGAGAGGTCACATAAATGTGTTTGCTCCACACATACTGGAAGGGGCCTTGCCTTCTACATCAACAAAATAGGTAGACAAAGGGAAGCAAAAGATGACAGAGGAAAAAATTCGGGGCATAGATCAGGCATGAGGATAAGGACCTCCAAGAGACAGAACAAGATTTTGACCTTGTTTACCTAGATGAGCATGATGATGATGAAGACATTAGCATAGTCAACAAGGAAAAATATGCCAAGATTAGAGAGCTTCAAACTAATCTTGACAGGTTTAAATTTGTCATTAACTTTCTTGAGTAGGAGAACTAGCAGCTGAAAACAAAGCACTTCATTAATGAGGTGAAATTCATTACATCTCAAAGAGAGGTAGGAAAAGCTAAATTATTGCTTGAAGAGACACTATAGAAGTATGGTGTGCTAGAGGAACCAGAAGAACAAGAACTAGAGGCCTGAAAAGAGCTCTAGAACTAGAGAGGGAAAGAGAAGTTGAACTTGCAAATCAACTAACCTTGAATGAACAATTTTCCATCACAGTGAATGAAAACCGGGAGCATTGGTTTGAGACGGTTAATGACCACCTTGAGGAGCTGTTGAAAAATGAAAATAGAGACAATGACTTGCAGAAAAAGATGGCAAAGCACTGTGCCAAAAGGAACAAAATTGCAAGGTCCAAGCTTAAAAGAGCCAATGCAAAAATTGAAGCTCTAACAATGCAAGAAGAGGAAAGGAGGTTTGACATACTAGCTGAAGCCTCACTCCATGCCTAACCATGTCATCAACATCCAATTAGAAAATTTTGAAAAGTTTTTGGGTCAATTTTCAAAATATTTAAGTTTCTGTGTATTCCTGGACAATCTTGTGACAACTCAACTGTCAAGAGCGCAATGCCCTAGGCGTTGCACTCTTGTTTAAGGCACTTTTTGTCCAGATGAAGACTACCATCAGATGAAAAATCATGAATATATTCCAGAAAACAACTTTTCTAGGCTTAGTTTGGACAACTAGCAGGTGAAAAGGTGAAAAAATACACAAAAAATCATTTTTCTGGCTTTCCAACAAGCCATCCTGAGCCCAATTTGAACACCTGCAACCCATCCAAAATCAAGATGCAACATGGAGGGTGCACATGGCACTGTGAGTGCACGCCTGGCACAAAAATGGTGCACTTGACCAATGTCTAATATTTTTCAATTTCACTGCATTTTTTACTTTTATCTTGGGAAATGATGATTTTACCTATGTAATTGATGAAGGTAAATGTAAATATCATTTGGATGAGTTACCTAGGGGTAAATTAATTGTGTAAATGTTATCATCAAGTCAAATGAATCAATTTCATTTTAATTAGGGAGGAGTCACTTGGACATCTCTACACTCCAGCTATCAGTTCAGATTTTTGTGGATCTCTTCCTCAACTCAGGGATTCGACCCCTAAGGATGAGAGAAAGTGGTTTTGATGTCTATATCATTCCCTTATTCACTTTATGAAAAAGTTGAATGTTGTTGTATTAATCAAGGACTATAGTGTAATTAGTTTGGCCAGAAATTAATGAAGAGTTGTAGCTATTTCTTTGGTATACCTATGGTATGGATTTTTGGCATTGTTTCTTCTCTTGTTTCATTTGCATGAATGTTTTGTAAGCTCATAAACCATTTCATGTCTATTATATGATAATTTTCAAGTTGATAGGCAGAATACGTGTTCTTTCATGCTCTGTTTTGGGATAATCTTCATAATTTTTCCTTTTTCTTTAGTTTAGGAAGAATATATCTCTTATGCTCTTCCTAGCTCCTCATTAGTCTGAAACCATCTCACAAAATCACCTTAAAGTGCTAAGATTTCTACATACCTTGCCCCATTGAATGGACTGCAATTCCCATCTTATTTTCCCTGACCTAACTTCTTTGATCTAATCCTCATCCAACAAACCCATTCAAAACAAAACAAACCCTTATGCATTTCATAGCTAGCCTAAAACCTTTTCATCCAGCCCTCTTGGCTATGATTTTTGTGGAGATAGACCTCTCCGGTTTGGTAGGGCTAGATACCAAGCCAAAATTTTCGTCTGTGGTTAACTTTTTTGGGATTTCTTTTTTAGCCTTAGAGATCTCTCAGAGTGATAACATTTTGGCACCGTTGCCGGGGAACGAAACATTAGATATTCCCTGGGAAAGAACGACAAATTTTAGATCTAATTATTGATGGTGAAAAGCATTTTGACACATAGGAAGGTTGTACCATTCACCTAGCGACTCCATTGACTGAAAATCAGTAACTTGAAGAAAATCAGTAACTGCATGAAAATCAGTAACTTGAAGAAATTTTCAAGATGGAATCTGTTGCAAGAATGTATGCTCCAATGAAAAGATATCACATTCCAGGTTTCCCAAATAAAATACCTAAGGTAGATTGGCAAAGGAATTTGCATATGTTTAAAAATGATGATAGGAATGATTCTGCTTTACATCTGGTTAAATTTCATATGCATACACGCAAGTTGAAGGTTGAATTTCCTGAAGATTGTCTCTTAAAGATGTTCATGGCTTCTCTTGAAGGAAAAGCACAATCTTGGTATGAAGGTTTGCCACCTGCCAGTATTTGTTCTCTTAGAGTTTTCCATTCAACATTTTATGAAGAATACAAGGAGTCTTACCCTTTTTTGTCTTTGGTTAATAATTGTTGTGATCAATTTGAGAGTTTCATTCAAGATCTAGAGAATTCTTATGATGATAATGAGTTCATGGATGAAGAGATCTTAGAGCCTTTGCATGACAATCCTTTTCATCACTAAAAAGAGCAAGTGTTTTCTCTCATGGAATAAAAAGATGATGTATATTGTCTTGATGTTCATAAAGACTTCCCACAAGAGACAATTCTTGCAGCAGTACAACAAGTTGATCAACCAAAGGTTAAAGAATATATTCAACATTCTTGTGAATCTTTAGGAGGGAAAGAAGACAATTACTATTTTATCAGAAGAAAACAAAAAGTACTTTCTCCTTTGTCTGAAGATGAGATAGATCAACTCCTGAAAAGTCATGTTACAACCCAAGCTAATACAAGTTTGCAGTGTTCACATAGTCAAGAAGGTGTTAGTGAAACTTCTTCCATTATTGAAAATGAAAATCTGATTTTAAATGATGACAGTCGTGAGATTGATGAAACTATACAGGAAATTGTTGCGAGTAAACCAATTTATGGTGATGATTTCCTGCAAGGAGATCAACTAACAGATATTGTTTTCTTTCATGAAGATGATAGGGATGTCATGTTTGATAATCTTGAAGAATTTTTTCAGTTTAAGGATGACTCAGAATATGAATTTTAGTAATATGAGCCTGAGAGAGACAATATGCCATATATTGAGTCATAATTTCTCAGGCTTGAAGAATTTACAGCCAACACTCAAATAGCAAAAGGTTATACTTCCCTTTGCCTTCCTATCAATCAACAACCAAGTGTTCTTTTAGATCAGAATGAAGGGAGTACTTGTATTTTTTCTGTTGGATCTCAAGACAAGGTAATGCTTTAGGATTTTCAAGATCCCCTCGATAGTCTTTTGCAAGCATTGGAGAAGATGAATGTTGTCTTGTTTGTTAGCATAAGCCTTGGTTTCAGTTTTTATTGTGAGTTGCCTACATGTACATCATTCTGCCTGCTCAAGGAAAGTGAGAGCAAAACTTTAGTAAGTAGCCATCTCCTGGATTGGTTACGCTGGAAGGATCATTTCACCTAATAAACAATTGTGCAGTAGATTAGAGTAGGTTGGTATCATTTCAATTTGATTTGATTTTGTTTTCAACAACAAGTTTCTTTCAATATTATGTTTTCAGCAACAAGTTTCTTTCAATATTATTTTTTCTACAAAAGTGAAGTAGAGAATCACTGGAGTTCAAAGCCTGAAGTGAAGGCCATGGAGATTCATTGATTTTCTTCCATTTTCAAAATGTTTAGTTTTCAGTCAAGTAAGTCAGTATTGAGTCAATTTTCAGTCATTTGAGTTTTTCTTGAGTTGGTTTATTTTTCTGAGTTATTAGTTTTCAATCATGTAATTTTTTGAGTTTTTGACCGTATTGGCCCAATGAATAAGGCACTGATTTGCAAAATCCAGAGTTCTGTGGTTCTTGACACCTCTTTCAGAGCTATCATCCCCAATAAGACCAATGTTAGTGTCAGTATCTACATCCTGCCATCAGTGATCACAATCCTATTTTCGTATCATTTTAGGAGTCCCACTCAGAATTTTTTTTATCATTCCATTAGGTCATGCAAAAAATTTACTCACCGATGGTAGCCCTAGTTAAAAAATTTCATTCTTCCTCAAAAATTCATACTTGCTGGTCCAAATTAACGTATTTTTGAGCATACTTCAGTCACGAAAGTCTATTCATCATGTCATTATGTCAGTCAGGTCACCGTGAAGTCTGGTCATTCAATGTCTTCATTAGGTCTCTAGGTTTTCTTTTCCAAGGTCCAATAAAACACCATTTCATCGCATAAAGCCAACAAAAGTATGAGAGTGGTTGAATAATATCAATTTACCATCTAAAGAGGTTTTATAAGTCTGTAAATATGATTTCCAAATTTGTAATTTTGATTCAAAGTTATGATACTCATTCTAATATGTAGTATTTATTCCAAAAAAACATAGATGTAATTTTATGTCAATTTATATGTAATAAGTGTTAAGTTTCCCAAAGTTGCAAACTCAGTTCCATATGCCAAACAAAGAAATGTCAAAGTGCAAGAGTTCTTTATCCATCAATTGATTAGATGTCAAAGAAAAAATTCCAAGAGTGTAAGGGTATTGTGCAAGGTTTTAAAGGTGAAATTGAACATTGCAAAAGTGGGTTTTAAAGTCATCAAAATTAAATTCACAAAGTATTTAAACCCACTAGACATAAAAAAATATCTCATTTGTCCTCTCCATTATCAAGCAACCTCAGCAAAAGCATGGTTTCCAAATTTAGAGGGTGAAATTTGCAAAACAGAGGCATTGCTTCTGTGTATTACACTACGTGGCTGCGTTGTAGGCTGCGCTCTTGGCAAAGAGAGGGCGCGCCTGTGTTGTGCACTGTGCACCTGCCCGAAATTGTTCAGAACACCCCAAATCGATTGCCATCACCATCAATCTTCAACAAGTGTTGAATTTGACCTCTAACAAGCAAGTAAGGCGTCAAACACCATCCCTCTCCTTGTCAATTGCATTTTCAATGGTGTTTGAAGTGTTATTACAAAATATGGTGTCTTCTTCGTTCTAAACCCTAGTACCAATGTAAAATACCCAATTACATCTCACTTTAACTCACTAACACTTACATTCCCTTCCCATATCATAATTGACCTTTCCCAAAACCCCTATATCATAATCCCCTTTCCCTAAGCCCTTTTCCCCTAAAACCGTAAGACCTAGGTTCTTCATTTGCCTAGGCTCCCAAATCCCTAACCTGTAATTAAATCCCCTATCCAAAATCTCTCATCATTACTACTCCCTGTCACCTCCCTCATTTCATAAACCCCTCCCCCCATCTCCCTAAATTTCCCCATCCCATTCCCACTTCCCAAAACTCATTTTTCATTATCATTCCATCTCCCTAGGGTTTTCATACTAAGACACCTATGGAAGAAGAGCAGAACAGAAACTACAGTGAGGGAGAAGAAAGAAAGGGGAGGAGGCCAAACAAAGGAGGGAGAATCCTTAGACTTGAGCCAAAAAATACCAGGGAACTCATGGCATCTCCCATGACTGTTACATGTGTTAAGCATGTAGGATGTTTTGAATTCTGTGAGAAAATACAAAGGGTCCAACACCATCCTATGTTGAGCAGAATATTCATTTCCAATCTCCATGAAAACCAGGTAACCCTTGCTGGTGTCACTTTCACTGTGTTCACTGCCATCATATCAGCTGCCACTGGAATCCAAAATGTTGGGGAAAAATGTTTCAAGCAAATAGACTTGGAGGAGCATTACTATAAGCCATATATCAAACCTAGGTACAAGAATGAGAGAAAGAGGATTTTTCTATCCTCTTACCTCCTGGGCAGATATGCGACCATGATGAAAATCGTCTTGAAATACTTTTCTTGTGAAGGTAGGTTCTCTAGACTTTACACCTATCATATCCGGCTACTCATGTACTTCACAAGGGTCAAGATGCTCAACATACCTTATTACCTCTTCCGGATCATTGACAAGATGGCATATATTTTCCAAGCGAGAGAATGTGAGCATCAAATGAACAATATTTTTCGCCATTCCCTCATCAAAATCATTGTCCTTTATCACCTCAAACAATTGAACATTTCATGGAGTACTTTCATAGCTAATGACATATTCACTGCTCCACCTATTCATCATGCCCAAGATGTGCCTTCATCATCTCATCCTTCCACATCCATTCCTCCATCTTAGCCCATAGTTAATGCATCATCATCAGATCAGTCTCCTTCACCCATTTCACCACCATCGTCTCCATTTCACATTGAGACTGGGTCACCTAGTAGAGCTGAGATCAGTGAGCCTTAATAGAATAAGCAGGCTGAGATAGAGCTATTGGCAAAAACATACCAGATAGGTCACAGGCATGTGTTTGCTCCACACATAGTGGAAGGGGCCTTGCCTTCTACATCAACAAAATAGGTAGCCAAAGGGAAGCAAAAGATGACAGAGGCAGAGATTCATGCAGAAATTAGACATGAGAAGAAGGACCTCCAAGGGGTAGAACAAGATTTTGACCTTGTTAACCTAGATGAGCATGATGATGATTAAGACATTAGCATAGTCACAAAGGAAAAAGATGTGAAGATTAGAGAGCTTCAAACTAATATTGACAGGTCTAAATTTGTCATTAACTTTCTTGAGTAGGAGAACCAACAACTGAAAACAAAACACTTCATTGATGAGGCGAAATTCATCACAGCTCAAAGAGAGGCAGAAAAAGCTAGAGTATTGCTTGAAGAGACACTAGAGAACTATAGTGTGCTAGAGGAACCAGAAGAACAAGTACTTATCAGAAGACAAAGAACTAGAAGCCTGAAAAGAGCTCTAGAATTAGAGAGGGAAGGAGAAGCTGAACTTGCACATCAGCTAACCTTGAATGAAAAATTAGCCATCATAGTGAATGAAAACCGGGAGCATTGGTTTGAGAGGGTTAATGTTCACCTTGAGGAGCTATTGAAAAATGAAAATAGAGACAATGACTTGCAGACAAAGATGGAAAAGCACTGTGCCAAAAGGAACAAAATTGCAAGGGCCAAGCTTAAAAGAGCCAACGCAAAAAATGAAACTCTAACCATGCAAGAAGAGTAAAGGAGGCTTGACATACTAGTTGAAGCCCCAGTCCATGCCTAACCACATCATCAACAGCCAATTAGAAAATTTTGAAATTTTTTTGTGTCAATTTTTGAAATTTTTAAGTTTATGTGTATTCATAGATAGTCTTGTGACAACTGGATTATAAAGCGCGCAACTCCCTAGGCACTGTGCTCTTGTTTGAGTCACTTTTTGGCCAAATCAAGACTACCAACAGATGAAAAATCATGAATATATTCCAAAAAACAACTTTGATAGGCTTATTTTGGACAATTGGCAGGTGAAATGGTGAAAACACACACAAAAAATCAATGTTTTGCCTCCTTTTTTGCCTCGGCCCTGTGCGCCTGACCAGCTGTGGGAGAATCACTTTTTAATATGAAAATAAACTCCATTTTGAAAAGTAAAGACATATATGGAAAGTAGACTGGATAGGCTTTCAAACAAGCCATCCTGAGCCCAATTTGAACACCTGCAACCCATCCAAAATCAAGCTGCAACATGGAGGGCTCACCTGGCACAAAAATGCCACACTTGACCAATGTCTGATATTTTTCAATTTTCACTGCATTTTTTACTTTTATCTTGGGAAATGATGATTTTACCTTTGTAATTGATGAAGGTAAATGTAAATATCATGTGGATGAGTTACCTAGGGGTAAATTCATTGTGTAAATGTTATCATCAAGTCAAATGAATTAGTTTCATTGTAATTAGGGAGGAGTCACTTGGACCTCCCTACACTCCAACTATTAGTTCAGATTTTTTGTGGATTTCTTCCTCAACTTAGGGATTCGACCCCTGAGGATGAGATAAAGTGGTTTTGATGTCTATATCATTCCCTTCTTCACTTTTGGAAAAAGTTGGATGCTGTTGTATTGATCAAGGACTATAGTGTAATAAGTTTGGCCATAAATTAATGAAGAGTTGCAGCTATTTCTTTGGGATACCTGTGGTATGGATGTTTAGCATTTTTTCTTCTCTTGTTTCATTTATATGAATGTTTTGTAAGCTCATAAACCATTTCATGCCTATTATATGATGATTTCCAAGTTGATAGGCATAATACATGTTCTTTGATGCTCTGTTTTTGGAAAGTATTCATAATTTGTCCATTTTCTTCAATTTAGGAAGAATACATCTCTTATGCTCTTCCTAGCTCCTCATCAGTATGAAACCATCTCACAAAGTCACCTTAAAGTGCTAAGATTTCTACCTACTTTGCCCCATTGAATGGACTGTAATTCCCATCTTATTTGCCCTTACCTAACCTCTTTGACCTAATCCTCATCCATCAAACCTAATCAGAAACAAAAAAAACCCTTATGCATTTCATAGCTGCCGTAAAACCCTTTCATCCAACCCTCTTGGCTGTGATTTTGTGGAGAGAGCCCTCTCTGGTTTGGTAGGGCTAGATACCAAGCCAAAATATTGGCTTGTGGTTACCTCTATTGGGATTTCTTTTTCAACCTTAGAGATCTGGCGGAGTGATAACAGATGCTTGATGTGATCTTCCACTAATTGAACCTTAGAATTTTCTCTTAAAGATGATGTGATGGATGGTGAATGATATCCATAAAGTTCCATAAATGGGCTATTTTTTTCTACAATATGGAAGGAATTGTTATACCACCATTTAGCTCGAGGTAACCACTTGACCCATTATGCTTGCTTATAAGATACAAAGCAACAAAGATATCCTCACAAACATTTGTTCACTACTCCATTTTCACATTAGAATGAGGATGATAAGATGAGCTATGAGCTAATTGAGTATCCAGACAAGAAAATAAATCTGTCCAAAATTTCCAGTGAAAATGGGATCTTTGTCGCTTACAATATTCTTTGGGTTTCCATGTAGCTTTTGAATTGTTTCCAAAAATGCAGTAGCGACTCTACTAGCTTTAAATGGATGAGATAATGAACAAAAGTGTGTATACTTGGTAAGTCTATCAATTACCACCATGATGATAGTCTTTCCTTCGAACATGGGTAAACATGTGATAAAATCCATTGAAACCTCTTCCCAATGTTGAATTGGAATGGATAAAGGTTGTAACAAAATCGAGGTATTAATTGTCCCAACTTTATTTTGTTGGAAAACCAAACATTCCACCACAAACTTTTGAATATCATATTTAAGGCCATCCCCAAAAAAATCATATTTGAACCCATGGTAAATTCTTAAAAATATTGAGTGCCCTCCTAAGGGAGTGGTGTGCAATTCCAAAATAATATTTTGTTTGAGTTGGGAATTCTTCCAAAGATATAAGCGGTCTTTGTACTATAATAAATAATTTTTCCGACTAAATGTATGAGATGTATTGGGATCTTACTGCAACTTTTGAATGAATGTCCACATTTATTCGTCTTTATTCCATTCATCCCTTGCTTTGGTTATCCAATCTGGTTGGGTAATGTAAATGATACAAAGTAATGCTTCCACATCCTCATCTTTTTTTGAGAGTGCATCTGCAACAACATTTTGCTTCAGTTTTTGTAGATGATTGCAAAGTCATAACCCAACATTTTTTTTACTCTTCTTAAGATTATCTTTGTTCCAAAAAGTATTTACGACTATCATGATATGTTTTTACCTTGACGTTTCTTCCCATTAGGTAAGGTAGCCATTACTTTCGTGCATGTAGTATTGCCAACATTTCCTTCTCATAAATAGGTTTGTGTAAATAATTTCCTTTGATTAGAGGACTTCCAAAATAAATTGGTATTCCTTATTGTATTAAAACAACACTAATTCCATTTCCCGAGGCTTCATATTCCACAATAAAGGTTTTTGTGAAGTCTAGCCTAGCTAAGATTGGTGCTTGGAACATTGCCTCTTTAAGTTGTTCAAAGGCCTTAGTTGTTTCTGGAGTCCAACAAAAATGTATCTTTCTTCAATAATGTTGTTAAAAGTGCTACTATTCTCCCAAAATTCTTAGCAAACTTGCAATAATACCTTGTCAACCCGAGAAATCCTCGCAGATTCTTTATGGTTGTGGGGATTTTCCATTCCTTAATGGATTTTATTTTTTTAGGGTTAACCTTAAAACCCTCATGAGACACAATATGACCTATATATTCCACCTCCTGTACTCCAAAGAAACATTTGGAGGTTTTTGCATATAATTGTTTCTCCTCCAATAGTTTTAGCACCCTGTCAACATGTTGAACATGATCCTTCCAAGACTTGTTGTAAATTAGTATGTCATCAAAAAATACTGACACAAATTTTGTAAGGAAGGGTTTGAAAATGGAATCCATCAAACCTTGAAATGTAGAAGGTGTATTGGTAAGGCCAAAAGGCATGACCAAAAATTCATAATGACCCTCATGAGTTGTGAATGTTGTTTTCAGAATGTATTCAGTCTTCATAATTTGATGATATCTTGAACAAAGATCCAACTTGGTGAAGTAAATTTCTCCATGTAATTCATCCAAAAATTTATCAATGAAAAAAATGATAAATTTATCTTTAATATTGAGCTTCTTAATCTCCCTATAATCCGGACACATGTGCCATGATCCATCCTTCTTTTGCACCAATACTATTGGAGTAGAGAAAGAACTTTGACTAGGTTGAATTATACTAGCCTCTAGCATTTCTGCAACCATACGTTCAATCTCACTCTTTTGGGCATAAGGATATCTATAGGGCCTGATTGGAGGAACACTTCCTAGAATAAAATTAATAGCATGATCATGATCATGAATCGGTGGGAGGTCTTTAAGACTCTCAAACACCTTAGAATGATTGTCCAATATTTTTTGGAGATCTGGAGAAATAGATGATTTCGATGTTTGAACCTCTAGTGAGCATAATTGTGAAATTACGCCTCGTTTTTATTTATTTAGAAGCTTTGTCATGACATTAGAGCTGATTACCTTTCTTGGTTTCCCTGTGATACCCCTTAATTCAAATTCCTTTCCTTCCCAACAAAAAATTCAAGAAAAGTTCTTGAAAATAAAAATCTATTGTCCCCAAACATTGTAACCATTGGACTCCTAGTACAACATTTGCACCAAGCATTGGAATGGAAAGCATTGGACTATTCAATACATTCCCCCCCATGGTTATCTTGATATTATGGCACCTTCCAAAGCAATTTATAATTCCTCCATTTGTAACCATCACTTGACACTATGGTGTTGGATATAGGAAGCAATTCAATTCCTTGGATATCTTACAATAAATAAAATTATGGATACTACCCGAATCAATCAACACTATTAAATTTTTCTTCTTGATGTATCCTTTTATCTTGAGAGTTCGAGGAGTGGTAATTCCTGCCAATGCATTACAAGATATGGTCAGATTCATTTCTTCTTTCTCTAGCATTGGTTCCTGGTGTATGTCCTCATCTTTTGATGTTTCTTGTTCCTTTTCTTCCTCCTCTTCACAATCTATGTAAAATAATTTATTTTCATTGCACTTATGACCTTTAGTGTATTTTCTATCACAACTATAAAAAATCCCTTTTGCTCTTTTTTCCTCTAATTTTTTTTGTGTCAACCTTGTAGGTTGTGGAAGGCTAGGAGAAGCAACACTTCCGTCTTTATAGTTGTGAGTGGTAGACTTCCTTGTTGCCATAATTCTACTTTCAACTTTTCTTGCCACCCTGAATCCCTTCTCCAATGAATCAGGTTCCAAAAGGCTAACCTCATGTTGGATGTTATCCTTTAAAGTGCCTATGAAGACATCAATCCTATGCTCCTCTAGAATATCAATTATCCTAATTTTCAATTTTTGGAAGTGTTGAATGTGATCCATCATTGAAACCTTTGGCTAAAGAAGGTGTTGCTCTTTGTATCCTCATAATGTGCTATCATCTCCTTTGTAACAATTGACTAAGTGACAAATAGTTTACAAGAACAAAGCCATTGATACCATACAAACTGATTGGATTCAAAATTTAAAGTTGCAATGCATACCTTTTATGTGTGTTGCACATAATGGAGATCAATTACTCCATTTATAGTATCCATGTTGAAGAAGAGTGAATCGTATTATCCACAGTGTTAACAGAAATTAGTCGAGCACAAAGATTAAAAATACATCAGTACCCATGTTGCTGGATCCTTGCCATCTGTTGTGGCTCATTTTCATTTTCTTTATTATATTTTAAAAAAATACAAAAAACATATATTTAGAAAATATGACAAAATGTAATAATTCATATGCCGGAAAATCATTTCATTTTTGTATGTCGATTGATTAATATTTTGTTTGAAAGCATGTGAAGGTGGGACCGCCAGTCTAATTAACACTTGTGTTAATCGTCGGGCAGGATTAAAAGAAATTCGAGTTAATGAAGATCAGTAGAAACCCGCAGACATAAACAACCTGCAGGTTATCAGAGGTGGTGCCTCTGCAGTTGACTCCGCTGAGCGCCTATTGACCGAGATCAACGGATCACAACCACTGCGGGGTAGAACCCAGATGGATGCTCCGTACCCCATAACACCCCTGTAGTGGCATATGCATCCAACTGGGAGACAACTCATTTGTCACGTCATGGTGCCATTACTTGTCCGATCAAGCATTAAATGGGCATTAATGTTTGAAACTCCATGCCATCTATATAAGATGTTGAAGTTTTCCTTTTCATTATTTCTGTTCATTTCGAGTTGTCCAAAAATTCATCCCAGTCACTATAATTTCTTACGTCTACGTTTAATTGTCCGTCACCCTGAACTATTTCATGGCTAAGCAGTCTTCTTTGTCTGGCTCTTCTAACCATATCCCTCTCATGGACACTGAGCAAGACATTAGAGATACTACCTGCACCATTGAGCATTTTCCCTTCTACCAGCGAGTTCTTTTGAATGATAAAATTTGCCCCATCTATTCAGCCATGGTCAATTCTGGTGTTTTTTCTACATGCATTCCCAAAACCCATATTTTTCCGAATTTGTGCATTGGTTAGTGTCTGCATTGTATCCTGGAAAATGTTTTGTGATGAATTATTTAGAGGAGAATGTTCTTCAAGTCACAACTCAGTTATTCCATCAAGCCCTTTGTTATCTTGAGTATGAATCTTATGTCTAGTTCATTGACGAATCATTGGCAGCAATTTATGATAATCTTGCAAGACAAGAGTTTACACATATTATCATCTTTTTTAAGCCAGACACATCAGCGAATCAAGAGAACACAGTGACAGCTAATCAAATCCAAATTCAAAAAATAGATTGATGCTTTAGTTTTATTTATCTTTTTGTTAAAATATCCATGTTGTAATGAAGTTTTAAATTGCGATGTAATAGGTAGTTTACACAATTTTAGGGAGTTTGAGTAGTTACAAGTAATTCTAGCAGTTATAAACTACTTTTGTATGTATTTAAGCAAATGAGAAAGAAAGAGGAGGGTTCTGAGTTTTGGACCTTTGGATGACTGCAAATTTTGTACTTAATTTTCTGAGAAATTAATGAAAGAAGATCAAGTTTCTTGCACCTGTTGATGTTGATATGTCTTTCCAGTTTCATTCTGTGTTTATTATTCTTTGAATGAAGTGAATTAATGTAGTGCCCGGTCTCTTTATTACATATGAAATTAAGAGTTAAATAACCTTAATATGCGTTCCTTCACTCGAACTATTCTGTCTACATAAAGTTATTTTGAGATTTAAAGTGATAGATTCTGTTTCTCAGCATATCATTTTGAGTTTCCATTTAATTTATTCCTTTCATTTGATATCATCAGTTAATGGCATTGTGAACTCTTTCATTATATCATATTATTGAGGGTATTAAATAATTAATTTCCAAAGGTATTAAACAGAGACCATCTGATATTATAATTTTGTGACATGCATTTGTAAAATTTCTTAAGCACTGATTCCTTACCACAACCAAGGGATTGTCTCGTAAGATACAACACCATCAAAATTCCTCATATCGATCTTTAGAATGTGGTGGGTCTTAAACCCAAAACTGGAGTCTCTAAAATCATGATTGATATTCTTTTTGTTCTCGTCGTGAGTTTCATGAAATACCTTTTCACCATTAGGAAGCAATTCTTATAGCAACTTTGTCAATCCTTCCTTCAAACCTTCCATGTCTTCTTTTAAACCGTTCATGTCTCCTTTTAAACCAAGATGGATTATGGAACATGGATTTTGATGGGGCAGTAAGTAAAGAAGGGGTTGGTATTGGAGTATGGATCTCTAATACACAGTCAGGTACAACAAAGAAATATTCTTACAAACGGAATTTTGAGTGAAAAAATAATATAGCTGAGTATGAAGCTTTGCTATTAGGACTGCCAAAATTACAAAAAATGGGAGCAAAAAAGATTTCAATTCACGAAGACTATGAATTGATCATAAAACAAATCAAAGGTAAATATTCAACTAAACATCCTAGAATGATAACATATAGAAACATTGTTTTATATTTTTTTCAGTGTTTTTCATAATACCAACTATCATTAATTCCTATAGATGAAAATGTTTTTGGTGGCGCATTAACTACTTCTACAAGTACTTGCAAAATTCCTTTTAGAGCAAGAATAAAACTTGAAATTGATGTCAAACATAAACCTTCTATTCCTGATAATATTAGATACTGGCAAGTTTTTTATATTGACAAACAACTTGACAATTTCTTGCAACTAAAAGAGGAGTTTGAAAATATGAACATTTACACAGGATAAGAATAATACAATTCCAAGGGGTCTTGTACCACTTGAAGAATTGATCGATTTTAATGAAGTAGCAAAAAAATCTTAAATTCAGCCAATTAGATATGAAGTAGAGGATTGCAATATATGTACTAAAGAAAATCCTAAACTTGTTAAGGTCTCCAAATCATTACCTCCTGAAGAATAACAAAAATAAATAGATTTGTTTAAACAATATACAAATTTCTTTGCATGGGGATAATAAGATTTAAAGGTTTATGACAAAGCCATAACTCAACATACCATACCCATCAATGAGGATAAAAAACATTTTAAACAAAAATTGAGGATAGTTGATCCTATTTTACTTCCTTTGATAGAGAAAGAGGTTAAAAAATTGTTTGATGCAAACATTACAGTACCACATAGATTCTCTAAATTGGTGTCAAATCTGGTACCAGTGAGGAAAAAGTATGGTGAAATAAGGTTGTGTGTGGATTTTAGAAACTTGAATGAAGTATGGTGAAATAAGGTTGTGTGTGGAATTTAGAAACCTGAATAAAGTCTGGTGAAATAAGGTTGTGTGTGGAGTTTATAAACCTGAATAAAGTCTCTCTAAAAGATAAATACCCCTTACCAAAGATGGATCATATACTTCAAAGGGTAGTTGGATCAATAAGGATTTCATTATTGGATTGTTTTTTTGGTTATAACCAGATTTTAGTACATCCTAATGATCAAGATAAGAAAGCTTTTACAACAGCTTGGGGTACTTTTATGTATGTCAAAATTCCTTTTGAATTGATGAATGCAGTGGCTACTTTCCAAAGAGAAATGGATATAGCTTTTGTAGTTTAAAGAGACACATTCATTGTGATATATTTATATGATAGATAATATTTTCTCCAAAGTTGATGAGGATCATTTACATCACTTGAATTTTTTTTTTAAAGATGTAGGAAATATGGAATATCTTTGAATCCAAATAAATCTATGTTTGTTTTAGAAGAAGGAAAATTGCTAGGTCATATAATTTAAAAATATGTTATTAAAATTAATCCCAGTAGGATTCAAGCAATTATGAAAATTGATCCTGCAATCTTTCATTGGTAGGAAAAAGTGCAATCTTTCATTGGTAGGATAAATTTCCTAAGGAGATTTATACCCAATTTAGCTGAGCTTATAAGGGCTATAACTAATATGCTGAGAAGAGACACTGAAGTAAAAAAGAACCTAGAAGAAAAACAACCATTTGATGAAGTAAAACAAGCATTGATACGAGCTCCTATGTTAATTAGCCCTAACATTACAAAGGATTTCATAATTTTTTCTTTTGCATTTGAACACACCATTGCAACATTTTTGTTGTAGAAAAATAGTGAAGGATATGAACAACCTATTTCTTTCTTAAACAAAGCTTTGAGGGATGCCTCATTAAAGTACAATATCATGGAGAAACAAGCCTTTGCTTTAGTAAAATCAATCAAATATTTCAGAGTTTACATTCTACTTTCCCATATCATTTCATTTGTCCCAAATATTTTGGTAAAATATATCCTTACACAAGCTAATCCAGATGGGAAAAGACGCAAATGGGTTGCAATTATTCTAGAATATGACATTGAGATAAAACCCACTAAGCTCATCAAAGGTAAAGGATTGGAAAAAGTAATGGTTGATTCCAATTTCTATGCACTAAACATAAATTTTATAATTTCATTTCATGAATAGGAAGAGTAGGAAACTCCGCAGGCATCAAATGATTTTGCTAACTCTCCTTGGTATGCAAATATTATTTTTGTATTAAAGAATTTACAAGCTCCTCCTGGTTTAACTAAGACAAAAGATATACTTCTCAAGTTTAAGGTTATTATTATTATTTTTTTTTTTTAGATCAGAATGCGTATTGGAAATATGTTAGAGGAATTTTGCTATTTTTTTTTTTTTTTTTTTGAAGGAGGAAGCACACTAAGTCATGCAAAAATTCCATCAAGGGGGTTGTGGAGGACATTTAACTGGAAAACCATAGCCAAAAAAATCCTAAGGGCTAGTTTTTATTGGCCTGCCCTGTTTGTAGATGTTCATAAGAAAGCTACCACATGCCATCAATGCCAAATATTTGAAGGCAAGAGAAATCATTTTCCCTTTCCATTGAAACGAATTTCTGTTGAGGTTCCTTTCCTACAATGGGGTTTGGATTTTATTGGAGAAATCCATCCAAGCTCTCCAGCTCAACATAAATGGATTTTGATAGCCACTAACTACTTCACCAAGTGGATTGATGCTATTCCAACCAGACAAGCTACAAACAATGTAATCATTCAGTTTTTAGAAGTTAACATTCTTTCTAGATTTGGTTGTCCAAATAAGATCATTACTGAAAATGCCGTTTCTTTCCAATCAAAGAGAATGATTGACTTTTGTCACAAATATAACATAAAGTTAGGACACTCTACTGCTTATTATCCACAAGGGAATGGGTTCATTGAGTCTTCTAATCATAGTTTATTCAATATCATAAAGAAACTATTGCAGGAAAATAAAAAATCCCGGCATAAGAAGTTGATTGATGCCTTATGGGCTGACAGAAATAGCACTAAGAAATCTATTGGAATGTCTCCTTTCCAATTGGTATATAGAGTGGATACAATTTTTCCTACCTCCATGGGAATTCTAGTGCTAAAATTGTTGTGGGAATCACAAGCAAAGGAAAATGACTTACAAAGAATGATAAATCAAACCATACAGTTGCAGCAATCTAGGTAGGAGGTCTACAACAAAACTCATGTAATTCAGGACAAAATCAAGAAGACCTATGGCAAAAGGACTAAAGAAGATGACTTTAAATTGAATGATCTAGTTTTTAAGTGGGATTCCATAAATGAAGACAAAGAAAATCATGGTAAATTTGACAGTTTGTGGAAAGGACCCTACAAAATTTAAGCCTACCGAGGTGATAATGAATTCTTTTTTAAAGACTTTACTGGACTAGAACTGCTAGGTGGACCCGTAAATGGAAAACTGCTCAAACACTATTTTTCTCAAGAGTAGATAAGTTTTCATTATGAATATCATTTTATTTTTCGACTGCAAGTGTGGGTGGATAACATCGCAAATTGAAGCCTGAAGAGAAGGCCCTAAGATTATGATGATTTGCTACCATATTTATAATAACAACAGTCAATTAATTCAGCTGTAGAATAAGGACAATAAGCACAATGGATAAAGGCTCCTAATCTACATTGTTCTTGACACCTCACAAGGAGGATGCCATCCCCATTGGAGCCACTGTTAGGGTCTTATATTTTATAGGAAAAATTGATAATTATCTATTGATTTGTGTATAAAGTTGTTATAAATAATATTTCATCTTGAAAATTATTTCCAAGAAAAGAAAAGAAAAATAGAAAAAAAGGGGACATAAAAGATATATATTTGTGTAACAAAAGAAAGAAATAAAAATAAGAAAAAATAAAAATAAATGAGAAAAACTCCAATAAGTGAGCTAGCCTAAATGCCACTGAATCAAAAAATTAAAAAATAAAGAAAAAATGATGTATAAACTTAGAAAAAATAAAAAATATCCTTGCTAGTAAAAATGAAATACTAGAGATAAGTGGTAAAAATAAGACTGCTAAAGAGGTTAATTAGAGTTTCGTTGTGCGCTGTGCTGAGCTAGGTCAAGCGTGCCCCCATCTGCGTTTCTGAGCAGCGAGACTGCTTTCTGCGGCGGCCTGCCTAGGGCTCCACCCCCATGGAGGCACAGGGCTTGCCCAAGGAGCCTCCTCCGCCTCCCTCTTCCTCTGTAGTGTATTCTTTCAATCAGCTTCTGGTTGGTTTGCCCTAGAAGAAAAAAAATGAAGCAGCCAAATTTGTGAAGAAGCTAGAAGATATTCCAGAGATCTCTTTGCCTCTAGAGACCCCCATCCAAGTTGCTTTGTCTCTGGCTGATCGTGCCCTCGTTGGCCAATTCACCGGGCTTTGGCCCTCTCCGAAATATACCGAGCAATGGGTTAATAAGAACTGGGCTCCTCTAAACAAGCAAAACATCACTTCTTATTTTCTTGGGCGAGGGCTCTTCCTCTTTGAATTCTCCTCCAAAGAAGATAAAGATCTGATTTTCCATAATGGGCCCTATTTCATGGGTCCTCAGGGTCTATATCTGAATAAATGAATGCTGGACTTCGATCCGGTAGTCGATGTCCCCACGGCGGTTCCGGTGTGGGTTCGGCTCCCAAACCTCCCAGTCCATTGTTGGAACTGGGATTCCTTGAAACACATCGGCAACTCCCTTGGGAAATTCATAGATCGGGCAAACAACAAGGATCGGTATGACTATGCTAGAATCTATGTAGAATTATATCTAGAGGTGGGTCTCCCGGAGGCCATAAAAATCAATGTCGGCAGTTGGTCTCATGTGTACAAACTGGACTATGAGCAGCTACCATTTAAATTCAGGAAATGTCATGTTTATGACCACTTTGCTAGAGGCTGTCCGTCCAATGCTGAGCCAGAGAAAGGAAACAAAGAGGGCTGGAACCAAGTTAAGCGTTCAAATATCTCTCACAAAGGTCAAAAATCTGGCGGCCCTAATGGCAAAGGTCCTCTTCAGGCCAATGCTTAGAAGCCCCCTCCCAAAAAGGGACAAGAAAATAAATTCTACCACCTAAGCCAACAAACAGAGGCAACTTAGGAAATCGAGATTCAAAAGTCAGTCTCTCCAAGCAAAGGCACCCCCTCTTCCTCTCCCAAAGGAACAAGTGCTGCAGAAAGCTCCAAAGGCATTCCTCTAGAAGTTGAGGAAGAAGAACAAGAATCAGAAGAATCAGAGGAGGAAGGAGAAATAGGAGAGTCTCAAGCCTCGGTAAGGAGATCCACAAGAGGCCGCAAGACTGATAGGGAAAAAGGAGAGCAGGAAACATACAAAGAAAAGCTTTAGGGCAGCCAACTAACTCTTGAGAAGCTGCTAGCCTCAAAGCCAAAGATGGTGAAAAGTCAGCCCCAAGGCTCTAAGGGAGCCCATCAGAAACATAAATAATGAAGGTCATATCCTGGAATTGTAGACGTATGGGGAGTAAAATCAAGGAAGAAGCCATTAGAAGTTTAATAAGAATAGAATCTCCTGACATACTTCTCGTCTAGGAGACCAAGCTGGAAGACATAGTCTTTCTGCATGCAAGCAAGAAACTCTGGAACAGAAGTGAAGCAAGAGAAATCTCTGCCCGAGGAGCCTCGGGAGGATTAGGCACCATATGGAATGCCAACAAATTTCCAGTTATCTATGAGGCTAGCAATACTCATTGGTTGCTGCTACAAATGCAACATCTGGTCACCAAAGAAATTTTCTGTCTTTTTAGTGTATACTCCCCAGTCAATATTGGGGAAAAAAAGGATTTCTAGGACACTATAAGGCAACAAGTAGATCTAGCAAACTTGGAAAACATAATCATTGTTGGATATCTCAATCTCACTCTTCATTCGTCTGAAAAAAGAGGAGGCAACGTAGTTCGAGATCCGGTAAGGGAATGGGCAGAGGATCTTATGCAGGACTGGGACCTGCTGGACATCAAAAATACCTCCGGTAAGTATTCTTGGTTTAACAAAAGAACTGGTCTAGGCCATATTGCTGCCAAAATGGATAGATTTTTCATTCAAAGTTCCTTCCTGTTATTAGGACTAGAAACTAGAATGCATATTCTCTCTAGCAGCACCTCGGATCATAAGCCCATCAAGCTAGAACTCCAGTCCCATCTAGATCTGGGCCCTATTCCTTTCAGATTTAGCCCTCTTTGGGTCAAGGATCCAAATTTCATGCAATTAGTCAAGGATTATTGGAAACAACCAGTCAAAGGCTCCCCCTTCTTTGTCTGGGAGGAAAAGCTCAGAAGGGTGAAAGGGGCACTTAAAATATGGGCCAAATCATTGCCCAATCCAGCTTCAAAAATAAAAATTATCAAAAGATCTCTAGCCACTCATCAACTACAAGTGGAGGATGCCGTCATTACTGATGAGATCTTAGACAAAGAGGCTCACCTTCAACAGAGTTTTCATAAGGCCTGCTTGGCTGAAGAAGAATACTGGAGATTAAAGTCCCGAAGCCTTTGGCTCAAAGTAGGGGACAGGAACTCTTCTTTCTTCCACAACAAGCCCAGGCCAGGAAATGCTTCAACTCAATTTCTGAGATCAAAGAGGAGAATGTCATCCATAAGGACTTTGAGGACATCAAGAAAGCGGCCTTCTCTCACTTCAAAAACTTGTATAGTGAGGACACGGATCCGGATCAATATCCAAACCTGTTAGATATTGTTCCACATTCAATCTCTCCCAGAATGAATGCCCTCCTAAAGGCCAAAGTCTCCAAGATCGAAGTTAAAAATGCCCTTTTTTCCATGGATCCTGATAAGGCCCCTGGACCGGATGGTTTCTCTGCCAGGTTCCTACAAGCCTGTTGGCTGATAGTTGAAAAGGATCTCTTCAAAATGGTCCAAAAATCCCAAGATTGTCATAAAATCGGGGGTGGCACAAACTCAAATTTTTTAGCCCTCATCCCTAAGGAGAAAGGAGCCAGCAACTTCAACAGATTTCACCCGATCTCCTTGTGCAATATAGGGTACAAGATAATTACCAAAGCGATTGCAAATAGATTGAAGCACATTTTTCCCAAAGTTATCCCGGAGAACCAAGGAGGCTTCATCCAGGGCAGGCAGACCGTGGACAACTTCACCTTAGTCCAAGAGGCAATTCACTCAAGCTTACACCGAAATGAACAAGGTATGGTTATCAAACTCGATTTAGAAAATGCATTTGATCGAGTAAGACAGAGCTTTCAGTTAAATGTCTTGAGCAAGTTTGGTTTTGGTGTAAGTATCATAAATTGGATCTGGGCTTGCATCTCGGAGCCTTGGATTTCACCTCTAGTGAATGGCAGAGCCACGGGTTTCTTTAAAGCCACGAGAGGTCTTGGGTGCCCACTTTCCCCTCTGCTCTTTGTCATCCAAGCCTCATTTCTCAGCTTTCTATTAGATAAGAAGATGCAAGATCAAGATATCAATGGACTTTGTATAGCAAGAGGGGTCAAAAACATAAACCATGCCCTCTTCGCAGATGATACCTTGTTATTGGGGGCTGCCACTCTATCCTCAGCCTCCAAGTTCAAAGCAGTGCTGGATGACTTTTGTGAGGCCTCTGGCAGTGTATTAAACAAGAAAAAATGTCACATTTACAGCTGGAATACTTCGCCCAGATTTCTCTCTGCTATTGCTAGATTCCTGGGCTTTGCAGCCTTCTTCTTGGACCTCATTTAAATATCTGGGCCTTCCTGTATTTCATAAAATATCTCTTAGTAAAGACTGGCTCCCTCAACTTGAGAAATTTAAGAGCAAGCTTCAAGCTTGGGGTTACTCCTGGCTCAAGATTGCTGGTAAATCAGTTCTTATAAAATATGTGCTCACTAGTCTTCCCTTATTCCATTTCGTTGTTCTTCTTGCTCTGGTGAGTATCCTTAGAAAAATGGAGGAGTGTATTAGGTGCTTCTTCTGGAAGGGAGGCAAACAGAATGAAAAAAAACTGCCTCTAGTCAACTGGGAGACCATCTCCAAGCCTCTGTGGGAGGGCAGATTGAACTTTAAAAATCTCAGTCACCAAAACATTGCTATGGGAGTGAAATTAATATGGAAAATTATCACTCCCAAGCCAGGCTGGGCTCAACTGGCTCTCTGGAAAAAATACTTTAGAGGTCCTCGCACTTGCTGTTTGGACACTCCGATTCATCTGCCTAACTCTTATTTCCTCAAGCTTTATGCCAAAGCTGCCCCTCTTATCAAATCACATTCTTTTTGGGTCCCAGGAAACGGGAAAAGGATAAATATTTGGATTGATAGAATTCTGAACGCTGATCCAATTGAAGACAGAGGCTCCATGAGTGCGCTGCGTTGTTGGATGGAAGGAGCTGAGATGAAAAAGCTGTGGGATATTTCTGTGTGGAACGACTCAAATTGGGAAGGTTGGAAACAAATCGATGTGCCAAGTCATATGCAACAGGAATGGCATTCGCTGCTGGGCTTTCTCCATGGCATGGCACCCATTCACATCTGTAAAAAAGACACGAAAGGCTGGGGATAGAAGGTAAATGGGTACGCTGTTGCAATGGGTTATGATAAGCTGAGGGAGAGGCCCTACGTTCCCCTTGAACCAACGCCATGGCAAGGCATCTGGCGCTGCCCCTCGTGGCCTAAAGTGGATTAATTCTCTTGGCTCCTATGCCACAATAAAATACTCACGCATGAAAATCCGCAAAGGAAAGGGTTTCACGGTCCCTTAAAATGTTCTTTGTGTGAAGAAAATTCAGAGAGTGTTACCCATATAATGTTAGAATGTAGATTTTATATGCAGATATGGTTTACATTCCTTCACACGCTGAACTCCAACATCACGCTCCTAAGTTCCACTGCTGAGTTATTTTCTAAATGGGCGAACAGGTATCCTGGTCCTCCTCCAAAAAATCAGGTAATCAAAGCTGCTTGGTCTATTCTCCCAAAGGTAATATGCTGGCAGATTTGGCTTGAACGGAACAAAAAAATTTTCAGAAACATTGAGCAGAACCTCAAAGCAATAGAAATCAAGATCAAATGCCATTTAAAAGAGTTCCTGAGTGACTTAAAAGATGACTCTAACCTTAGTCAACAAGACATAGTTTGGGGCTCTTTCCTTGATCTGCGTTTCCAAAAAGATGTAAGGAATGCCCCTCCTCCAAAAGCCTGGCAAATAAGAGAATCCGAAAAAGACTTTCAAGACTGGATCATAAATCAAACAAGACACTCTCTCTTCTTTGATGGGGCAGCAAAGGGCAATCTAGGCAAAGCTGGTGCAGGTGGAGTTATTTTAAATCCAGATGGAAAAAAGACACACTCCTTCGCTTGGGGGCTGGGCCACTTAACCAGCATTCAAGATGAGGCTTTGGCTCTCTTTCAAGGACTAAAGCTTCTCAAAGCCTTAAACATTAGTGAAGCAAATGTATTTGGTGACTCCCAGATCATCATAAACGCAATTGTATCTAAATCTCCAGCTTTGGACTTAAAACTCACAAGATTGATTTCTAGAATCAAGGACTTGGAAAACTCTTTCCAGAAGCTAAATTTCTTCCATGTGCTGAGAATTAACAATAAAGAGACAGACATCGAAGCCAACAAAGCTTCCCTCCTTTCTGCTGGGGTCAAGATGAAGGACGAAGAAGAATCATGGGAACCCATTCCATAAGCTAATTTGCTGCCATGTTTTACTGTTTTCTCTTAAGTCAATTTGTTTGTATCTTTAAATTTGGAAAAATTTCTGAAATCGAATCCATAGTAACATCACTAAAGAGAAGGATTCCAAGCATTAGTCCCACAATCATCCCTAGTGGGGAGGTGCAACGGGCTATAGCCCTACTTTATGTAATCAGAATTTTGGCATTTAGGCCAAGTTTGCAATAATATTCCATAACCGTTACTGTAAAAAATAAAAAATAAAAAAATGCAACATTAGAAATAAATAAATAGGTTTAAATAATTAATCTCACCATTTTGGCGTGATTAATTGAATTGTAATATCGTTTTCCCGCTTTTCACTACGTGGCACCCTCTCATCCTTTTTGCACCCCCCCACCCCACCTAAAATCATTTACTGCACAACCCCCCCTTCGAAATACGCTCCATCCCTCTCCCGCCAAAAGAGTTAACCGTTAACTCTGCCCCCCTGCTCCATCCCTCTCCCGCCATGTATCCCCTCAACTTCACTCCCTTATTTCCATGTATTATGTCCTGCTCGGCCCCGCTCCTTCTGTCGTTATGGCCTTACCACTCCTCATCCAACCTAGTCTCGTCACATGGTCTACCTGTTACCCTAATCAATGAATCTGCTCCATTACTTTTTAAAACCCAAATTGTATGCCATTCATGTATAAATTGACCATTTTCCAATTCTGGTGACCCATCCTGCGTACTGTTCTAAATTGTTGAGAAGTAAAATTGTCACAGTGAACGAGTAAACAATTGCACCTGTCATCATGATCCTAATCAGCAAAACCAAAACATGTACAACGTCTAATCACCAAGCCTCACTTGTCATAACCACAATTATTGAGCCACCAATCTTAAGCCGATCTAATTCCAGGGTAATTGCAGTAGCCATGTTCTTTTCTCTTTTCATCATGGCCCCTACAGGAAAATCTCAAAAAATAGATGAAAATCCCATGCTACCTCCTATCATAGACATAGACCATGGACCCATGGTAGATCAAGAATATATAATTCTTGAAACTAATTGTGAATTTGATATTTATGAGCTTCACAACTGGTTTAAACAAAACTTCATTGATCGCTGTGATGAAATGGGTTTTTGGGACTCCTTCCTACTCGAATTCATCTTTCCCCAAACTCATCACTTTCCCGAGTTTGTGGCATGGTGCCATTCTAGATATATCCCTATTCAGAGGGAAATTGTAGCCCAGAATGGTGACATTATTTTTACCATAACCCATGAGTCAATAAATCAAATATTACAAATTACTCATTCAATAAATAAAATGTTACAAAATCCAAATATTGACTCTCTAAAACCATTCTTGGAAGGGTCCCTCATGGACCTCTGCAAGAACCTTACCTTCCCTAACAAAGCCAATTTTTTTGAGATTTTCTTACCTGAGGATGCCCAATTACCTAAAACAATTCCTCCTTATCCATCCTCCATGTTCCCTGAAATGACAAAGCAAATCAACTCCATAGTTTATTTTTTACTAGGATATCAATCCGATTGGTGGGTTGATGAAGCCATCATGGGATTTTTGTTAATTTTCTCAAAGGATGAAAAGCCCTCAATTATCTTCAACTGTAGTGAGTTCTTAGAAAATGTTGTTCATGAAAAATTCGTGAAGTTTTCCACAGAAGGGAGCTTCATGTATGTTTCAGTTTTAGTGTATTTATTTTTATTCCATCAGGTAGACCGACTTTAGTTTACATTATAGAAATTGAATGAGAAAGGAGATGCCCAATTTTTAATTCATTGGACTTCCTTGGTAAGGGTGCATACCAATTAATTTACCTATAGTGACTATGTTGACAAATTCTTATATACATATTCTTGCCTATTGAATAGTGACATTGAACAAAGAATAGGGCTAGAGATAAAGAGATTTCCGCATCTCAGTGAGAAAACTAAGACATGTCACTTGTACCTGTACCAAAACTACACTGAAATCAGAGTGTATCGATGTGAACTGCCTCAATACTGGTCACATAAGTTTGTGCCTATGAGAATATTTTCATTAGATTACATTAGAAAAATGATTAGTATGAATGATATACATTTTTTTGTAGCAAGGAAGAAGTCCCAATTTAAAATCAAAACAAAGGTTGGACCCTTTATTTGCAACACCAGGGAAGCAGACATGGAAGATGATTTTATCCTAAAGCAAATGAAATTCAAACTCAGCTTCACTTGGTCATATGAACCCTTTTTTTAGGTCCCTATATTACTAGTATAGTCCCTTATTGTTGTTAGTGTAACCCCCTTATTATTATTATTGTACCCCTGTAACCCCCATATTGTTATTATTGTGCCCTTAAATTATTATTGTTAGGTCGGCTAGAATTACATTGTGGCCCCACTAGGATTACATTATGGCCCCATGGACTCCTATATATAGAAAGGAGGTTTTGTAATTTGTATCATCCAAGAATTGTTCATTCATGTAATGTATTGGAGGTTGCCCCCTCGAAGTGGCTTATTTCTAAGGTGTTGATATCTCTTTCTTCTCTTTTTGGAGCTGGTTTCACAACATTTGGTATCAAAGCATTTGGATTCTAGGGTTTCGCTGCTCCAAACAGGTCATCGTGGAATTTTCACTATAAATTTTTTTCTACGAAGTTTCAGAAGCTGAAATATTTAGGGTGTGAAGCCGAAATCCTGAGGAACATCATCGCAAAATTTCAGAGCTTGGTTCACAATATTTTCGGAGATATGATATGTGGAAGTTAGGTATTTTTGCAGGCTCCTCAATTTAATCTAAAAAGGTCATCGTGGAATTTGCGCTATAACTTTTTTTCTATGAAGGTTCAGAATCTAAAATTGTTAGGGCGCGAAGCTGAAATTTGGAGGAAACTTGTTGCAAAATTTCAGATTTTGGTTCGCAATATTTATCGGAGATATGATCTGTGGAAGGTAGTGGTTTTTCACGCTCCTGAATTTTATCTCAAAGAGTTGATCGTGGGAAAAGCTTCATAACTCTCTCTCTGAGCATCGGATTGGAGTGCCGTAAAAAGTGGCCACAAGTACACAGAGTTTAGTCTCTGTGCTATCAATTTCAGAGCTAAAAGATGAAACAATGACACGTGGCAAGTCGCACAAGTTTGATCTACTGAAAAAATCCATAGTTAGGTCATTGTGGGAGATTGGACATAACTTTACCTTGAAGAATCCAAATCAGCTCAGACCAATGGCATTCAAAAGAGAATTCAGAAGGCTACCTGAATGCCAAATTTTAGATATTGACGAGCTGTAACCACAAAGATAATCCAATTTAAATATCGAGCTCTTCAAAAGCAAGAAAAAGGTTTGTATTTTTTTTTCCGAATTGCATAAGTATGGTTTGAAGAATCAATTTGAATTGATTACAAGGGAATATTGTATAATAGATATCAATATTGGGTTCTAAAAAATTCCCCATAAAAATAATTCAACACCCATTAAGCCTTCAGAAGGCTCTACTATGACTCATGAACATGAAGAATTGCAACATGATCTATCAAAATTACAAGAGCAAGTGCACCAAATTTCGCTCTCGCAAAGAGCATCAAAGAATGAAATAGAAGTTTTGAATAAAGGCGTGGAAGCAAAGATGGATGGTTTGAAGAAAGGCATGGAAGCTAAGATGGATGGCATGGAAGCTAAGATGGATGGCATGGAAGCTGGCATGGAAGCTAAGATGGATGACATGGAAGAAAAAATTAAAGACAACATGGAAAACATGAAGAATGATCTAAAAGCATACATGGAAGGTTTGACAAAGTTGATACAAGAAATGCTTCCTAATTGTGAAAAGATAGTAGAGGAAACTCACGATGAGAACAGCATAAATGTTAATCATGACTTCATAAACTCTAATATTGGCGGGAAGAACCACCATATTCCAAAAATGGATATGAGGAAGTTTGATGGAAAGGATCCTGTAACATGGATACTATAGATGGAGCAATATTTTGATCTCCATAATGTGCAAAACACACAAAAGGTACGCATTGAAACTTTACATTTAGAAAAAAATACATTTGTATGGTATTGATGGCTTTTCTCCCGTAAAAAAATTATCACTTGGTCATTTTTTACAGAGGAAATGATAGCACATTATGAGGATACAAAGAGCAACACCTTCTTTAGCCAATTGATAAATCTCAAACAAAAGGGTTTAGTGGGGCACCACATTGAGGACTTCCAAAAATTGAATATAAGGGTAACGGATATTCCAGAGGAACACAAGATTGATCTCTTCATAGGGACTTTAAAGGATAACATCCAACATGAAGTTCGCATTTTGGAACCTGATTCATTGAAGAAGGCATTCAGGTTGGCAAGTAAAATTGAATGTAAAATTATGGCGACAAGGAAGCCTACCACTCACTTCTATAAAGAAGGAAGTGTTGCTACGCCTAGATTTCCACAACCTACAAGGTTGACACCACAACAATTGGAAGAAAAAAGAGCAAAAGGGCTTTGCTACATTTGTGATAGCAAATACACTAAAGGTCATAAGTGTGCTGAGAAGAAATTATTTTACATAGATTGTGAAGAGGAAGAAGAAAATGAACAAGAAGAGGATATACACTAGGAACTAGCCCTAGAAGAGGAAGAAATGAATCTGACCATATCGTGTAATGCACTGGCAAGAATTACCACTCCTCAAACTCTCAAGATAGAAGGACATATCAAGAAGAAAAAGGTAATAGTGTTGATTGATTCAGGTAGCACCCATAATTTTAATCATTGTAAGGTAGCCAAGGAATACAACTAAGCTCAGTACCCAACATATTTTGTCAAGCAGATGGTTGCAAATGGAGGAACTATAAATTGCTCTAGAAAATGCCATAATACCAAGCTAACCATGGGGGAAGTGTATTGAATATCCACTATTTCCATTCCTATGGGAGGTGTTGATGTTTGCATTTCAGGGAGTACAATGGTTACAATCTTGGGGACGATAGCTTTTATCTCAAAGATTTTTTTGTTTTTTGTTTTTTGTTTTTTGTTTTTGTTTTTGTTTTTTTGTTTTTTGTTTTTGTTTTTTATTTGTTGCATTCTGTGGCTAAAAGAAGTCCTATTACTTGGGTATTGGAAGCCCGAAAAGGTAATAAGCTCTAATGTCATGACAAAGATTCTAAAGAAAGAACAACGAGGCGTAATTGCACAATTATGCTCACTAGAAGTTCCAACATCAAAATCATCTATTTCTGCAAATCTCCAACAAGTCTTGGACAATCATTCCAAGGTGTTTGGAACTCCCAAAGGACTCCCACCTATTCGTGATCATGATCATGCTATTCATTTGATTCCAGGAAGTGTTCCTCCAAACATCAGGCCTTATAGATATCCTTATGTCCAAAAGAGAAAAATTGAACGTATGATTTGCAGAAATGTTAGAGGCGGGTATAATTCAACCTAGTCAAAGTTCTTTCTCTGCTCCTATAGTATTGGTACACAAGAAGGATGGATCATGGAACATGTGTCCGGATTATAGGGAGCTCAATAAGCTTACCATTAAAGATAAATTTCCCATTCCTGTGATTGATGAATTACATGGAGCAATTTACTTTACCAAGTTGGATCTTCATTCAGGATATCATCAAATAAGAATGAAGACTGAAGATATTCCAAAAACAACATTTCGAACTCGTGAGGGTCATTATGAATTTTTGGTCATGCCTTTTGGCCTTACCAATGCACCTTCTACATTTCAAGGGTTGATGAATTCCATTTTCAAACCCTTCCTTAGAAAACTTGTGCTAGTATTTTTTGATGATATACTAATCTACAGCAGGTCTTGGAAGGATCATGTTGAACATGTTGACAGGGTGCTCAAACTATTGCAGGAGAAACAATTATATGCAAAACATCCAAATGTTTCTTTGGAGTACAAGAGGTGGAATATCTGGGTCATATTGTATCTCACGAGGGTGTTAAAGTAGACCCTAACAAAATTAAAGCCATTAGGGAATGGAAAGTCCCCACAACCATAAAGAAGTTGCGAGGATTTCTCGGGTTAACAGGGTATTATCGCAAGTTTGTTAAGAATTATGGGAGAATGGCAGCACCTCTAACAACATTATTGAAGAAAGATGCATTTTCATGGACTCCTGAAGCAACTAAGGCCTTTGAACATCTTAAAGAGGCAATGTGCCTAGCACCGGTCTTAGCTACACCAGACTTCACAAAAACCTTATTGTGGAATGTGATGCCTCAGGAAATGGAGTTGGTGTTGTTTTAATGCAGGAAGGAAGACCCATTGCTTTTGAAAGTCGTCCAATCAAAGGAAAGTATTTATAGAAACCTATTTATGAGAAGGAAATGTTAGCAATACTGCATGCACTAAATAAATGGTGAACTTACCTAATGGGAAGACACTTCAAGGTAAAAACTGATCATGATAGTCTTAAACACTTTTTGGAACAAAGACTATCTTCAGAAGAGCAGCAAAAATGGTCACAAAGATGTTGGGTTATGACTTTGAAATAATCTACAAAAAAGGAAAGCTTAATGTTGTTGCAGATGCACTCTCAAGAAAGAATGAAGAGGTGGAAGCATTGCTTTGTGCCATTTCTATTATCCAACCAGATTGATAACCGAAGCAAGAGATGAATGGAAGAAGGACAAAGATGTATGGACACTCATTCAAAATTTGCAGCAAGATCCTAGTACATCTGATACATTTAGTTGGAAAAATGATTCCTTATGGTACAAAGATCGCTTATATCGTTGTAAGAATTCCCAACTAAAACAAAATATTCTTCTGGAATTGCACACTTTTCCTTTAGGAGGACACTCAGGATTTTTAAAAACTTACCACAGGGTGAAGAAAGAATTTTTTTGGGATGGCCTTAAATCTGATATTCAAAAGTTTGTGGCGGAATGTTTGGTTTGCCAATAGAATAAAGTTGAGACAATTAAGACCCTGGGTCTTCTACAACCTTTATCCATTCCAAGTCAACGTTGGGAGGAGATTTCAATGGATTTTATCACAGGTTTACCTAAGTCCGAAGGAAAGAGTGTCATCATGGTGGTAGTTGATAGAATTACCAAGTATGCGCACTTTTGTGCATTATCTCATCCATTTAAAGCAAGTATAGTTGCTACTACATTTATGGACACAATTCAAAAGCTACATGGAAACCCAAGGGTTATTGTGAGCGACAAAGATCCCAATTTTACTAAAAATTTTTTGACGGAGTTATTTTCTTGTTTGGGTACTCAATTAGCTCATAGCTCATCTTATCATCCTCAATCTGATGGTCAAACTGAGATAGTAAATAAATGTTTGGAAGGATATCTTCGTTGTTTTGTATCTGATAAACCAACACAATGGGTCAAGTGGTTACCTCTCGCTGAATGGTGGTATAACACTTCCTTCCATACTGCAGCAAAAATGACCCCATTTATGGCACTTTATGGATATCATCCACCATCCATCACATCATCTTTAAGAGAAAATTCAAAGGTTAAAGAAGTGGAAGATCACATCGAGCATCAACAAGAAGTTCTCCAACTCTTAAAGGATAACCTGAATTTGGCACAAAATCGAATGAAACAACAGGCAGATCAACATCGCAGCGAGAGAAGTTTTGATGTAGGAGACTGGGCATTTTTATGGCTACAACCATACAAACAAATGTCCCTCAAGCAAGCTAAGAAGGATAATAAATTATCGCCAAAGTACTATGGTCCTTACAAGGTGTTGCAAAAGATTGGTACTATGGCATACAAATTGGAGCTTCCTGCTTCTTCACGAGTGCATCCAGTTTTCCATGTTTCATGGTTAAAGAAGGTTATAGGTGAAAATATTCCAGTTCAAACAATATTGTCAGAACTTGATGAGGAAGGAAAAATCATATTGGAACCTGAAGCGGTCACAGAAACAAGAACTTGACAGCTACATAATCGATCAATTTCAGAGTATATCATCAAGTGGAAGAACTTACCCATTGAAGATTCTACATGGGAGGAAGAGAATTTTATACAGAATCACCCAGAGCTACTCAAGCGTTGAGGACAACACTTTTTTGAAGGAGAGGGGCATGTTAGGTCCCTATATTACTAGTATAGTCCCTTATTGTTGTTAGTGTAACCCCCTTGTTGTTATTATTGTATCCCTGTAACCCCCATATTGTTATTATTGTGCCCTTAAATTATTATTGTTAGGTCAGCTAGGATTACATTGAGGCCCCACTAGGATTACATTGTGGCCCCATGGACTCCTATATATAGAAAGGATGTTTTGTAATTTGTATCATCGAAGAATTGTTCATTCATTTAATGTATTGGAGGTTGCCCCCTCGAAGTGGTTTATTTATAAGGCGTTGATATCTCTTTCTTCTCTTTTTGGAGCTGGTTTCGCAACAACTTTGGCATAATTTCAAAACTCAAAGTAGAACAAAAGACTACTCCATATACTCACACTCCAAGGCATGAGATAAATTTTTTTATGAATCAAGATTGGTCGGAGAATACTTTATAGGAAGCATAAGAGAAGGTAATATCTACAATGATTTCAAAGACTTCAGAACCAAAATATAAACAGGACAAGAGGCCAATGCAATATGTTTCCCCTTCAGTCACAGAGACTGGAGCGAAAGATTTCCAAATATATAAGAAGAAGCAGAATACCAATCCAACATCATATTTTCTTCATGATGATGATGTAGAGTCTACTATAGTTCTAACAGGTTCTTTTGCTTCCATTTTCCCAAGAAATGAAGGCATTTTTAAAGAATATCCATCCTCCCTAGTCTCCCAAGAGCCTCTAGACACATCTCAGACAACAAATTTGGTTCATGACCAGGCCGAAACAAACATATTTTCCAGGTAAAAAGAGATTAAGAAGAAAATTGAGATGCTCAAGGCTACCACCTATTCCCAATTTTGGAAATAGACAACAACCTCACAACATATAATTCTCTATGCCTTTGACATAGATAAAGGATAGGTCACTAGTAGAAAATGATGAAATTAGTGACTAGGTGACTAAAAAAGTTAGTCACCACAATTATTTCAAGTGAATTACTACTAAATTTGATCAATTTTAAGTGACCGAACTAAAAATGACTAATTTAGTCTAGGGTTAAAATATATGACTAGATAATAAGTGACCAAACTAAAAGCAACTAACTGAAATGACTAATTTAGTCCATGATAAAATAAATGACTAGATAATAAGTGACTGAATTTATAATGATCAACATAAATGGCTACTACAATCCAAGAATAAAAATATGACCAAATAATAAGTATAACAAGTATTTGAATTAGTCATTTATGTTAGTAATTTTTAATTGTGTCACTCTGAAAATGAATAATTGCAATTTTGATACTAAAGCGTTTCATTTCACTACGGGGTCTATCAATCCATCAACAGTGTTCAAATTTAGAGACAAAGAGGTCTCTGAATCCATCTACAATGTTAAAATTATGAATACCCTTTTGTCTCTAAATTTTAGCACTACAGATGGATTCATATATTCTCAACCTCAATTTGACCTTCCTTCGTCATCGAGCCCAACCTCTCCTTCACCGGTTCGTCTAAGGAGGGTGAGGCCAATGGCACTTGAGATGAAGGACGGGCCAAAAAACAAACCAGAGAAAGTCGTAACTTATGAAAGCCACAAAATTCATAACACATTGCATGTCTTTCTATGATCTCTATAAGAATGAAAGGGAAACCAAATTCAGAGCTAGAGAACCCCAAGAAGATTTTTGTCGCCCGTCACAAATTGCCTTGGGCCCTGGGCTCGACGAAACTAGAGGACTCAAACAATGCACAATTGGAGCAGGGGTTAGGGCCTCTAAATCACTAAATGATTGCCCTATTAAATTATTAACATTTATTTATAAAGACCTGATAGGCTTGAAAACTGAGGCATGGTGACCTTTCGATCTAACATCCAAATGTGAATGGATAAAATCCTTGCGACCAGCCCAATTTTTTTGAAAAACCCCTCCTCCAATGCGCTATCCACCAACTCCTCCTCCTTCATGTGGGCCTGATAATAAGAAACCAACATCTCATCTGTAAAACATATTTGATGAGTAGTTGTGTGTCTTCAGAGGGTTTATCATGATGACTATCTATGTACTTAAAAATTATACATCATGTGAATAAAAATCTCATGGCTATCATTTAATATTATTTTGCATTTTGACAAGGATATCAGAGCCTGACATTGTCCAGAGCCCATTCACTCTTCGTCAAAACTATGCCTCGCTCTAGTTAAAAACTCCACACCCCTTTCTCTGCCTGCAATTTTTCCATTGGCCTATAGGGTTTCTCCATAATTATTGAATTTATCTCCCATGGTAGAGATGTTGTGACGTCCTCTTTAACATTTTGACTTTGTAAAAAAAATGAAATTATAACTATAACTATAATTAATAATTAAACCGATATAGATCCATCTTAACTTTAGATCTACCAAGCGCTGAAACAGAGGAATCAAATCTTTCTTAAGGTGAAAAGGTATCTTTTAGAGTGAAAAAAAATTGATCCCTCTTGGTTTGAAATTAAAATGGATATAGACTGGTCATATACAATGAAAAAAATAAAAAAAATTGAAAAAAAAAAATTACAAATTCAATTACTTTTTGTTTCGAAAAACATTAGACCATTTATATCCTTTAATAACATTAAAAAGTATAATATCTAACCTTTAATAAGTTTAACAAAAATCAAAACATTTATTATTATTCAAATAATATTTTTTTCATAATAATCATGATAATGGTAAAAGTTTTGGGATTTTCATTGAATTCCATTTTCCCACACGCGCGTATGGCCAAGTAGGATTAGCGGGAAAAACCAGTCAAATGACAATACTCACAGGAGTTGATTATACATGATTTTCTACATTTTTCCCAATCCAGTCTCTAGGTATGCAATGTTGGTAGAGTTTTTTGAGTTTTATAGGTATGCAATGCTGGCAGAGTTTTTTGATTCCATGGAAGCTGCCATCAGATTTATTTGGCTCTGCAAGACAATCAATAGCTTCTGTAACATCTATCCCCAAGTCAAAACAATGACCCACAAGTATGTGTCAGTTTAATCCGCAGACTGTTACTTGTTCTCCTCTCGTAGCTACAATGCTTATAACTAGAAGACTGTAATAGATATGGTACTAATCACTGCAGGGTCGATAGGCGAGTAACAATATTTAAGGTTCTTTCTAACTGCAAAGACCGATTTCTTTAAGTGTGTGCTTCAATTCTACTGTATCATCAACTAATAGTAAACCATAAACTGATTTTCAAAATATTTATGTATGGTCATCTAGCACAAATGAAGCACATTTTCCCCGAAGGATTTCTCTTAGAGAATACCATGGCACCTGACGAGAAGATGTTGTGCATGAAGCCAGACTTGAAAATCACTCTCTTGCACGATGCAGTTCTTAGTGGCAAGGAAACGACCTCTAAAGGAAACAACACAATGCGTTTGCGAAAATAATTCCACACCCACTTAGTTTCATTTTTCAAGGCTTATCCCTATTGAGAATGCAACAAGATGATGGACCTTAGTGAAAAGAAGTCGCCTTCACTAAGTGGGCCCGCATGCTATTTTTGGCGCAAAGTCTATTTTTAGACATATGGATCATGGTCTATGAGTTGCAGGATGCTATTTATGGATGGTTGGTCAAGTTGGTAAAAATAGATGGACCTCTATTTTTAAACATATTGGGCGGAGTCTATTTTAGACTGCCAGTCTAAAAATAGATCAATCGAATATTATTAGCTCTTAATAATATTTGGACTATAAACATTATCTTATCCTCTTGCAGCACTTCAGTTCGAGCTACGGATGTGGCACATGCAGCTGACAGAAGGAATTACACTATTCCTAGGGTTTAGTTGAGCTATTGCATGGTTGACTTCAGTTGGAACTCATGTGGCAGAGTTTGGTGGAGTTGATGAGACAGTTGATGGAGTTGTGTTCGGTTTAACTTAGTTGAAATAGTTGTATTTAGTCTAACTGATAAATACACTAGTGATGAGTGGTGTGAATTAATTATTAATTAATTCACTAATTATTAACTCATAAATCAACTAAAGAATACATCAGTTAACTGCAGTGCATGGACAGTTCAGTGGAGACCAGTGTTAGAGGTGGGTGAAAGGGTGAGTCTACTATCATTTGTGACTATAGCTGTGCATGAGATTTGCACACACATTGATTGAGATTTCCAATGAGGATTGCGCAGTACAAGCCAGTGGGATTCGAACTTGGATCTCATCATTATTCATCTTGGATTGCGCAGTAGAGGCAGGCTAACAAGTGGAGGAGATTTGAACTTGTGACTTGTTCATATCTGAGCTAGTTAGTGTGTAACAATTGGAGATAGTGCTGAGAGATTGTGAGGAGTTTGTGCTATGTATTGTTACATGTTCTCTATCATTATAATATACAGATAGTTGGGGGTTTTCAGCTGTAAGCTTTCCCCATTACATACTGTGTTGATATGTGTGATTGATTAATGTTTCAATGTGCGCATGCGATTGTTTTTAATTCCGCAAATTTATGATCAATGGTAGAAGAGGTTATGTATTATGCATGAAGCTCAAATAGTGTGTAATCAAGATAATATCGGTGAATAACTCATCTATTATTCAAACTTCTACAATCCCAAAGCGAGTTTACTCTTGCTATCTTGTATTATTTTTTGGGGATTATATTTTTTTTGGTCAAACCTTTCAATATCACAGGTTTTAACTTTGTATGTACACTATATGCATTCATTTCAATATAGGGAAATGATGTTTCAGAGGCAATCCTACCAGAGCCATTCAATAGAAAAATGTTAGCTTACTCCTCCAGTCTCCTCTCCACTTCCTCCTTTGATATGTAATAACCTTTCCCCAACAAGAGGTGTTGCTTCTACTCTTCCTGAAAATCATCAAGGAAAATCCCAACCCTCTATGATGTCTTCACTATTACCCAAAAGTTTCCAGTGGGATTTTTCTCAGAGAACCCTCACACCCCAACCATCTGTGGATTCATCATTCCGTGTGCCCAAGCAAGACCCAATTTTGAAGCCTCATTCTGAGGTTCCTGAAATAGTGAAAACAAATGGTGGTGATGAGGATTTTCCATCTCCTATGCCCACGCAAAACCGAAGTATGAAGCCTCCTTCCCAGGTCCCTAAAATAGTGAAATCTTATGGTGTTGGTGGCAGTCATCTATCATCTTGCCACTCTCATTTTTCTGATTTAAGAGCTGCTTTTCTGCTAGTTTCTGCCCCCTCGCAAATACTCAAGACATTAATGAATATAATGAAATAGAATATAAATTATATACTTGTAATAATACCAATCTAGCGTCCCTCATCTCAAAGTCTTGCCGCACTCCCCAAATGTCGCATTCTCACTAGACCCCTTCTAAGATCCCTAACCCAGTCATTGCGGCTGAAGGTACTACTGATGTAGACACACCTTACAAAGTAGTACTAGTTTCAGAGAATGCAAGCTCCCCTACGACAAAGGGTTGATTCTTCCCAGTGACACAAGGGGTTACCCTGTTAGACTCCTGTATTCCACAGTTTGACTAAACAATTGTGGATTTCCCACATTTTGCTGAAAATAACATTCTATGAATGTCCTTTTATTTTCATAAACCTCACTGCCTTCATTATTTTTTCATTTAAACTATTCACTATCTCTCATTTTTCCTCTTTCAAAATACCCTCATGATACTGAACTTCCATGTTTAACCCTAAGACCCTCATTCTTACCTTTTTACCCTACCTAAAACCCCATTTTCCTCTAAAACCCTTCCCCTTCATCCGTTTTCCCTCCTTCCCTCAAAACAATGTAAAAAACCCTTTTTACATTGTTTTATGATAAATATTTTTCATTCGAGACCCACACCCTTTTAAATAAAACTCTGCTTTGTTTAAAAGACCCGACCCCCTTTATGTTTATAGCCCTCACTCTAAACCTTAACCCCATTATATAAAGCCCCCGACACCCCTTTTATGCTTAAAGCCCCCGATTTGAAAGCCTTTCACCCCCCCGCAGCCATATAACCCTGGCCCCTCAAACATATTAAGCACCTCCACTTAAATCCTTCCCCCGGGCCCCATGTTATACAAACCCTACGCTATGTTTAAAACCTTACGCTCCGTATTACTTCTGGGCCCCACCATCTAAACCTACCCGTGACCGATTCTCACCCGACCACCGTTGGATCAACTCCCCCCGATCCAACGGCCCACGCACTGTATCGCACCCCCAAAAGCGCGAAGGATAAAAACCCTTCGACCTTGCGATATGGGCGGTATTACCGCATCTCCTCCCCTCCATGTGTACCCCCTCTGTGGTATCGCATCCCCGCGGATAAAACCACCCTATGACCTATGCCCTATGTGATAAACCGTTTCCCGCCATAACCCAAAACTGCTGACCCATTTGAAAGTGTTTAAGCCCCGCACCTTTGCGATAAGCCCCGGTCCTCTGAATTAACTCCCGCAGCTCCTCTAAAGAACCGATAAGCCATAAACCAACGCAGGAGTTCGTAGCATAGGTTTAAATTCATAATTTTTTTTAAATGTGCAGGTGGTTATACATGGCGGAACATGCATAATTCGCATTTCTAAAGCCCAATAATTATTGAATTAAGGTGCTTTGGGTGATGATTCACTAGCCTTACTAATCAAAGGGTTAGAAGTGAAAGATTAAAGCATAATCACCAATGGATTATGGCCATTAATGATCATTCAGACACTGTAGGGGCAGCAAGATTTCTCCAAAACACAGGGTAAGGAAGAAATAAGATTCTCATGGTGATTGCGTAGTTAAAGAAAGATCAGAGATGAAGACTAATAAAGGACACAATTAAAGAAACCGTGACAATTAAGGGTAATAGAGATTAAATGTTTGATCAAAGATTAAAGGGTTAATCAAAGGTTTAAAATGAAAGATGAAAGACATGATTAGGAAACAAAGGCTAAGAAAAAGCACTGATAAGGAAGCAAATTAAGCAGTGAGATAAAAAGGAGATGATAGTGACAACAAGGACATCAAAGGCCGAAAAGGATTAAAGGATAAAAGATGCAGATGAAGATGTAATCCGAGGTTAAATGACAAATCAGAGGCAAACTAACGAAGAAGCTAGATCTAAATGAATAAGGCACTCAAAAATTACTTCTTCGAATCACCTGTGCCACCTACAACCTCATTTCACTGAAACAAAAGAAACTACAGTTATTGAAGTAGTTAGAGATATTTTAACAAACTCAACATTTATTGTAAAAGTTAATGATAAAGTCAAATAGTCAAAAGCATCCTAAAAGTTAGTTCAGTAGTTAAGTTAGAAGTTATTATTACAATGAGTCACTCACAAATATTCTTGCATTGGGCCTTGCATGGTCTCAATTGTCAAGAATAATTTACTCTGTAATAAATACAGTTTTAATCCCTAGAATCAGATCACCTCCTCATTTTCAAATACATATTGCATGTATTGTTCATTGTTATTTTTGGTTGGTTGATTTCTGAGCTAGTTGATTGACTGCTAAGCTGGATTTGATTAGACTCTGAGCTGCAAATATTGTTGCAGTGGAGTATTGTAACTGTTTTGGACATCAGTAATACAAGCACGTTCAAAGGATTATTGAGGTATGTTAATGGTGATGTTATCCTTCTTTGTAAATGTTTCTTTTATGTTTTCCACATTGTCCATCATTTCTCTAATAAAAGAACAAAAAATTTAGATTAAGAGACGCTATCTTAGCACCTTAATTCTGTCTGCTTCTTTCATCTTAATGTTTTCTTCTGCAAGGTCTGATTAGAGAATTCAAAGGTGTCCTACTCTTTATTTCCACCTAACTTGTTTCCTTGAAGTTTTCTTAGTAAGTCTAGCCAAAGAAGTTTATGGTTTGCCCCGCCCTTTGGTTTTTCTTAAACTGTTACTTTAAAGGCCTTCTTTGAAGTTTGAATAATTAATTAAGGGGTGTCCTGCTTTTTAGTTTCACTAACTGTTATCTTAAATGTTTTCTTTGTCTGAAAGTAAGAGCTAGAGAATTCAGGGGTGTCCTACTCTCTAGGATTGCTGGATTGTTGTCTTAAGGTTTACTTAGTATATTCTAGCCAAAGAAGTTTATGGTTTGCCCTGTCCTTTGGTTTTTCTTAAAACAGTTATCTTAAAGGATTTTCTTGTTGAAGTATAGTTAAAGGATTCTTAAATTCCCTTTAGTTTTACTGATTTCACAACTTGCTATCATTTCATATTTCATCTAATCTAAGATATCCACTCGATATAGTTAGCTTGCCCTATGAAAACCCTTACAGAGTTGATGTGCAATTAAAGCCTCTTATGACTCCATAGCCCAATGGATTAATGCTTCTCATAGTCTATGTATTCAACTGAAACACTCAATCAATTAATCAAACAATCAATCAATCAAACAAAACAAACAATTCGAAAACTTCTTAACTAGCCTAAAATCAGAAAACACAAGCATAAAGATAAATCATTTACAAACACAAACATAGAGAGATCCCTCTCTGAGTCCAAGAATGCTAGGTCCTTGGACTCCAAATCTTGCCAATCTTGCCAATCTTGCCAAGGCTAGGTTTCTTGCCAATCTTTCAAATCATAGGGAGCCAACATAATGGCGACCATACTGGGGAAATCCTGAGTTATTATAAATATTAATCTTTTCTTAAGAACTTAGAAACCCCATTCAAAGTTAGATGAATCAAGTGTTAGCCAAGAATGGTATCTGGTTGCTGATGGTGGACAACATCCAACCTCAAAACAATTAAAATCATCCACCTGGTGACTCCACTAGTTTTCTATAGACTCCACTGGGAAATTATTGAGAAATCCTGATATCATTAAACCTCAATAGAACCTAGCCAAAATACTTTGTGAATTAAGTATTTCCTTTCATAGATTGGTTTGTTCTTCAAACTATTATAAAATTTCCATCCTCTCTAAACCTTGGGTCTAAGTTCTGGCTTCTAGAAGAATTTGTACCAGATCCCATCCAAACCCATACCCTCCTACAATAGTTGACAATCTTGAGAGCATCCTAAGGAAATCACCTAGATCTAAAAACCCAACTATTAGTAGACCAATTCACAAGGCAAGTTCCCTACATGAAAACCTTAAAGACTTGTAGAAAATCTAGTTGCTGATGGTGGACAACAACCAACCTCAAGAAAGTTGTACATCCTCCACCTGGCGACTCCATAACTCTCAATAGGATGAAAAAATCCACTGGTAGAAGACTCTAGATTGGTTGTAGAGATGCATTGACCCTTTTCTCTGACAAACTGACAAAGATGGATCCAAGGATACAACGTAGGTATGCTCCATTGAGCAAAGATCACATACCTGGATTCCCACACAAAATGCCTCAGATAAATTGGGATTCAAACCTGCCTATGTTTCAAGATGAAAATTTTGGTGACCCCTCGCTGCATCTCATTAAATTTCATATTCACACATGGACGTTAAAGGTTGAATGGCATGAGGATTGCCTCATGAAGATGTTCATGAAAAAATTAGAAGGGGAAGCAAGGCAATGGTATGAAGGCCTGGACCCTGGTAGTTTATTTTCTTTAAAGGAGTTCCACAAGGTATTTTATGAGCATTACAAAGAAAATTTTCCATCTTTATCATTAGTTGAAAATTGTTGTGATCAATCTGAAGATCTCATACAATACCTTGTAAACATTGATGAAGACTTGGGAAATTGGCATCTTGAGGATCTATTATAGGAAATCCATACATTTCATACTCAAGTTAACTATCATGGCAACCAAAATGAGTTGTCAGAGGATGAAATCAATCGGGAAATAAAGGAAGATCCACAAGATCTCTCTAAAGGGACAAGTGATGATTCTTCATCTCTTTTTTGTGAGGCTCAAGAAAACATTTAGCATTATGATCAATCACAAGAGGAAGAGAACCATCGTAGTTATACTCAGGGAAAAAGAAATTTTCCTCCTCCTTTAACCGATGAAGAAATCAATCAGATTCTAGACTTGCATCCAACCTCTAAAATTTTATGTAAAGAAGATGTTTCTATTTGTTCTACTACTGACTTATCCACTAAAACATTTTCTCATGCAAAAACTATAGAATAGATTGATATTGATGTTGTAATATCTTCTTAAGAGAACCTATTACCAGAGAATTCTCCTAATGATGTCTTTCAAATAGAACTCAGTCCACTCAATCAAGGCATATCAGGTTTGCTTGAAGACAACATAGCAGTACATTATGAGGCTGCCAAATCAGATGATCATGAAGAAGAGGGGGAGTTTCTCTCTCAAGATAATCCTGAGCACACCAAAGTGGAGCAAGAAATAGCCCTGGATAAAGCTTATTTCTCAAATCCTCATAGCCAGGTATTATTCAAAGATCCTTTTGCTGGTTTCTTAGAGACATTTAAAGAGGGAGTAAAATATGCCAGGAACAATTTGTTGTAGAGTTTAAATAAAATTTGGAGCACTATTGTTTAGAAGAAGACAAAATGGGAGTGGCCTTTCAACATACCCAAAAGGCTAAACATAAATAAATCATCTAGTCATTTACTTGATTCGGCTGCATTGGAGAAGGGAGTTCACTTAGTAAATATACACCTCCAAATATTAGATTAGGGTAGGTAAGTATGCAAAGAAAGCTGATCTAAAAAAAATAAAGACAAAAAGAAACAAAAAATAAAAGAAAAGAGGGAAAATAAAAAGAAAAAGGTAAGCCCCATACCAGAAAATAAATGTTTCTGAAAGTGTGCAAGTCCAAATGCCACTGCTTTTGAAAAGGATGTATTCTTAAATCATACAACCTAATCATGATTGTGCCAATTTTGAATTTTTTCCGATAAGTTAGAATATGAAGATTTCCAAACTGTTTAAACTTGGCTTATCAGTAGATAGGAAATGATATTGGTTCCAATGTCTAAATTTGAACCAAAAAGGAAAATGAGGGATAGATGACAAATGAAAGATGTAATACCAAAGCCTTCAATTTAGTTTTACTTTTGCAGAATAATATTGTGTGCAACTTGTCCAAAATGCCACAATTCATGACAATCAAACTGCTTAATCTTGATTCAGTCATGCTTTAAATTTCATATTGATAGCTAGTGAATAAAAATATGTCAAAATGTTTAATCTCGCAGGTAAGTATTTAGGTAGAGAATAAAAGAGCTCATCAGTTTAATCTGAGCGTTTGGAAGTTATAAGGTTAGATTTAGGTAGTTTGATTTTTAAAAGAAAAATGATGTCATTGGTTTTCTAGTCTAAATGCACCCAAATGAAGAGAAAAAATGTTAGACTAGAATGATGGGTAGGCAGAATTGAGTTTCTAGAAACATGGATTCAATTTTTAAAGATCACAGTCACAAAAATTTGTAGCAGATCAACATTACAAAATGGAAAATCAGTGAAGAACAAATACCCTACTGAGATGCAAAAGCCAGAGATATGAGGTTCTTGACACTTCCCAAGGGAGATGACCTCCCTAGCTGGAGCCACTGTTATTCTCCTGTATTCTACAATTTGACTAAATAATTATGGATTTCCCACAGTCTGCTGAAAATAACATTCTATGAATGTCCTTTTATTTTTAGAAACCTCACTACCTTCATTATTTTTTCATTTAACCTATTCATTATCTCTCATTTTTCCTTTTTCAAAATACCCTCATGATACTGAAATTCCATGTTTAACCCTAAGACCCTCATTCTTACTTTTTTCCCCTACCTAAAACCCTGTGTTCCTCTAAAAGCCCTTCCCCTTCATCCATTTTCCCTCCTTCCCTCAAAACAATGTAAAAAACCCTTTTTACATTGTTTTATGATAAAAAAATTTCATTTGGAACCCATGCGCTTTTAAATAAAAATCTGCTTTGTTTAAAAGACCCAACCCCTTTATGTTTATAATCCTCAGTCTAAACCTTAACGCCAGTATATAAATCCCCCAACACCCCTTTTATGCTTAAATCCCTCGCTTTGAAAGCCTTTCGCCCCCACGGCCATATAACCCTAGCCCCTCAAACATATTAAGCACCTTCGCTTAAATGCTTCCCCTGGGCCTCACATTATACAAACCCCGTGCTATGTTTAAAACCTTCCACTCCGTATTTCTCCCAGGCCCCACCATCTAAACCTACCCATGATCCATTCTCACCCGACCACTGTTGGATAAACCCCCCCCGCTCCAACAGCCAACGCGCCATATCGCTCTCCCAAAAGCGCGAAGGTTAAAAACCCTTAGACCTTGCGATATGGGTGGTATTACCGCATGTCCTCCCCTCCACGTGTCACCCACTCTGTGGTATCATATCCCCGCAGATAAAACCACCCTACCACCTATGCCCTATGCGATAAACCATTTCTCGCCTTCGCGCCATAACCCAAAACCGCTGACCCATTTGAAAGTGTTTAAGCCCTGTGCCTTTGCGATAAGCCCCAGACCTCTGAATTAACTCCCGTAGCTCCTCCGAAGACCTGATAAGCCATAAACCAACGCAGGAGTCCATAGCGCATGTTTTAATTAATAACTATTTTTAAACGTGCATGTGATTATACATGGCAAAACATGCATAATTCACATTTATAAAGCCCAAGAATTATTGAATTAAGATGCTCTGGGTGACGATCAAGTAGCCTTACTAATCAAAGGGTTAGAAGCACAAGATCAAAGCAGAATCACCAATGGATTATGGCCATTAATGATCATTCAAACGCTGCCCACTCTAGCCAAATCTATGAATATTGTACCATGTTGTGAGAACTCTTTGATGAGCTCCCAATCAGGGGGTATCCCTGGTGGAATGCCTCCATGTAATGAAACATCAAGGCCTAGAGTAGGTTATATATGTGAGTAGGCTGATTTGTCCCTGCCTTCACATCACAAATCATCCTCCTACTTATGCGCATGATCCTCCTGAAATGGATAGGGGTGTATGCTCCTAATCACCTGATGCTGGCCATCCTTCCTATCTTCTCCTTCCATCTGTAAGGTCTCACAATATATCAATGCTGGAACATGCTGCTCCTGGATTGTGCCCTGGTCTCCACATGTTGGATCCTTTGGAACTCCTTTCAAAGATACAAGGGCTCCTCTGATTGGAGCAATTGCTCCATTTCCATCTCCAGGTGGTAATAGATCGCCTCCTTGTGTGACAACATTGTTACCTCTTGCATGCTCTTCCCCTTCATGATTATTGGAGGTTACCTCATCATCATTAAGAGGCCTTTTGTCTTGATCCTATTTTAAAAAAAGAATCTCCATGTCTTCCTTGTGAGAAGAGATCTCTTCCTGAAGCGAGGATCTTTCCTTTAGCAAGGTATTCTGCAAGTTTCTAACACCCTCAATAGCATTCTAGAATGGAGTTGGGTTTATGGATCCTTCCAACTCATGCAAAGGTTTTGACTGTTTGGTCTTGGCTAGCTCAACCAAGTATGTTTTAGAATGTCTTAGATAAAACCTTATCACTAATCTCCTAGTGAACCTTGCATAAGTAGCTAGATTTGCATGACTCAATGAAGAAGAACTATAAAACCACCAATCATGAGCCTTACCTTCAAGATGCAGCACTGCTACTTTAATGACTTCCTCTTTTGAAACTTGGTGCTGCTGAAAATAGGTGTCTAGCTCCTTCACCCAAGACTTAGCTGTGCACTTAGGTGACCCATCAAAAATAGGCAGAAAGAATCTACCCAAAGCATGCTGCTTGCACCTTTTGCTTCTATTGTGATTGCTAGGTCTTCTATTATGCTTTATTTTGCAAAACCCTTGGAAGTTTAGATGCTCCTTGAACCTATGAGATTGAGATTCATATTCTTGCAGATAGTTACCAAGAGTCTCCTCCTTTGGTGCATCTCCTTCCTCCATCTCTCTTGCTATGAATGTAGGCATGGTATAGCATTGTGTATCTTGTTAGGGTCCTATAATAATAGGGATCATAATTTTGAATTGAATATGTTAAGTCTTGTAATATTGTACATACCTTTGCATTTTTGCAAATGTTTTCCATATTAAAAATGAAAAGAGGGTATGTCTTACAAGAATAATCAAAGGACCAAAAGAAAGAAACATAAAAAAATATATAAAATATGAACCCCATAAAAATAAACAAAAATAAATTCTGAAAGTGTTGCACATTCAAATGCCACTAATCTTAGTTTACTTTACTTTTGAAAATAATTTGTGTGTAGCTTGTTCAAAATGCCACAACTCATGATGATCATGCAATCTAATCTTGATCATTCATGCTTTTAAATTTTATGTTATGATAGTTAGTGAATAAATATCTGACCAAACCATTTAATCTTGGCAGATCAGTAGTTAAGTAGAGAATAAGAATGAGCTCATAAGTTTAATATGAGCCATTGGAAGATATAAGGTTAGAAATAAGTTAGTTTGCTTATCAAAAGAAAATAAAAAGGTCAACAAGCTCAAATGCACCCAATAAAGGAAATACAAAATGTTAGGATGAATAAAAGGGTAGGTAGAGTTCTTTTCAAAGATTATATAAACCTCATTATGCTTATCCATTATCAAAAACATTTTCTAACACCTTCCCCTTTTCTTAATCCATTTTTTCTCTGTTGGAAACCCTTTCCCCTTTGATAAAATCCTTTTCCCCTTTCAAAAACATTTTTTAACCCCTTCCCATTTCCCTTGCTAAAACCCTTACCCCCTTAATAAAACTTCACATTTTTCATAAAAATACAAAACCTACTTTTTCATAGTCTAAAAGCATAAATATATTAATCAGGACCCACTTCCCTTTGGACTTAGCACCCCCCCATTTAATATATTTCACAAACCCCTTTCATTTAACCCTCCGCCTATCTATTTCCCAACCCCAATTCCTTTGAAAAAGCTTGCAATTTCCACTAGTCGTCCGATTATCGCCAATCAGAACAAATGCCTTACAATGAGTTTTTCACCCCCCGACGTCCGATGTTTAAAACCAGGGGGGGTGTGAAATGGATGGTTTTATCCACCCGCTCCCCTGCCATGCGACACTTCCTCATTCTATTGCACCCCCTCCTACCCAAACCACCAAACTAACTTGTGTCGTGCGATAAAGCACCGTGATAAAACCACTCAAGTTTCAAAAAGAATAAAACCCCCACACCATGTGATAAACTCCCCAATTTTAAAAAAATAAATAAAACACCGCAAGACCATTATTTCCTTATCTTGGAAAAATTGCGGAAAAGCCAGTGCTAACCAATATTGAAGCTCCCGCTGCTACCTAGACCCCTTCCACAATCAAAGCACTGGTATTCCAGGTAATTTTGAGTACCCTGCACCATCGATTAAGCCATTCTATCAATAAATTGAAACAAATTGATGACTTGCCAAAGCGTTCAAATTGTAAATCCTCTACAACCACCCCTGTTAGATTTCCACCACTCTCCTTTGGCCGATAAGGACTTTAAAATAAATGACACCGTGACTGGTAACAACCTTTTGGAGCTCCATTGTTGGAGCCATGATAAATTTGCTGATCAGGCATATGATATTAATCTGTGGAACTCTAACCTGCCAAAATACACATTTCCACAGACCTACCAGTTCCCTGAAGTCATCAGACTATGCCAACTCAGCTATTTGCCAAATGAAAGAGCCATAGTCACCCCTAACCAAGAAATCCTATTTACAATCACAACTCAATCTATTAACCAAATGTTGCAAATTCCATCATAACCAGAGGGAGTGCCTTTCTCCATTGAGACCCTCACTGAGCTTTACCTGAAGCTAGATTTCCCTAAAAGGTCTCAAATCTTTTAGTCTTTCCTCCCTGAATCAACTCAGTTTTCTAAAAACAACCCACCATACTCTGCTACCATGTTCCCAGAAACAACGAAAAAAATCGTGACAATGTTGTCCTGTATTTTAGGATATTTTACTGATGAGCATGTAGATGAATCCATCCTTGGTTTCCTCTCTATATTTTTCCCAGGCCAGCCTCCAACTATAGCTTTCAATTTTTCCCAATTCCTGGCAGATGCCATGCATGGTCAACTGATCAAACTGGCAGAGGAAGGAGTGTTCAAATACTCCTCAGTATTATTCCATTTGTTCATATATTTTTAGTCAGAAAGGTTTGCAGTCAACCTGCAAAAGCTAGACACAGAGGGTAATCCCCAGTCTGTTATCTTTTGGACATCCTTGATTAGAAAGGATTCCAATTAATTTAGTTTCAAATAATTTATTGATTCTTTTGTGTACCTAGTGGTTAATATGCTTAGCAATAACATTCAACCTAGAATCAGTGATGAAATAAAAAAGGTTCTATAGTTATGTGATCGGAGCAAGACAGGACACTGGTATTTATACCAAAGTCAGACAGAAATCAGAGTGTATGGAAGCCAATTAGTCCCTTACAAGCTTCCCAAATACCTTCCAATGAGGATATTTTCTTTATAGTACATCAGGAAGATCTTGATTTATGATGAGATCAATTTCCTTTCAGCAAAAAAGAAAACCCAGTTCAAGATAAAAAATCAACTAGGTTCTTTTATATTCAATAGTAGCAATGCTGGAAAGGAAGCAAACAGATGCCTACAAGAGTTAAAGTTCAGCAACAGTTTCAAATGGTCATATGACCCCTTGGGTGTCATAAGTAAATTGAGAATTAAGTTTAAACTCACCCCTTTCATCCATGAATCTAAGCCTGAAATTGAGAAATATTCCAACCAGTCATAGTGGTTGGAAAACACTGTACAGGAGGTGGAAAAGAAGCTTGATACTAGTGCCATCCTACTTACTCCAGCCCCACAGGATAGAAATTCAAAAAGGGCTAGAGAATAAGGATCTTATTCAACATAAACTACATCTGATAGTAAATTCAAGCTTATGTACAGAAAGAAAACAAAGCTAAATCAAGTGATAGAGCAGGAAGAAATCATTGAAATATATACTGTTATCAGGGATGATGCACCTACAACACATTCAGAAGAAACACCTCTGCCTGTTAGGTAAACATGACTCGGGGTAGAGTCAATGTTGACTAGGGTAAATAGTAGTGGTTTTGGGGCACATGGTTTTGTGCACCCATGGTTTTGGCCCATGGTATTACATGTAATGGAGCCTATAAGAGGCTGGGAATACTTCATTGTAATGTAGGCCGGAGGTGAGCGGTAAAGGCTCACTTGGTCGGATTGGCCAGGGTTGTGGCCAATGTTTAATAAAATTTCATTGGTTGGGTTTTTCCCAGATAAACATATATGTTTATGTTAATGTTTTGTTGCTGGTTCTTTTTCATGATTATTATTCCTCTCGGTAAATATTTTATTTCTGTGGTAAATTCTAACAAATGGTATCAGAGACAAATGTTGGCTTCAGAGGAACGCTTTTGTTTCCAAGGGTTTAATTGGCCTGTGAATGGAGATATGATTTGTTGCACTGATGATGCATATCTGGATCTGGAATGTAAGGGTTTAGAAGAGCAGAAAAGGTAGTTCGAGTAGCTGAGGAAAGGAAGCATCGTTGTGAGACTACTAAGTGAATAATGGTCAAGGTTGTGACAGAGAGCTCACGGACGCGTTAGAGATATCGATGTTGAGTTTGTTTGAAAATCAGATCTGGGCAAAGATCAGATCTGGGCGTAAGTAGCTGATGAGAAGAACCATCGTTGGGCTTGGAAACTAAACATCGATTTCCAGCTACGGCTTGCAAAACGATCTCTTTAGGATTGTATCCGAAGAGCGGTCTCCATGGTAAGGAACACGTGACAATTTATGGCACGACCTTCATAAGCAGCACAATTTCCACTCAATTAACATGGGTATGAACTGTGAGTTATATTTGTGTGCCCCACAAATGTCGATGTCAAATATCTGAACCACAACGAACTGTGGAATGAATAAGTGTAGCAGATGACCTCAAATCGTGGACTACATGTCCAAACAAAGTTCGTGAGAATTAGAGCTGGCCGCATTGAGATTTATTTGTAGAAGTCAGTATCTGCACCGCTCGGAATGAAAAATTCCGTTCACATACACCTGGGATATGTTTGCAATCACATCGTCAATGAAACTGATGCGCTGGTGCAGGATCACGAGAAGGCGGGGCTGAATAATCTGTTGCACCATTTGTGCAGTTCAGATGAGACCAACATGTTTTTCAATAAATAGGAAATAAGTGCCATTTCAACCAAAGGTAAATGATGGATGCCCATTGTGAGAGATGTGCCCTATGGGAGGTCTGCGAGCGTAGAAGGCATAAGATGGGCCGTGTAACTGTGAACCCCACTGAGGTCTACATTCTCCATTAATATGTGGGGGGATTGAGATCATTGATGGCGATGCAGATGCTAGTAAATTTCTCTGGTTGTCAGACGTTGCTGCAACTTCCAACAATGGTGAAGATCGATGCAGAGATCGAAAGGAAGACTAAGAGCGCCTTTGAAGGTTAGACGACTGAGGAGAGATGCGCGTTCTCTGTGTTGTGTGATCAGTCGATGCAAAGCAGATGGAAATTGTGCCTCTCAGCGGCAACATGACTAATTAAACTTTTGGTGCAGTTGAAAGAGCAAAGAGGACAAATACTTTGCTGAGATATTGTAGAAAGAAATCAATTCGCTCAGATCCCGCAATGAAAATAGGTGCACAAATTTGCATGGTGGGCCCTGTCACACGACATTTGAGGAAGTAGTTATCTATAGTTTGCCTTCGGTCAAGCTAGCATGCCCATGTTGCAGTGATGGCTTCCAGAAAGATGACTAACATCATGTTTTTAAAACGACAGCCATGAAATGTTGGAAAGTTAAGCAGCCATTGGTCCGTTTGCAATAGCAGTGAGTGGCTCATAAGGAAATGAATGAATGTAAGCGATGAGCAGCATGGAAAATGGGTCATGAGAGATCCATGAGATATGAGAGAATATGTGCTAGAATAGCAAGCCATTAGCTGCATTAGGAGAGAAAATTGTTTGATAGAATGTGTCAATCAAATGTTTTGAAGAACATCAAAATGAGAGAGGATATTTGCAGGTGAATTAATTAAAAATTGATGAACCATGTATTTGAAGAGAACTCCTATAGGACTGGTGGTTACAGAGGCTGGTGACCCATGTAATCCAGTAGATGGGTTCTTTTTATATGGACATTGATTTCATATGTACAAAGACAAAAACAAAGAAACAACACACACACACACACACACACACACACACACACACATATATAATGGAGTTAATTTATTACATGTAAATGGGCATACTGCTGTAAGACCTGGTATGGCATGCTTACCCCTAGGTAATCACTGGTAAAGTCTGGGTTAGACCTAGGTGATAGGGGGGATGTCAAGTTAACAATTACCTTGGGTAAAAATTTGAGGGGGGAAGAGCTAGAGTGAGCGGGGTTGTCTCACTTAGCAGGTTTGGCTAGATTTATTCAATAATCCCCAAGTCAATTTTAAGGGGGGAATTGTTAGGTGAACATGACTCGGGGTAGAGTCAATGTTGACTAGGGTAAATAGTAGTGTTTTTGGGGCACATGGTTTTGTGCACCCATGGTTTTGGCCCATGGTATTACATGTAATGGAGCCTATAAGAGGCTGGGAATACTTCATTGTAATGTAGGCCTGGAGGTGAGAGGTGAAGGCTCACTTGGTCGGATTGGGCAGGGTTGTGGCCAATGTTTAATGAAATATCATTGGTTGGGTTTTTCCTCGGAGTTTGGGGTTTTCCTGGATAAACATATATGTTTATGTTAATGTTTTGTTGCTGGTTCTTTTTCATGATTATTATTCCTCTCGGTAAATATTTTATTTCTGCAGTAAATTCTAACACTGCCATCAACTTCCAGTGCACAAATCATTCAAAAGAAAAATAGTGCAGAGGTTTCATCATGCAGCAAGCCAGTTGAGAAGGAAAATGACATCATTGAGAAATGTAAAGATATTAAAATAAAAAATGAAGCATTGAAGGATGTTACATATGCACAATACTGGAAGAAAACTCCTAGTGATCAGAATAGATTGCTTTCAGCTTTTTACCTCAAGACAAGGAAGATGCAAATGACCTTCCTACAGCCAAAGGTACAGGCCCCTAAAACTTTAGATGATTATAAAAATACAACCTTTGAAGTTCATGCCAAAGATGTGCATCCAATTGAACAAATTAATTCCACAAACAGGCAGGAGAAATGATATATTCAACCATGACACACAAAGCTCTAAGTGAAAAATTTACAGAATTCTCTAGAAAATATAGAGACACAGTTAAAGCTAGAGAGAGCTTCATCACAAGCAAAGGATAACAGGATTACGTCACTAGAAGATCTGATTATTGAAGTTGGCTATAATCCAAAAGACATCAAAGTAGGAGAAGAACTAATAAAGAAGAAAAATGCAGACATATTTTCACTGAAGAAACAACTACAATTACCAACAAACCAAGGAGGTTTTGGAGACAGACAATCAAAAGGGTGAAATGATGAATCTAATCATTCAGTTGACATCTCAAGTAAAGGAAATGGAAACATAAATGGATAGAATTGTATAGGAAAAGTAAGCTAGTATGGAAGTAGTTCCCATTACTGTTATTCCTATAACATCTACATCAACACCTGTGTCTACATCAGCTCCAGTAGCTACATCAACAATAGCATCAACAATACCAATAGCCCATCCCACTGATGAGGCCAGAAAATTAATCAAATCAATGGAAGATATGTCCATTCAGATTACAAAGATTAACAAGCTCAAGGAACAAGTAAAGAGTTTAGAAGATGGAAATAAATTGGCAGAAGTAATGCATCAAGCAGAAGTACAGAAAGCAAATAGATTGACTGACATAATCCACAAGCTAGAAAAAGAGTTGTCACTAAAATAACCTTTAGCCCAAGCAAAACAAAAATTCTGAGCTAATATCATTAACTCAGTTAATGATATTTGGCCTTCTATACAGATCATATTTGAGCAAAATGACTTGGTGAAGGAGGCTGGTGATGCAATTCAAAAATTCAAAGCCAATCTTGGAAAGAAACCAGAGGAATCCTCTGAAATAATCAAATTCTTGAATTCTAAAAATAAGTATGAATTAGAAGAACGCGGGATAACTGACAGAAAAGAGACTATCCTAGAGGTGAAGAAAGTAATTTCCAAAAGAAATTTGATGATACAGCTTGAGGAGAAATGTCAAACCATGAAACTCGCAGTGAACAGGCTTTTAAATAAGTTTGATGTATTGAGACAGAAGGTTCTGCCTTCCCTTGGTAATAAGTGACAAACTCATGAGACATGAAGATTATGACAAGAAGATAAGGGAAGTAGCCAAAGAAACTTCCAAAAGTTCCTCAATGAAGGGCATTCCCATAGGCAAGGTGCTCCTTCAAACTTTAGAAAACTTATTTTACCTCGAGCATGAGGTAAATCACCTTTTTGTAAATAAGCCTATGTTTACCAAATATACAGAGGCAGATGAGATTTACCAGAGGATAATGAAAATCAAACTTCCAAATGAAGAAGCATGGGAGAAATGGTGTGATTTACTATGAAAGGTGAAAGAACATACAAGTGAAAGAAGATGGATGAAAGAATAAACAAATAACAAAAAGCAAAGAATCAGGGCCAGATATCAGTTAGTTAGTAGGTGTCACTATATTTTTGCATAAAGATATTTTATTTTCCTAGAATAAATCCTAGTTAGCTGACAAGATATTTTTTGTAATGTTTTGTATAATTACTTCATCATTCGAAGTATCAAGGTTGGATTTTTGAATATTTCCGTAGCTAACTAATATATTACCTGAGGGTATTGTACCAACTTCCAGTTGACAGATAGGACAAGTTATAAAGAAAATTCTTTACAGGATTCATGTGTTGAGCTATCTTAGTGAAGTATCAATTTCAATTGTTCATGTTCTCTTTCTAAATATTCCATAAACTTACATGTGTTCTGAATTTGAATGTTATAACAGGAGTTTTATTGCAGAATTTGCTTAAACATTAGACTCTGCTTTTAAATGTTATACATTTCTATGTTTTCTTTTGATATCCGGTTTAGAGAATCCTTGATTTCCCTCTGATCCCGATTGAATTTCTTCACCCTTCTTCATTATCTAGTTTAAGAAATTCTTAATTGCTCGATCCCGATTGAAAAATCACTTCACCATTCAACCTTGATATATAATATTGCTCACCCATCCTGCCCTGTAACACTTTCTTTATAATTTGATTTTGTTCTATTTTCAAAGAATATTGACTCCATAGCCCAATGGAAAATGGAAAAGCACCTATTCATCTAAATCATTAATTCCACCAACCAGTCAAAACCAATCAAAATTAATCATACATAACTAGCCTAAAATCCATAAAATAAACAAAATTAAATCATTAAGAGAGAGCGCTCTCTGGGTATAGGAAGGCTAGATCCTAAGCTCCAAAAGTGGTTTTTAGTTACCTATGATATTTATTTTTAATTCCTAGAACAACCTTTGGAAATTTAAGAGTGATAACATATTGGCGACCATACTGGGGAAGAATTAGTCCCTAGTTAAAATAAATCTTAAAGGAAACAATTTTCCTGATTTTTCACATTAAGGTTTTAAAAGGTTGTTAGATTTTATCATTGAAATTTAAAATTTTGGCCTCTAAAATAGCATATTATACCAGGGCTCATCCTGATCCACAACTTGCTACAATTGTTGATGATCCTGACAGAATTTCAAGAAAACCTAAAAGAGAAGAGATTCAAGGAAGTAGTAGTGAGTTAATCAAAGAAAATTCACTTCCTAAGGAGTTATCAAGTATACAGGATATTCAATTTGATTTATCATTTGATAATTCTTTATTTCATACCAAATCGGAAAACTCAGTCCATGATATTGTAATAGACCCCAATTTTATTCAATTTATTGAATCAAAGAAGGATACTATACAACTTGATTTAGATCAACATGTTCTAGATACTTTTGACAAACTTGATGTTTTAACCTCAACTTTGATAAAAGATATAGACAAATATTATTTTCAACAGTCAGTTGAATTAGCTTCCCTAACTGCCGCTACCCATAATCTCTCTACAATATCTTCAGAAACTGTCAATACAACTTCATTCAGTTCCACCTCACCTATAATATCCACCACATTTAATTCCAAAAAACCATTCATACCTAAACTTCCTCTCCAACCTAACGTTTCAAGTTCATCTTCAAGCACCACTACGTTACCTCCCAGTCAAGCTAAAGTCTTAGCCATGGTAGCTAGATATGCCCCTTTGGCCTTGCACCCCCTTTATATGCTATGCCACAACATTACCAGAGTAAAATTTTTCAGTTTGATGGTACTGGTCAGTATACTTCTCAACAACATGTAAATAAAATGATAGATTATTTTGAGTTACATGAAGTTGATGAGGTTGATGTAGAAACGAGATTATTTGCACAAACACTAGTAGGAGATGTTAAAAATGGTTCAAATCTTTACCTGCTAACCATATAGATGATTTACTTGCTTTCCACCAATTGTTTATAAATAGATGGGAAAGAAAGAAAAACACTCTCTAGATATTATCTGAATATGAGAACATTAGGAGATCTCCTAAAGAATCTATTCAGGATTATTGTACTAGGTTTAACAACATTTACAATGCAATTCCAGTGAATATCAGACCTCCACCAGACTTGGCCCTGATTAAATTTGCAAACGGTTTTGATGCTGACATGTCCTATCAGTTAAGAGAAAGAAACCCTGTAACTTTAGAACAGATGCAGAGTGACGCAGTTAGTGTAGAGGCTAAATTATTAGCTAAAAGAGCAAGGATGAGGAATGAGAGGAGAGTGACCATTAAGGAAAAACTTTCCACTTCAAATGTTAAGATAGATAGTTTAGCCAAAAATGTAGAAAGACTAATGGATAGACTAGAGAACATTGAAAGAAAACCTCAATGGGAAACTCAACAAGGTCCCCAAATTAGAAACCTCAATTTTAGGAAAAATCCTAATACTGGTAAATCAAGAGAAGTTGTACGCGATCAACAGATTAGACCACCTTTCCAGGAAAATTATGCTGAAAGTTCACAACAACATGAAGAAGACCAAGACACCCAAATAAACTTGATGGGAGTAAATAATGAAGATGTTGTTTTTCTTTCCTAGGAAGAACAAGAGTTGCACATGTTACATCAATTACAATTAGAATCTAGAGAGTCCTTTGACTACAAACAAGGCTATGAATCTGCTATCTATGAAGTTCATAAACAATATAGCCTTAGAAGCAAAAATAACACAGAGGTTCCTATTAAGAAATCAGTCCACACCCAAACTAAGAAAAAAAATAGAAGCTCCTGTGACCAAAATTCTACAAATTATCCCTAGAGAAACTTAGAATACTTCCACCCCAAAGATTGTAGACATCACATCAACTACTACTCAAACCGTTCTAGGAAAGGAAGTTGAAAACAAAACAATTGACACACAAACTGAATTACCAAGTGCTGATAAAGAAGACAAAAACACAAAAACCACAATTGCTAAATATGAATTCATTAAATTAGAAAAAACTCAAATTCCATTCAGTATCAAAATTGAGATAACCAAATTAAGAATTCCAGTTCCTTTAACAGAGCTGGTGAAAAATGACTCATACAAGTCACAAATTACTGAAACATTAAACATAGGAGAAGGTGAAGATGCTGTCAACCTCAATGATGATCAACCTGAGTTATTATTTGGTCCTGAAGTGAATGGAAAACATCAACAAAGGGGTGTCCCTCCATTCTATATTGGCTTAAACATTCATGATAAAATCTTACATAATGCTATGTTGGATTCAGGAGCATCTCATAACTTGATGCCTAAAGCAATCATTGTAAAATTAAACTTAGACATCACCAGACCCTACAAGAACATGTTCTCCTTTGATTCTAGTCAAGTCAAATGCCTTGGCCTAATAAAATATCTGTGTGTAACGCTGGTCTAATGCCCAAAAAAGAGTATCGTTATGGACATGGTAGTTGCTGATATCCCTCCCAAATATGGTATGTTATTATCTCGCTCATGGGGAGAAAAATTACAGGGATCATTGCAATTAGACATGTCATATGCTACCATTTCTGCATTTTGTCATCAAAGGAATCTTTATAGGGAAACCTTTATGAAATTCATGGTAATTAGTTCAGAAATACCACAAGATTACCCTATCTATTCCATTCATTCTGATATGGACTCATTTATCCTATGTAATTCAGACAACGAAAAAGATAAAATCACAGTTGTAGAAGAGAAACACAAAGAATTCGATAGTGAAAATATAATTCATGAGACTGTGGCATTTAGATGTTGATGGCTATGTAAATAGATTAGGAGCAGGAGCTGGAGTATGGATCTAAAATTTAGAAAATGATCATTCAGAAGGACATGCTTACAGATTAAATTTCAAATGCACTAACAACATGGCAGAATATGAAGCATTAGTGCTAGGCCTTCAAATCGTAAGAAAACTTGGAGCTAAAAGAGTTTCCATCATGGGAGACTTAGAACTCATTATAAAACAAGTCAAGGGAGAGTACATTACTAATAACCCTAGACTTAGGTGTTACAGAGAAACCATCCTAGACTTGATAAGAAGTTTCCTTGAGACTGACTTTGTTGTCATTCCAAGAAAGCAGAATATGCAAGCACATAGCTTGGCCACTTTTGCCAGCACATGCAGGTTACCCTTTCATCCGAATCATCAGTACGCGGCTTAGGTAAGACATAGACTGACTATACCTGATAATTTGAAGTATTGGAAAATATTTTCACAAGATAATCAAATTCTTGATTTTATGATTTCTGAAGGAGAATTTCAAAATGGTAATATAGACACTAAATATACATTAGATTATACCATAAATAATGAAATAGATGTAAATGATGTAAATAAGATAGAACCAACTAGATTCACTAAAGTAGAAATAGAACAATTAGAAACAATAGAAATTAAGGAATTAATCAATGATGAATCAGAAGTTTTAAACCTCAAAGATAACATTTTGCCTAAGGGATTAGCCCCACTAGAAGACCTCTTTGAATCCAATGATGTAGCTAGAAAACCTAAAATGGAGCCTATAAGGTCAGATATAGTGGAATGCAACATAGGAACAAAAGAAAATCCCAAGCTTATCAAGATATCTAAAACATTACCTCCAGCTGAAAAGTTGAAATACATTAGCTTGTTTAAAGAGTTCCAAGACATCTTTGCTTGGAATTATGAAGAACTTAAGTCTTATGATACCAACATTATCCATCATAAGGTACCAATTAAAGAATACTAGAAGCCCTTTAAACAAAAGCTAAGGAGAATTAACCCTATTCTTATGCCACTGATAGAGAAAGAAGTTAAAAGGATGCACGATGCTCAAACCATAGAACCCATCAGATATTCTGATTGGGTCTCTAATTTAGTCCCCACTAGAAAGAAAACAGGAGAAATTAGACTCTGTGTTGATTTTAGAAACTTGAACAAAATATCACTGAAGGATAACTATCCCCTCCCTAAAATGGACCACATTCTCAAGAGGCTAGTAGGGTCATCCAAAATTTTATTACTTGATGAATTTTCTGGACACAACCAAATCCTAGTCCAACCTGAAGATCAAGCTAAGACTGCATTCACCACTCAATGGGGAACTTTCATGTGCTTGAAAATTCCCTTTGGACTGATGAATGCTGGAGCAACATTCCAAAGAGCCATGGACATAGCCTTTGCAAAAGAAATCCATGACTTTTTATTCATTTACCTAGATGATATCATAATGTTTTCCAAATCAGATAATGAACATCTAGATCATCTAAGAAGAGTATTCATAAAATGCATAAAGTTTGTCATATCCTTAAATCCTAAAAAGTCACTTTTTGGATTAGAAGAAGGAAAAATTCTGGGACACATCATTTCAAAAGAGGGCATTAGAATTGATCCAACTAGAATAGAAGCAATCCAAGTATCAGTCATCGTAGGAACATTAAATAGTTACAATCATTTTTAGGTAAAATAATTTTTCTTAGAAGATTCATCTCTAACTTAGCAGAACTAATTAGAGATTTAAATAACATGTTAAAAAAGGATTCAATAGTTAAGTGGATAGTAGAGACTAAGCAATCTTTTAAAGCAATAAAAGAAGCCCTTACTAAAAAACCTGTCCTCATAAGTCCTAATTTTAAAAAATATTTCATAATTTTTTCATTTGCTTCAGAACACACCAATGCAATAGTCTTGTTGCAAAAGAACGATGAGGGCTATGAACAACCCATTGCTTTTTTCAGTAAAAATTTAAGAGACGCAACACTAAAGTATAATATCATGGAAAAACAAGCTCTTGCATTAGTGAAAGCCATAAAAGATTTCAGAGTATACATTCTATACTCTCACATAATAGAATATGTTCCATTAAACTCAGTTGTAAAGGACATTCTAACTCGGAATGGGCCTGATGGAAAAAGAGGTAAATGGATTGCCACAATACTGGGATATGACATTGAGGTCAAGCCTACAAAATTCATTAAAGGCCAAGGTTTGGCCAAACTCATGGCTGAATCGAATTGTCGAGCCTTAGACATAAATTTCATTGTTGCCATAGATGATTAGGAAGATATGGTGACTCCAAAAATTAGTGAAGCTTTCATAGATTCACCCTAGTATGCAGACCTTACATTTGTTTTACTTAACTTACAAGCTCCTCCTATTTTATCTAAAATCTAAAGTAGATTTTTAAAAATTAAAGCAATGAAATATTATATCTTAGATAATGTTTTATATTGGAAAGATCATGGTGGAATCATGTTAAATTGTTTATTAAAAGATGACGCTGACAAATTCATGCAGGAATTTCATGCAGGAGATTGTGGAGGGCACCTATACTAGAAAACAACTGCTAACAAAATTTTGAGGGCAAGTTTTTACTGGCCCACCCTTTTTGCAGATGTTCGAAAGTATGTGACCTCCTGTCACAAATGTTAAATATTTGAAGGGAAGAAGAAACTCTTGCCATTACCCCTCAAACCTATCTTAGTAGAAATGCCATTTCAACAATTGGGTTTAGACTTCATTAGTGAAATTCACCCACCCTCATCTGCCCAACATAAATGGATTTTGACAGCCACTGAATACTTTACCAAGTGGATAGAAGCCATCCCTTCTAGACAAGCCATAGACTCTGTCATTATTTCATTTCTTGAGAACAACATCCTTTCTAGATTTGGATGCCCCCAAAAGCTCATCACTGATAATGTTGTTATCTTCAAATTCAAGAAAATGATAGATTTTTGTAATCGATACCATATCCCCCTAGGCCATTCCATTTCCTATTACCCTTAAGGTAATGGACTAGTAGAATCTTCAAACAAAATCCTAGTCAACATCATCAAGAAGTTATAAGAAGATAACAAGAAAACCTGGAAAAAAAGGTTGGTGAATGCCCTATGGGCAGACATACTAACCACTAAGAAATCTATTGGTACATCTCCTTATCAATTGGTATATGGGATGGATGTTTTTTTTCCATATTCATTAGGAGTACCAGTAATGAAAATGATTCAAGAGCTGCAAGTAGAACCAAATGACATCCAAAGGAGGATAAACCAAACAATTCATTTACAGCAAACCAGGGAAGAAGTTTATATCAAATCCCAAGTAATTCAAGACAAAATCAAGAAGATATTTGATAAGAAAACTAAAGCAGATGATTTCTTCATTGGTGATCAAGTACTAGAATGGGATTCCAGAAGGGGAAAAAAAGGAAAACATGGGAAATTTGACTTTCTCTGGAAAGACCCATACATTATTTATGGTTACAGAGGCAACAATGCATTTTTCTTGAAAGAATTAAATAGAACAGATCTACCAGGTGGACCGGTAAATGGTTGACTACTGAAGCACTATTTTTCACTAGACTAATCAGTAGTTCATTTGTTCTATTTTACCCATTGTAAATACCATAAAAAAGTTTAGATTGGAGTGGATGATTATCTTCTAAAGTTGAAGCCTAAAGAGGAAACCTTGAATCTTTAAAAGATATAACATTATATGTTTGAATAAAGGAAATCACAGAAAGCAATTCCAAGCAAATAAAAGTCAAAGTTCCAAGGCCTCTGATTAGAAAGTCCTTGACATCTCACAAGGAGATGCCATCCCCAAGTGGAGCCACTATTAGGGTCCTATAATAATAGGGATCATAATTTTGAATTGACTATGTTAAGTCTTGTAATATTGTACATACCTTTGCATTTCTGCAAATGTTTTCCATATTAAAAAATGAAAAGAGGGTATGTCCTAAAAGAATAATCAAAGGCCCAAAAGAAAGAAAGATAAAAAAGGATATAAAATATGAACCCCATAAAAAGAAACAAAAATAAATTATGAAAGTGTTTCACATTCAAATGCCACTACTCTTAGTTTACTTTACTTTTGAAAATAAATTGTGTGTAGCTTGTTCAAAATTCCACAACTCATGATGATCATGCAATCTAATCTTGATTATTCATGCCTTTCAATTTTATGTTATGATAGTTAGTGAATAAAGATATGACCAAACCATTTAATCTTGGTAGATCAATAGTTAGGTAGAGAATAAGAATGATATCATAAGTTTAATCTGAGCCATTGGAAGATATAAGGTTAGAAATATGTTAGTTTTATTATCAAAAGAAAATAAAAGGGTCAACAAGCTCAAATGCACCCAATAAAGGAAATAAAAAATTTTAGGATGAATAAAAGGGTAGGTAGAGTACTTTTCAAAGATTATATAAACCTCATTATGCTTATCCATTATCAAAAACATTTTCTAACACCTTCCCCTATTCCTAATCCCTTTTTTCTCTCTTGGAAACCCTTTCCCCTTGGATAAAATCCCTTTCCCCTCACTAAAATCCCTTCCCCCTTTCAAAAACATTTTTTAACCTATTCCCATTTCCCTTGCTAAAACCCTTACCCCCTTAATAAAACTTCGCATTTTTCATAAAAATACAAAACCCACTTTTTCATAGTCTAAAAGCATAAACATATTAATCAGGCCCCACTTCCCTTTTGACTTAGCCCCCCCGCTTAATATATTTCACAAACCCCTTTCATTTAACCCTCTGCCTATCTATTTATCAAATCCAATTCCTTCGAAAAAGCCCGCAATTTCCACTAGCCGTCTGATCACCGCCGATTAAATCAAACGTCTTACAATGAGTTTTGCACCCCCTGTCATCTGATGTTTAAAACCAGGGGGGGTGCGAAATGGATGGTTTTATCCATCCGCTCCCCTGCCACGCAACGCTTCCTCATTCTATCGCACCCCCTCCTACCCAAACCACCAAACAACCTTGCATCATGCAATAAACCACCGCAATAAAACTAGTCAAGTTTCAAAAATAATCAAACCCCTATGCCATGTGATAAACCCCGCAGTTTTCAAAAAATAAATAAAACACTGCAATACCGTTATTTCCTTCTCTTTGCGAAATTTTGGAAAAGCCAGTGCTAACCAAGATTGAAGCTCCCGCTACTACCTGGACCCCTTCCACAATCAAAGCACTGGTATTCCAGGTAATTTTGAGTACCTTGCACCATCAATTAATCCATTCTATTAATAAATTGAAAAAATTTGATGGCTTCCCAAAGCGTTCAAATTGTAAATCCTCTGCAACCACCCCTTTTAGATGTCGACCACACTCCTTTGGCCAATAAGGAATTTAAAATAAATGACACTGTGACTGATAGCAACCTTTTGGAGCTCCATTGCTGGAGCCATGATAAATTTGTTGATCAGGCAGATGATATTCATCTGTGGAACTCTAACCTACCAAAATACACATTTCCACAGACCTAACAGTTCCCTGAAGTCATTAGACTGTGCCAACTCAGCTATTTTCCAAATGAAAGAGCCATAGTCACCCCTAACCAAGAAATCCTATTTACAATCACTTCTCAATCCATTAATCAAATGCTGCAAATTCCATCACAACCAGAGGGAATTCCTTTCTCCATTGAGACCCTCACTGAGCTTTACCTGAAGCTAGATTTCGCTAAAAGGTCTCAAATCTTCCAGACTTTCCTCCTTGAATCAACTCAATTTCCTAAAATCAACCCACCATACTCTACTACCATGTTCCCAGAAAGAACAAAACAAATTGTGACCATGATGTCCTGTATTTTAGAATATTTTACTGATGAGCATGTAGATGAATCCATCCTTGGTTTCCTCTCTATCTTTTTCCCAGACCAGCCTCCAACTATAACTTTCAATTTTTCCCAATTCCTGGTATATACCATGCATGATCAACTGATCAAACTGCAAGAGGAAGGAGTGTTCAAATAAAACTCAATATTATTCCATTTGTTGATATATTTTCAGTCAGAAAGGTTTGCAGTCAACCTGCAAAAACTAGACATAGAGGGTAATCCCTAGTCCGTTATCTTTTGGATATCCTTTATCTGAAAGGTTTCCAATGAATTTAGTTTCAAAGACTTTATTGATTCTTTTGTGTACCTAGTGGTTAATATGCTTAGCAATAGCATTCAACCTAGAATTAGTGATGAAATCAAAAAGGTTCTACAGTTATCTGATCAGAGCAAGAAAGGAGACTGGTATTTATACCAGAATCACACAGAAATCAGAGTGTATGGAAGCCAATTAGTCCCTTACAAGCTTCCAAAAATACCTCCCAATGAGGATATTTTATTTAGAGTACATCAGGCAGATCTTGAATTTTGATGAGATCAATTTCCTTTCAGCCAAAAAGAAAACCTAGTTTATGATAAAAAATCAACTAGGGCCTTTTATATGCAATAGTGGGAATGCTGGAAAGGAAGCAGATAGATGCCTACAAGAGTTAAAGTTCAAAAATAGTTTCAAATGGTCATATTAACCCTTGGGTGTCATAAATAAATTGAGAATTAAGTTTAAAATCACCCCTTTCATCCATGAATCCAAGCCTGAAATTGAGAAATATTCCAACGAGTCAGAGTGGTTGGGAAACACTCTACAGGAGGTGGAAAAGCAACTTGATACTAGTTCCATCCTTCTTACTCCAGCCCCACAAGATAGAAATTCAAAAATGGATAGAGAAGAAGGCTCTTATTGAACATAAACTACATCTGATAGTAAACTCAAGCTTATGTACAAAAAGAAAACAAAACTAAATCCAGTGATAGAGCAGGAAGAAACCATTGAAACAGATATTGTTATCAGGGATGACGCACCTACAACACATTCAAAAGAAACACCTCTGCCATCAAATTCCAATGCAAAAATCATTCAAAAGAAAAATAGTGCAGTGGGTTCATCATCCAACAAGCCAGTTGATAAGGAAAAGGACATCATTGAGAAAGATAAAGAGACTAAAATAAAAAAAATGAAGCATTGAACGATGTTACATATGCACAATACTGTAAGAAAACTCCCAGTGATCAAAATAGATTGCTTTCAACTTTTTACCTCAAGACAAGAAAGATGCAAATGACCTTCCAACAGGCATAGGTACAAGCCACTAAAACTTCAGAATATTATAAAAAGACAGCCTTTGAAGTTCTTGCCAAATATGTGCATCCAATTGACCAAATTGAATTCCACAAACAGGCAGGAGAAATGATATATTCAACCATGACACACAAAGCTCTAAGTGTCCAGAAGTTACAAAATTATCTAGCAAATATACATACACAGTTAAATCTAGAGAGAGCTTCATCACAAGCAAAGGTTAACATGATTAAGTCACTAGAATATTTAATAATTGAAGTTGGCTATAATCCAAAAGATATCAAAACAATAGAAGAACTAATAAAGAAGAAAAATGTAGACATATTTGCACTGAAGAAACAACTAAAATTACCAACTACTGAGCATCCACAAACTAAGGAGGTATTGGAGACAGACAATTAAAAGGATGAAATGATGAATCTAATCATTCATTTGACAACTCAACTAAAGGAAATGGAAACAAAAATGGATAAACTTGTACAGGAAAAGCAAGCTAGTATGGAAGCAGTTCCCATTAATTCTACTCCTATAGCATCTACATTAGCACCTATGTCTACATTAGCTCCAGTAACTACATCAACAAAAACATCAACAATACCAACAACCCATCCCACTGATGAGGCCAACAAATTAATCAAAGCAATGGAAGATATGTCCATTCAGAATACAGAGATTAACAAGCTCAAGGAACAAGTAAAGAGTTTAGAAGATGGAAATAAATTGGCAGAAGTAATGCATCAAGTAGAAGTACAAAAAGCAAATAGATTGACTGACAAAATCCAGAAGCTAGAAAAAGAGTTGTCACTAAAAGAACCTTTAGCCCAAGCAAAACAAAAATTGTGGGCCAATATCATTAACTTAGTTAATGATATTTGGCCTTCTATACAGATCATATTTGAGCAGAATGACTTGGTGAAGGAAGCTGGTGATGAAATTCAGAAAGTCAAAGCCAATCTTGGAAAGGAACAAGAGGAAGCCTATGAAATAATGAAATTCCTGAATTCTAAAGATAAGTATGAATTAGAAGAACTTGGGATAGCTGGCAGAACAAAGACTATCTTAGAGGTGAAGAAAGTGATTTCCAAAAGAAATATGATGATACAACTTGTGGAGAAATGTCAAACCATGGAACACGCAGTGAACAGGTTTTTAAATAAGTTTGATGTATTGAGACGGAAGGGTCTGCCTAATCCCTTGGTAATAGATGACAAACTCATGAGACATGAAGATTATGACAAGAAGATAAGGGAAGTAGCCAAAGAAACTTCCAACAATTCCTCAATGAAGGGCGTTCCCACAGGAAAAGTGCTCCTTCAAACTTTAGAAAATTTCTTTTACCTCTAGCATGAGGTAAATCATCTTTTTGTAAATAAGCCTACGTTTTCCAAATATATAGAGGTAGTTGAGATTTAACGCAAGATGATGAAAATCAAACTTCCAAATGAAGAAACATGGGAGAAATGGTGTGATTTACTATGAAAGGTGAAAGAACATACAAGTGAAAGAAGACAGATGAAAGAACATGCAAATAACAACAAGCAAAGAATCAGGGCCAGATATCAGTTAGTTAGAAGGTGTCACTATCTTTTTGCATAAAGATATTTTATTTTCCTAGAATAAATCCTAGTCAGTTGACAAGATATTTTTTGTAATCTTTTGTATAAATACTTCATCATTCGAAGTATCAAGCGTGGATTTCTGAATATTTCCATAGCTGACTGATCTATTACTTGAGGGTATTGTACCAACTTCCAGTTGACAGGCATGACAAGTTATAAAGAAACTTCTTTACAGGATTCATGTGTTGAGCTATCTCAGTGAAGTATCAATTTCAATTTTTCATGTTCTCTTTCTAAGTATTCCATAAACTTATATGTGTTCTGAATTTGAATGTTATAACAGGAGTTTTATTGCAGAATTTGCTTAAACATTACACTCTGCTTTTAACTGTTATACATTTCTATGTTTTCTTCTGATATCCAGTTTAGAGAATTCTTAATTTCCCTCTGATACCGATTGAATTTCTTCACCCTTCTTCATTATCTGGTTTAAGTAATTCTTAATTGCTCCTTGATCCCGATTGAAAAATCACTTCACCATTCAACCTTGAGATCTGATATTGCTCACCTATCCTGCCCTGTAACACTTTCTTTATAATTTGATTTCGTTTTGTTTTCAAAGCATATTGACTCCATAGCCCAATGGAAAATGGAAAATAACCTATTCATCTAAATCATTAATTCCACCAACCAGTCAAAACCAATCCAAATTAATCATACATAACTAGCCTAAAATCCATAAAATAAACAAAGTTAAATCATTAAGAGAGAGCCCTCTTTGGTTTAGGAAGGCTAGATCCTAAGCTCCAAAAGTGGTTTGTAGTTAGCTCTGATATTTCTTTTTAACACCTAGAACAATCTTTGGAAATTTCATAGTGATAACAGATCTTATTGTGTGGTTGAATGCTCACACCCATAATATGAAAAACTGGAGCTTTATCGACGTGAAAACCTTTTAGAGGAATCTTTATGTATTTCCCTCCTCATTTATTTGATTTTTCTATTAATATCATGCATAGTATGGAGAAGAAGTTTTGAAAACTCCTTTCCCTTCATTTCTCTTGATATTAGAGTTTTGCCTTTGTCTCTTCTGTAAAACTTCTCCTTTCTATGAGAAGCTTCTTCTTCTTATGATAACATAGATGTAATGTCTCACAGGTTGAGCCAAGATTATGCTCTGATACCACTATAATATTCCAAAATAGGAAAAGCAACAATATTGAACACAATAATGGAAAGTAGCAGTGAAGATCAATGCATAAATAAATGAGACCAATATGGAGCCATTTTATTAATCATATTAGCAGAAAAGAAATGCAATATATTGAGGCACAAATCATACAACATAAGAAAACAAGCCTCCAATGATCAAACCCTTTCAAAAGTGAGATGCTACTAATATACAAAATGTTAGAGAGCTGCTATAGTGAATTCATAGTGAACATAGCTACAAAATAGGAACATACAATGATGTAAAATAACTGACATATGCCACAAAATATGCTATACATAAAGATCAAGGCTCTATATCATCTTTCCAAGACAACCCAAGAGGGTTTCCAGAAAATACACCAAAATACAAATGTGAACTGCAGCCCTAGGGTTGAAGATTCATTGCAACTGAATAGCTGGGAAGATATGGCTAATATGATGTAGCATATAATGAAGCATTCTACCAATACACTCTCCAAGTGAAAGGCTGATCCCTTCACTGGAAATATATCTCCCCAAATGGTGCACTAAAACCACCCCTGCAACTCCTACCTAAAATAACGCACTCCAAGACTGAAACTGTGCTGTAGGGGATAATAATAACTTGTTCTGGTGCCAAATGATGCAATAATGCCGAAGTAGCCTCCTTACTGACCACCCAACGGAAGGAATGCTTCCTCCACTAAAAAATTAGCTCAGAAATGGCCCAATCCAATCCTCCACTGTTGCACCTTGCAAGACAGCACAACCCTAAACAGAAACTGCACTGTAGAAGAAAGCTGTAGCTTGGCCTAATGACAGAATGTGGAAATGTAACCCAATAAATTCTCCTGAGTGGGCACTCGAAGTCCCCTGAGGATGAAGGTGGGATTCCCGCTATTGAACATCCTTGTGCTAAACAGTACTGTAGTCTTCGCTAAACAGCTGAAGAGAGCAACAAGTCATAACAGACCATAAAAAAAATAATAATAAATCATGCTTTCCTTGGCTTCCATTCCCTTCCTTGTATGCTTGGTGAGCTTCCTCACCTTGGGCCCCACTCATTAAAGCCACTACTTCCATCCAAAGGATATCCCTCCAAAACTACGATGTCCCTTAATGAATGTCCACTCCCTCCATACCAGCGCTATTGATTTGGTCAAAGTTGACCCAATCCACATGCTTCATCCCTTATTCACACATAAGGGTGCTTAATCCAACTATTTTGATGTCCTCCATTCAAATTTGGAGTGATTTATTCCTACTAAAGAGATTTATGGGTCTCCCTACCCACTTATTCACTTTATGGGTCTCCCTACCCACTGGTTGAATATCAGGCCAAGGAGGAAGAATATTGGAGTGGGCATCATGGTGTGTCAATGCAGAATTTAATTTTCTAAAGATTATGTTTCATTCTTGAATTAGGTGTTGTGTGAATGAAATTGGTTCCAATATTAATTAATTGTGATTGCGAATTTGGAAAAATTGATCGCAGAATGGATCAATTCTGAGAGAGGAAGAATTCTGTGTAAGACATTTAATGTGAATCAAATTTATGTGTTCAATGTATGAAAGGAGGGTTCGATTCTTTGTGAATGCTTGAGTTATTTTTTTTTGACAGAAACGGTTATGTGATATTAATATTCATCTTGGCCTGAATGCTAGAAATCTGATTACATTGAGGATGTCTAAATCCTGATGCATCTTACTGCTAATGTTGAAAATGCAGCCGAAGCTTGCAAACTTCTTCCATGACAGACAATCTAAAAATTCGATTTCAGAGATTTTCCCTAACTTAAAGATACAAACAAATTTATTTAGGAGCCAACAGTAAAACATGACCACGGACAGCTTATGGGATAGGTTCCCAAGATTCTTCCTCGTCTTTCATCTTGACCCCGGCAGAGAGGAGGGTAGCTTTATTGGCTTCAATGTCCGCCTGTTTATTGTGAGTTCTCAGCACATGATAGTAATTCAGCTTCTGAAAAGCGTTTTCCATACCCTTAATTCTGGATATCAGCCTTGCTAGTTTGAGATCCGAGGCTGGGGAGTTGGAAGCCATTGCGTTTATAATGATCTGGGAATCCCCTATGACATTAGCTTCACTTATATTTAAATCTTTGAGGATCTTGAGGCCTTGGTAGAGGGCCAAAGCTTCAGCTTGAACGCTGGATGAGAATCCAAGCCCCCAAGCGAAGGTATGGATTTTTTCCCCAATTGGACTTACAACAACACCTCCAGCACCGGCTTTGCCCGAATTGCCCTTTGCTGCCCCATCAAAAAAGAGAGAGTGCCTTGAATGTGAATTGAGCCAGTCTTGAAGGTCAGTTTCGGACTTCCTTATTTGCCAGTCTTTGAGAGGAGGGACGTTTCTAACTGCTGATTGAAATTGCAAGTCAAGGGAAGATCCCCAAGCAATGTCCTGTTGGCTGAGATTGGAATCATCTTTTATATTAGTCAAGCACTCCTTTAGATGACATTTAATCTTGATTTCTAAGACCTTGTGATTCTGTTTAATATTTCTGAAGATTCTTCTGTTTCTTTCTAGCTAGATCTGCCAACAAATAACCTTAGGAAGGACAGCCCATGCGGATTTAATTAGCTGATTTTTAGAAGGGGGGCCAGGATATCTGATTGCCCAATTAGAAAAGAGATCAGCAGTGGAACGAGGGAGCAAAAAGTTGGGATCCAAATTGTGAATGAAGGAGGACCAGATCTGCTTAGAGAACTTGCATTCGAGGACTAGGTGGGCAGCAGTCTCTGCATTTTCATTGCACATCGAGCAGATGGAGGGACCATAGAACCCTTTTCTTTGCAAGATGTCATACGTAAGGATCCTGCCGTGGCAAAGGAGCCAAGCAAAGAAGTCGACTTTGGGCCATGAAGGAAAACGCCAGACCCCCTGCCAAGGTGCAGGGTCAGGAGGGACGTAAGGCCTCTCTTTCAGCTTGTCATATCCCATGGAGACAGTGTAACCTTTGGCATTCGGCCCCCAGCCTTTCACATCTTTTTTCCTCATGCGCGTGGGTGCCAAGCCATGGAGGAGGTCCAGCAGCGTGGACCATTCGAGTGTTAGGTGAGCCGGCACCTCGATTCGTTTCCACCCTGCCCAGGCAGAGTCTTTCCAAAGAGAAATATCCCACAACGAACACAGCCCCTCTCTATCCATCCAGCAATGCAGCGCTCTAATGGAGGCTCTGTCTTCAATTGGGTCCTTATTCATAATTTTATCAGCCCAGATATTGATCTTTTTGCCATTTCCTGGAATCCAATAGGAGTGCGCTTTGATTAAGGGAGCAGCTTTAACATACAGTTTGAGAAAAGACGAATAAGGCAAATGGATTACATTGTCTAAACAGGAGGAACGAGGACCCCTGAAATAATTTTTCCAGAGAGCCAATTGGGCCCAGCCAGGCTTGGGCGCTATGATCCTCCAAATAATCTTAGCTGCCATAGCCACGTTTTGCTGACAGAGATTTTTGAAATTTAACCCACCCTCCCTTAGAGGCTTGGAGATGGTTTCCCAACTGATAAGGGGAATCTTGTTTTCATTCTGTTTACCTCCCTTCCAAAAAAACCTCCGCATGAATTCTTCCATTTTTTTTAATATACTTGCCGGAGCGAGAAGCACAGCGAATTGAAATAGGGGAAGACTGGAGAGCACAGATTTAATAAGGACAGATTTGCCAGCAGTGTTGAGCCAGGAGAAGCCCCAGGCTTGGATCCTAGACTTGAATTTTTCCAGCTGAGGGAGCCAGTCTTTGCTTGTAGATTTCTTATGGAAAATAGGAAGGCCCAAGTATTTAAAGGAGATCCAATTGGAGGAGGCAGCAAAACCCAAACATCTAGAAATAGCGGAGAGCAATCTGGGCGAGGTGTTCCAGCTGTAGATATGACATTTGTTCTTATTTACAACGCTACCAGAGACTTCACTGAAATCATCCAAAACTGCTTTAAATTTAGAGGTGGAGGAGAGAGAGGCAGCTCCCAAAAACATAGTGTCGTCCGCAAATAGGGCGTGGTTTATATTTTTTACCCCTCTAGCAATACACAGTCCGTTGATATCTTGATCTTGCATCTTTTTGTCTAACAGGTAGCTGAGGACAGAGGCTTGGATGACAAAAAGTAGAGGGGAAAGAGGACACCCCTGCCTTAGCCCTCTTGAAGCTTTGAAGAAATCAGTGGCTCTTCCATTTACAAGAGGAGCGATCCAAGGCTCCGAGATGCATGCCCGGATCCATTTGATGAAATTTGCTCCAAAACCAAACTTGCTCATTACTTTTAAAAGAAAGCTATGATTTACACGATCAAAAGCATTTGCTAAATCAAGTTTAATCACCATACCTTGTTCTTTTCGAAGAAGACTTGAGTGGATTGCTTCTTGAACAAGGGTGAAGTTGTCCATGATTTGCCTTCCTTGAATGAAGCCTCCTTGGTTCTCCGGAATTATTTTGGGAAGAATGAGCTTCAGTCTATTTGCAATAACTTTAGTGATAATCTTGTACCCAGTATTGCATAAGGAAATTGGGCGGAATCTGCTGAAGTTGTTGGCACCTTTTTCCTTTGGTATTAGGGCTAGGAAAGCGGAGTTTGTGCTACCTCCTATTTTCTGAGCATTTTGAGACTTCTTAACCATTTTGAGCAGATCCTTTTCAACAATCGGCCAACAAACTTGAAGGAACTTGGCGGAAAAGCCATCCGGCCCGGGGGCCTTATCCAGATCCATATCAAAGAGGGCCTTTTTGACTTCGTCTTTGGTGACTTTGGCCTCAAGGATCTCATTCATACGAGGAGAAATTGCAGAAGGAATGATGTCAAGCAGATCTGAGTATTGATCCGAGTCCTTATCCTCACTATACAAGTTTTGAAAGTGAGAGAAGGCTGATTTTTTAATGTCTTCAAAATCCTTGAAGGTGGCGTTATCCTCCTTAATCTCAGAAATAGTGTTGAAGCTTTTCCTGACTTGGGTTTGTTTGTGGAAAAAGGCAGAGTTCCTGTCCCCTGCTTTGAGCCAGAGATTTCGATATTTTAATCTCCAGTATTCTTCTTCAGCTAGACATGCCTTATGATAGCATTGTTGCAAATGAGCCTCTTGGTCTAAAATCTCCTCTGTGACAATAGCGTGCTCCATATGAGATTGATGAGAGGCGAGAGAGACTTTGATGGCTTTTCTTTCTGTAGCCGGGTTGGACAGGGTTTTTGCCCATCGTTTTAGATTGCCCTTTACCCTTCTGAGTTTTTCCTCCCAGATATAGAAGGGAGAACCATTGACAGGCTGACTCCAACAATCTTTGACAATTTGCATGAAGTTTGATTCTTTGACCCAGAGAGGACTAAAATGGAAAGGAATAGGGCCCAGGTCTGGATGGGCCAGGAGTTCAAGCTTTATAGGCTTATGGTCCGATACGCTGTTAGCAAGGATGTGCATTCTGGGTTCTAATCCTAGTAACAGAAAGGAGCTTTGTATGAAAAATCTATCTAATCTGGCAGCGATATGACCAGGGCCCACTCTGTTGTTAGACCAAGAGAACTTACCGGAAGAGGGTTTGATATCTAGCAAGTCCCAGTCCTGCAGAAGATCTTCTGCCCATTCCCTTGCCGGATCACGAACAGCGCTGCCACCTCTTTTTTCAGACGAGTGGAGCGTGAGATTAAGATCTCCAACAATAATTATATTTTCCAGATTTGTCAGGTCTGCTTGTTGCCTTATAGTATCCCAACATTCCTTTTTTTCCCCAACATTGACCGGAGAATAAACATTGAAGAGGCAAAGTATTTCCTTGGTATCCAGTTTTGCATTTTCAGCAGCAACCAGTGAGTATTTCTAGCCTCAAAGGTGACTACAAATTTGTTAGGGTTCCATAGAGTGCCAATCCCTCCCGAAGCTCCCCGGGCAGAGATTGCTCTTGCTTCACTTTTGAACCAAAGTTTCTTGCATACTTGCAGGAAGACTACGTCTTCCGACTTAGTCTCCTGGACGAGAATTATGTCTGGAATTTCTGTTCTTATTAAGCTTCTCATGGCTTCTTCCTTGACTTTACTCCCCATACCTCTACAATTCTAGGAGATGATCTTCATTATTTATGTTTCTGATGGGCCCCCTTGGAGCCATGAGTCTGATTTTTCAACATCCTTGGCTTTGAGGCAAGCAACTTTTCCAGAGTTGGTTGACTGCCCTGTAACTTATCTTTGTAAGTCTCCTGCTCTCTTTTTTCCCTGTCAGATTTACGGCCTCTTGTAGATCTTCGTACCGAGGTTTGGGATTCTCCTATTTCTCCTTCCTCCTCTGACTCGTCCGTTTCTTGCTCTTCTTCCTCATCATCTAAGGGCATACCATTGGGATCTTCAGCACTTGTTTCGTTGAGGGAGGCTGAGGGAGTATCTTTGCTAGGAGAAACTGGATCTTGTGTCTCGTTCTCCTGAGAATCTTCTGTCGGCTGGCTTAAAGGGTCAAATTTGTTTCCTTGCGCCTTTTTGGGAGGGGGGCGTTGAACATTGGCCTGTTGAGAGCCTTTTCCAGAGGGTCCTCCCGGTTTTTGCCCTTTGTGATTGGTTTTTACTCATTTGACTTGGTTCCAACCCTCTTCAATCCCTTTCTCTGGCTCAGCGTTGGACGGACAGTTTCTAGCAAAATGTCCATGAACGTGGCATTTCCTGCATTTGAACGGCAATTGCTCATAGTCCAAGATCTGAACATGAGACCAGCTTCCGACTTTGATTTTTATAGCCTCTGGAAGACCAACCTCTAGATCTACTTCCACGCAGATCCTGGCACAGTCGTACTGGTCCTTATTGTTTGCCCGATCTATGAATTTCCCGAGAGTGTTGCCAATGTGTCTCAAGGAACTCTAGTTCCAGCAGTGAACTGGGAGGTTTGGAAGACGAACCCACACCGAAACAGCCCTGGGGACATCGACAGCCGGATCAAAGTCCAGAGTCCATTTGTTCAGATAGAGGCCCTGAGAACCCATGAAATACAGCCCATTTTGAAAGATCAAGTCTTTGTCTTCTTTGGAGGAGAATTCGAAGAGGAAGTACCCTTTTCCCAGAAAGTAAGAGGTAACATTTTCCTTAATCAAAGGAGCCCAGTTCCTGCTAACCCATTGCTCAGTAGTTTTCAGAGATGGCCACAGACCCATGAAATGGCCGATGAGGCCTCGATCCGCCAAAGATAAAGCTACTTGAATGGGGGCCTCCGGAGGCAAAGAGATCTCAGGAATTTCAACGATCTTCTTAACAAATTTGGATGCTTCGCTTCTTTTCTTCTGAGGCAACCCTGCAAGAAGCTGGTTGAAGGCGTTGAAGGCGGGAGTAGAATGAGAATCCGTAGCAGCACCCAGCGTCTCCATAGGGAGGGCCTGAGGCTGGTCGCCGCAAGGGCAGCCACGCAGCAGAAACCCTAGCAGAGCTCAGGATGCGTAGGGAGAGCCTTCGGATCCCAGCCTAGACATTGACCCAACGCAGTAGAGGCAGCAGGAGGTAGTAGGAACAACAGGCCGCAACAGGGGCAACAGGCCCTGCGAGGGCAGGCGCAGCGCAGGGGCACTTGCAAACGAAGCAAAGTCTTGAAGGATCCAACCAAGTAGTGGCAGAAGCAGGAGGTCCTGCCAGAGCAGGCGCAGCTGCAGAGGCTGCAACGCGCAGGGAGAGCAGCTAGGGTTTGCAGGGGCTGCAGCGCACGTTGAATGCTTGAGTTATTATATTATGGAGGAATTTAAATTAATTCTCTCTGCGTGAGAACAAAATTGTGTCTCTTCGAGCTTCATTGATTCACATGTTTTAAGTCTCAGTGTGAAGGCTTATGTTTCATAAATGCATATTGGAACCACATCCTCTCTGTATGAATTAATTACATGCTAATACTGTGTGAAGAGGTTATGATCAATTCAGAAATCCATTCTGAACTTGGTATGAATCTGTGTAAGGGATTGCTGGATTTGATTCATAAAATCGACATCGATTTTTCCATAGCCACAATGTGGTAATCAATGGAGAATGTAATTCTATGTGAATGGTATATAGAAATCAAAATAGAAGGCAGGGTTGAAATACGCATGAGAATGGAAATTGTGTATCAGAATCCTGAATAGCAAAGACGCAGAGTCTGAACAAACGTTTAAAGGGAATCACGTAGTTGAAGAGTCTCGAAGGCACATAGTGGTATGAAGTCAGGTGGAACTTCATAAGACACAAAACTGTTAATGGATCAAATTATTACTAAGTATATAGAGCTTAAATCGAATGTGAAATGAACTGAGGACGCAGAGGTTTATTTAAAACTTTGTGTGAATTGTAGAAGAAAACGCAGAAAGAGGGAAGTGAAGTTAAATTCGAGAGCAGAGTCCATAAGCACAATTTTGGAACCATGAGTTCATTGGAACAGTGGAAGCGGTTTTGAAGAAACCAACGAGTGGTCTCGCGCAACCTTTAAAATGGTAAGCTATTTGTAGTTTTGGAGCGCGATATCATTTCTTGGTTGACGCATGGCGATAAGTGGTATTCCAAAACCATTTATATCGCGCAATTTTTGAAGATTAAAACCCATGCATTTGTGTTGCACGATATCCATCGGATGTCCACCTAAATCATTATTGAAGCGCGAAAGCAGCTAGGCCGTGGGATCATAAGCAAAGTTGCAAGGTTATTAATGCAAGGTAAGTTGTGGGGCCGAGGACATTTATATAAGTTATCACTTGGGATTTAAATCCAAAATCAAAGGTTTTATTATGATGTTTGAAGACGTAATATATGTTAACGTATTATGGTTGATGTGAGATGGTAAGGCCGTGAGCCATTATTATATTAGGCTCCAAATAAAGTTTATAAAGGCAAGAGTCGAAGATTTAATATTCATGTGAGATCGGTAATGACACATATGTTAATATGGGTGTTGGCCGAGAGCTATTCATTGGGTTAGTCAAAGGTTTGTTATAATGGTTCTTAACATTTGAATTGGGGTAATAATATATGTTGATATATATATTATGTTTGATGATAAGCCGAACCTTTTATGAATGAGTTTGTATGCTGGGGGCATATTATAGTTATATGTGAAAGGTAAGATTGGGCTTATGATATATTGAGTTTTTAAAAAAAGCTCGAATGATGGTTTAAAACCCATGAGGTGAAGGCAAAGTTTATATATTCAGGTATGAGGTGGAATATTGTTTCACATATTCTTGAGAAGGATTTTATAACCTTGATTATAAGAAGCTTCCGCATGTGTTGAAATTGCCCAGATTTAAAATTATTGGGGCTGAAAATCGAAATGAAGTTTTAGATGCACAAGAGAGTAAGATTGTAGGTTTGGCGGGGTAGCCTGCCATCAAGTGGTATCAGAGCAGGAAAGGCTCTGTTTGAAGTAAAGGTTTTTTTTTTTTTTTTGTAATTAAATCTGAATGTGTGATGAGAGAAGAAAGAAGACCATATTCTAAGATCTGATATGCAAAGGTACATAGATTTGCAGTGAATAGAGATTTGTAGAATTGAATGAATGAAGAACAAGATCATGCAGGGATCTTGCAGGTAAACTAATTTTAAATCTGATTTGAAATTTATGATTGCAGAATCATGGTTGCAGAAAAGTGAAGACAAAGTTTTTGATGGTGATGGCAGCGAACCTGATATTCAACTAAAGGTTAGATAGGGAGAAAAATTATAGTGTTCTCAAGAGAAGGTGAGTTGATGAGCAATGTTTAACTCTGGTTTGAAGAATTGGTTGCAGAATTCAGATTGCAGGCAATTGAAGAAATCTCAGCACAAGCAGATCACAAATTTGAGAGCAGTGGTGAAAGAGTCCAGCAGAGGATTCTAAAGTGAAAAAGAAAGTGTGGCAGAACCTTGAGGAAATTCAACAGAGGTTGAATGAGTTCTAAAAGATGCAGAGTGAAGCCTAGAGAGAGCAGTGAAGGTGCTCAGAAGGTTCTAGCAAAAGGAGAACCAGTACTTGCCAAAAGCCCAGATCTGGAGGAAAGGATTGTTGAGGTAAGTGGTAGCAGGAGAGCTTGCTGTTGCAGAGGCTTGGTGCAGCTGATGAATGAGGGACTCATGATGGAGGAAAGGATGACTATTGATAGTCATAGAAGAGATGGCAGAGGTTCATAGAGAGGCCACAACAGAAAAGAGAAAGAAGATGCCAGGTTAAATGGCATGAGGAAGAAATTGACTGATGCAGAATATTGGAAAGAGGTAGTTGAGCTCAGTGAATAGTTTAACAAACTGAAGATGATGATAGAGGAAAGCCAGAGATTTCGTTGGCTCATGAAGACGAGAGTAAAGTGGCCAAGGCTACAACAGAGAAGAGAACAACAAGAGAACATGCAGTTTGCAGAAAAGCTGAGAAAGCTTGAACAGAGGAGGAAGGTACAGTTGGAATGTGAAAAACTCAGAGCAACTGAGTTGAGAAAAGAAGTTTCTGTTTGTGAAGCAGAATAGAGTACAGGTGAAGAATACAAATCTATGAAGGATCTTATGAACCATAATGAAGACTTAGGGCAACAAGAAGCTTGTCTTGCTGAAGAGGAAATCATTGATGATTTCTTGAGTTATTGGACAAGTCCAGATCACCTGGATGATGTAAAGCCTTGTATTTTTGAATCTGACAATTGTGAGGTGATTACAGGTTCTACAGAAGAAGAGGATCAATCTGAGGCACTGATAAATGAAGCAACCGAGACTGAAAAGTCTTGTGGTTTTAAAACTGAAGAGTTGTGTATGTTTGCAGGCACATCACAGGGAGATGAACAAGATTTAAAGTTTGTTGAGGAGGAGAAATTGAATCTGAAATCTGTTCAGATCAATGCTGAGATAGCAAGATCTCAGGAGGAATTAAAGACAAGGGAGTATAATGAGAGTATTGAGGCAAGAGATGAGGGACCATCTAATGATCGGTCAAGAATAAGTGAAGGTATAAAAGGTTGTGTGAAGTTCCCAAAATATACTCCAATCGAAGTTGTTGAATTGTGTAGACGGTTGGATTTTCAAAGAAGAGAATTGGAGAAACAGAGGACCTATGCATAGGATAATTTGCTGAGGAAGTAGGGCAGGAAGGTCTTCATGAATAGTGTTCATGAAGTAGATGATGGAGAGAAGGAGAGACTAGCTGATAGTCTCGTGGAGGATGAAAATCAACATACTGATGTGCTGACAGAGGATTTGGGAGGAAACTCAGAGAAACATACTGATGTGTTGTCAGAGGAGAAGGACAATGAAGAATTTCTGAGTCTTGAAAGAGTCTTAGAACTGCAGAAAGAAAATTTGGTGACTGGATCAGCAAGTGAGACCATTGGGTCTTGTGATTTTGACACTGAAACTTTGTTTATGTTCACAGGTATTGCAGAAGATAATCCATCTCTTGGAGTTGTCTTGAAGGAAGAGGAAATGTTGCAAATGAAGGGAGGTGAGACAATCATGTCTCACAAGCAAAAACTTGTTACTGTTGGTAACAGGGAGGAATTGGCTTGTCTGATGGGCCAAGAGCAAACTGTGGGGCAGATTTTTAAAACTGACACAGTGATGAAGAATCATAATTCTATTATGATAGAAGGTGAAGAGGCATAATTTGAAGAACTTGATTTGATTGCCAGAATCAAACAAGAAGGTTAAAGACAATTACTGAATATTGTCAAAGAAGAAGAAGAAGATGCTGAATTTAGATTGTAGCATACTGATGATGTGAAACAAGTACAAAATGAGTGGCTGAAATGTTTGTTGGAAACATTCAACCAAGAGAAAGAGATTGCAGACACTAGGGTGAAATTTCCTGTAGCTGTGAAAGAGACAACAACAGATACTAGTTTGCAAAATTTGATTATGCTTACTAGTATACTGAATAAGTATGTTACTGCAGATAGAGGATTAAACGATAATTTTTTTTTTGAAGATAAATTTGCAGGTGATGAACAGAAGAAAATTGTTGCAGAGGGGGATATCTTAAGAGATATTCAGGAAGTTTGGGAGGCAGCAACAATCAGTGAGGCAACATTGACAGCAACAACATCAATGTTGGTAGAAAGAAAGGCAGCTACAGTAGTAGAAAGTGAAAGCAGGAGCAGTGGGAAAAGTAAATCCCAATCAAAGGAAAGGCTGGACATGGAAATTGAAAACCTCAGAGAAATGATGATGAAGGTGTCTCAGAAGCAGCAAGAAAGCAGAGGAATTTTAACAAAGGAAAGACAAGAGCAGAATGTGAAAGTATAGCTGGTGGCAAATTGCAGAACAAGATATGGAAACCTGGAGAAGTGCAGTTGGAGAATAATACAGCTGTTGGACAGTAACAAAGCAAGGTATGGGATCCAAGAAGACAAGGATTGAAGGCACATGATTAGGAGATCATGATTAATTTTAACCTTGGGAGTCTGATGCAGGGGCATTAGGCTCAAGAAAATACTTTGTATTTTAATAGACATAGAGGGGTCTCATGTTTTTTCTTTCTTATGTAATTATTAATATTTGAGTGATTTTTAATTAAATATGGAGAGAAATTGTAAATGTTACCAAATGAGTGGAGAACATGAGAGAAGCTGATTAGTTGGGAATATGAAGAGACAATTCAGATCTAGGAATGAAATTAGAGTCAGTTTCAGTAAATTTAGGGATTTAGTCTAGATTTAGGAAGTCTAGAATTTCAAGATTTTTGTCGAGCTGTAAGGGAGCTGAATCGATTCATTTATATTTTGTATAAATGTAAGCATCAAGGATAGATCTGAGGAACAATAGAGATTTATTAGAGTAGAATCAGGGGTTTTTTCTTGTAAGCCTTCGGGAAGATTGTAGAATGTGGCAACTGGTTGAAAATCAGGCCAAGGAGGAAGACTGTTGATGTAAGTACTATGTGTGTCAATGAAAAATTTAATTTTCTAAAGATTATGTTTCATTCTTGAATTAGGTGTTGTGTGAATGAAATTGGTTCCAATATTAATTAATTGTGATTGCGAATTTGGACAAATCGATCAGAGAATGGATCGATTCTGAGAGAGGAAGAATTATGTGTAGGACATTTAATGTGAATCGAATTTATGTGTTCAATGTATGAAAGGAGGGTTTGATTCTTTTTTAATGCTTGAGTTATTATATTATGGAGGAATTTAAATTAATTATCTCTGCGTGAGAACAAAATTGTGTCTCTTCGAGCTTCATTGATTCACATGTTTTAAGTCTCTGTGTGAAGGCTTATGTTTCATAAATGCATATTGGAACCACGTCCTCTCTATATGAATTAATTTCACGCTAATACTGTGTGAAGAGATTCTAATCAATTCAGAAATCCATTCCGAACTTGGTACGAATCTGTGTAAGGGATTGCTGGATTTGATTTGTAAAGTCGACATCGATTTTTCCAAAGCCACAATGCGGTAATCAATGGAGAATTTAATTCTATGTGAATGGTATATAGAAATAAAAATAGAAGGCAGGGTTGAAATACACATGAGAATGGCAATTGTGTATCGAAATCCTGAATAGCAAAGACGCAGAGTTTGAACAAATGTTTAAAGAAAATCACGTAGTTGAAGAGTCTCGAAGGCACATAGTGGTATGAAGTCGGGTGGAACTTCATAAGACACAAAACCGTTAATGGATCGAATTATTACCAAGTATACAAAGCTTAAATCGAATGTGAAATGAAATGAGCACGTGGAGGTTTATTTAAAACTTTGTGTGAATTGCGGAAGAAAACGCAGAAAGAGGGAAGTGAAGTTAAATTCGAGAGCAGAGCCCATAAGCACAAGTTTGGAACCATGAGTTCGTTGGAACAGTGGAAGCGGTTTTGAAGAAACCAACGAGTGGTCTCGCACAACCTTTAAAATGGTAAGCTGTTTGTAGTTTTGGAGCACGATATCATTACTTGGTTGACGCGTGGTGATAAGTGGTATTCCAAAACCATTTATATTGCGCAATTTTTGAAGATTAAAACCCATGCATTTGTGTTGCGCGATATCCGTCGGATGTCCACCTAAATCATTATTGAAGCGCGAGAGCAGCTAGGCCATGGGATCATAAACAAAGTTGCAAGGTTATTAACGCAATGTAAGTTATGGGGCCGAGGACATTTATATAAGTTATCACTTGGGATTTAAATCCAAAATCAAAGGTTGTATTATGATATTTGAAGACGTAATATATGTTAACGTATTATGGTTGATGTGAGATGGTAAGGTCGTGAGCCATTATTATATTGGGCTCCAAATAAAGTTTATAAAGGCAAGAGTTGAAGATTTAATATTCATGTGAGATCGGTAATGACACATATGTTAATATGGGTGTTGGCCGAGAGCTATTCATTGGGTTAGTCAAAGTTTTGTTATAATGGTTCTTAACATTTGAATTGGGGTCATAATATATGTTGATTATAAGCCGAACCTTGTATGAATGAATTTGTATGCTGGGGGCATATTATAGTTATATGCGAAAGGTAAGCTTGGGCTTATGATATATTTAGTTTTAAAAAAAAGCTCGAATGATGGTTTAAAACCCATGAGGTGAAGGCGAAGTTTATATATTCTGGTATGAGGTGGAATATTGTTTCACATATTCTTGAGATGGATTTTATAACCTTGATTATAAGAAGCTTCCGCATGTGTTGAAATTGCCCAGATTTAAAATTATTGGGGCTAAAACTCGAAATGAAGTTTTAGATGCACAAGAGAGTAAGATTGTAGGTTTGGCGGGGTAGCCCACCATCAGAAACTGTTGCGACAACACCTAACTGCGTACAATAAAAACCTAAATAACCCATGACCATGATAGTAACGAACGATTGGTGCCAAAAGGGAGAAAACCATTTATGCAACACCTTAATACATACAATGGAAACATAAATATCCCTTGCAATGACAAAAATGAATGGTTAGTTCCAAATGGGCAGAAACCTTTGCGGCAACACGTGACTGCGTACTTCCACCGAAATAGACGACACCAGATGATATTACTTGAATCAATACCTCAAATCTTCCATTGTGTCGTTCTCCCATATTCAAACTATTGCAAAGAAAGAACACAACCATAGCCACTTTAAACTCTGGTTAAAGATGGGAGGCCCAAGAGTTCGTAGAGAATGCAGTGAATGTTTGCTAGATGAATTTCCACACGTTAAACCATTTTTTGAACAAGAAGACTAGATAGAGTATATTCGCAGGTCTCAGGGATATTATGATGGCATAGATATATAATTTTCCATGCATTAAAGGGAGGGTATATCTAAGGTAGCAAGGAAAATGGTGCATGTGACAGAAGAAGAAATTGCAGAAGTAACAGGGTTACCCCATATGGGAGAACAATGGTTTGTGCCCCGAAACCCCAACCTAATGTTATGCGACAATTCCTTGAGGTAGGTGAATAGCTTGATCTAGGTGGATATTGGTGGCCACACACCTATTCCATTTGGACCCACACCATTAGTTTTTCAGTTTTTCAGTTTCAGCATAACTTGCTATTTTTAGCAGGTTTTCGGGTTCCGAACTTTCAGAGCCATTTGGAGGCCCTAATGATCCAAGTGGATATTTGTGGCCACCCACCTATTCCATTTGAACCCCCACCATTGGTTCTTTCAGTTTTTAAGTTTCGACACAACTTACTATTTTTAGCAGATTTTCGGGTCCTGAACTTCCAGAGCCTTTTTGAGGCCCTAAACAACGTTTTTTTGGGAAAACCGAGAGATACAACTATCCATGGACCAATGTTGCTCACATCAAAATTTTTAGTCCTCGGATATATCTTTCTAACGAGGTATCGTGCGCGTTAAACAAAGATCGTATGCCAAAGTTACGTCCTTGAGAAGTTGAAACAACACTTTACCCAAGCGGGGCCCATAGTTTTGGTGCTTCATCTCCTACGATTAGGTTTTTGGATGTTTAGGGTTTTGTATTGTTTCTCAACAATAAATAGGCCTTCGAGCCTCATTGTAACATGGTTTAGAGTCTTGTAGCCACCACATCTCTTCTCAGAGATAAGCTATCAGCACCCTACTTAGTTTATTTCCATTCTGTCTGTAAGCAAATTTCAGTTCTTTGATATTAATGAAATGAAGTGTTATTTCCATTGCATCTTTGTATTTATGGTTATATGTGTATTCTGTTGTGTTCCCGCATAAATCTGGATTAGTGGTATCAGAGCGGTCTTCTCTTTCTCTGTTTTTCTTTGCATATCCTTAACGAGGTCAGGGTATAAGGAGTTATGGCTCCATCTGGTTGAAGCCTTGCAAGATCAGCCTCACAAACCCTGACGACCTCCCATGGCAGACGAAAAGAAAGATGAGGGAGTAGGATATATTATCAAAATATTGCTCTAGGATGCCCTCAAGAAACAAAGGAACGCGATGATGGATAACTTTGCTCAGATCCTTCAATGACTGCCAACCTACAGCAGATCTACATCCAAAAACCACTCTGGAGGCGCCACTCCCTTCAAGGTACAGGTAAAATTTGACATTCCTATATTTGAAGGCCAGATTGATGCAGATGACTTAGATACATGGTTAAATTTTCTAGAAGGGTATTTCTCAGTCCATGATTTCTTCGATCGAGAAAAGATTATTTTTTCACTCCTCAAAGCCGCCCCGCATGTCAAAGACTGGTGGGAATCCTACTGTGAGCAAAAGGACGAGATGGAACCCTATATGTTCACAGCCGCACCCACTTGGAATTCATTCCAGGACGACATCAAGAAAAATGTTACCCCATGGGGATCTATGAGGACAAGTACATCCAATGGACCACACTACAACAACAAAGGGATCAAGATATGCACGAATTGACGAATTTGTTCCATACCATGTGCACAAAGTTGGGTATTAAAGATTCAAAGAGGAATTTGGTGCTCAAGTACCATAGTTGTATGCAAAAATACATTCAGGAGGAAATGGAGTTCCTCGACATTACCTCGCTTGGCACAACATATTTCTATGCCACCAAGATCGAGCAAAAATTTAAGTAGAAGAAGCGAGAATTTGGATCTGCATTTCTGTATCCAGGGAAAGGCACCATGAACCACAGAATAGGGGGTAGAGCCAAAGTGGGGTGACTCAGAACACCACCACAAATCCAAAGAAGGACACAGAGAAGTGGTGTGAATTTCATAACAGCCCCACTCACAACACAAATGAGTGTCGGGCCAAACAGTCGTTAGTGGCCGAACTAAAGGCACCTGAATCAGATGCATGTTCTGATCCTGAGACAGAACTATAAAAGGGGGATGAAAAAGGGAAGTAGATCATTGATGCGGACCCCAGTACCATTGTTGCCACCACCAAGCTCCTGAGGGAGGATCCCGACGATCCAGAGGAGGGGGAGCGCCTCTTCCATTCGTAGATGTGGGTGAAGGGTTCCCCACTGCAATTTCTTGTCGATAGTGGAAGCAAATAGAACCTAATTTCAGCAGAGGTCATGAAGTGGCTCGGCCTATCAACCATAGCACACTTACAACCATATACCATCGGGTGGATTCACCCAAGGAGAGATCTTCGCGTTCGCCAGCAACGCCGCCTTTCGTACAACATCAATCCATTCACAGATGAGGTATTGTGTGATGTTGCTCCTATTGATGTAGCTGATGTATTATTGGGCCAACCATACTTGTGGAGGTGACATGCTATGTATGAATCTAGGCCTCACTCTGTTGTTATTAGTTTGGGAAATAAATTGTACAATATACAAGAGGTAGTACCACCTCCTGCCATCTCCTTGAATATTGCAAAAAAATGTTGTAAGATTGTTTCCCAAACCAAGAAATTTATTTTCCTTACAACTTGCTCAGAAGGAAATAAGAATATTTTGGCCACAACCTCGAAACTAGGCTCCCCTGCATGGCTCCAGCAGATGGACAAAGTCTTGGAGGAATACGAGGACATTTTCTCCTCACCCACAGAGGTTCTTCTACATTGTCAGGACAAGCACTCCATCAATCTGACCCTTAACGCAACGCCTCCTGGTATTTCCATACCCCATGCGATTACATAGAAAAAATCCATACATGTACTATCTGAGGAAACCAAATTTATTGAACGCATCCAGCACGTCCACCAGCACATATGCCAGCAGATCCATGACGTCCTAGAAAAATCCAATACCAAGTTCAACAGAATTTGCCTCTCATGGAGGAACTTAACACAATGGGTACCATTGCTTCCTAAGGATTGAGGAATGATATAGGTGGATATTGATTGCCACCCACCTATCCAATTTGGACCCCCACCACCAGTTCTTTCAATTTTTCAGTTTTAGCATAACGTACTATTTTTAGCAGGTTTTCGGGTTCTGAACTACCAAAGTTGTTTGGAGGCCCTAATGATCTAGGTGGATGTTGGTGGCCACCCACCTATTCCATTTGAACCCCCACCATCGGTTCTTTAAGTTTTTGAGTTTCGGCACAAATTACTATTTTTAGCAGTTTTTCGGGTCCTGAACTTCTTGAGCTGTTTTGAGGCCCTAAACGACATTTTTTGGGAAAACAGAGAGAAACCTAGGTCCATGGACCATTGTTTTTCACATTAGAAGTTGTGTTACTTGGATAGAAATTTGTAACGAGGTATGGTGCACGTCAAACGAAGATCATATGCCAAATTTACGTCCCCAGGAAGTTGGAACAACAATTTACCCAAACGAGGCCCATAGATTTGGCGCTTCATCTCCTATGGTTAGGTTTTTGGATGTTTAGGATTTTAAATTGTTTCTCAACAATAAATAGGCCTTTGAGCCTCATTTTAACACTTTTCAGAGGCTTGTATCCACCACATCTCTTCTCAGAGATAAGCTACTAGCGCCCTAGCTAGTTTATTTCCATTATGCCTGTAAGCAAATTTCAGTTATTTGATATTAATGAAATCAAGTGTTATTTCCGATACATATTAATATTTATGGTTATATGTGTATTATGTTGCATTCCTGCATAAATCCATATCATAGCTACATAATATAAGCACAATATTTGACACGAGGGAATTACTAGAACCCTGGAAAGATGTTGCATTCCTTGTCCATAATTTTTCACATGCGAATGAAGGTATGCCGTTATTTATTACGAACACCTCTAATTGTTAGAACACTTGCATCATGGAAGGTTGGTTAACATGCCTTTATTTCTTGCAAAAACCACAGAGCATATGGCCCGATGTGTGTAGAAATCAAAGTGATCATTTGAAATCTTGTCCCACCATTGCCTCATTAAAATTTTGGTGTTTGCTGCACTGCAAACTTGAATGGATAACTTGGGATGAACTAGTTGGAAATCCATTGCATGTTGAAGTTGCTGCCTCACTAGATAATTCCCTAGAAATTGCAACTCCACCCCATGACCTCCCAACTGAAACTCTGCCCCATGACCCCCTAGCTGCAACTTCGCCCTGTTACCTCTGAGCTGCCAAAATTCCCACAAAACCTTTCCATATGGCAATCGAGCCGTCTAGTGTTAAAAATATGAGGGTTTCTAAGGATTATGATTCTAAATCCTCACAGAAAGGAGATGAGAAATATGGTGATGATGAAGTAGAAATATTCGGGAGTAAACCTCCCACCAGAAGATTGAGAGGATATAGGAAACGTCTGAAAATAGTGCCAAAAGCCAAGTAGAACAAGAGAAAGCAAGGTCATCTTTGTTAGGTTCCTACAATACTAGTGTATCCTCTTATTGTTATTAGTCTAGCCCCCTTATTTTTATTTTTGTACTCCTGTAGTCCCCATAATGTAATTATTATGCCCCATAAAACCCCACTATTTTTATTGTTGTGCCCTTACATTATTATTGTTAGGTCGGCTAGGATAATATTGTGACCTCGTGGACTCCTATATAGAGAAAGGAGGTTTTTTCATTTGAATCATCCAAGAATTATTCATTTATGTAATGTAAAGTAGGTTTACCCCTAGAAGTGGCTTATTTCTAAGGCGTTGATCTCTCTTTTCTTCTATTTTTGGAGCTGGTTCAAAACATTTGTTATCAGAGCTTTGGATTCTAGGGTTTCACTGCTCCAAACAAGGCATCATGGAAGTTTCGCTATAAATTTTTTTATACCAAGGTTCAGAAGCTGAAATTTTCACCAGGAGAAGCATAAATCCCAAGGAATTTCATGTACAAATTTCAGATCTTGGTTCGTAATACTTTCGGAGATATGATCTGTGGAATTTAGGGTTTTTGAAGGCTCCCGAATTTCATCTAAAATAGGTGACCAAGGGAAAATCATCATAAATCTCTCTCTGAGCATCAGATTGGAATTCTGTAAAAAGTGGTCAAAATTAAACGAAATTTAGTTTCTTGTGTAGAAATTTCAAAGCCGAAGGAGGAAACAATGACACGTGGCACACCGTACAAGTTCGCTCTACTGAACCAATTCATAATTAGGTCACTGTGGGAGATTAGGCATAAGTTTTTTTGGAAGAATTCAAATCAAGTCTAACCTGTGCCATTCGAAAGAATATTCAGAGGGCTACTAGAGGACCGAATTTCAGATATTGAAGATTTGAAATCATAGAGATAATTCAGTTTCAATATCGACCTCCTAAAAAGGAACAAAAAGGTGTGTATTTTTTTAACAAGTTTGCGTAACATTTGTTTGAAAAATTAGTTTGAAGTGATTCCAAGGGCATATTGAAGCATAGATATTAGTATTGAGTTATATAATGCCTTGAAAAATAATTTTACACCCATTAAGCCCTCAGAAATATCTACTATGACGCATGAAGAGGAAGAATTGCAGTATGATATATCAAAATTATGGTACCGAGTGCAACAAATTTCGATCTTACAAAGATCAATCAAAGATGACATAGATGGTTTAAAAGAAAAAATGGAGGCTAAGTTGGATGGTTTGAAGGATCAAATGAAAGCTAATATGGATGATAAAGTAGTGGAATATCACATCGAGCATCAACAACAAGTTCTCCAACTCTCAAAGGATAACCTAACTTTGTTGCAGAATTAAATGAAACAACAGGAAGATCAACATTGCAGCGAAAGAAGATGCAAAGAAATCGCAGAAATAAAAACTTGACAACTTAAAAATCGATCAATTTCAAAGTATCTCAGCAAGTGGAAGAACTTACCCATTGAGGATTCCACATGGAAGGATGAGAATTTTATACTTAAGCATCGAGAAATAATCAAGTGTTGAGGACAACACTTGTTTGAAGGAGAGGGGTATGTTAGGTCCCTATAATACTAGTGTATCCCCTTGTTTTTATTAGTGTAGCCCCCTTATTGTTATTTTTGTACCCCTGTAGTCCCCATATTGGGATTATTATTCCCCATAAAACCCCACTATTATTATTGTTGTGCCCTTAAATTATTATTGTTAGGTCGGCTAGGATTATATCGTGACCCCATGGACTCCTATATATAGAAAGGAGGTTTTTTCATTTGAACCATCCAAGAATTGTTCATTTATGTAATGTAAAGGAGATTTCCCCCTTGAAGTGGCTTAGTTATAAGGCGTTGATCTCTCTTTTCTTCTATTTTTAGAGCTGGTTTCATAACAGTGTTGCTTCAATTCCTGAAACCCTCCCCATTGTTACAGAAGAAATAAGAGAAGAATAAGAGAAAGAGCAAGAGCATGAGGAAGAGAATCCACAAGATGTATTGGTGGGAGAAGGATCCATGGGGCAAGGGTGCATGCAACAAGTATTCATGGAACAAGGATTAGTGGCCACCTTGCTGACACAGAGGAACAAGTTGATAAGGTTTCCTCTTTCGATTCAGACTATGAGTACATTCGAGGAGTAGTTGAATGGTACAGAACAGATGGCCTTGCCTCAATTTAAATTTTATATGGGGATGATGAGGATGACCAACCAATTGTACCACTAGAATTTTATGGGGAAAATGAGCAAGACCAACCAACTGCATCATCAAAATTGTATGGGGATGATTAGGAGCAGCACCCAACTACACCACTAGAATTGAAAAAGTAAGTACCCTACAAATATTCCACTGTATATTTAATTGTTAAGGAAGAATAATATTCTCTATATGAAAAATAGACAACTACAAATCAAAGTTAAAACCCTAACAGATGAGCTGAGACAAAAAGAAAGTTTTGATAGATTGAATTTCTTGGCCCAAGTTGCAGAGTCCCTATCCATTGGTGCAATATATATACCTTATCCAGGGGTCCAAAAAAATCTATCCCTTGGAAAAAAGTAGATTGATAACATTGTTGTGCAAACATAGGACCAGAAACCATAGATGAAATTGACCAAAAGCATAACTGTGAAAGCAAAGGAACACAAATCACAAATGAAACTAACAAAAGAAATTGTTGTAAAAACAAAGGAACAAGAACTAGAGATGAAACTAACATAGGATCAAGAACCAAAGATAAAATTGACCAAAGAGACTGCTGTGCCAACAGAGGATGATGAACCAAAGGATCAATTAGTCCTCTGTATACCCTCTTATAAGGGAAAACTAATACCTTTCCATTTGAATGAAAACTTAATTCGTGACCTTTGCAATACATGGAAATAATATATAAACAAAGTTGAAGGAGAACATAAAAACACAATGGCTGAGTTGTAAAGGAAGGTGACCAAGATGGAGAATGTAAAAAAACACTCGGACATATAATGGATAGCGTGCTTAGTTGTAGGGCTCCTTCAACCAATTATGACGTGTCCTTGAATGAAATATTTCCTATGTTTAAAAATAATGCTACCATCAACAGTTTTCCTTTCCAGGTTGAAAACAAACATGGTTTCATAGAAGCATATAAGGCTCTCATGAATATAGAAAAAGACTTACACTATGAACTGTACCAACAAATTTTTTTGGTATCTCTTAACAAAAGATGGAATCCAAACCATGATGCATGGGATGTCCAATTGAGAGCCTTTGTATCATATTTGAAAAATCAGGCCAATTGGGTGGAAGCTCTTAAAATTTTTAAATGCAATTTCGAGAGCATTCTGTCAGTTAGAGGAGAATATGAAATACACGTGTAGGTGATATGAGAACAACAATGATTGGCCAATTTTTCAGAGGTAGCAGAGTATATCGCCAGGAAGAGGCAAAAAACCATTGCATATTGCGTAGCGTAGATTTAAATATTGGAGACTACTACGCAAGAAGAATGTAAAGCAAGGTGGGATGCCTCAGGAAAACAAACCTGAAATAAATATCCATTTAACTACCTAAACTTAGATATAACCTTATCAAGGGTTTCTCAGTATATTATTTCCATTAAACAGTGGGAATAACTGGATCGGTCTTATACTTCACTATCCATTGATCTGGCTGCTAGGATATATAAAAAGTCCTATACCATGAAAAAAAATATTTTGAATGCTGTAATGAAATTATGGAAACAAGAGGGTATATTCGTCCCAGTGAAGCAAGACATAATGATTATTGTATCAAAAATATTCATGAAAATTCCCCTTGATTATCAGATTTAGCTTTACGCTTGTTTTCTTGTTGATATTAGCTCCCTCACTATTGCTAATATTCACTCCCTCACTGTTGCTGGCATACTCCCAATCATCGTTGCTAACATACTGGCTCACCATTGCTAAAAAGCTAGCTCACCTTTGTTGACACTCATTGCCACTGGTGCAACAACTCATAGTCAGCAAACAAATAATATTTTATGTTGTAATATATATTATTCTCCAATAATATATCACCATTAGCATTGAGAAGTTATAAAAAACTGGTAAAATCGTGTTTTACATGTTTAGTTACAATTTCATTGCATTTACTCTATAAATTTAATTACATTTCCATTGTTTTTATTCCAATTTGTATATCAGATTCATGTTTAGAAACTAATTTATGCAAGCATGGAAAACCCCGTGAAAGATATGTTCCATAACATACAAAATAATCGATGTATTGAAAGATTGAGTGTAAATGCATGGAGTTATTGATTGACCTTAAATGAAAATTCAGAAAAATTAGACAAATTAGGAAACATATCCTCACCACCTATCAAACATACATGAACATATTCAACAAAAAAAAAATACATCAAATACATGTAATACACTAATAAACATTAAAATCAAATTGAAAACAAATGCATCACAACAAACTTGGAAAACTATGTATTGTTGGAGCAAGGGTGACCTGGCTTGTTGATTTTTTCAAAATCAAATGGTTCATCTTCATCTGCAACGATATTAATTCAATTTCCAATATTGAATTTTTTTTTCTTGGTTATATTCTCTTTTTGGGGCTAAGAAACTCTTCTTCCTCTTCAAATATGACTCAAAAGCATCCAACCCACACGTGAATTCATAATCCATAATATGAATATTGTTGGCATCATACAACATTGTTTTAAACAAAGAAATCAACTATTCAGTCTTTGTCAAAGTAGCAGGAGGGATTTTTCGAGCCATGTATATGTAGCCAAATAACACCTCTTTGGCCAACTCAAGTCCTTCAACATTTACATCAAAATTGTGACTATCCATGGAAAATGTGTTTGCATCTTGACCAAGATTCGATATTGCCTCTATATTTATATCAGGAGGCTCATTGTATGAACCAATTGTGTTTTGATGATTTAGTAATTAGTTTGAAGTCATTGAATAGGAAGACAACCAACCCACCTTTATGGTATGCTTGCAAATGTTTCCATGAATAGACCATGTGAAATTACAAGTTAAGAAATTTGTGCGATGACAAGTGATAAGATATTTCTTATTAGGTTTAGATTGACTCCTCGCCCATAAATCATGAGACATTTGCTCATGAGGGCTGCAATCACTATCTGGAATTCCTTTTTCTTTTTTCCATTGATGATTCAAACTATTTTTCTTTACTGTAATTGTTAAAAAATCCTTCCTTTAATAGAATTTCCTTAAACTCATAATAGGGTTCAACATTTTTTAGAAGAGAATATATCAACCATTCCATCCTGCAATAACATTTATTTTTCTATCAGATAGAAAATTTGTCTTTAGGTAACAATGAGATGACTCTAGAACATTTTTTGTATCTTGATTTGCATGGGGAAAATCTTGAAAACCTTTTACCCACATCCTTTATTTCATAAAAGTTGGGTTACTGAAGATATTTAATCCATATGAAAACCAAAAGAGAAATGTAAGAAAGAGTTTATCAACTTACAAATCTTGTCACCAACAACCCAATTCTTGTGGAAATAGTCTAGGAACTTCTCCTTAGTAGAAAATTTGTTGAAAAAAATATTAATTGCATTTCTGACTTCAACACTGGAACAATAATTCATAATTAAACCCAAAACACTAAACATCTATTTTTCTATTTCTGGACTACTGGCCAGTCGACTCACATTTTTTAGCCATGATCGATGTATGTGCCAAACACATAAGATAACATTGCACCTTTTGATTCTTCTGTCACATTCAATTCATTTCAATCATGTTATTTTTGTAATAAATACAAGTTTTAATGTAAAATAAGAAGATCGAAGTTACCTTAAAACACTGATTTCAGCCAATGCAACATCAACCATGAAGGCGTTAAATTTCCAAATATGATAAAATTGTTTACACCTATGCATGAGGTTATCCAACCATAGTGAAATGTCTTGTGATGTATGATGTCGCCACCCATGCAACTGGCACCCCACTTTTTTGCTCATCACACACCACAAGTGTGTACAACTGATACTATCACATTCAAAAAAGATATAAAGTTGACTTCAACTCATTAAGCATTATCAATCATTAATAGTCAAATTTTTGTACTAGATCAATCATTTTTTTTTTATTACAAAAACGAATATGGATTTATATTAAATATTGGCCAAAATTCCTTTCACCGGTTACAATAGGTTGGGCATAGCCCTTGAAATTTCTTCCACGAACTGGTCATAGGCCCCAAAATTTGGAGATCCACATTTTTTACTCGAGACTAGAGAATCTATCTATGTTATTTTTCCTATCTTAAATATACAAACAAACTGTTTCAGTATAATGCATTAAAACATAAACAATTTTATGGTATGGAGTCCCACTCCTGAGTTCCGTCTTTCAAGAGAGAGCCAGCAGGGAGTGGCACCACCTTGTTGGCTTCCAAATCAGCATCTTTATTGTTCTCCCTCAATACATGAAGGAAATTTGCAGTCTGGAAAGATTTCACCAGAATTCTGATTCTTGAAATCACTCTTGCCAATATAAGATCTGCAGGAGAGGAATCTTCCAATAAGACTTTAATAATAGACTGAGAATCTCCTATAATAATAACATCTGATAGACCAATGGCCTTTGCTTGCTTGAGACCTTGAAGAAGTGCCAAGGCTTCAGCTTGAGTGCTGGTAGATTTCCCTAATCCCCAAGTGAACTTAGTCACAATTCTGCCATCCTTATTCTTTATAATTCCTCCTACCCCAGCCAATCCGGGGTTGCCTTTCGCCGCCCCATCGAAGAACAGAGTGTATCTGGATTGCCTGATGAGAAAATCAGATAGTTCATTCTCCTTTCCTCTGAATTTCCACTCTTTTGTATCCTTATGTTGCCTTGTTTCACCAGAGAATTGGAGATCCAACGAGGCACCCCAGTCTAAGTCTTGCTGACTTAGATTCAAGTTCGAAAAATGCTCCCCCAGACTTTATTTCCATAGAATTTTTATTTTGATGATGGTGAACTGCGGATTTAAGCTTTCATCTCTGAAGACTCTTCTATTTCTCTCAAGCCAGATTTTCCAACAGATAAATTTCGGCAAGGTGAGCCATGCAGCTTTAAAACTTTCGTTTTTTGGGAGCGTTTCTGGGTAGAAGTTTCACCAGTTTGAAAATAAGTCAGAGATAGACATAGGTAAGATGAATTCTATTTTCCAATGGCTCAAGAGATTCTGCCAGATTTCTTTTGAATATTTGCAGTCCAAGATAATGTGCTGGGCGTTCTCTTCACTGTCACAACACAAGTGGCATCGTGAGGGACCTTGGAACCCTTTCTTCTTCAATCTATCTTCTATTAAAATTCCTTTGTGGCATAACAACCAACAGAATGTGTCAACCTTTGGCATGGTTTTGTAATTCCAGAGCCCCTTCCACACAGCAGGGTCTGGAGGGACGTGTGGAAATTCTTGGAGGCTTTTATACCCCTGCGCAACAGTATACAACCCTGGGGCGGCTCCCCAAACACGGGCGTCCTTCCTTCCAACGCACAGAGGTGCCTTACCGTTCAACAGAGTGAGGAGGAGATCACGTTCTTATATCAGCTTTGGAGGAACAGGCGGAAGTCTCCAACGCAGCTAGTTGCTGCCAGCCCACAGCGAGATTTCTCAAAGTGAAACACAGCCTGCTCTGTCCAGCCACGATCTCAACGCTTGCAGAGAACTGTAGGTCGATAATGGGGGATGCATCATGATGCTGTTGTCCCATATCCTGACTTCTTTTCCATTGCCAGGTATCCAATATGTTCTGTCTCTGATTAAAGGTGCTGCTTTATGACAGAGTTTGATCAATTGCGATCCTGTGGTGGGCAGTGAGGTGTCCAAGCATCTTTTCTGCTTCCCTGTGAAATACTTCCTCCATAAAGCTCTTTGCGCCCAACTTGGGTGAGGACCAATGATTCTACAGAAAATATTGGCTCCCATGGATGTGTTTTGGAGGCTGAGATCTTTGAAATTTAGGCCTCCTTCATTATGAGGCTTACAGATTTTCTCCCAACTTACCAAAGGGATTTTCCTGTCATTGTGATTGCTCCCTTTCTAGAAGAATTTGCGTATGAAGGCTTCCATTTTTTTGATGATGCCAGAGGGGGCTAGGATTACAGAGAATTGAAAGATGAAGAGACTATTGAGAACGGATTTGATGAGGATAGTTTTGCCGGCAAGGTTTAACCATGAGAATCCCCATGCTTGAATTTTTTCCTTGAATTTTTCCAACAGAGGTATCCAGTCTTTGCTGTAAGCCAGTTTACGGAAGCTAGGAAGGCCCAGATACGTAAAAGAGGTCCAACTGAGGGAGGCAGTAAAGCCAAGAATTCTGGAGATGGTAGAAAGAATGGAGGCAGAGATATTCCAAAAAAAAACTTTACACTTACCTTTGTTTAAACTGCTACCTGTAGCTTCACTGTAATCGTCCAAAACCTCCTTAAACCTTAAGGTGGATCTGACAGAGGCAGCCTCTAACAAGAGGGTATCATCAGCAAACAGAGTATGATTTACATTTTTTACCCCTCTGGCTATGTTAAGCCCCAAGATCTCTTGATCGACCAATTTCTGATCGAGATAGAAACTCAGGACAGAAACATGGAGGACAAAGAGAAGCAGAGAGAGGGGGTAACCCTGCCTAAGCCCTCTTGAAGCTTTGAAAAATCCAGCTGCTCTCCCGTTCACCAAGGGAGCGATCCAAGGATTGACAATACAAGCGCAGATCCAATTTATAAAGCCCATTCAAAAGCCAAATTTTTTCAAGACTTCCCAAAGAAAGCTAAGTCTGACACGATCAAAAGCATTTGCCAAGTCTAGTTTAATTACCATACCTTTCTCTTTTTCACAATTAGCTCGAGTGAATCGCCTCTTGCAATAGGATGAAATTTTCAGCAAGCTGTCTCCCCTGAAAAAACCCACCTTGATTCTCCGGAATGATGGCTGGGAGGATGCCTTTTAGCCTATTTGCAATCACCTTTGTGATTAATTTGTATCCAATATTACAAAGAGAGATGGGGCGGAACCGATTAAATTCTTTTGTGCCCTTTTCCATGGGAATGAGAGCAAGGAAGGCAGATTTAGTGCTGCCCCCTATTTTCTGGAAATTTTGAGATTTCGAGATCATTTTGTAGAGGTATTTCTCCACAATATGCCAACAGGTTTGGAGGAATCTTGCAGTGAAGCCATTCGGGTCTGGGGCTTTGTCGGGCTCCATGTCGGTGAGAGCATCTTTTATTTCTTTTATAGAGATCTTAGCTTTAAGATGCTGATTCATTAAAGGGGAGATCTTAGGAGGAACCACCTCCAAAAATTTAGAGTTTGGGTCAGTCACTCCCTCTTCTCTGTACAGATTTTTAAAGTGATTGAAAGCTGCTCTCTTTATGCTCCAAAAGTCTTTGTGAGTCGAGTTACCTTCTTTGATTTATGTAATAGAATTGAAGCTCTTTCTAGCTTGAGCTTGTTTATGAAAGAAGACGGATTTTCTATCTCCCGCTTTAAGCCATAAACTCCTAGACTTTTGTCTCCAATGTTGTTCCTCCGAAAAGCAGGCTTTATGGAAGATTTGCTGAAGCTCGGCTTCCTTATATAACACTTCTTTAGTGATTTCTACATCTTCACTTTGAGCATGATGCTGAGTAAGTCTGTCTTGGGCCTGCTTTCTCTCTTCTGCAGGGGAGAGGAGAGATTTGGCCCATGATTTAAGAACAACTTTCAGTCTTCTAAGTTTTTCTTCCCAGATGAAGAAAGGTGAACCCTTCTCTGGCAATTTCCAACGGTCCTGAACCAAGTTCAAGAACTCAGGATCCTTGACCCAAAGAGGATTGAATCTGAAAGGTATGGGGCCAAGATCCTTGTGATCCAAAATCTCAAGCATAATTGGCTTATGATCTAAAACACTGCAAGGGAGGATATGCAATCTGGATTCTAAGCCCAACAAAAGAAAATAACTCTGCACCAAACATCTATCAAGTCTAGCAACAATGTGACCGGGGCCTATTCTTTTATTTGACTAGGTATACTTACCATTTTCTGAGGGGATATCGAGTAGATCCCAGTCCTTCATGAGATCCTCCACCCACTCCCTTGCTAGGTCCCTTACGATTGTGCCTCCTTGCTTTTCCTCCATGCACTGAGTGAGATTTAGATCACCTGCAATAATGATGTTTTCCAAGTTCTCAGACTCCAACAGATGTCTGACGGAGTCCCAACACTCTATTTTCTCCCCTATATTTGCTGGGACATAGACATTAAAAAGGCAGAATTTCTCCCTCGAGTCCATAGGTTGTAGCTTCAAGAACAGACAATGGGTATTGAGAATCTCAGTGACCAACCTATACTTGAGAGGGTTCCAGAGAGAGCCTAGCCCCCCAGAGGCTCCCCGTGTTGAAACTTCTTGGCCTCTGCTACCCTTCTAAAAGTTTTTAAAGGTTTGGAGAAACTCATTGTCCTCCATTTTGGTCTCCTGGATCAGAAGAATATATGGGGCTTCTCTTCTAATAAGGCTTCTCATTGCTTCTTCTTTCACTTTACTCCCCATTCCTCTGCAATTCTAGGGGACGATCTTCATCATTTATTTTTATGATGTTGGGCTCCCTTGGAACCCTATGCTTGGTTTTTAGATATCTTCAGATTTTTTCCAAGAAGTTTCTCTAGAGTGGGCTGACTACCCTGAAGTTTGTCTTTGTAAGTTTCCTGATCTCTCTTTTCTCTAGTAGTTTTGCGGCCCCTTGCTGATCTTCTGACCGATGTCTGCGTATCTCCTATTTCTCCTTCCTCCTCTGACTCCTCCGAGTCATGTTCCTGCTCGGAGGCTTCTGTTTGCTTATCCTTATTTCTTGCTGTGACACTTTCTTCAGGTCTTGATCCTGCTGAGGCCATCTTTTCTCAGGGTTTATCTTGCCTATCCTCTTCCTGAGGAAAGTCTTCTTCAGAGCTTAAGAAATCATACCTATTTTTCTTGAATTTTTCATGAGGTACATTTTGGGCTGAGGCAGGTCGTGTGCTCATTACTGGTGGCCCCAGATTTCAGATGTCTCTGGGCCTCTTGAATTGATTCCAACCTACATCGTCCTTCTTCTTCTCTCGGTTTCCTGTTCGGGCACCCTCTAGCAAAATGTTCATAGATATGACATTTACGGCATTTTAAAGGGAGTTGCTCGTAGTCCAACACTTGCACATGCGTCCAACTACCAACATTTATTTTGATAGCCTCTGGAAGTCCCACCTCTAAGTCTACCTCGACACATATTCGTGCACATTCATACCGATCGTTGTTGTCATTTCCACACGAACTCTTCCAATGCGTTGTTTCCATGTGTTTCAGGTAATCCCAGCTCGAATGCTGCTAATCGGAAGATTAGGGAGACGAACCTAGACAAAATCGCTGCCTGACATCCACGACGGACGGGTCAAACCGGTCATTGAGGTAGAGACCCTGAGGGCCCATGAAATAGGGCCCATTCCTAAAGATCAAGTCTTTTTCCTCCTTAGAGTTGAACTCAAACATGAAGTAGCCTCTTCCCAAGAAATAAGAAGTGACTTTGTTCTTGATCAGCGGGATCCAGTTCTTAACGACCCAATTTTCCGCTGATTTTGGTGAGGGCCAAAGGCCCGTGAATTGACCCACCAGGGCTCGATCTGCCAGGGAAAAAGCGACCTAGATCGGGCCCTCAGGAGGAAGGTTTACCTCTAGAACATCAGCAAGCTTTTTGACAAACTTGGCGGCTTCAGACTTCTTCTTCTTAGGCAACGAAGCTAGCAAAGAGGAGAAGGCAGCTTCAGCATCAGGGGGAGAAGAGTGCAAAGGACCAAGGGGCGAGCCCTGGGTCTCCATGGCCGAGGAGATCTGATTAGTAGCAACACACCCAATCTGCATAATGCAACAACAGAAGGCGAAGCATCTCAGAGCCGATGTGATGCAGGAAAGGATCCGATCAGTTCCTGCGGGAAGAGTCTCCGAGGCAGAGGAGCGGATCCAAGCAGATCTGGAAAGGGAGGGTGATCAAACGGATCTGAGAGTCCCTGAGGCTGGATCAGGAAGAAAAAATAAGGATCCAGTCAGATCCAAGAGTCCCTGAGGACGAGATTTCCAGGGACGGGAGCAGAGACGGCCGAGAGGGCAGCGCCCAGGCTCAGGCTGCGCAGAGCAGGAGGCAGCAGCGCTCGAATCCGATTTCATTACCCTCGCAAAAATATTCTGTACTAGATCAATCATTATTAATACACTCACCCCATATTTATTTGTGTTGAATGTTGAATACATGGCTATTAGGATATTATTCTATAGCTTCACCATGGTCTCCGACATCCACTTCATTTGAATTCAATCTATAAAAGGTTCACACTCATTTCATCCTTCTCATGTAGCTGATACTTTCCTTTCACTAGATGATTATATATGTTAACAACATATTTTCTGCACAAAAATAAATCCCTATCTCGAGTTGCAGCATCCATGCCAACATATTTTTTAACATGCATTTTGCAAACCGAGTCATCTGGCACTTCCAATAAGAAACAAATCTCTACATAGGAAACCATGTCCCTTGATAACTTTGGTTGATGCAAGGACCTAGAATTACTTGAAGTTTCCTATTTGCCATGACAAGGAAATCCTTAGCTATCTACATGCTCATACATGTTATATGTTATTATCACTATCTCACAGATTTGAACCATAACTTTTATAGTGAAATGGCATTGGAAACCCCTCTTTTTCACAAATAAGGATCCTCGCTTCATTTCATCTTTTCCTCCTCTGTTCTCGAGGAAATATGAACAAGCATAGCTGCATAAAAATGTTTAAAAAACCAATACATATGAATCCATGAAAAATGATCGAGGACTATTAATACCAACAACGAAACAATGCATCTCTAAAAAACTTACAATACATATAGCAAGGAAGAAGTAGGCCTTGAGTTTGGGAATTTATTTTGTACCTGGGTGAAAGAACATGGAGCATCTGGGTTCATTTCTTCTCCTCTAATAAATTCTCCAATTATAGTTGAAAGGATTTTTGCAATCCGATCAATATCCATATTTTTTTCAATGTACTTCAGACCAATCTAAATCCATTCTAGAAATATGATATTTTTTTAGGGTCTTGCATCAGAAGGGAAATGATTGTTTCCCATTTGACTTGCTTTACCATTTTCTGACCCATTTATTTTCCGCAACAGTAACCCAAAATGTGCTGCAACAATGACCGAACAAGTTTCCACGATGGCTACCTAGCGATTTGCAACAACTGTAAGGACTCCTAGCTGTAAACAAGCGTGTTGTCACAATGGTAAAATAACGATCTACCTGAACGTTCAACCAGTGAGGTGCCACAATGGTCAAACAATGAGTTTCCACAACAGTTAACCAACAAGTTTCCGCAATGGTTAACTAGGGTTAACAAGCGAGTTGTCGCAATGGTTGACCAATGAGTTGCCACAACAATTGATCAACAAGTTGACCTATGGTTTTTTTTGCAATCAATTTTGGTGCTATCCTAACTTTGAGAAGAAACAACCAACTGTATGCGGCCTAGAAAAACATTTTATTTATATAATAGTCTAAATAAATTGGGTTTTAGTAATGTAGAGGATTCCAAGTTTTACAATTTGGGCTTTATTAATGTGGAGGATGAAGGGTTTTAAAATTTGAGTTTTGACTAGCACCATAAAAAAAATAAAAAATAAAATAAAAAAATAAAAAAAATAAAATAAAATAATATATATATATATATATATATATATATATATATATGCTTATTAATCAAACTTGGAATTTGGATAGGTTTTGACATTTCCTATTTTGAAATTACAGTATGAGCGATTCCCGGGTATAAACATCTGTCAGAATTTTTGCATGTTCTTTACAGAATTTAAGTTCCATTCGCGTTGAACATTGGACCAATATTTGAAATCCGATCAACACCGGTAGTTTAAGTTTTCTCTGTCTGAGGGTTCATGCTTATTAACTAAACCTAGAATATGCATAGGTTTTGACATTTCTTATTTTGAAGTTCACTGATCGTGTCCCGAGCGTGATTTTTGCATGGTATTTACATAATTTAAGCTCAATTTGCATTGAAAATTGGACTGGTATTTGCTGGTGGTTTCAATTTTCTCTGTTTCAGGTTTTAGGGGCTTCAAAATGATCCCGAGTCTAATGGAATTTAGACTAATGAAGGAAAGAATTCAGGGTGTGTAGCTGCGCGAGTAGGTGAGCCGTCGTGTTGTAACTGACAAGCTAGCCTACAAACGAGAATCCACCAAAGAAGTATCCAGATGACGAGTGAGGAAACAGACGTTGGGGACGACGCTATTAACGCCAACATTGGGGACAACATTCTTAAGTTTAACGTTGGGGAGGGATGGGAACCGGTCGCCAGAAGGTCCTCGCCGACGTCTAGGGGGCGCGAAACATGAAGATTTGTTTGTTGACCCGTTAGCTTACTACAATATATAACCATGATGGGAAATCCACAATTTTAGTCATAATGTAGATGAAGAACCACAATTATACCTCTTGATGGTAATGGACAACTCACAATATTGTAATTAAAAGAAAAGTGATAGAAAATTCACAATATTAAATTATTAATATTTAAAGAGAGTGGATTTTCGTAAGATTGATGGTTGGTGAAATTTTTAAATTTTGAAAAATGATTATTTTAATAAATAGTAGACTAATTACTTTAAATTATTTTTTTTCCAACTATTTCAATAAAAAATATAGAAATATTCAAATTATTTTTGTTTTTTCTTATTGGTAGTTTTTCCAAAAAATATTCATAATATATTTTTTCAATTCTTCTCACTATTTTGGAGTTAAAGTGGAGCCAATCTTCTATTTTTTTTTATCATATATTATTCTTAATCAAAACCAATATTTTGAGTAACTAGAGCCAAAGTAATTGAAGGTCTTTAACCCTAGTAGAATTAAAACTATCATTTAGTCAAGTTGATGACCTACCTTGTATTCTTCACAATATAATTGATTCAAATTTATGCATGAAAATAATAAAATACATAAATAAACATAAACGTAGAGATGCAATAGGAGTAACACTTCATTTCATTAATATAAAATACTGAAAAATTCTTACAGAGAGAATGAAAAATAAACTAGCTCGGGCAATGGTAGCTTATCTATGATAAGATATGTGGCAGAAACATGCCTCTAAACTGTGTTATAATGAGGCTCAGAGGCCTATTTATTATTGAGAAACAATGTAAAACCCTAAACATCCAAAAACCTACCCCTAGGAGATAAAATGGCAAACTATGGGCCCCGTTGGGGTAAATTGATACATCAATTTCTCGGGGTCGTAACTTTGGCGTACAATCTCCGTTTGATGCACACGATACCTCGTTAGAAATATCTATCTGAGGACTACAACTTTTGCTAGTGAATTTTGAGTTGAAAGCTCACATTTTTTTTGGTTTATTTTCCCAAAAAATGTCGTTTAGGGCCTCAAAACGGCTCCAGAAGTTTAGGACCCGAAATATTGCCAAAAATAGTAAATTGTGCTACAATTAAGGAAACTAAAAAATTGAAAGAAACAATGGTGGGGGTTTAAGTGGAATAGGTGAGTGGCCACCAATATCCACCTAGATCATTCCTCCCTCCTTAGGAAGCAATGGTCACCATTGCATTGAGTTCCTCCATGAGATGAGGAAACTTTTGCTGAACTTGGTCCTTAGTTAGCCACTTGCCCTGGTGAAGGAGTTGGCCAGCTTTGAAAAAATTATACAAATGGATATTTTGATGTCAAGTGTTTTTGATCTGTATGTCCATGATCCAATCAGTTGTGGTTTGTTCCATGTAGTCTAGGTTTAACTCTATTGGTGTGAGTTGTTGTGTAATGTCAGATGTGTCCAACATTGGTGAAAAGTGTGACCGAAACATTAAACGCTAGGTGAAAGACAAAGAATGGGGGAATACTGAGCTCAAAATAATTGTATCCCACTATCTTGATGATGGTGTAAGGCCCATAATGGAGTGGTCTAAGTATCCGATGGGCTCCCGTTAGGCATTCTTTTTGCAAATGCAGCCAAACTTTGTCACCCACCTGAAACTTATGTGGCACCCAATGTTGATCATGTCACTGCTTGTACTTGGCATTGGATTTCTCTAAGATTTTTTAGACCCACTGGAAGACGTGCTAGATGGGTTCAATAAATCTGGTTGCTTTATAAGCCTCATATAGGACATGTGTGGATTATATCTGTGTGGTCACATGAGGTATGCCAACATCAATCAGGCACAATGGTGAGGAGCTTGGCCTGATGTGCCCTTTCTGCAATAGCTCCTGGATCTTCCTCTTGATTTCATTACTCTCCAAAACCAAACTTCGATAAATCAACCCATTAGGCAGCGGTGTGCCTAGGGTTAGATCAATGGAGTGCTTGACCTGACAGTGTAGAGGAACCCCTGTGGGTGAGGAGAAAGTGTCCTTGTATTCCTCCATGACTTTTTCCATCTGCTGTTGCCGCACAAAGGAGCCCTGGTTAGAGGCTGCAACCACAATATTCTTCTTTCCTTGTGGGTGAATCATAATGAAAACAAATTTTAGGGTTTGGGAAATAATCTTACTACATTTCTTTACAGTACTCAAAGAGATGGCGGAAGGCAGTACTACCTCCGGTATCCTGTACAACTTATTTCAAAAAGTAATAATAACAAAATGAGGCCTATACTCATACACAACATGTCGCTTCCACAAGTATGGTTGACCTAATAATACATCAGACACATCAAGAGGAGCAACATCACACAGTACCTCATCCATGAAGGGCTTGATGCTATACAGAAGGCGAGACTGCTGGCTGACATGAAGATCTCTTCCTTGGTGAAGCCATCCGATGGTATACGACTACATGTGTGCTGTAGTCGATAGGCTGAGCTTCTTCATGACCTCTGATGAAATGAGGTTCTTTTGGCTTCCACTATCAACAAGCAATTGATGTGGAGAACCCTTCACCCACATATGGGAATGGAAGAGGCACTCCCCCTCCTATGGATCCTCGGGCTCCTCCCTCTGGAGCTTGGTTTTGGAAATTGTGGCACTGGGTTCGACATCAATGATATGCTTCCAATTTTCATTAACCTTGTCTGGTTTTGACTTAATATTAGAACATGCATCTCATTTGGATGCCTCTAGTTCGACCACCAGCGACTATTTGGCCTAACACTCGCTTGTGTTCTGAGTGGAGTTGTTATTAAATTCACACCACTTACCTATGTCCTTCTCTGGCTTTGTGTTGTTGTTTTGAGTTGCCACGCTTTGGATTTTCCCCTTGTTCTATAGTTTCAGGGTGCCTTTCCCTGGCTTCAGATTCGTGGATCCAAAGTCTCGCTTCTTCTGCTTAAATTTTTTCTCGATCTTGGCGACATAGCAATATGTCATGTTAGGCTAGGTAATGTCGAAGAATTCCATTTCCTCCTAAATGTATTTGTGAAAAAATTAGTGGTACTTGAGTACCAAATGTTTGTCTGCATATTTAATACCCAAATTTTTGTGCCAGATATGGAACAAATTCGTCATCTTGTGCACATCTAGATGCCTTTTATGCCGCAGTGTGGTCCATTAGATGTACTTGTCCTCTTATATCCCCACGGGGTAATATTGTTCCTTGATTCTGTCTAGGAATGAATTCCAAGTGGGTGCGATCGAGAACATAGAGGGTTCCCTCTCGTCCTTTTGCTCACAGTAGGTTTCCCCCCAGTCTTTGACATGGGGGGCAGCTTTGAGGAGTGCAAAAGTAACCTTTTATCGATCGGAGAAATCATGGACTGAGAAATACCCTTCCAACAAATTCAACCATCTATCTACGACGTATGCATCTATCTGGACTTTAAATACATGAATGTCGAAGTTTAATTGTACCTTGAAAGGAGTGGCACCTCCAGAGTATCTACTAGATGCAGATGCGCCACCGGTGGGTAACCATTGAAGGATCTGGGAAAATTTATCCATCATCGCGTTCCTTTGTTTCTCGAGGGCCTCCTCAAAAAATATTTTGATAGGATCTCCTTCTCGCTCATCTTTGTTTTCTTCCCCCATGGGTGTGTTTGGTACAATATATGGAATATTAATGGACCAACATTTAATTTCAAATCCGGGAGTTTGTGAACTTTGAGGCGCAACACTGTAAATGCCAGAGAAGGACTCTAGCAACCTACAAAACCAAACCCTAACTTGTGTAGAAACTTCTCACACCACTAGTTTACACAATGATACCACACACAACGCTAGAATCTGGTCTCTTTCTTAGGAAATAACAATAAAAGACCTTGTTGGAAAGAAATAAATAAACTCAAAATTCATGCTACTTCAATAAAATGAAAAACTAAAAAGGTTCAAAAAATAGATCTATTCTTGTATTGTGATTCCTGCACTAGGAAAATAGAGTGAGTTCATTTCTTTTGTTATTATAAATTTTTTCCTGTACCATAATGGCCCTATTCATCACCGAAATAATTATTTTCCCACACTAGGAAAATAAAGAAAATTAGTTTATGTATTATAATAACTCTTTTAATGTACTACACTGACTATGTTCCTGTACCAGACACTCTGTCCCTGTACCAGAATAAACCTACAATCTACAATATTTCATTCCTTAATCTATAAACCAAAATGCCGTGTTATCAAACAAGAAATGAATAAGTGAGAAAAAAAGGGAAAAAATCACCTTAGTCGATAAATGAAAGAAACCCCAAATCAAATGCAAGTTGCAAATCAAAACTGTAAATTGCGAAAGTAAATGGGAAACCATAAATATTAGTGCAAACAATAAAACTCTTGGATTTAAGTAAAATCTCACCAATCATTCTTTACTCACATCCTCTATGAACTTTTATCATTGCGCTAGATGTATCCTGTGCATAAACGAATTAAATATAAGATAAAGAAATTTAATTTGCAGCCTTGAATTCAGATAACAATGATCAATGATTCCTGTGCTCTGAGACTTCAGTGTGAAAAAATTTAATGAAGTAAGGAATACAATTTAAATGTAATAGTTTACACAGGATGATTACACCATTACATAGTTACAATATACGTGTTTTGATCAGAGTATGTTGGTCGTAAAGAGATAAATATTCAAATAAAAATTTAAATGTTTAAACCATGCAACCCTAATCATTAACCAAAAGCGATTCAAAAGGAAACTTCTTAGATAAAAGACATATTGTTGTGTTTTAATGAGATTAAACACAATGCTTCGCTATAAATTAAAACACATTCAACACACACAAACCCTCAAATCTGAGATCACTCCACAAAGAAGAAGTAAACACGCAAGGGCATTACCAAGCTTGCATAATCACAATTAAAAATAAACATTCACACCATTCATTCTTGTACCTAATACAATAAACATTAAATATGGGAGACCGAGTTGGGTTGGATAGACCCTAGCCAAAAAACTTGTTTCCCCCTAAGGAAAACTCTTAACTTATGCGAGCAAAATTAACAATATAGAGAATAGACATAAGAGATGCATGATCCTGTCATTAAATGAAAATATTAGTCTTTTAGAACATCTGAATTAGTCCAACCTCCAATTTATCAGAGGGAAGGGGGTATAACCCCCAACAATCATTTTAGTACCATCAGGGTACAAAGAAATGGCTTTTCTCCCTAGGCTTGGAGCCATAACTCAGTTTTTATACATTTCATGGTACAAATTTGACTTTAGGCCAGCCAATCCATTACAAAACAAGATGATGAATTGAATCCAAAATATATTCCATCAATAGGAGACCAATATAGGCAATTTCTCATCAATAAAATGCATATATGATACAAATTTTCCATTTTTTGGCAAATCTGGGAAAAATCCTAGAATTCCGGAAAAACAGTCTTTTTTTGTAAAAATACTTCAAAGAACTACATGTAACGGTTATACTAATGCGAATCTTGGGAAATAGTTCAGGTTCTAGATAATTTTTTATACTGCTAAAAAAACCATTTTCTCGGATTTTCTATATTCACCTCCACTTGCACGAAAGGTTAAACTTTACAGTTTGAAAATTGTGCCAAGATCCTAGAATTCTGGAAAAACAATATTTTTTTATAAAACTAGTTCAAAGACTTGCATGTAGCTTTTATAATAATGCAAATTTTTGGAAACAGTTAGGGTTCTATATCATTTTTTATACTGGTAAAGAACCCATTTTCTCGTAATTTCGAGATTCACCTCCAGTTGCACGCAAATCGAGGTCAAACTTGGAAGTTTGAAAACTATGCGAATTTTGAGCAGATTTGTTGATTTCTTCTAGAGACCCACACGTGCAACCTGGGTGCAATAAAAATCATGATAAGGTGTTAGAAAATCATTTTGGACAATAACCATCTTTGGTTTTCCTCAAAAGCATGCCAAGATGTCAGAGCCCCAAATCAGTGTAGGAATGCTAGTGTAGGAGTGCTGGTGCAAGAACAAAACTTGGTGCAATTAATTGTTGATGCATGTGTATATTTTATCGTGATTTCATACGCCTTCCTGAAACAACACAAGAACCATCATCAATAATCATTTTGATGCAAATCTTATCGAAATAAAGGAAATAGGTTAAATAATGAGAAATTACCTGATCATGTTGCAATTTTAAGCTACTAGCCCAACCATTGTGCAAAATGATAGTTAAAACAATGAAAACCATGAGTAAGAATAGGGTGGTAATTTGAATTAAACATGACAATTACAAGGCCTAACATCCCCGCATGTCATTCATCTTGGATGTCCTCATGCAAGAAAAACCTCTGATAGAGACCAAAGTTAATTAAGACTGTAGGGCTAGGGTTTCTCTATTAGAGTCATGCTTCTTTGAATTAAACTATGGGGCTATTTGAGTAAGAGAATGTAGGTAATTTCCATATGATTTTTACTCCCTTTGCATCAATAAGATAAGAAATTCTTGCAACCATAGATTTAGTGATGAAAAGACTGATCTTGATTATTTCAAAAAGAGTAACTAATGCTAGGAGTACCAAAAGAATGCTAACAATGTTTTCACTGTAGGGATAATGTCATCATAAAATAGCCAACCATAAAAATTTCCACAAAGCATCTCAAGAGAAGTCCAAATTAGTAGGTCTTCACTTTCAATAGCCTCATTAAAAAATACAAGTGACATTATTTGAAATCCAAGGCATTAAAATGGATGAAAGTAGAAAAAATAAATGTGAAAAAGTGATACCTTCCCATCTTATCGTTATCCAAGCATATAGCTGAATTTTTTCTTTTCCAGGCAAAGTGAATCACCTGCACTAAGGGTCCCACATCCATGAAAACCTTCATATTTATGAAATATAGAATTCCAAAGCACATTACTGAAAGGATCTTAAAGCCATTCTCGGAGAGATATGATAATTAGTTTAGGGAAAGGTAAAAATGACCATGTAAATTATAGTGTAAAATTAAATTTAGACACAGCCATGGCCCTGCTGCCAGCAGGCACATATAACGTAGAGAGGATGCCTTTTAACCAAATGAAATGCCTATGTCCCACCTATTAGATATAGATTCAGAGTCATTTAAAGAACATTTACTTTGATTTTGGAATTAACTGAAGACCATTGTCCTGGCTTGGTAACCAATGAACGACAATGTCATTCATAATATATAACAAGAATGAACAAGTCGTCTCGTGATGAGACCTCTTGTCTTCCATATTTTCAACTGAAAACCATTACCATGGCTTGGTGACCAGTAGTGGTAATTTCATTCTTGTTAGGACCCATGATCATAGTAGATTGTCTTGTAATGAGACCTCCTATCCCTCAATTAATCTGTTTATGTTAAAAAAACCTTGATTATGATCAACCTCAAATAGGTTACTTAATAGGTGGGGAGGATAATCTACTCCTTAAGAGCACGGGATGGCATGAAATGTTTTTAATTATTAATATATATTGGTTGGTCCTTCTACCCTAAATACTCACTTTAAAGAAAACATCTTAGATAATGACTCAAAGATTCCTTGAGTTGATCATGCTAGGCTTCTTAGGAGAGCTCATTACACTAGCATATTTGGCTCAATTTCCGATGGCAAAAATGTCTTTATTGCGACACATAGGCATCCCAAGAGTGACACTTTGAGGTTGGGAAAATTTTCTCTTCCTGTACCGTCGCTTATGCAATACTTCTAATAACTGTCGGTAGAGCGAAACTAGACACGAAAAGTGTCTTCATTTAGTCAATATTTGAATCACACTTTTTATTTTCCCTATTCTAACATCATGTGGAGACGTCAGTATTGTGACACCGATGCCTTTCCAGAATGTGTCGGAATACCAACAGAAACAACCGTCGGAAGTGCCACGAAAGTCATCTTTATTTCGACAACTGGCATAACATTGTTGCGACGGTTGGGCCATATCAGCGACTGAAACAACCGTCGAAAGTGACACCATAGTCGTCGTTATTACGATGAAACACAACCGTCGGAATTGTGACCCGACTCCTAGAAATTGATTTTGGGGGCAGAAGTTACCCTGAGATGATCGTCCACTTTAAGAAGGAACTCACATTTGGCTTATGGCATGATAGCAGTATTTGATAAAGGATAAGAGAAGATGTACGACCTCCCAAGTGAGCTAGGATGCAAGATAATTGTCTTATTTGTCTTGCATCCTAGATGGTGGTCTTGATGTAGGAGTCAAGGATAAAATCTCAAATTTTGAGACAATTTCTTCAAGTTCTGGTGGAACTTCTTCTACTTCCTTTCCTATATCACTCATCAACCTCGAAACTCAAAATTGCATTAAAACATAAGGTACAAACTTTTCAAATTGGCAGAATCACAATTGCATAATATATATATATATATATACACATAATGCAATAATAATAAAACCACACATAAAAAATTCTTTCTATTTCGAATTTAGTTGAATCAATGACGGACTTCAACATTTATTAACACCATCCTATAAAATTATCGAATCCATATTTTACACTAAACTTTGCACAAGTTAAAATGATATATTCATTGGATCAAGAATCTAAAAGTAAGAGCCGTCAGATCACTTGAATGTTGGACAATCAACTTAATTCATTAAATCTGATTTATAAATCATCGGGTCCGGTTGAAATGTTAAGTTCCCTGCAACTTAAATTGTGATATCCGTCAGATTTTAGATTGATGTTTGTGACTCGTCCAACCTCTTTACGCACCTACGTATTTCCATTTTCTTCAACTCTGTTTGATTTGATATTTCTGGGAAGTTTCCCTTAATAACGCGGAAGGTAAACTGGTGAATCAAAGGATTAATGGAATTTTTATTGTTGCAATGGTAATAACGATTTCTGTGAAGGCTTATGGGTTTCGATATTTCCACAACTCACTCGAATTTGCAAAAGGTTGATATTAAAAATACACAGACCAAAATGTAAAGAAATTCAAACATATTCCATAAAGGATCTCACGCATGTGTTTATTGCCGAAACAAGCCAGTTTATACTATGCTCAAAAATAAATTAATGTATAGAAAAATCGGTTAAACCAAAGCTCAACTGGATTCAACTAACTCAATAATAATTCGAGAAACAAATGAACATTTGAAATTTGACAATGATGCCTACATTCACACAAATACAAAGGATTTTAAATATTCTTCTATTCAATAAATTTTCCATCCAATCCTCCTCCTCGATTACATTGCAACTTACAAATATATAATGTTGACAATATCATTTCGATCCAATTCAAAGAATCAAATCTTCCCAATTTTAGATAAAATCCTATTTCACAATATTCTCCCTAAAATCCTCAACTAGACTAAATACATCGAACTAATTACCAGAAATCCAAATCCCTAAGGAATAGTTCAAATCATATCTACTAAAAACTGTAATTTCCAGCTAAAGGAACCCACTCCTTTGCTTGTAAAATTTATTTGTATTTTTGGAATAAAAATGAAGTAATTTTCCCCTCGAACCTCATGCTCCTGCATCCGACTCCTGAGGACAAAATTCTTCATGGGCTCCTGTCCATGAGCTCCTCTACAAAACTGCCCAATTTCTCTAACATGGTTACTGTCATCCAAGTAGCCTCTGCAACTAGTTGATCTTTACACTTGATAAAATACTCAAAATACTCTCGTTCTCTTGTATTTTTAGACAATATTTTGTCTAAAATTTTCTCTGGCTGTAATGTTTTTGCTGTGGGTAACTGTTTCAACTAGTCAATCTCTTCTTTTCTTTCAGCTGTATCACCTGTGTCTCTGTCCTCATACCTGTACAAATCAACAACATTGAAAATTGGAGATATTCCAATGTCAGGGGGTAATTCAATTTCATATGCATTTGCAGAAAATTTTCTCAATACTCTGCATGGTCCAATTTTTTTAAATTTCAATTTTTTATATGCCCTTTTTGGAAATCTTTCCTTCCTCAGGTGTGCTATAACGAAATCTTCAACCTAAAAGTTATCTTCTCTTTTCTTCATATCTGCTCTGCTCTTGTAATTGATGTTGCTGTCCTGTAACTACTGTTTTACCTGGTCATGTATTGCTTGAATTTCTGAAGCAAAATCTTCTCCTTCAAAACTTCTCATCTCTGCTTTTCAAAAATTTCTTAGTTCATACAATCCTCTTGGGTGCATTCCATAAAATATATGGAATGGACTCTGTCCTGTACTCATGTTAGGAGAGTCATTATAAGCATATTTAGCTCGTGCCAAAATTTGATCCCACTGTTTAGGATGTTCACCTGCAAGACTTCTCAAAAGATTACCCAAGCTTCTGTTCACCACTTTAGTTTGTCCATCAGTTTGAGGGTGATAAGCTGAGCTGAAACTCAGTTTAGTACCAAGCTTTTCCCATAATCTCCACCAAAAATGACCAACAAATTTGGTGTCCCTATCAGAGAATTCTTTTAGGTAACCCATGCAACCTTACAATCTCTTTGAAAAACAAATTAGCAACATGAGTAGCATCACTAGTTTTATAACATGGAATAAGATGTGCCATTTTAGAAAATATGTCAACTACAACATAAATTGCATCATTCCCTCTATGTGTTTTAGGTAAACCCAAAAAAAAATCCATACTTACCATATCCCAAGGTCTATCTCGAATAGGTAATGAAACATACAAACCTGTGTTTTGACTCCTTCCTTTTGCATACTGACAAAATTTACTATTTCGCACATACTTCTCCACTTCAGATCTCATATTTGGCCAAAAATAAAAAATGACTCAGCTGTTCATAAGTCTTGTCTGCACCAAAATGTCCACCAAGTCCACCACTATTTTTCTCCTTAATTAAATTTTCTCTCATAGAACAATTTGGTATGCATAGCTGATTTATTTTAAATAGCAAACCTTCTTGCAAGAAGAAATCCAGCCACTTACTTCTGTCCATCAAAACATGATTACTGCATGCTTCAAATGCCTCTTTAAAATCCAAATCTATCTTATACAATTCTTTAAGAAAATCAAAACCCAACACTTGAATTTGACTTTCTTGAACCAAAATGTTTTTTCTACTTAAGGCATTTGCTACTTTGTTTGCTTGGCCAGTTATATGTTTCAATACAAAATTGAAAATTTGAAGATACTCTACCCATTTTTCCTGTTTCTGATTTAGTTTTGGCTACTGCATAATATACTATAATGCATAATTATCTGAATAAAGCACAAACTCCTTAGACATCAAGTAACATCTTCACTTCTTTAATGACTATACAACTACATAAAATTATTTTTCATAAGAAGAATATTTCCTTCTTGTCTCATTCAATTTTTCATTGAAATAGGCTACTGGTATGTCTTCTTGACTTAATACAGCTCCAATAGCTTCTCCACTAGCATCACATTTCACTTGAAAAGGTTTGTTAAAATCAGGTAAAACTAAAACGAGTTTTTCTGTTATCTTTATTTTCAACAACTGGAATTTTTTTTTCTGCTTCATCAGTCCATCTAAATGGTTGTTCATCCTTCTTTATGGTTTCAATAATAGGAGCATTGATCTTACTAAAATTTCTTATGAATTTTCTATAAAAACTAGCAAGACCATGGAAGCTTCTTACCTCAAAAACACTCTTAGGTGAAGGCCAATCTATGATTGCCTTTGTCTTCTCTGGATCAATTTTCAATCCATCAGCAGAAACAACAAAGCCTAAGTATATCAATTCTTCTTTCATGAATGAACATTTTTTTAAAATTTACCAACAAATTTTCCTGGTGCAATTTCCTTAAGATATAATTCAGATGTCTCATGTGCTCTTTGTTAGATTTTCTGTAAATTAATATATCATCTAGATATACTATTACAGATTTACCAATAAATTCTTTCAACACTTCATTCATAAGCCTCATAAATGTACTAGGAGCATTTTATAATCCAAACGACATTACCATCCATTCATACAATCCTTCATTTGTTTTATAAGCTGTTTTCCATTCATCTCCTTCCCTTATCCTAATTTGATGATAGCCACCCTTTAAATCCAGTTTTGTAAAATATCCTGCCCCACTTAAACAATCCATAAAATCTTCAATTCTGGGTAAAGGAAATATGTACCTAATTGTTATTTTATTGATTTCTCTTGAATCAGTGCACATTCTCCAGCCTCCATCTTTTTTTTGGGACTCAACACTGTTGGCACTGCACAAGGACTCAAAATTTCTCTGATCAGTTCTTTATCTAATAGTTCCTGTACTTGCTTCCTGATTTCTTCATTTTATGTAGGAGTCATCTTGTATGCTGCTTTATTTGGAAAATTTGCTCCTGGAATCAAATCTATATGATGGCTGATCTTTCTAATAGGTGGTAATTCATCTGGAAAATCATCTACAATGATATCACAATAATTTTCTATCATCTCTTGAATTTCAATTGGTAAATCAGAAATTTTAGTGGAAGTAATTACTACCTTGGGTTTGAAAATTAATGCAAAGTTTACCTCATCATCTTCAATCTGCTATAGATATTATTTTCCGCTCAGTAATAAAGCTTTCAGATCAGGTCTTCTTTTTGATGCATCTTCTTCTACTATCGGAAACAATGTATGATTGATACCATCTTTACAAAACTTGTATGTGTTCTTATTCCCATCATTCATATCTCCTCTGTCATACTACCACGGTCTACCCAAAAATATGTGACATACGTCCATAGGCATTACATCACACATAATTTTGTCTTTGTAGCTGCCCAACTGGAATTTCACTTCACACTGTTCATTGACTAACAACTGATGTCCTTTCTGAAGCCATGACAACTTGTAGGGTGTTGGATGTTTCTTTGTCTTCAATTTCAATTTCTCTACCACTTCTGAAGAAACCAAATTATTAGTGCTGCCACTATCAATTACCATTTGAAAACATTTTCCTTGAACTTTGCACACACTTCTAAACAAATTTTTCCTCTATGTTGGTTCAACAACTTCCTTTGTTGGTTTTAACAAAACTATGTTAACTATCAAAGATTCTCCTTTCTCTGGTATATTTTTTGCTTCTGGCACTTTTGCTGCTTCTGGAATTTTTGTTGCTTCTTCTTCATTTTGAGCAACAATTACATTTCTCTGAATTCCCCCCACATTATCTGGACATTCATAAGCTCTATGTCCAAGATTATTACATCTATAACATCTGATTTCTCTTCATCCGCCTCTACCTCCTCTTCCTCTAGAAAAACTCCTTCTTCCACTTGCATCACCTTCTGTGGGTGTATGTTGATTTGAGCTACTGCTAGCTCCTTCTCTAGGTGCTGTAGATCTTCCTCTACCACCTTGACTTCCTTTTCCTCGGAAAGTACCTCTACTTCTGGCAGATTTCTTCCTTGTGAGTTTTTCTTTAGCCTTCAAGGCCATTTGATAAGCCTCTTCCATTGTTTTAGGAGACAACAGACTTATGTCACCTTGTATCTCCATCCTGAGACCATTTATATATCTTGCAATCTTCTCTACTGTATCTTGAATTTGTCCTGCTCTTATGCTCACTTTGTAAAATTCCTCGGTATATTCTTTGACTGTCATTGATCTCTGCCTAAGATTTTTCATTTGTCTAAATAATGAATGTTGATAATCACTTGGTAAAAAATTACCTCTCAACTTTGCCACCATCCTGTTCCAATTATTTATTGGATGCTTACCAAGTATCCTTCTTTCTGCATGCACTCCATCCAACCAAAGCGCTGCATGGCCTTTTAATTTTGTGATAGAAAATTTATTTCTTTTTCCTTCATCCATTTCTTCATAATCAAAGAACTTATCCATGTCATTAACCCAATCTATTAATTCCTCTGGATTTAAACTTCCTGTAAAAACTAAAACCTCAAGTCTGGGTTTAGATGTGGATCCCAAAAATAATTTAAAAAATCTCATTTCAGGAGTAACTTCTGCAGGTTCTCCTTCTTCTACAGATTCAACTTTAGGCTCATTGACATCTCCGACATTTGCATCTCTTTGATTTCCCATTTCCATTAATTCTAATCTGACTTGCATCTGTTGCATAACTTCCATCACTTCAACATTTGCAACTGGTTTTCCTCTTCTTCGACCAACACCACCTCCTCTTCCAACTCTGTAAGCCATGTTGGATTTATTTTCCTGAACTTTGAGATCACGCTTAGTGTCTGAATGCTGCTCTGATACCACTAATGGTGGTCAGGATGCAGGAGTCAAGGATAAACTCTCAAATTTGAGACAATTTCTTCAAGTTCTGGTGGAACTTCTTCTATTTCATTTCCTATATCACTCATCAACCTCGAAACTCAAAATTGCATTAAAACATAAGGCACAAACTTTTCAAATTGGCCAAATAATAATTGCATAATATATATATATATATATATATATATATATATATATATATATATATATATATATAATGTAAAATAATAATCCCTCCAACCTCCTTTTACGCACTCTGTGATTATCAGCTCCTTCAACTCCGTTCGATTTGGAACATCGGGGAAGTTTCCCTTAATAGCATGGAAGGTAAACTAGCGAATCAAAGGATTAACGAAATTTTTATTGTTTCAATGGTAATAACGATTTCTGTGAAGGCTTATGGGTTTCAATATTTACACAACTCACTTGAATTTTCAAAAGGCTGATATTAAAAAATACACAGAACAAAATGTAAAGAAAGTCAAACATATTCCATAAAGGATCTCACGCATGCGTTTATTTCCGAAACAAGCCAGTTTATACTATGCTAAAAAATACATTAACGCATAGAAAAATCGGTTAAACCAAAGCTCAACTGGATTCAACTAACTCAATAATAATTCGAGAAACAAATGAACATCTGGCATTTGACAATGATGCCTACATTCACAAAAATATAGAGGATTTTAAATATTCTTCTATTCAATAAAATTTCCATCCAATCCTCCTCCTCAATTACATTTCAACTTACAAATATATAATGTTCACAATATCATTTCTATCCGATTCAAAGAATCGGATCTTCCCAATTTTAGATAAAATCCTATTTCACGATATTCTCCCTAAAATCCTCAACTAAACTAAATACATCGAACTAACAACCAGAAATCCAAATCGCTAAGGAATAGTTCAAATCCTATCTACTAAAAACTGTAATTGCCAGCTAAAGGAACCCACTCCTTTGCTTGTAAACTTTTTTGTGTGTGTTTTGGAATAAAAATGAAGTAATTTCCCCCTCGAACCTCATGCTCCTGCATCACTAGCCTAGCTCGCTTGGGAGGTCATTGATCTTTGTTTCTCATTTATCAACTATTGGCATCATGCCAGAAGCGAAAGTTGAGTTCCTTCCTAAAGTGGATGATGATCTCAGGCTTTCTTCTGCCCCTACGGAGGTATCTCTGGTAAGAATTTGGTACCTTTTAATAAGATCAAAGGCATGTTCACTTAACAAAGCTACCTTTTAATAGCCCTTTCTGTGAATTATTCTTATTTTAATGATCGCACATCACCTCAAACAAATTAGGGTTAGCATTGCTTTACACTACAACTTTTACATAAAAAAACACTAAACATATGTATAAATTAAAAAATAGTTCATTGAGTTTGCTGAAAACCACATCCAAGGGGATGCCTTAATAAGTACTATTTGGTTTTTGTGTTAGCAATATCATCTAAATAAATATGGAGAAAATTGCATTCTTCAGTAAATATGCTTATTTTAATTTAAAAGAATAAATCAATATAGGAGGGTGTTTAAATATGTTTATTTTACTTTTCAAGAGTTGATATATTGATAAAAAAATTTCTTGAGCAGTCAAAGAGGCGATCATGTATAATTTATGTCCACAGAATGAGAGTTGAGATAATGACCAAAATTTTTCTTGGGCTGATAAAGTGGCTATCATGTATAATTTTTTCCACACACTGAGCCTCAAGTTCACTAGGTGACCATGGAATTAAACAACTTTTCCAAATGTTTTATTACTAGGACAGGGTGTCTTGTACAATGAGCAGTGTCTTGTTAAACCCCTACCACGGCTTTATTGCCAACGACCTCTCAAAATTCCACAAAGGATCAAGCCAACATCAACCACAATCAACAGGTAAACAAGTTCACAAAAAACAAGGTATTACCAAAGTTGGTTGTGTGGCCACCACATAGAGAGCCAACATCAGACACTGACGAGTTCAATGATGGGTGGGACCTCTTAGACCTAAGGCAGCCCATGAAACTTAATGAGTATCCTCAACCTTCAACAATAGCAGTGGCTCAAAAAGCTTAAATACTTATGGTCCACGATCATCTTTGTAGCTCACTCTTCAAGGACTCCATCATAGACATGATTTTATATGTAATATAACCTTTCAATCGGAAGTTCAACCTTAAATTGATGTCGATTTGATTTAAGTAGTTTCTCAACAAGGAATAACACACTATCATATGATATATTTTTAATATTTAATAATTCATAAGAGGCGTATTTCACAAAAAATTGCATCATCTCATAGCGTTTTACACAACACATTAAGCTACAAAATAGTCTGCACACTGTTGTCAGATATGTTTGAAGGGAACATTTTTTGTCTAGTTTCTGTGACATAGTTACCATTTTTGTGATCACTTATTAATTGTGTTTTGTATTTAGATATTTAATAGATTAAAGCTTTCATGTTACGTATTGGGTGCACATACATGAATGACTAGTTGTAGTCTTTGTTGCTCATTGAGTACACTATACCTCATCAGAAGCACATTTACGAATAATTTTCAAGTAACTCAATTTTCAGGAAGCCAATTTTCAAATGTAACCACCTAAAAAATTGTTCCCCTAGAAAGTGGTGAAAACACTATTTCCAAAATTGTTAACACCACTCTTCTCTCTTATGTCGTCTGAGCAATCATTTTTCAATAAATCAAGTGTTTCCTTAAAATAATGCAGCAAGTGAGCATAATATTATTTGCCTTCAAGAAATGAAAAAGTCCATGATTGATCAGAGGCGTAGTATTTAGCAAAAAAATGAAAGTGCTCATAAATTCTCCAAACCAGAATGACCGGATAGAGCTCGTCACTAGGATTCCAGTGCAACTCGTTTCATCAAAATCCGAGTTCTTATGAGTAAGTTATGGTCTGCTTTTAATTTTCTCAAACATGTAAAAATTGTGCAGAACAGTGAGAGACCAATGAATTGGCAGTCCAATCATCACCTCGGGAATATTCAAGGAATATTCTCCAGATTTCAACCACTGAAACTCTGACAAGTGGCAGAATAAGATTCGCCAATGTTGCTTGGTGAAGTTGAATTTTTTCCTCCTAATCCTAACTTGGAAATTTCTTCTATGGTGGATATTATTTTAATGGTGGAATTTTTGGGCCAATGAGGAAGGACCATGTGGCGCAGTCGGAGGATGCCACGTGCGATCCCCCATGGAAAGGTCGGATGGCAATTAAGTTTATGGCAAGGTCGCAACATATATTATAATCCAAAGTTTTTAATTGTGGATATTGGCTATTACATATTGCAACAAAATTTTATGGTGGGGGTCGGGGTCAAACCCACAATCACCCGCGCAGAGCTCCAACGACTTACCACTACACCATCCACCGCGTTCCTTACCCTATAGGGACACCACACCTATTTTAATATTGAAACGCGCCGAGGTTTGGGTTTGGAGGGGGCTAGCCCCCTCCCACATGTCCGCGTGCTCAGAATCGTGACCAAATACCATTTTGGTGGGAGTTTAAAGTTTTAAAATGAGTTTAAATCCATGATTATTAATGCTAATCATGCCACTAATCTAGGTTAGCACCATAACCCGTGATTAGTGCTAAATACACGCTCTGCACTAATCACACGTTAACTGCACTTAAACTGGTGCTTATCTATAATTAAATTCAGATGATCTTAGCGACGCTTTTGGTGGACCCGTGGATTTAACTGGCGGACTTACAGAATTAGTGGAGAAAAACTAGGAAAAAATTGTTTTGCCATAACTGAGGCAATTTTAGACCAATTTTTGCTCAGGAAGAGTCATTCTTGGTAGATTTTTATGTCTTGGAGCCATTGGAGTTGGTTGTAGAGGCAAGAGGATATTATAAACAAAATTTTTTCACAATTGAAGCTAATACAAAGGCCCACACTATGAAGCTAGACCAAGGAGATGTAGCCCAGGAGGGGTGAACTCCTTCATCAAAATCTTGTGTATTTGTTTTTGTTATTTGTGCTTGCTGTGTTTTTATATGTTGGTATTCAACATTGAGTTTCCATGCTTTTAAGTTCATGAAATACACTTAATCTCATCATGTTTAATGAATTGTAAATCATAAACACATGTATAAACCCTTGTATAAGAAGCAAACCAAAGCACTCTCATGTTAATTGTGAAACTGATATTAGCACAACATTAACTAAAAATCAATTTCAGATTAAGTTGGTATCAGAGCACAAGGTTGCTAAAGGTTATTTTCTTTCTTTTCTTGAGATTGTGCAAGAAGGGTTTTAATAGTTGCAATTTTGTGATGCTTACAAGGTTGAAGTTGCAGAGAGGAGGAGGGAAGATATTGGTTATTAGTCATGAGATTAGGACAAGAAGAAAAAGAGCTGAGAAAGCATCATCTTCACCCAAAGTTCCACTCAAAGATGCACTTTAAGCACCTTAAGTTCTATCTCCAGCAGTTGAGATTGAAGAGCTACAAATTACAGAAGAAGCTGAAGTGATTGAAGAGGTACAAGCATCAGAGGTTGAGCTTGAATCCTTAGCCATTATGTCAAGATCTGGAGAGACTCATGGACATTTAGAAGAAGAATATTTCAAGAGAGACTTCAAATACATACAAATAATGGTTAAAATCATGTTTGATGCATTCACTACAGAAAGGGCAGGAGAATGTTTTAAGCCTCCACATGGAGAAGGATATTCAGATGGTAAGAAGTATGAAGACAAGAGTTCAAAAAACAGTGGAGGAAAGCCACCTCCATATCCACCATCCTCATCCTCATCATCTTCATCAAAATCTTCATCTTCCACTTCCACCACAAAAACCACCCACACCCATTCAAAATTCCCAAAAGGAAAAACTCCATTACTCAAGTTCGACATCAAGTTTGAACTTCCCATGTACAATGGTGAGGTAAATGCAGAGAATTTAAAAAATTGGATCCATCAATTGGAATTATACTGCATAATTCATAATCTACAAGAGGACGATATAAAGATCCAGTTGGCTTCATTAAGGCTAGAAGGAGTAGCACTAGTTTGGTGGGAGGAAAAGATTCAAGAGGAAATGTGAATTCTTGGTAAGCTATCCATTTCTTGGGTTGAATTCATTTCTTCTATTAAAAGAAAGTTTTATCCATTAGCCTCTATGAAAAAAGAAATAATGAGTTGGAAAAACTTTAGGCAACTCAAAAGACAAACTGTTCAAGAGTACATTGAGGATTTTAGAAAGAGGGCTTTGTTGTTAGGAGTAAACTTGAATTCACAAGACACACTCTTGAAATACATTGGGGATTTACATTCCTACTTTAAAAATACTATCCTTATGTTTAACCCAAACAACTTCGATGAAGTATGTGTGCAAGCCACACATCTTGAAGCAAGGGGAAAGAACATTCAGGAAGAGGGTAGTAAGAAGAAGCCATTCAAGGGTAAGGGAAAAGAGAAGTGAGGAAAATGGAAGGGAAAAAATAAAGAAAGCATCGAGAAATAAGGGGAGAAAACTACATGCAAACATTGTTCCAAAGAGGGGCATGATTAAGCCCACTGTCGGAAACTACATCCCGAAATAAGGCCAAAGAAACCAAATAAAAAAGGGAAACAAAAGATGACTGCCACCACACAACAAGATCTTGGATCTGATTTAGGAGATGAGACCAAGATTGTACCCATGGTAAACAAATGAAATGAAGCCATAACAAGTACTATTTCCTCAAATAGTCACAACAACACTCCAAACGAAGACACAATGATAGAATTGTTCCATGTTAGAGTGAAATCATACAAAGATTTATGCATTGTTTGATAGTGGGTCACAAGAAAACCTGATTTCAGAAGACTTGGTCAAAAATCTTAACCTTGAAACCATACCAAATCATAAACCATACCCTTTGGGTTGGATAGTTAAGAATTCAAATTTATAGGTTACAAGGAAATGCATTTTTCGATTTGTTATTACTGCAAACTTTGTTGATGAAGTTGAGTTAGATGTGGTTCCACTTGACATTTTCGAGATTATCTTGGGAAGTCCATATTTGTATGACTGGAAAGAGGTGTTTTATTGCCACGATAACAAATATAATTTTCTTAAGGATGGGGTGGAGTATATTGTGAGAGCTCAGCGAAAAAAACTGAATATTTCTTTAGTTAATGTAGGGCAAATGAGGAGGCTAGTTAATGCAAGTAAAAAATTTGTGCTTCTCATGATCAAGAAAAAGGATGATGTTGAATACGAATATTTTGAAGGATGTGATGACAAAATAAATTCTGATTTGTGTGATGTGGTAAGTCATCATGGCGAGATGTTTCAAGAACCAAATGGGTTGCCTCTCAAGAGGGGAATTCAGCATGAGATTCAGCTGCAACAGGATGTTCCACTTCCAAACATTGGAATGTATCGCATGTCAATTATGTAGAGTTTGGAAATCAAGAAGAAAATCCAAGAATATATGAACAAATGTATCATATGCCCATCTTCTTCACCATGTGGTTCACCAATTGTTTTGGTACCAAAAGAAGGACGAGACTTGGCGCATGTGCATATATTTTCGTGCACGAAATAAAATCATGGTAAAGAATCACAATCCACTTCCACGCATTGATGATTTTCTAGATCAGTTAAATTATGCAAGATATTTCACTAAGTTAGACTTGTGAAGTGGTTATCATGAAGTTAGAATATCTGAGGAAGACATTTGGAAAACTGCTTTTAAAATTAGACAAGGATTGTTTGAGTGGATAGTTATGCCATTCTGTCTAACAAATGCTCCAGCTACTTTCATGAGAGCCATGAATGATGTACTAAGACCATTTATAGATGACTTCATCATTGTTTAATTAGATGACATACTTATATTTAGAAAACCAAGAGATGAACATGTCATGCATGTGAACAAAGTACTTGATGTCTTGAAAAAAGAGAAATTATTTTTAAAGATGTCGAAGTGCGATTTTGGCAAGACTTATTTAGTGTATTTGGGACACATTGTTGGAGTAGGTGAGTTGATGATAGACCCTTCCAAAGTAGAGGTCATTCTGAATTGGCCCAAGCCTAATACAGTTACAGAGGTAAGACGCTTTCTTGGGGTAGCACAGTATTGGAGGAAATTCATTGCTAATTTTTCTTCCATTGCAGCTCCGTTACATGCATTGAAAAGTGTCAATAAAGTCTTCCATTGGGGAGATATGTAGTAAAAATCATTTGATTCTTTAAAGAAAAAGATAAGTTCAACACCGGTATTGGCTGTTCCGGATCTTAGAAATCCATTTGAGATCCAAACAAATGCAAGTGATTATGCTATGGGAGCAGTTCTCATGTAGCATGGTAAGCCTATTTCGTTTCATTCTAAATTTTTTAATGGAGCTGTGACTAACTATCCCACATATGAAAAAGAGTTATATGCATTGGTACAAAGTGTAAAGAAATGGAAGCACTATTTGATGGGGAAAGAGACCATTATACATACTGACCGTCAGCGATTGCAATACTTACAATCACAATCAAAGTTGCAGAAATCAAGACATTTCAGATGGATGGGATTTCTACAAAAATTTCATTTGTTTATCAAGTACAAAAAGGGAATCTACAATAAGGTAGATGAAATTCATCTAGGCCTAGGCCTATTGTAATTCATCTATTATACTCAAGCACAATTCAGTTATGCATGAAAGTTACATTGAACAATATGCATATGATAGTGATTTTCAAGATGTGTATGAAAGCTTTAGTCAAGCAAACCCGGGTTAGATTATCATGTACATAACAGTTTTTTGTATCACTTGGGGTAAGTTATGTATACCACAGGGAGAAAGAAACAATATCATAAGGGAGGTATACACTTCATTGATTTTTGGACATTTCGTTGTAGGAAAAATAGTAGCGAATCTCCAGAGGTATTGTTATTGGCCACACATGATTGATAGTGTATCTCGTTTTATTAGAGGATGTTCTTTATGTGCAATAAGTAAGCCTAGTACTAGGAAACTTGGATTGTACACTCCACTTCCAGTTCCTTCACATCCTTGGGAGAGTATCTCAATGGATTTTGTAGGTGGTCTTCCAATGTCAAGAAAAGGTCATGATTACTTGTATGTTGTGGTAGATAGGATCGACAAAATGTGTCTTTTGATGCCATGTAAGAAAACAAGTACAACTAAAAAAACCACTAATATTTTCTTTCAAAATGTATGGGTTCATTTTGTTCTTCCTACTTCTATTGTAAGCGATCAAGATTCCTGGTTTGTTGGGAATTTTTGGTCAAAATCACGGGACATGATGGACACAAGGTTGAAAAAGAGTACAACATTTCATCCACAAACAGATGGTGAGATTGAGGTGGTAAACAGGAAAATCATTCATCTTCTTAGAGGTTATTGTAGCAAACATCCCAAGTTGTGGGATGAACAGTTGCATTACATCCAGCATGCATACAATAGGGAAAAACATTCTTCCACAAACACATCTCCATTTGAGGCATGTTTTGGGTACTTGCCAAGATCGCCTTTGGACTTCATATTTGAGAAAGATGTCACTATAGATGGTCATAGTGAGATAGATAAGGCAAGGAATTTCATTGAGAAAATTCAGTTGGTACATCACACAATCCAAGAACAACTTGAAAAGAGTCAAAGCAGTTACAAGGCAAGGCATGACAAACATCGTGTTGATCACAAATTCCAGGTTGGAGATGAAGTTTGGTTGTATATAAGCAAAGAAAGATTGAAAGGGGAATGTAAAAAGCTCAAGCCAATCTATTATGGTTTAAATTTTGGAAAACATTGGTACTAATGCATTTAAGCTAGATTTTCCTCCTTATATGTAAATATATTCTATCATTAATGTTGAGAATTTGAGGTTGTTTGAGCCTCCTTTTATTGATGATCAAGGAGAGCATGTTCAGCTTCCATCAAAAGATGATTTCTCGCCAGAATATCTTGATTAATTTCAGCAAGATCTCATACTTGACAGAAGAATCATAACTTCAAGGAGAGGAAATGTCAAATACCTTAAAGTGGGACTCAAGGGACAAAATTCTTCCAAGGCCAAATGGATGGAGAGTGAAAGGGTGAAGGAGTTCTACCCTCACCTACTGAAAAATTGATAGTATCTTTTGGGGTCCAAAAGGCTTCTAGTGGGGAGGAATGATCAGAGGCTCAATAGTTAGCTAAAAAATGAAAGTGCTTAGAAATGATCTAGACTAGAACGAACAAATAGAACTCGTCGCTAGGATTTCAACGCAACTCTTTCCATCAAAATCCGATTTTGTATGAGTAAGTTATGGTCTGCTGTTCATTTTCTCAAACATGTAATAATTGTGCAGAACAATGACAGACTGATGACTTGGAAGTCTAGTCATCACCTCATGAATATTCAAGGAATATTCTCTAGATTTCAATCAGTGACATTGTGACAAGTGTTGGAATCAGATTCGCCAATGTTGCTTGGGGAATTTGAATTTTTTCCTCCTAATCCTAAGTTGGGATTTCTTCTATGTTGGATATTATTTTAATGGTGGCATTTTTGGGCCAATGAGGAAGGGACATGTGGTGTAGCTAGAGGTTGCCACGTGCCCTCTTCAATGGCAAGGTCGGATGGCAATTAAGTTTATGGCAAGGTCAAATTTGGGCGCATATATGTTTTATTCCAAAGTTTGAACCATATTCATGGGGCACAACATATATTATAATGCAAAGTTTTTAACTATGGATATCGACTATTACATATTGCAAAAATTTTTTGTGGCAGGGGTTGGGGTCAAACCCACGACCACTTGCGCAGAGCTCCAAATACTTACGACTATACCATCCACCGTGTTCCTTACCCTATAGGGACACCACCACTATTTGAAGATTGAAACACGCCGAGGTTGGGGTTCGGAGGGGGCCAACCCCCTCCCACATGTACGCTTGCTCAAAACCGTGAAAAAATACCATTTTGGCGGGAGTTTAAATTTTTAAAACGAGTTTAAAGCCATGATTATTAATACTAATCATACCACTAATCCGGGTTAGCTTCATAACCCGCGATTAGTGCTAAAAACGTGCTTTGCGCTAATCACATATTAACTACACTTAAAATCATGCTTATCGGTAATTAAATGCAGATTATCTTAGCGACACTTTTGGTGGACCCATCAGATGCCGCATAATCTCCACATTTAGTGGAGTTAACTCGTAGACTTCCAGAATTAGTGGAGAAAAACTAGGAAAATCTAGTTTTGCCATAAATGAGGTGGATTTTGACCAATTTTGGCTCATGAAGAGTCATTATTGGTAGATTTTGATGTTTTGGAGCCATTGGAGTAGGTTGCAGAGGAAACAAGAGACTGGAAACAACACTTTTTCATAATTGAAGCTAATACAAAGGCTCACACTATGAAGCTGGACCAAGGAGATGTAGCCCAGGAGGGGTGAACTCCTTCATCAAAAACTTGTGTGTTTGTCTATGTTATTTGTGCTTGCTGTGTTTTTATATCTTGATTTTCAACATTGAGTTTCCATGCTTTTAAGTTCATGAAATGCACTTAATTTCATCAAGTTTAATTAACTGTCAATCATAAACACATGTATAAACCCTTGTATAAAAAGCAAACCAAAGCACTTTCATTTTAATTCTGAAACTCATATTAGCACAACGTTAACTAAGAATCAATTTCAGATTAATGATAATAATATAATAGGGTTACAGGAGTAAACCGAGCAAGTAAAGATTTCATAAATTCACTACAATTCTCTGTAAGTCAACAATGAAATGGTTTTACAGTGGTAAATGAAATTCCCCTTGTTGCTTCTATCCTTTGTAGAGGACATTCAAATACTCTAAGGAGAAGTATTCTGCAGACATGGAGAGTCCTAAAAGGTGTCTACATTGCTGGAAATAATAGAGTAGTAAATATCTTATTCACAACCATGAAGAAAATTTAATTACTCCAGTGAAATACATGTGTTTCCTTCACCACTGAGATTAGCCGACAATACATTCCACTTAATTGTGTGGTTTGAGATGAGAATTTTGATAGATTTTTTAGATTCCAAAATAACCTTGAATCATAGTGAACAAATTTACAAGATAGTTTACATGAAGTTAATGCTAACACAAGTCATAGTCTTTCCTGAACCTACTTTTCATACACAGGTAAATGAAATAAGAAAATTTTCAAAAAGTATACATGTTGAGGCTTCAACTATTGTTACCGATAGCAAACACTAAGAATATAACATAGAAATACACATGTAGCACAACATGTTCCAAACTGTTGTGAAATAAATTTGTCCCATTGGTAATAGTTTGACGGATTACAACTGGTGTGTCATCTTTTAAGAATGCCAACAAGACTGGAATCATCTGAGATAAGTGTTCCAAGTACTTCAAACTAGTCTCTTTTATCATCCTTAAATCAAAGGAGAAATTGTCAATCCGCATCCAAAATATAACTATGGTAAGAAGCAAAATATTCCACACATAAAATAACATAATAGAGTTCAGATGTGAACAACATCTAATTAACAAGATATTTATTGATCCAAGTTTTGCTACATTCTTGTCAATGAATTCCAAACTCACTATCTCCTTCAATGTAGATTTTTCTTTATCCATCTTAAGATTTAGAAACTCCTAAGCATTTATGACATGGATGGTGGTAATTTTTAATGCTTTGAAATAAACCGTTGTGATAAATAATCTTATTCTTCAGATCAGGATTCCAGAGCCCAACATCAGTCAAGTCATAGAGAAGATGTTTGTTGACCACTACAAATTCACCACTTCAAAAAAAAAAAAAAATTACATTTTAATCACTGTAATATTCAAAAATAAATATTCATAATGATGAGAAATTTACCTTAACACTCTCCTGCTATAAATATTTGATGTGTATGTCTCAAAGTGTTCATTGTTCCCAAGATTTTGACTAATTGATGTTTTTGGCATAGAATCAAGAAGGAGATAATTTCTCACACCATTTTTTGCAACCATTTTCCTTAAAGCAGCCCAATCCCATCGACTTGAAGGTGTAACACCTCACATGTCTGGTTGAAGTATGCCCTGCACACAAATTTGGAAAGAAATTAAAACTTAAAACCATCTACTCTTATAATGTATCTTAGACAATTTTCAGTATCTAAACCACATAATACACTTCCAAAGATAAGTTCTACATCCAAAATAAATACACCTACCTTGCTTACAGGACTCCGAGCATAGGTTTCATAAGGAACACCCTTGGCAAAAATTTCAGAAAATGACTTAAGGGCATGATAATAAATTGTCTCAAAAATCTCAGAGTTCAACTTCTGAGCCTAAGTGAAGATTTCAAAGAGTAATAACCATACGACATATTATTAGAAAAAACAATCACCAAAATAAATTCACTCCAATGTTTTTGTGAAGATTACCTCCTCTGAGTCAAATGGCACACCAAACAAGATAAATGTATCAACAAGGCCCTGAAAACCAATGCCAATAGGTTTGTGGCACATATTTGATCTCTTTGTGGTTTCCACAGGATAGTAGTTCACATCAATGATTTTATTCAGGTTTTGAGAAATTATTGATGTGAACTATCATAAAAGAAATGTTGCAAATGTGTCAATCAATGCTACAATAACAAGTAATCAACACCACTCTAAAAAATAACAAACCAAATATTTTGAAGTATTGGTTAAAAACCAACCTCTCCTAGATTCTCAAAATCAAAGTATCGGTTCTTAGAACCTAGGCTTCCAAAAAGCTTTGAAGAATGAGACTCAATACGAATACCCTACAAAATTAGGGATACTCGTCTGTGAGGCCCCTGCCTATTAAGCTTAAAATAGTAACAAGAATAACTTTCAACAAGCATACCTTTTCTCTTAGAAACATGGGTAGAGAAATTGATGCCAAATTACAAACTGCACTTTCTGTAGGGCTAGTGTATTCGAGAATTTCTGTGCAAAGATTTGAAGACTTGATTGTTCCCAAATTTTGTTCATTTATCTTCCTGTTGCACGAGTCCTGAAACCCAAACTATGGTCAACGAATGTTGCAACAAAGAACAAACTCAAAGCCTATAAAATATGAAAGAATGGAATTACCTTGTACAACATATAAGGATTTCCAGTTTCTATCAGAGATTCTAAAATTTCAAACCAGAGTTTCTGAGCTTGTACAAATTTCCTAGCCTTGCCCTAATTAGACATACATGATTTCAACCAAATTTAATTACAACAAGTTAAAAAAATTTAAAATTAAAAGAAAAAGAAAAATAATATCAAAGAACCCAAAAAAATACATGAGATGTTTGTTCGCTTGCCAGCATACCTGTTGCTCATATTTTAGGTACAATTTATCAAACTCTTCACCCCAACAATCTGCTAATCCAGGAGACTCATTAGGACAGAACAATGACCAAGTATCATTGTCCCTGACTCTCTTCATAAAGAGATCTGGAATCCACAGACCATAGAAAAAATATTTTGCCCTGTTTTCTTCTAGTTAACAACTCACGAGATTCCTATTACCCATGAACCTTGCCACAGATACATTAAAAATCCTCCTCAAACTTCACAACCAACTTTACCTTGCCATGGTTTTTTCTCAAATCCGAAAAGTCAAAAATATCAGCATGCCATGGCTTCAAGTATACAATGAAGGCACCTGTGAAGAATGCTAATCAAATTGAGTATATTTACTAGTAATAATAACGTCATCAAAGGGCTTAATCTCAAAACTGTCAATTTATGTTTTTCTTATAAGAAAAAAAAATAACTAGCCAGTAAGTAGTAACAAAAATAAAAATTCATGTGAGAAAATAACCACATTCCCAATTACCCTTTATTCTTTCTCCTCCTTGATCTACATAGCAAGCAGTATCATTAAACACACACAACATTGGCACAATGCCATTTGATGTGTCATTTGTTCCACGTATGTAACTATTTGTTGAACGAATATTATGGATCGAAACTCCAATACCTCCTGCTGGTTTTCTAATCACAACCCATTCTTTGAGGGTATCATAAATACCATCAATGTTATCATCCTTCATATAGATAAGAAAGCAGCTACTTAACTACTCCAAATTTAAAACATGAAATAGATCATCAATACCGAGAAATATTTCTATGAAAACAATTCAGATCCTATTAATAACCAATAAAAATGCATTATTTAAATCAAGAGACTTGTTTTAATTGGAATATCAATCTAAAAGTCCATATTTCCTCTGCTAATATCTCGTCTATGACTCATATAGTCTGATTTTTCTTAACTCAAATGGTAACAAGATAGATGTCCTGATTAGCCTTGAATCATGCCCCTAAATTAAAATGTATCACTCATCATGATATCAACATCCAAACCTAAACCACATTGTGAGGCACATACTTGAGGCCTTGGAGTTCCACCATTAAACAATGTTGGAGATGCACGCGTAAACCAACGCTGTGACATCAAATGATAAGTCTTGATAACAGATTCAATGTCATCCTTGTGGATTCCCATAGAAACCCTCATCAACATATGTTGAGGCCTCTCCACAACAACCCCATTCAATTTTAACAAGTAGGACCTCTCCAATGCCTTGAAGCCAAAGTAGTCATATTCAAAATCCCTGTTAGAGATTATTTCACTATCCAACCGAGTAGCATTATGAACAGGCCAAGAAACATACACAAGCATAATCATTAATAGATAGTTTTGAAAATCATTATTAAAAGTAATTTGACTAATGAAAATTCAAAGGCAAACATATTGCTATATATACTTCTAGAGGTAGGTATTATAATAATAATAAGGAACAAATTAAACAATTTAAAGGCCTTGGAAAAATATTTATACATAAACTACATAAATACAATGCAGTTAATACTTCCTGTTGAACCATCATACACAATATCCTTGTAGTGTGGCTTAAATTTAGAAGGATATAAATAGCTAATAAATACTTGGACATTCCAACGAAATTCACCAAAACACAAAACCTTAGCCATGCAGGAAATTAATCATAGAAATCGAAAAGCTTAAAAGCATGATCAACACCTATTACTCATAAATTATACAAATGTGGAGGGATAAAAAAAGCAGTACCTTCAATATGCTATCATAAACATCATCTGCTATTAGTGGGGAGGGTTGACGAGACCTCATGTTCACGTGAGCATACATGTCCTTTATTATGTAACATCAACGAGCCCAAGTACATAGTTGTATCCATTACAACAAGTAGTTCCATAAGAATTGAGATAAGAATACACTAAACATGTAAATAAATGACCATAAAAGACCTTCAAAGCCCAACCCATTTAGATCTATGACTAAAATAGATTTTTATTTTGAATCTAAGAGAAAAGGTCCCACACGCCAGATAGGCTTCAAAGGGCACTAAAAGCAAACATAGACATAAGCATATGCTTGACTTGAATGATGCTGGGCTCTGGAATCCTAATCTCTAGAATAAGATTATTTATCAAAATGGTTTAGTTCAGGTTACATTAGTGGAATGTAACATTTGTAAAGGTTACATTCTAGCCAACTGCAACCCACATCCAATAAACAACAAAATGCATAAATTAATAAATCTTGTGGGAAATTATGATTTCAATGGTTCAGTTCAAGAAAACTACGTAACCACAACTAGAAGGTATCTTTTCCACCAAATACTCCCCAGTACTTGTACCTGGTCCCATCCACAGTAAATGCACCCCTTCTATGGGCACGCCATCACACAAGTGGCGACCATGTCCCTTGAGGGAATCAAAGTCAAACCCTAATAGGACAATAAGTACACCAAGCATAACGAAACAAGAGCAACAAAGTGAAACAAAAATCTGATAATGTACTCTCTTTTTATTAATGAAAAAAGTTACATTTTTTTTGTTAAAAAAAATCTAGACATTTTATAAATTGACTCTTTTATGACCATTCAGAATACGAGGAAAGAAAATGGCATTTTTTTGTTTCAAATTCAGTAAAAATTTAATTGTGTTGATTGAATTATAGATATCAATCTTAAACATTATAAAATCATATTGCAACATAATCATTTAAGGATACTGAATCTATTTTTTTCAATGAAAAACAACGTTTTAAAAAACCTAAAATTGCAAATTCAGCAAAGTTTTATAACTGGATTATAGAATTAGTAAAGTTGAAAATTGAAAGTGTAATCCAAAGCACAAGTACATGAAAAATTGATCCCATCCCCAACCTTATGGGGTGTGCGTGGACACATACTCTGTATGTGCATGGATATATATATATCTCTAAATATACACATGTTCATGTGGAAGCATAATAGGTAATTCATTGAAAGCGTGGATATCTATATATCTCTAAACATACACATGTGCATGTGGAAGCATAATAGGTAATTCATTGAAAGCACTAGGTTTTGATGAAAAATATTTTAAGCCCGTGTTTTATAAATTAGCACCTTTTTGTAACAATGCCCAACAAAAATACATTTGAAGTCAGGTAAAGACAACATTAGAGGAGGAACTTGAATTTATTTAGAATGCATGGTGCCTAGATTTGTGAAGAAAAGAGAGGGAAATCTCGTTAATGTGAAAAAATCTCTCAGTAGATATGTACTTGTATTTTCAATGAAATGATGCATGACACAAATAATGGAAAGCAACTTAGCAAGAATAGAACCATAAATCTCTTAAAAGTAGAGGATTTGGTCTCTGTAGCATGGTCCTCCTTTGGTTGAGATGCCAGGTTTGAGGGGTGTCTCTTTCACCAATGCCCTTCAGGAGCAACATGGTGTATCTCTCTAAATGGACAACATATTAAGATTGAAGCATTTCACGATGGCACTCCTTTGGTTTAGATGCCAGGTTTGAGGGGTGTCTCTTTCACCAATGTCCATAGGAAGAACATGATGTCTCTCTAAACGAACAACATATTAAGATTGAAGCATTTCACAAAGGGATCAATAATTGATTATGACAAGGAGATAAATAAAATGAGTAAGCCTTTTACTTTAGTGACGTACTCAACAAGGTGATTTAACATTTTTTTCAAAGAAGTAAAACTATCAAAGTAGAACCGTTTCCAAGAAAACTATTTGTGTGTGGCCCTTTAGCTTTCCATGGGAGTATGCTTGGTTCAGACTTCAGTTCATGGAAATTGTGTTACTTCCCACAAAATCCAAGGTATATATTGCATTGTTGCATCCACAGAAGAGCTTGGTCCAGTTCATGAATTGTGCTAGTAAAATATAAAAGGCATATATTTCTTTCTTGCATCCAAATAAGTGAAGGGGAGATCCCAGTTTTAATTATAGATATATAAATTCAGGATTTAGATGCATGTGTGAATTCAATTAGTTCTAATTATTTTTCTTGAGCACAATATTTAAGAAGGCCGCATAATCCCTCCAAGCCTCACAGGGTTACATTATTCTAATTTTATATGTTGATCAAGGGTCCATATTCATGTTTAAAAGGCTTCATTTTTTTTTCACAGTAACCACTCTTAATTTTGTTCAGGGGGTGGTGGTTAGTCCACGTAACTGAAAAAAGTCTAATAGGTATGAGGTTTGAGTGAATTGATTGAATTTGGAAATTAACACCAAGCATAAATAGATGGTGTGAGATTGTTCGTGTCAAGGTTGGATTAGTAGTTGCAGACAACTACTAACTACACCATAGATTCTTAGACTGAGATACATGTAATTGGATGGCCCCAAGAACCTTTAAAAAAACCAATGAGAAGCCTACAATATTCATTCAATCTAACTCAATAAGAGAAAGGCCCAAATATATACATGCTTTGGCATCTTCTCCACAGTCTCTATACATACAGATAACCCTCCTGACATTCACAGGTTCAAATGCCATCCCAATTTCTAGTTGATGAGAAGAGTCTTCCTATAATTTATCTCTGTGGTCATTATTCAAAATAATCATATGGGGCAACATCGCATGTTATTGTGCATCTAATAGAAAATATTATTAGATGCTTAGACTAAGATAAATGTAATTGGATGGCCCCAAGAACCTTTAAAACAACCAATGATAATCCTACAATATTCATTCAATCTAACTCAATAAGAGAAAGGCCCAAATATGTACTTGCTTTGGCATCTTCTCCACATCTCTATACATACAGAGAACACTCCTCACATTTCACAGGTTTATATGGAATTCCCATTTCTAGTTGATGAGAAGGGTCTTCCTTTAATTTATCTGTGTCGTCATTATTAAAAAGAATCATATGGGGCAACATCACATGTTATCGGGCATCTAATGGGAAATATTCTTGTTGAATTCCCTTGCTATTTAAAATGATTTTCAAATACTCTAGAAATATCACCAATGCGATCATATTCTAGGAATGCATGAGGATATATAGGGTTTTTTTCTCAATATTTATAAACCATTAGAAGAATTATTTTAATTTATTGAGAATTAGTTAATAATTTCAAACAACAACTCTACTGATTTCATTAATTATAATTTTTATTTACCTAATTCAACATAACCATATTGGATGAATCCAATTCTCTTGGCTTGAGGCCTTAATAGGGGAAGTCTAGAGGCATGTGCTCCTATGCTCAAACATTATCTCTTCGTCGGGGAAAAGAGATTTGTGTGGATGATTTTTCACTTGTGTTTGTAGACAAGTTTGATGAGTTGACCAGAATATCCATTCTGCACACATCTAGGAATTAATTAATCAAATATGGAAAAGGAATCTTATTAAGTAATGTGTTTTCATCTGGATTCCAGTGTTGACAAAGTAAGATCCCTTTTGTTGTAGCATCTCCATATTTGTATGATTACCCACTCAATAGATTCCAAACGGTGTGCCTTGTTTGGATGTTAGATTACAGATATGACAATGGCAAGAGTTATCTTAGGTCAAATAGAGGAGAAGTTACCAAGACAACTAGCTTACCAATGGATGAAAACTTATGTGAAGCTGTTGTAAACCCTAAACTAACTTTAAAACATAAAATAAGACCAGATCAACCAAAGACCCCCTTGCAAGGATGTAAGGGGCTCTCAGTTGGTTTATAGCTTTGTCCACTACAAACTGTAGAATATCCATCTAGTACCTCACAAGCCTTTAGGACAATTTAAGGGAAGATTATCCACTAGAAATATTCCCAGGCTCAAAAAAAAAATTAGAGGGGGTGTTACATTAGGATTAGCCAATCCATTGGGTAGGTACTAAGGACACACTTCAGTTTCAAAATTATCAATATAGATATATGAACCCAATAAAATATAAAGCCATTTTAATTACTGATGCATGCAACTGAACAATGCAACAAAAATAAACATGTGTAAATTAATTTGGACTGAGATTTCATTTCAAATTTCATTCATAAACAAAATATAAGCTTAAATTGTAGAGTTATAAATAAAAAATTGAGAGCAGAGATTGAACACTTTAACCAAGATGGTCTAAGAAAATAACTGCATGTGAGAAAATTTCCACCCAGTGGTAGGAATCCACTGCATATGCCACCCGCAAGCCAAGCTATGAGGCCACCAAGACAAAGAAAACTGGCCATAGAGTCACAGGTCACTCACCCACGTTCCAACCCAATTGTTCTAAGGCCTAGGTAAAATGTTCACAACTGAAAACTCCAGGTAACCATTCAGTCATCAAATAGTCAAGTGGCATACATTATCCACACAATAGAAGAATACATCTCCCTTCTCTACTTAACAGTTCCTTAGGAGTATTCTCCTTCTAATGCTCACGGGGTAGGCAAGAAGAACCCATCATGTTGTTTACCTTCTGGAATAATCTCGTACAAATATAAGTTAGCTTTGAGGCACCCTGTTGAAAATAATAGTGAGAAAAGTATTTCTTTGACTTGTGCCTTAGTCATAGAGACCCAAAGAAATTTTCCTTATATCATGCACTAGTTCCTAAAATTTAGGGCGAGTTCCTAAAAATTAGGACGAGTTCCTAAAAATAAAGAAGTGTTCATGAAGCAATTTGACTGATGCGCAGGAGTGGATGGTTCAGTTTGTTGTCTTCTAGTAAGAGTTATAATTGGAAAGGACAAGTGATTGAGTCCCAAGTTCTAAATTGAGACTAGACGAGTTGCATGAGTCACTTGGACTAGTTAACTCATCAATCAAAGGTTTGACTTCCAAAAATACAACTTGCCAGATTTAGATGATGAAAATTACTTATAATGAGGGAAAAGGCACATAATTGATTCATTATTGTATGCACAGGTTATGTATGTGAGTGTTGTATAATATGGTATCATAGCGTGGACTAGAATAAAGATCAGCAGCATATGAGGAGAAGCTCAAGCTAAGGTAAGGAAGACCTGTTTTAGTGATTCTTGTGACTATCGTGAGGCCTGAGTATATCAATAGCAAGGCTAAGTTGGAAAGGAATATTTATGGGTTGTTTTTTCTGTTGAACACAAGTGTGTTATTGACCTCAGATTCAGGTTTCATTATTTGTGATTGTTTGGGAGAAGGCTGAGCCTTGTACAGTTAAAAAAAAAATATCTATTGCATAAAAAATAGTGTTGTGAAACTCGCCCAAGACTTGAATAAAAATGCATGTGCATGATGGTGTCGACGAAGTGGAGCCCTGTAGTCAAGGCCCCACAAAAGGTCCAAATGAATTCTGGGAGATTTTATCTAGGGACTGTGGAAAATGTCACAAGGAATGGTAGCTATGCTTTTCATTAGTTAGGCATTTGAATGCTAGAATGTAACCTTTTCTAGGTTTCATTTGTTTGTTAATGGGTGGTATATTTTGGGTGTGTACAGGTATTTGGAAGTATATGTGTTGTGTCTGCTGGATTGGATCTAGGGAAGGAAGGTTCCTTGATACACACTAGGTCTTACATAACATCTCTTCTAGGGTAGGGTGGTTCAAGGCATTATGATATAACATGGAGATGGCTGAGGTACTTCAAGAATGATAGAGATAGGCGTGATCTCATTACCTGTGCTACTGTTGCAGGGGTGGTTTCATCTTTTCGTGTACCTCTTGGTGGTGTGCTCTTCGCACTAGATGAAATTGCAACATGGTACGTAAATATTTCATTTTCCATTCACACTGTTGTTGGATGAATGCATAAGTATCATTATTACAGTTACAAGTTACAAGACATTGGGGTTTAACCTTGTACATATGTCAGATAAGGATGTGACCTACATTCAACTAGTCTCAAACCATGGACTATACCTACATATGATGAAAAGCACTATGGCTTATAGCACATAAATAGTGCACATTTAGTTTGTAGCTTGATATTAGTGAGAGAATGCTTTCCAAAGAAAAATAATGAGAAATGGTGGTTGAGAAATACATCACCTAAATCATTACAAATACAAAACCCCTTAAGATGTAAGCATTATTAAGTATTATCTATATTATTCATAGGGTCTCAATTTTAGGAACCATTATCAGCGTGACCAGTCTTCACGATATTATAACGTCTTTATAAGCAATTATGTGGTGAATGCAATGGTTAATAGATTTAAAAATAATGCAGTGGATTGTGTCACAAACTCGATAGGTCTTTCTTGGACTCAAGTCCTCATCGTTTGCATTACTTGTTGCACTAACTTAACTTTATGAGGTTGGTTCATGATAAATTAAGCACATATGGGGAAAAAATTTCGGGTAAGTGGCACAAAATATGAGCAATGGATTGTAGACTGGACAAGTTTGTTGAGCAGATCCTAGGTGTCTGCGCACATGAAACACCTATCTACGGTAATATTCCCTTTATGGAATTTTTAGAACTTATGTAATCCTATGTGACATCACAATAGGTCCACTTGGGAAGTTCAGTCCTGAAGCATTGAGTATTTGATCCTTTCTTCTCTGTTACATTTTCCATTATATGCACTTCAAATTTTAGAGCTAATTACCTATGGGGGTTATGCTTTCGTGGGAATATCTCTTTCTGTTTTGGCATGAATTGTTTGGAATGATTATTTCTATCTTATGAAGCCTTGCACATACTTGTGCATGGGAATTTTATTTGTGGAGACCATGGAGAGCATTCTATTTGCTGAGGATAGGAGTTATCTACCCCTACACAATTTGATATGCAAACAATAAAATATTGTAGGCATAGGGTTAATTAACCCCACACAATCTAATATGCAATTAGCAACATATATGCAATAGCAAGGGATTCAGTCCAGTAGCAAGGAAATCTGTTATGCAAACAACACAACCGCAGGTGATCCAGTACCATGGCAAAGAAATCTGATATGCAAATGGCACAAGATAATCAACAACAAGGGAACTAGTTACAAACTTATTTCTAAAATCCTTCCCTACAACAACACACAAAGGAAACAATAACATGGAGATATTATTGCTCTAAATTTTCTATAGGTTTCATATACTAACCTGTGGAAATATATATATTTTCTTTGTTGCATCCCTCCTGATGCTTTCTCGACAAGACCGAGATCCCACCCTTGTAAAACCAATTCCCTAGCTGCTAACTCTCTCCTTGCATTACCTAGGTTTTTCTTCCTTTCTTCCTTTTTTTCCCCTGCTCTTTTATTTCCTCTATTTTCTACGGCTCACTCCATGTTTCTGGTTAGTTAGGTCCTGGCTAACTGGCATTTTCCTTTGCTTCCATCGACCATCTGTGATTCACCTCTACAATATCTTCTCACCCTTGTGAACCAACACACATATTGGAGAGAAGCCCAACAATTTCCCATGCCCTCGCTTAATGGTCTCATTTTTGGACATCCACTCTCAGCATTGGAACTATAGCGGCAACCACCACGGTAAAATTCCAAAATACCCCTTATGAATTCAAATAAAATTTGTTTAAGCTTATGTTGGTAAAAACCTCATAGTGGATAAACATTGATCTAAAGGAAACTTGTATAAGCCTAGAAATTTCCCATGCCCTCGCTCAATGGTCTCGTTGGGAGATCATTGTTGTTGACCCAGAGGGAAAATGGAGAAACGAGCAGCAGGAGTTAGATGTTTAGTGATAGAAATCCATGGGCTTCTAATCTATCTTTTGTTTTATTCTCCCCCTCCAAATTACTCCTATTTCTTGAAAATATGTGTTTTTAGGAGATCCAGATTCGTGCCCTTGATGAAATTCAAAGTGAGCAATTGTGGGTGAGAAATTCAAGGTGAGCAATACCCCAAATCCCTGGTGGCAAGCACTTGCTTGTGCAAAGGTCCAGAATCCGGCCTAAGGATGGGAACTAAAGGAAGATATCTCCCTGTAGGTAAGAAAATCGAGTTGTTTTAACGATTCCGCTGTTTGAGCTAAATCTTGGAGTAAGGTTGTTAGAACTCCTCACTTGTGGTCAGATCCTACTGCGAATAAACATACTTAAGGTCAGGTTTCGCCTTCCAATACCAATGTTTAGTAGTCTCCTCGCTAATTCTCTTAGGAAAGAGAGAAATATCAGGAGATCCAGATTCATGCCCTTGCCTTTGATTATAAAGTGGGATTACAAAGAGTAGAATAAAATTGAGAAAGAAAACATCGGGGGTTATTTATGCCCATCCGTCGGTATACCGACGCACATAACATGGACGTCGCTATAACGACATTATCTTCTATTACTGTTGCTATTGCGACATCCTATCCAGGGGGTTACAATAGAGATGCTTTTTCGTAGTGTCACAAGAGATAAAACATCGCCATCGGGGTCGCAAGAGTGACACAGTGTGGCGGGATTAAAAAAATTGAGAAAAATTGGGGAAATTTCTGACAATAAGTCAAAATTTCCGTAACTAAAGTGTTGGAAAATTGACCATATATACTAGTGTTAGGGTTTTATAGGGGTGCTCCACCATAGGAGTCTTTTCATCAATACCTTCGAAGAGAAACTTGAAAATTTTTCTTGGATGATAGTTTGTTAGAATGAATAGGCCATAAGTAGGTTTTTAAGCTTATGAATGGAAACATAATTATAAAAATACCCCTAACTGACCCAATGAATAATCTTGGCCAATAATCAGTCACTTTATAAAATATGAGGCATTAAGATTGAATTGCTTCTAACAAGTCTGACCACAAGAGTGCTTAATGAAATTTTTTTCAATATTTGTGCCTTAGGAATTGCAGTTTCAAGAGTGCCATTGTAACAATTTTATTTCAAATGACATTTTTATTCAATGCTCTTATACTACCCTACCCTAATTAGAGAGAGGAAGATCTCCTTCAAGTGTAGGAGTACTGCCAATGTAACCATGTGCATAACATAATGCTAAATATAATCACACTTAGTTTTAAGTAATAAAATTCAAGACATACAAGAGTATGAGCAATCGGTTTGTTTAATTGATATGGTACCAAGAGTTGTCGAACGTTGAAGGAGTGAGGTGTGTCGACGATTGTTTGAAACTAGGATTCAATGAGATCCACATATTTATGATTCTCCAACTTATGCAAGTCTTCCACAGTTTGATAATCACTCTCTTGGAGGCATAAGGAACTCGGTGAAAGACAAAAGAAAAATCCCTCAAGTTCGGGCTCAAAAATCTACTTTTCAAATTGAAAATAATGGTTAAGAGAAATTCTAGGGTTTTGAGCTTCAACGGAAATTTTAGAATAGGTTCCAAGATTTCTCCTCTAATGGTATTTGAATCAAGGCTTCTTCCCAGGGTAAAGGATTTTTGGTAATGGGGGGAGTTTCCAAATTCACTCTCTTCCCTAATATGGAAGATGTAACATTTCGTTCAATAGGGGAATCAACGAGAATAATAGGTGTTTCAAATTGTTGTGCAACCTGCTGGTTTGGTTTAGGGGGGCTATGGTTTGGGCTAAGGCTTGGGTTAAGGTTTGGACTATGATTTGTATTAGGATTAGTATTTGGATTAGGATTTGGAATAGGGTTAGGTCTAGGGTTTGAATTTGGGTTAGGTCTAGGGTTTGGATGAGAGATGGGTCGAGGGTTTGGATTAAGTTATGGACTAGGGTTAGGTCTAGGGTTTGGATTAAGGTATGGATTGGGGTTGGTTGCTAGGATATGGAATAGGGAGTGGATTAGGGTTAGGGTTAAAGAAAGGTTTCACATGTAACTGGGACCATGAAGGAGGATGACTTGATAGTGCATTGAGTGGAAATTGTGGTTGTTGTTGTAGATTTTGCATGAAATACTTCCGTAAGGAAGAGGCTATGAACCATTCTTGAGGCCATGGGGATATTTGACTCGAAGAAGAGGGCCATCGAAAGGGCCACTGTGGCTGTGAAGTAGGATGTTCAATTGGAGGAGGGTTAAATTTTTTGCATGAAACTACAGGATTATAAACATGTTGAGGAACCTGCTCAGGAAAATAAGCATTAATCCAAGTATTAAATGATGATGGGTTTTGAGTTATACCTCAAAGTTGATTTAATTCCTTACCTAATTTCTTGAGTACCTTTAGTAATCGTGGTAGTGATGGGGAACCAATGTTGAGTGAGCCTCATCACAAATTTTACAAACATTCAGGTTGCTAAGTGGGAATTATCCAAGGAACTTCTTCTTCATACAATTGGCACAATAGATAAACAATGGCTCTTCATCCTTTTTCTATTCTTCCTGTAAATCATCCAATGTTGAAATCAAATATTTAAAAATATTATTTTATGTTCAAGAAAAATATTAAATTCTGCACTTGTGAGTTCTTCATTGGATGATTTTTATATCTCTGCGGCAATATCAAAAATCCTCATTGAATGCTTCCTCAAAATACCATTTTCCTGTCCTCAACAAGCCAACTGGTATATTTTGTCATCACATGGAAGAATAGATAAGGGGGGGTTCTTGCAAAACCCAGTAAATAAAAAATAAATTGAAAAATGTGCAAGAAATAAATACAAACTTGCAAGAAAAATTAGGTGAGAAATCAAACCAAATGCAATAGGTCACCAAGTTCAATCCCCTAAGCGCTTCCCCAGCAACAACGCTAAAATTTTGGGTGCAGTATATAACATATTAATGGAAAAACACTTAATTTTCAATCTAGGAGTTGGTGAGCTTTGAGGCGCAACACTGGAAATGCCAGAGAAGGACTCTAAAAACTTGCAAAGCAAAACCCTAACTTGTGTAGAACTCGCTCACAAAACTAGTTAATACAATGAAACCACACACCACACTAGAAACTGTTCTCTTACTCAATAAAATACTTTTCTGGAAAGAAATAAATAAACTCAGAATTCATGCTATTTCAATAAAGTGAAAAACTTAAAAGGTTCAAAAAACAAATATATCCTTGTACTGTGACTCCTACACTACGAAAACAGAGAGAGTTCATTTATGTTTTTATGATAATTCTGTTCCTGTAACAGAATGGCCCTGTTCCTGTACTGGAACAATTATTTCCCTACACTAGGAAAGTAGAGAAAATTCATTTATGTATTATAATAACTTTGTTCCTGTACTAGACTGACTTTGTTCCTGTACCAGACACTCTCTTCCTCTACTAGAATTAACCTACACTCGACAATATTTCATTCCTTAATGTATAAACCAAAATGTTGTGTTATCAAACTAGCCTAGATCCATCTTAACTCCGGATCTATCAAGCGCCGAGAGGGATCAAATCTATCGAGGTGAAAACCTCTTTTTTGAGTGCAAAACTTGAGGAAAGGTTTTCACCTCGAGATATTTGATCCCTCTTGGCGCTTGATAGATCTGGAGTTAAGATGGATCTAGGCTGGTTTCAATCGTGTGCGACCAAGGAAAATCTATCGATAATATGAGGAACATATGCTTAATTTTATCAATAATATGTAAATACATCTAATATTAACATAACCATTTTAAATATGTTAAATTTGATTAGTTACCTAGTTTGTTGAGATGATAAATATTGTAAAATAGCTTTAATGATGAAATAAAATTTTTAATGCAAAGTGAGAATGTAATAATATTGAATTATAGAAATTGTGAATAATAAGAATGCAGTCAATTACAAATAGTCTTCATTGTGATTGATTTCAAACTATTTTCTTCTACTATTCTTATTTTCACCCATGTTAGTTTTGTCATATTTTCATATTGATTATTTGAAAAGGACAGTTGGAATCATAAACCATTTAAATATTTAGCTCGAGCTGTTGTAGTAAACATCATACCTTGTCTCTCTTGCTCTCCAATATTAATAGGTTGAATTACTATAACACAAAAATCAATGTACATTGTCAATAAGTTTTTGTGTTTACACTGAATTCATTGCACACACACTATTAATCTATCTATCTATCTATCACTCCTTCCTCCTCCTCCTTCTCTCTCTCTCTCTTCCTTCTATCTCTCTTCCTTCCTGCTACCCTTTCTCCCTCTCTCTCCATCTTCTTTATAACTCCCTTTCTCTCTCTATCCACCTTTCACCCTCTATGTCTTTATTCTTACCTCCTCCTCTCTCCCTCTCCATCTTCATATCTCTTTCCCTACTTCTCTTCACTCTCTCTCTTCCTTTCTCTCCTCCCCTCTCTCTCTCTATCTTCACCTTCCAACTTTGTTACCATATGCCTCTCTCTCTCCTTCTCTCCCCCCTTCTCTCCATATCTCCTTATTTGTCTCTTTATCTCACCCCAAAACATACACACTCCCTCTTCATCTCTCCCTTGTCACTCCCCCTCTCTCTCCACTACTCACTCTCTGTGTATTTATTCTTCCCTCCCTCTCTCCTCATCCAGCTCCATCTCTCAATCCCTCCCTCTCTCCCCATCCAAGTCCATATTTCTATCCCTCCCTCTCTCCTCCCCTCTCTCCTCCTCTCTTTCAAGTCCCCTCTCCTTTCCTTCCTCTCTCTCCCTTTATCTCCTACCTCCCTTTCTATTCCCCCATCTCTCTCTCTCTCCATCTCTCAATCCCTCACTCTCTCCCCCTCCAAATCCATATTTCTATCCCTCCCCCTCTCCTTCTCTCTTTCAAGTCCCTTCCCTTTTCCTTCCTCTCTCTCCCTTTATCTCCTACCTCCCTTTATCTTCCCCCATCTCTCTCTCTCTCTCCTACAATCCTCTCTTCCTCCATCACTCTCTTCCTCTCTCTCACCTCCTTCTATTTGACCCCCCAGCTCTCTTTCTTTCTCTCTCTCTCTGTCCTCCAATCCTCTCTCTTCCCCCATCACTCTATCTCACTCTCCAACTATCTTACTATTTCTATCCCTTTATCCTTCTCTCCCCCCTTGTCTCCATCACTCCTCCTTTCTCCTTCTCTCCCCCTTGTCTCCATCACTCCTATGTATCTTTATCCCACCCATAAGCATACACACTCTCTCTCCATATCTCCCTTGTCACTCCCTCTCTATGTATTTCTTCTTCCTTTCCTCGCTCCGCCTCCAGCTCCATCTCTCTATCCCTCCTTCTCTCCTCCACCTCTCATCCTTTCTCTCTCTCCCTTTCTCTCCTACCTCCCTCTCCCTTCCCCCTTCTTTATCTCTCTCTCACTCTCTACCCTCCAATCCTCTCTCCTTCTCCCTCCCTCTCTCCTTATCTCTCTCCCACCTCCATCTTTATGTCTCCCTCTCCCTCTCTTACCCTTCTCTAACTCTCTCACTCTTCTCACTCTCTCTCTCTTCATTCCTCTTCTCCCTTCTCTTTCAATTTATCTCCATATCTCCCTTGTCACTCCCCCCTATTTCTCCACCTCTATCATATATCATGATATATTAATATATATTACAATATAATAAATTTAATATTTTATTAATCTAAACATATTAAATTTAATAATATTAATATTTTAATATTAATGTTAGGGTTAATAATGTTTTTTTTTTGCATGGTATTAATAATAATTTGGTCCATGGTATTTGACCCTTATACTTCATATATAATTAGATCTTGATTTCTAATCATATTTGATATATTTTTATTGATTTACCTTACCTCTTTATACCTCTTTTATATTTACTTATTTACCATACCTAGTTTATAAATATATTATTTGGCCCATGGTATTAATAATAATTTGTCCCATAGGCTTCACCTAAATAAAACCTGTTTTTGAGTTTTTGTAAATATAAAGTGGTTTATTGAGTAAATATAAAAATCGGTTTTATTTATTTACCATACCTCTAGTTTATTTATATTTTTATTTATTTACCATACCTCCTGAGTAATATAAAAAGAGGTTTTATTTATTTACCATACCTATGGTTTATTTATATTTTTACGTATTTACCATATTTTATTTATTTACCATATCTCGTTTTTGAGTGTTAGTAAACTCTTCATATTTTAAGTTTATATCCTTTAAATTTATTTTTAATAAAATTTTAATTGTTCATTTATATGTTTATGTAAGTTATTGTTCAAGCCGACACTTTTTTTTGGCTTCCGACATACTTACACATCAGGGTCATATTGGGCTATAGAATGCACCTCTCGGCGCAACAAGAAATGAATAAGTGCGAAAAAAAAGGAGAAATTAACTCAGGTGATAAATGAAGGAAATCCCAAATCGAATGCAAGTTGCAACTCAAAACTGTAAATTGTGAAAGTAAATGGGAAACCATCAATCTTAGTGCAAACATTAAAACTCTCAAATTTAAATAAAATCTCACCAATCATTCTACATCCTATATGAACTTTTATCATTGTGTTAAATGTATCCTGTGCACAAACAGATTCAATATAAGATAAAGAAGTTTAATTGCAGCCTTAAATTCAGATAACAATCATCAACGATTATTGTACTCTGAGACTTCAGTGTGAAAATGTGTAATGAATCAAGGAATAAGATTTAAATGTAATAGTTTACACAGGATGATTACCACCATTTCACAATTACAATATATGTGTTTTGATCAGAGTATGTTGGTCGAAAAGAGATAAATATTCAAACAAAACTTTAAAATTTTAAACCCTCCAACCCTAATCATTAACCAAAAGTGATTCAAAAGGAAACTTCCCAGATAAAAAACATATTGTTGCGTTTTAATGAAATAAACAACAATGATGAAAAAACACTTAACATAGACAAACCCTTAGCTCATAGATCACTCGACAAAGAGGAAGTAAACATGCAAGAGAACTACCAAGCCTGCATAATCACCATTAAAAAGAAACAGTCACACCATTCATTATTGTACCTAATAAAAAAAAAATTAAATACGGGAGAACAAGCTGGGTTGGATGAGCCCTAGCCAACCAAATCATTTGCCTTTAAGGAAAACTCTTAACTTATGTGAGCGAAATTAACAATACAAAAAATAGACATAAGAGATGCATGAACTCGTCATTAAATGAAAATCTCAGTCTTTTACAAGATGTGCATTAGTCTAGCCTCCAATTGATCAAAGGGAAGGGGGTAGAACCCCCAACACTCAAATCAAAAACATCAGGGTACAAAAAATGGATTTTCTCTCTAGGCTTGGGGCCATAGCTCTATTTTTATACATTTCATGATAAAAATTTGGCTTTAGGCCAGCTAATCCATTACAAAACAAGATGAGGAATTGAATCAAAACTATCTCCCATCAATAGGATACTAGTATAGCCATTGTATCATCCATAAAATGCATACCTGATACAAATTTTCCATATTTTGGCAAATCTAGGCAAGATCCTAGAATTCTGGAAAAAACAGTTTTTTTTTTTTAATTTTTTTTAATTTTATAAAATTGCGTCAAAGACTTGCGTGTAACTTTTATAATAATGCGAATATTGGGAAACGGTTTAGGCTATAGATAATTTTTTATACTAGTAAAAAACCCATTTTCTCGAATTTTCGAGATTCGCCTCTAGATGCACACAATTTGAGGTCACACTTGGCAGTTTGAAAACTGTGCCAAGATCCTAGAATTCTGGAAAAACAATCTTTTTTTATAAAACTTGTTCAAAGACCAATGTGTAACTTTTATACTAATGCAATTATTTGGAAATGTTTTGGATTATAGATAATTTTTTATACTGGTAAAGAACCCATTTTCTTATGTTTTCAAGATTCACCTCCAGTTGTACACAAATCGAGGTCAAAATTGGAAGTTTGAAAACTGTGTGAATTTTGAGCAGATTTGTTGATTTACTTCTAGATACCCACATGTATAACCAGGGTGCAATACAACTTATGAGAAGGTGTTAGAACATTAGTTTGAACAATAACCATATTTGGTTTTCCTCTAAAGCATGCCGAGATGTCGAAGCCCTAGATCAGTGTAGGAATGCTAGTGTAGGAGTGCTCGTGCAGGAACATAACTTGGTGCAATTAATTGTTGATGCATGTGTATATTTGATCGTGATTTCATACACTATCCTAAGACAATAGAAGCACCATCATCGATAATCATTTTCATGCAAATCTAATTGAAATAAGGGAAATAGGTTAAATAATGAACAATTACCTGATCATGCTTCAAGTTTAAGCTACTAGCCCAACAATTGTTCAAAATGATAGTAAAAAAAAAAAAAAACCATGAGTAAGCATAGGGTGATAATTTGAATTAAATATGACAATTACGGGGCCTAACAGGGCAGTCGTCGGGGTTTGCTAGGATGATCTTGCAAAGGTTCAACTAGATCGAGCCCTAACTCCTTATACCCTGATCTTGTTGGGGACATGCAAAGAAGGATAGAGAAAGAGAAGACCACTATGATAGCACTGATCTGGATTTATGTAAGAACACAATAAAATATAGAAATAAACATAAACACAGAGATGCAACAGGAGTAACACTTCATTTCATTAATATTAAATATTAAATGGAAAATAAACTAGCTTGAGCGATGATAACTTATCTCTGAGAAGATATGTGGCGGCTATAAGCCTGTGAACTGTGTTACAATGAGACTCGAATGCCTATTTATTATTTAGAAACAATTAAAAATCATAAACATCCAAATACCTAACCCTAGGAGATGAAACTCCAAACTATATGCCCCGTTGGGGTAAACTGGTACATCAATTTCCTAGTGTCGTAACTTTGGCACACGATCTCTGTTTGAAGCACACGATACCTTGTTCGAAAGATCTATTTGAGAAATGCAACTACTGACAACAAATTTCAAGTTGAAAACTCACCTTTGTCGATGGTGATTCTCTAAAAAACGCGTTTAGGGCCTCGAAACGGCTTCGAAAGTTAGGACCCAAAAAATGTCAAAACTAGTAAATTGTGCTACAATTAAGGAAATTGAAAAACTGAAAAAAACAATGGTGGGGGTCCAAGTGGAATATACGGGTGGCTACCATTATCCATCTAGATAAATAATTATAAAAAATTATGATTTTTGTGATGTAACTTAATTTATTTTCAATGTGAATACATATAAACAAGGGAAATAACTGCAACACAACATATTCCCTATCTCTACATCTAATTAATTAATTAAGGTCATGCTTCTTTTAGCAGGGCCTGCATTTCGCCCACATTTCCATCTTCACACAGGGTTCCTTCATACATTTGCACTCTGCACTCTGCACTCTACACTCCGCATAGTGAAAACCACCTCCACACACTCTTCCTCTGCAAATCCTCTGAAAGCCACCTTTGCACAACTTCCTCCACCTCCGCCCAAGACCTATGTTCAACCCTTGATACATTTCCATGAAATTTTCCTGAACCTTTGGCGTCTGCAAGATTTGAAAATGAGTGAAATTTTGCTTTAAAATATCATCATACTATTTTCTTAAATTGCGCCATTACATCTACTTAATTTAAAAAAAATATTAGGTATTTCATTAAACCATATCTCACACTCATACATATTTTCAAAAACCACACTTGTCATGTGATCTTGGTGCTCCAACATTCCATGAAAATGAATTGTTCCTCACAACATACCCCGTACATAAAATGACGGTAAATTTCGGTAGATTTCATTTCAACGCAGAAGTTCTTAAGACGAATTGCATCCAATAAATTGAATTCATTGCATATGTCAATCATTTGTGTGGCAAGAAGTAGATATTGTAATCTACACAAACCACACGACATCATTTCAAACTAAATTTGAATTTGCATTAACTTTTTTGAGTTCATTCTTGACCGACTAAACCAAGAAAGAAACGAACAAGGATATTTTTGGAAGGAAAAGACATAAAGAACCTTAATTGTATTCAAAATTACATCAAAGGCCACCATTAAGAGAATACAAAAATGACTAGTTAGTAGGATGCAACTTAATTAAAACATTATAAGCATAAAATTGACAGAAATACTCACGCTTAAAAAATTGTTGGGCGTAGAGCCAAGCATATCCAAAAATCTACAAGTGACTTGTTGAAAGAATTCATGTTCTACCTCAAGCTTAGATTTTTGTTCTAGTGATGAATCTTTACATCTATTCACATATTTCAGTATCCCCACAACCTCTGCATCTGTTAGAAAAATTATATATTATAGAGCAATGAAATACATAAAATATGTGGAAAATACAAGCACACAAAACACATAGAACCAGAGAGACACATATATACGTGGTTCACCCAGTTTGGGCTACGTCCACGCTGAACAGCCAGTCCTTCCTTTCTATTATCTAGCAAAATGAAGAGACACAACCTACAACAGATCCACTGTAATATCCTCTATTCTCTCTCACAGTCTCCCTATCTGTTTCTCGCTCTGAGAATACACATACCATACACATCCACAATACAATACCCTCATACAAAGAGAGGGGTTTCCTTCTAGGGCAAAAAATCCTAAACTAAACATAACTTCTACCGTCAGATCATCCGCCTAATGAATGGCCCAAATTGATTAGAAATTACTATACTTTTTCAAGGCAATTTTACATCTGTTCATAGCTTCGGGGGTGCTGCCCCCAAAACCCCCTGCTAGGGGGGGGGCTCCATAAAGTCGCTACCGCCGCCCTTGGACCCCCCACGGTAGCGATTAATTATGGGCAGCGTTGCCACCCCTTTTAAGGTACAGGGGTCCAATGCTGTGATACAAAGTAAACAAGATAATCAAGCTCCACACCCAACAATCTCCCACTTGGAGACTGATTGTAACAACTCCACTGCTGCTTCATTTGCTGGACAATGACTCCTCTTTGGACCTGGCTGTTTCTCATCTTCATCTTGAAGACCAATTGAAACTGAGAAAATTCTCAGTTTCTCCCTGGTTACAACTTTTGTTAGCATATCTGCAAGATTCTGGCTAGTGTGTATCTTTTCAGCTTCAACTCTCCATCTTCCAATACTGACTGTATGAAATGGTACTTGAGATGTATGTGTTTAGTCCTGGAATGAAATGCTGAGTTCTTTGCAAGATGAATGGCACTTTGGCTATCACTGTATAACGTGCCCATATCATGCTTCTTACCCAATTCATCCATAAACCTTTGTAAACAAATCATTTCTTTACTAGCCTCTGTAGCAGCAACATACTCTGCTTCTGTTGTTGAAAGTGCAACAATACTTTGGATTTTTGAAACCCAACTGACAACTGTTCCACCTACAGTAAATACATATCCTGTAGTGCTCCTCCTGTTATCTCTGTCACCTGCCATATCTGCATCAACATATCCCTGTAGAGCAATGTTTGAACCACCAAAGCATAATGCTTGATTTGTGGTACCCCTCAAATATCTGAGAATCCATTTTACTGCCATCCAATGTTCTTTTCTTGGATTATTCATGTACCTGCTTACAACTCCCACTGCATGTGCAATATCAGGCCTTTTGCAGACCATTGCATACATTAAGCTTCCAACTACTGATGCATATGGAACTTTAGACATATAATCCATGTCTTCTTGGGTCTTTGGGCACATCTCCTTACTAAGTTTGAAATGGCTAGCAAAAGGTGTGCTAACTGGTTTTGCATTGTGCATATTAAATATTTTCAACACCTTTTGTATGTACTCATTTTGAGATAGTGTTAATTTGCAATTTTTCTTGTCTCTAGTTATTCTCATACCAAGGATTTGTTTTGCAGCTCCCAAATCCTTCACTGAAAATGAATTTGCCAATTTTCTTTTGAGCACATTTATTTCCTGCATGTTAGACCCTGCAACAAGCATGTCATCTACATACAATAAAAATATAATATAGCTTCCATCAATTTGCTTTTTAGATAAACACAATGATTAGAGTGACATCTAGTATAACCTTGTTTAGATATAAACTTGTCAAATTTCAAATACCACTGCCTTGGAGCCCGTTTTAAGCCGTACAAGCTCTTCTTTAACCCACACACCAATTTTTCTTTCCCTTTGACCTCATATCCTTCTGGTTGCTGCATATATATCTCTTCCTCCAAATCTCCATGGAGAAATGATGTCTTTACATCTAACTGTTCAAGATGTAAATCTTCTTTTGCTGCAAGACTTAAGATAGTTCTGATTGAAGTCATCTTAACAACAGGAGAAAATATTTCATCAAAATCAATGCCTTTCTTTTGTGCAAACCCCTTCACCACAAGTCTAGCTTTGTACCTTTTTTTTCCTCCATCTTCTTCCTTCAGCCTGTAAACCCATTTATTCTGCAATGTAGTTTTACCTGCAGGAAATCTAACTAAGTCCCAAGTCTGGTTATGCATTAAGGAGTTCATCTCTTCTTCCATGGCTATCTCCCACTTCTTCCTGCTTTCAACCTGCATTGCTTCTTCATAACATTCGAGTTCACCAGAATCAGTCAACAATAAATAATATAATGAACGATAGTATCGTTCGGGGGGTCTACGTATCCTGGTAGATCTTCTAATACCACTTTCAGGTGTTTGAGGTGTCTGTTGCTGTTGTGGTGGTTGCTGTTGTGGTGGTTGCTGTTGTTGTGGTTGTTGATTATTATTATTTTCAGGCACCTTTACTTTTTCAGTTATCTCATCAAGAACTGTGTATTCCTTGCTTTATTTTTCTTCTTTCTTTTCCTGCAACTGATTCTTATACAAGACCTTTTCATTGAATATTACATCTCTGCTCCTAATGATTTTGTGATTTTCATAATCATATAAGCGATAACCAAAATCATTAACACCATATCCAATAAAGGTACATTTATTTGATTTTTCCTCAAGCTTTGTTCTATTTTATTTATTAATATGGACAAAAGCGTCACAACCAAAAGGCTTTAAAAAAGAGTAGTTTACCTTTTTACCTATCCATGCTTCCTCTGGAATACCACCATCCAAGGAACTTGAAGGCCCTCTATTTATTAGATAAACAACAGTATCTACAACATCTACCCAAAATTGTAAAGGCAATCCAACATGCAATCTCATGCACCTTGCACGCTCCATGATTGTTCTGTTCATCCTTTTTGACACACCATTTTCTTGTGGTGTTCTTGGAACTGTATTCTCTCTACGAATTCCATGCTCTGAACATTACCTATCAAACTCTTTGCTGCAATATTCACCTCCATTGTCTGATCTGAGACACTTCAACTTCTTTACTGTCTCAATATCAACCAAAGCTTTCCATTTCTTGAAAGTATCACATACATCAGATTTATTTTGAATACAATAAATCCAAGTTTTTCTAGTTGCATCATCAATAAAAGTAACATAATAACAACAACCACCAAGAGATGATACCTGAGTAGGTCCCCATACATCTATATGCACAAGCTCTGATTTTTCGCTCCTCTTTTCTTTCCCAACTCTGAGAAATCTGACTCTCTTCTATTTTCCATAAATGCAATTTTCATAGAAATCCAAATCAACATTCTTCAAACTTGGCAACAAGTTTCTTGAGTGAAGAATCTTCATCCCCTTCTCACTCATGTGTCCGAGCCTATGATTCCATAATGCTGCATCTGCTCCTTTGGAAGTTAAAGCATTAACAGAGTTAGAAATACCATTGCATAAATACAATGTACCAACCTTTTCACCTTTTGCTATTACCAGGGCTCCTTTGGTGACCTTCCAAGTTTTATCTGTAAAAGTTGTCACACAAACTTCACTGCCTAACTGCCCTGTTGAAATCAGATTTTTCTTTAGATCTGGAACATGCCTTACCTCCTTTAGTAGCCATTGGTTTCTATTCTGCTGTTTTACAAGGACCTTACCCATTCCAACAATTTTACAGGGTTTATCATCACCCAAACACACTTTTCCAAAATCTCCTTGAACATAGTCATGAAAATATTTCTTATCAGGTGTGGCATGGAATGAGGCCCCTGAATCTACCACCCAGGAATCAGTAACATTTTCAAAAGAAAGAATCAAAGCATCTTGTAACACATCACCTGTCACATTTGCTTCATGATTGTTTTCTTGTTGTGCGTCTCCTTCTTTTCCCTTCTGAGATCTATAGTATTTCTTTAGGTGTCTTTTCTTTCCGCATTTCCAGTACACTATCCTCGATCTGGACTTGGATCTGTCTTTTCTTTATTTACTGTGATATCCTGAGCTCTTTCCTCTTTCCATTCTCCTTCCCCTAGACTCTGCACTCAAAGCATTACCCGATGTCTCACCAGAGCTTTTCCGTCGCATTTCCTCGCTAAGGATAGCACCGACAACATCATCAAAATTTAAAGTACTAGATCCAGAGACAGAGTTACTAATGGCCATTACTAAACCATTCCAACTCTTTGGCAATGAGCACAAGAATAACAGAGCTCTAACTTCATCATCAAAGTTTACCCCTACAGAACTTAACTGACCGGTAACTGTATTAAAATCATTTAAATGGTCTGCAACATATCCACCTTCTGACATCTTCATATTAAATAATCGTTCCATAAGAAATACCTTGTTTGAGGCTGAGGGTTTTTCATATAGTTTTGCCAACGTCTGCATCAAACCCTCTGTTGTTGTTTCCTTCGAAATATTGAAGGCAACTGACACCGCAAGGCACAACCGTACTGTTCTGAGTGCCTTTCTATCGAGAATGTTCCATTCTGCATCTGTCATAGCCGTTGGCTTCTTTGTTTTTCCGCTCAATGGTAGGTACAGATCTTTCTGATACAGATAATATTCCATCTTCATCTTCCACAATGGGAAGTTTTGGCCGTTAAATTTCTCGACCCTAAACTTACCATCTTCCGCCATTTCTCCCACTCGAACCAGGAACCCTTATTTCCTGCGAATTTATCAGCCAAATAGACCTTCGGCTCTGATACCAGTTGTTAAAAAAATTATATATTATAGAGCAATGAAACACATAAAATATGTGGAAACTAAAAGCACACAAAACACATAGAACCAGAGAGACACAGATATACGTGGTTCAGCCAGCTTGGGCTACGTCCACCCCGAACAGCCAGTCCTTCTTTTCTATTATCCGACAAAATGAAGAGACACAACCTACAGCAAATCCGCTGTAATATCCTCTGTTCTCTCTCAAAGTCTCCCTATTTGTTTCTCGCTCTGAGAATACACATACCGTACACAACCGTAATACAACACCCTCATACAAAGAGAGGGGTTGCCTTCTAGGGAAAAAAACCCTAAACTAAACATAACTTCTACCGTCAGATCATCTGCCTAATGAATGGCCCAGATTGACTAGAAATTACTATACTTTTACAAGGCAATTTTACATCTGTTCATAGCTTCGGGGGCGCTGCCCCAGAAACCCCCCGCAAAGGGGGGGGCTCCATAAAGTCGCTGCTGCCCCCCCCCCCCCCCCCCCCCCGGACCCCCCACGACAGTGATTAATTATAGGTGGCATTGCCGCTCATTTTAAGGTACAGGGGTCCAATGCTATGATACAAAGTAAACAAGATAATCAGGCTCCACACCCAACAACATCAATTTTGTTGAAAATAAAATAAAATGTAGACAAATAAATAAATAGTCAAAAACTAATATTATGCATAATTTTTCATTTAACTATTTGAAATAAACTTAATTAACAAATTTCAATAATTTGTATTATTAAAAAAAAAAACTATGATTCAAATTTATTGTGCGAAAGTGCGGAGAAACCAATGTTTGGAGGCTTTCATTATTTGGAGATGTAGATTTACTCCACAACTCCACACAATAGAAGCCTTTGCATAATGTTTATATATGCAGGAGTGCAAGTATTTTTAGACTAGTGTATTAATGCAATTTTTGATAAGATTATAACTACCAGTCACTAGGAACATTACTTATGGTTGACATCTCTTAGGATTTTACAACTAATCGTTGGAAAATAGAATAACACACTACCTTTTTGGAAAATAAAATTAGTTACAACACCCCCTTAATATTGTTTTTTAGAGGAGGTTTAAAGTTTTCTTTTAAAAAATTAAAGGATAAAATACGTAAACATATATTACCATTGATTTAGAGTGTTGATGAGTCAGAGCTTGCTATTTCTCTATTTTCTCTATTTTAGTTGAGGAAGTGTGGACCAAAATCGTACTAAATATTCTCTAAAGTGTCCTTACAAGAAATAATATTTTAAATATGGCATATGTTGGACAAAAGCGGAAAGCGAGTTATTGAATGATATTATTTTGTCTTTAAATATGTCCAAAACTTTCCTTTTAAGGGAATGTAGCATAAACCATCACCTATTGTCGGCAATGCACAGTGCAGAGGTGTGGAGCTAGTGCTAATCACACTTCTCGTTACTTCACATTGTGTAAACAATATGCATGGAAAGGTGTGGTGTGGATGGATATGTTTTATTATCTACCCTTCTCATATTCTTCACTGCAATGACAATACTATGGTTAGGCTTTATGAATATTGTGCACTTCCCACTCTATGATTTTCATTCACCTTCTAGTCACTCCGTTTGCAATTACTCTATATAGTTCAACTAAAAAATGTAGTGGATAAATTGCAAGAATGGATCCACATTTGATCCTTGTAGACTCGGAATGTCACGCAGAGACTGCAACAACAAATCAATGGTATACAAGGGAAGTTAGAGGACACCAGGTAGATGTTGGGTGCAATGGAGAAGAGGCTCAACGCATTGGAAAATGGATCTAATTTCATGAGAATGTACCTAGGGAAGAATGTTGAATTTAATCCATAGATGGACATGGGAATACCATCCAAGCTTGCTACTAATGTAATACATATATTTATTTCTTTGATTAGAGGAAGAGGTATGGCGACGGGGATGCCTGAATTTTTCAATTTTCCATCTAATTTTTGAGATGGGAGGGCCATGTGTATTGAAGGCATCAATACCTATAATGGTATTGTTAATCAATATGCTTTCAATATTCCTAAGGAACTTCCATCCAATGCTTTTTTCTTAAGAGGATACACACTTATATTTGAAAATAACTACAATTTTGTCAATCTGTGGCATACCAATGCTCCATTTCTAGAGAAATCACAATATTTAAATTGGGGCATCTAAAACCAAGCATCCACAACTGGATCAAAATAATTATGGAGGAAACGAGTTTGAGCCCAGAGGTGAAAACTATGAGCTATAATGGATGACCCGATGCTTTGAAAAACACATTGTGAATCACATAGGACTACATAGAATCCAGAGGGCAGTTATGTTCAATATTTTTCAGGAGATTCGTTACAGAACTCAACATATATGTAATGTGTTAAAGCCAATGGAAATCCGTGAATGAAATTAATTCATAGTGAAGATGGTCGTGAGAAGCCATGGAAGAGCTTTAAGAAACTTATTAAATTTTTTTCCCTAACCTAGTGGGTCATCCACTCATGGGTTCATCCTATTTGTATTTATAAGCGATCCCTGAAATGCATAAATTTTGTCACTTTATTCTAAGGCATAGGAAGTGCATGTATGCAATATAGTCACAATGCATAAAGGTGTAGGGAGGATTTTGATTTGTTGTGCAAATTTGCAACTCCATGAGTTTAGAGCGAATGAATGCAGAGGAAGATCATTGTGTCGAAGTGTGTAGATCCTCACAATGAACTTAACTTAAGCTATTTATGTGGAGTTCCACACTCCCTCACAATGAACGACATCACAAACTTTACCATTTTCATTTTCTTCTTTTTATGATCTTATGTACTAAATTGTTTTATAACATATTAAAATTTTTGCATTGACTTTTGTTCATGGAAGTTATGAATTTGTTACTCTCTTTTTTTGTTCGTGACAAGCATGTATTCATTACTCTTAGGTAGTTGTTGGTATATTTAATCAATCAAGAATATTGACTTAATAGGGTGTCAACAATAGTATTTAAGTTACCGAATTTCCTCTACAAATTCACAATCATTTACAAGATAATACTCAGTACCTTGTATACCCAGTCGAGAAAGATGATGAAGTTTAAGATATGATTGTTTTCTCTATTTTTAGTAATGAAAGGAATATAATCAATGAATTGAATATGCTCAAAAGTGATACACTATTCTTCCCCTCGCAATAACAATCATGACTATAAATATTCCCTCTCACAGAGCATTCTAAATGCCTAAATGCCCTAAATATCGAACCCTTTCAGGCTTCATAGGAGAGCATTTTTTGCACAACATAGAATTCGCGATCATTACCACGTGGAATCCAATCAATATAGGAAAAGGATGTCACACTATTTCAAATATTTTTAGAAAAACAATGATGGGATTGGATCTCATTGTCACATTTTCATTGGGAATAACTAGTGGAGCCCTTGTTTCATTGCAACATATTACTGGGAAATCGACGACTGGAAATGGAGAAGCCAAGACACTTATGGAATCTTCATTTATATATTGTTGTGTCAAACCATTTGATAACAGTCGGGTTTGCACCATCCCCTTCCAATGTTATGAAGGAATTTTTGGAGGGTATGTTCACTTTTTCCCTAAACATTTTAATGATTCACATAGTTTTTTTTCACAAAGGAAAAATTCGTAATTTTATTAATGAAAATAAAATTACATGTTACATGTGCTAGTATGATCAGTCCAGTCAGGCTAGTATGCCGCAAGTAATATACACGGGTAGAAAATTAAGATTTTCTCCCTTTTTTCTTTTCAACCTTTCGCCAACCACCCTGTGATGGCGTGGTTGTTGTAAGGGCGAGTTGGTTTTCTTCTGTGGTTGCTCTAATGTCCTTGTCTGAGTCTGATGTATCTGAAGTGTGTAGCCTTTTATTCCCCCCATTCTCCAGTGCCTTTGGTTCTGATACTGGCCGCACCATGGAGGTATTGTCAAATGAATCTTGCATTCCTTGATCTTGTGCATCTGGTGTGGTTGTTGGCCGCTTACTCTCCTTTGGATGGTGTCTTCCTCCTCTTCTTTTGTCTCCTGCTCTAAATCCTCTGAAGGGAATTTTCATCCTTTGGAAGCTTTCCCTTACTTCTTATTTTTTCTGTTGTCTCGTTTTGCCTCCGGGCATGTGTTTTGGAGATGTCCCGTATTTCTTCATATTCTGCATCGGAAAGATTTGTTTTCATAGTCCAAGTGTTGTGTCCATATTTTTTGTTTGTGATTCAGCAGAATGCTCTCTGGTAGGCCTTTGCTAAGATCCACTTCCACATAGATTCGTGCAAAAGTGTATATACGCTCCTCCAAACGATGGGTATCTGTTTTTATATATTTTCCGAGAGTGTTTCCAATGGCTCCTAGAACACTTTCATTCCAAAAATGAATTGGAAGGTTGTATAGCCGGACCCAAACCGGCATTCTGGAAACCTCCATGGTGTTTGCATCAAATTCAGGAAACCATGGTGTGATGAAGAGCCTGGTGGATCCCCAGAACCACAGTCCCTCCTGCAATATGGTTTTCCTGGCTTCTGTAGATAAGAATTGACAATGAAGAAACCTCTTGAGCAAAGATGGATTTCAAAATCCATTGTCCAATTGGTAAATATCCAATGAAAAAGATCCATTGGTTTGGGCGAATAGCAGTTGAATCTGCAAATTATTGCTTGTGCTTCATAGGTGGTTCGATGCTCATCTATCTCTGGACTGTCTATATTCAATTCTGGCTCACTATTTTGTTGCTCCACAATGTAAGGCTTGGGGGAACTCTCTGTTTGTGTTGTAGCTGTTGTTGCTCTGTTTTTTCCTTCCAGTGCATTTCTGTATGAGAAACCTTTTGGGTTTGTAGTATTGGAGGTGCTGGCTCCCCGGGTTGGTCCTTGAGCTCTGTTTGGATTTGCTTTCCCCCCTCTCAGTCTTAGGTTGAGGGTAATGGTAGAGTCCGAGCCAATGGGATAATCCTTGATATCTTTGGAGTCTAATAAATATTTTCCCCCATGGATCAAAGACTGATGTTGGTGAGGGTAACTAGCAACAGACTTGATATTTTCCTTAAGCTGAGATACTCTATCTGTGTCCCGTATCCAAACAGTAAAAATATTTCCCACAGGGGGCCTTATAAAAACTTGAAAATGGGCAGAACTTACTTGTAAATCGCTTCCATCGATAGTTCTGTGGCTTCCTGTGGTCACCTGTTCTGGTATCATGGGTGGGGTTCTGTAATAGTCGGCACGTCAAGTTGCATACATAGCGCCCATCGGTGGCGACAATCTCCATTTCCCGCCGCAAATCACCGGCGCAGGTTCTGTCCAAAAATACCCAGCAAATCTGCTTCGAACCAGTGAATATAGTTGCCATTTCCCACAACATATCATCGGCGGGGGTAATGTCCAACCCTTCGCATCAATCCCACATCGAAAGAGGGCCAGACGGAGATATTCGGCCACCATCACCCATCGTGAAAGTTGAGCTTCCGTCTTGAGAAAATTCCAGTGGTCCAAGCGATCTTTAGTGAATATAAGTTCGGCCTCCGGGTGGGAACGGGTAAAGCATCGCCCAATAAACCACTCATATGTCCCAAGTGCGAGGCCGAGGGCCTGCATAGCACTGGTGTTCGTCTCATCAGGTAACCCTCCATGAAAAGTCACTGCTGTTGAAAATGCAGCAAGATGATGGAGCTTAGTGAAATGAAGTCGCCTTCACTAAGTGGGCCCGCAGGCAAATTCTGGCGCAAAAATATATTTTTAGACTATGTCTATTTTTAGACATATGGAGCATGATCCAGGGGTTGCAGTATGTTATTCTTGGAGTATTGGTCATGTTGGTAAAAATAGATGGACCTCTATTTTTGTGACCTATAGGTCGATAAGTCGATGTCTATTTTTAGACTGCCTATCCTAAAAATAGGGAAGTCAAATATTATTTACCCTTAATAATATTTGGACTCTAAACAATAGTTTACTCTCTTGAAGCACTTCAGTTCGAGCCTTGGAAGTGGCTCATGCATCTGACAGAGGAATTACGCTATTCCCAAGGGTTTGATGGCATCATGCATGGTTGACTTTAGTTAGGACTTCAGTGACATAAGTTTGGTGAAGTTAATGAGACAGCTAGTTGAGTTGTGTTCTGTTTATTTTAGTTGAACTGGTTGAGATTAGTTTAACTAGCTAATCAATTAGTTATGAGTGGAGTGAATTAAATATTATTTAATTCATTAATTAGTAACTCATTATTCAACTCAAGAACACATCAGTTCACTACAGTGCATGATCAGTTCAGTGGAGACCAGTGAAAGAGGTAGATGAAAAGGTGGAGTTAGCTATCAGTGGCGACATCAGTTGTGCATGAGATTTGCACCACACTTGGAGGATTTGTCCATGACAATTGCGCAGTCAAGCCAAGGAGATTCGAACCTTGGATCTCTATATAGACAGGCCTGGATTGCGCAATAGAGGCAAGGCAAGTGGCGGTGAGTTTTGAACCAGTAACCTGTTCAAAACTGAGCTAGATTGTGGGTAACTGTATGAGAAAGTACTGAGTACTTGTGAGGAGTATTGTATTGAGTTTGTTACATGATTTCTCCATTATAATATACACAATAGCTGCGGGGTTTTCAGCTATAAGCTTTCCCCATACATACTGTGTTAATGTGTATGATGATTTGATGTGTTATCGCTTGATTTTATTTCCGCATGTTTGATGATATGAGTGGAAGAGATTATGTGTTGCATATAAATTCGAATTGTATGTGATCGGGATAGTCTCGGTGGATAATTAATCATTATTCAGCAAATTTCTACATGGTATCGGAGCTATTGAAGCAGAGATTGATCATCACAGTGATTACAAACTTATTTCGGTAGACAGAGTCTGCATGCGGACCAGGTAGCCTCCGGATTCATCTTTCTTCGGAAAGTGAAAGGTCTGGTAAACGCCCCTTGCAGTCAATCTCTGTGCTAGAAATAATTTGTTCTCACAGATCTAGAGCGGTTGAGCTTTGAGGTGGAATTCGAATTTTGCAGCAGTTTTGTTTTCTTGGTGCCGGTTTTGAAAATGTCTTTCAACGGTTTGCGACTCGAATATGCTCTTGAAGGCAGTTCGAATTATGTTGCATGGAAGGATCGCTTGGAGGCAGTATTAGAAGATAATGGTCTGAAGGAGTTCGTAGATACAGATGTCCAAAAGCCCACTGATCCTGCTGAAGTCGAAGCATGGCAAAAGAAGATGGCGAAGTGTCGAAGGATCCTGTTGGAGGGCGTCATTATAAATATTGTATCCGGCACATGGTATTTAGCCTCCATATTTAATGTGGAAAGCTTTGACGGATCTATTCCAGAGTAAGAGCGACCAAAGGAAGCTGGTGCTCAAAGATAAGCTCAGGAACATCAAGATGGAGAAGGGTGACAGTATCGCCAAATACCTCACGAAGTTCACTCAATGCAGAGATGAGCTGGGAAGTGTGGGGGTGACTGTCGAAGACGAGGACATGGTCGAACTGGCTCTCCTTGGTCTTCCGAAGGCTTGGCACTCATATCAAGATAGTGTCGATGGTCGGGAGAAGCTGCCGGGATGGGAGCGCCTTTGGGCGGATCTCATGCAGGAGGAGATAAGGAGGACTACTCGAGATGATCTTCATCAAGGGAGATGACGAAAAGCGTACTTCGTTGGCCAAACGAAGAGAGGTAGAAAACATATTCAGGTGCAAAGGGCAAGAAGCCGAGGATATGGCGAAAGTGAAGTGTTTTCAGCGCCACTGATCAAGGACATTATGCTACCAATTGTCCAAAGAGAAGAAGAACAAGCAAGCGGGAAGATCTGCCCGAGATGGAGAAGCTTTGGCTTCACGGTTCGAGCTTGAATTTTCCGCGTTCGTGATAGCCGTTCAAGTGTGATGGGATCGGTATGGTTCTTGGACGGCGGTGCGTCATTTCATATGACGGGAGATCGGGAGTTGTTCTCAGATCTGGAGGACAAAGATTTGGGTGTGCACATCGAGATGGGCGATGATGGTAGATACAGTGCGACTGGTATCGGTACCATATCCTTTCGGAGGGAGTCTGGTAAACCCTTTGTATTGAAGGATGTCATGCATGTACCTGGATTGAAGAAGAACTTGATCTCTGTGGCGATGTTGGAGGATAAGGGGTATGATGTGGTCTTCGGCGAAGGAAAAGCCTTCCTGCGCAGTAAGACTACTGGAGAGACCCGGAAGATAGGGGTTCGAACTCAGAACCTTTATCAGTTGCAGGTAGATGACTGCGCAGCTATGGCATGCAAGGCTGGAGATGTGGTGAGGCGGGATGATGAGGGCGAACTATGGCACAGGAGATTGGGCCATCTTCACCATGGAGCTTTGAAGATTCTGCAGCAGATTTCTACTGGACTTCCTAAGGGCACTCTTGCGTAGTCAGATCAGTGCAAGGGGTGTACTTTAGGGAAGTATGTGAAAGCCACCTTTCACGAGAAGGATAGTTGCGCCACGACGATCCTTGAGAGAGTTCACACAGACGTGTGTGGTCCTTTCTCAGTTGCTTCGACAGCAAAGCACAAGTATTATGTGATCTTTGTTGATGATTTCTCTCGAAAGTGCTGGATCTTCTTCATGCAGAAGAAGAGCGATACATTCGCGAAGTTCTGTGAGTTTAAAGCACTGGTCGAGAAGGAGTCGGGGAAGAAGGTGATTGCTCTAAGGAGTGATAATGGTGGTGAATTCATCTCGGTTGAATTCAAGGAGTTCTGCAGCGCAGAAGGGATTCAGAGAGAGCTCATCGCACCCCATAACCCACAGCAGAACGGGGTGGCTGAGCGGAAGAAAATAACGATCGTGGGTGCTGCATGGGCGATGTTGCATGATCAGGGTCTACCCCTTCACTTGTGGGCTGAGGCATGCAATACAGCAGTGTATGTGCAGAACCATTGTCCTCACAAGGTTCTTGGCATGAGTACACCGGAGGAGGCTTATTCTGGCAAGAGGCCTGATATTTCCCATTTGCGGATTTTTGGTTCTCCTATCTACATGCATGTGACGAAGGATGCGAGAAGGAAGTTGGATCCAACTGCTAAGGTTGGAATATTTGTGGGGTACACTGATACACCTCACAATTACCGGGTGTATTTTTCAGACAGTCGCAAGACTGTTGTGTGACGGGATATAAAATTTCAAGAGGAGAAAGCCATGCAGTGTTCGCTTGAGAGGGAGCTACACTTGCATGCAGATGAGGAGCTGTTAGTTCCTAAGGAGGAGCTTCCGGATGTGGATCAGCCACAAGAGGAGGTTCGGGAGGTGGAAGAAACCACCCAGGCAGCGCCAACCATCAGAGGGCGCATGCGCACTACAGAAGCTGAGCGACTGGCTCGGGATGCAGAGAAGGTTGTAGGACCACCTACAGCACAGCGCAGACAGAGACAGTCACCGGATCGGTACATTGGATACATGGCTCTTGTGAGTCAATGTGTTGTGACGGAGCCATCCTCTTTTGAGGAAGCTGTGGAGGAACCCGCATGGGTAGATGCCATGATCGAAGAATATGATTCGATCGTCAGAAACAGTGCATGGGAGATTGTCCCAAGACCGGAGGGGAAATCGGTGGTGGGTTCGCGATGGATCTACAAAGTGAAGCAGGCGGCTGACGGGAGTGTGGAGAAGTACAAGGCGAGATTTGTCGCCCGTGGCTTTTCACAGATCGAGGGGATTGACTATGAGGAGACTTTTGCACCTGTCGCAAGGTACTCTTCCATATGGACGATCCTTGCTCTCTCGGCGCAGATGGGGTGGCACATTCATCAGATGGATGTGAAGACTGCGTTCCTCAATGGAGTTATTGAGGAAGAGGTGTACATAGAGCAGCCTGAAGGTTTTGAGATCTTCAGCAGTGAGTCGCATGTGTGCCGACTCAAGAGAGCACTGTACGGGCTGAAGCAAGCACCTCGTGCCTGGTACACTCGGATAGACAGCTACTTCACCGGGCTTGGATTCTCCAAGAGTGAGGCGGATCCAAACCTGTACCAGATTGTGGTGGAGGGGAAGCTGTTGATCATCGTACTATATGTAGATGATCTGATTTTGACTGGCGATGAGCTGTTGATACTTTCATGCAAGGAGGATCTTGCACGAGAGTTCGAGATGAAGGACTTGGGCATCCTTCATTATTTCCTGGGATTGGAGATTTGGCAGCGCAGCGGAGGACTGTTTGTTTCTCAGGGCAAGTATGCCCGGGAGATTCTGGAGAGGTTCAACATGCAAGGCTGCAAGCCTGTTGACACTCCTCTTCCTTGTGGTTGGAGGAAGGAGGATGCTACTTCAGCGGAGGTAGTGGATGCCACTGTCTATCGACAGTTGGTGGGGTCGCTTATGTATCTGGTCAATACACGACCCGATATATGCTATGCAGTTAACCAGCTTTCGCAAGCTATGGTTAAGCCTACCAAGCTCTTTTGGAAGGCAGGCAAGCATGTATTGCGCTATATCAGAGGCACATCGGGATATGGTCTATGGTACAGATAGGAGGATGGAGCGAAGCTTTCTGGCTTCACTGATGCAGATTGGGCAGGGAGTCCAACGGACCGGAAGAGCACTTCTGGAGGAGTTTTCAGCATTGGGTCGACAGCAGTTTCCTGGTACAGCAGGAAGCAGAGATCCGTGGCACTCATTTCAGCAGAGGCCGAGTACATGGCAGCTAGCTTGGTTGCATGCGAGGCTATTTGGATGAGGAAGATCCTCGCAGGTTTGTTCAGGTTGCATTTGGAGCCTACAGTGATCTACTGTGATAACCAGAGTTGCATTAAACTCTCGGCTAATCCAGTATTTCATGATAGGTCCAAACACATCGACATCAAGTACCATCATATCAGAGATTATGTTCAGCGGAGAATCATGATGCTTTCATATGTTCCCACGGAGGATCAGGATGCCGACATCCTGACGAAGGCACTCACCAGGAGCAAGTTCGAATTCCACAGAGGCAGGATAGGGGTTGCAGATAATCCATATCTTGCTGAGAGGGAGTGTTGAAAATGCGGCAAGATGATGGAGCTTAGTGAAATGAAGTCGCCTTCACTAAGTGGGCCCGCAGGCAAATTCTGGCGCAAAATCTATTTTTAGACTATGTCTATTTTTAGACATATGGAGCATGGTCCAGGGATTGCGGTATGTTATTCTTGGAGTATTGGTCATGTTGGTAAAAATAGATGGGACTCTATTTTTTGGACCTATAGGTCGAAGTCTATTTTTAGACTGCCTCTCCTTAAAATAGGGAAGTCAAATATTATTTACCCTTAATAATATTTGGACTATAAACTTCAGTTTACTCTCTTGGAGCACTTCGGTTCGAGCCTTGGAAGTGGCTCATGCATCTGACAGAGGAATTACGCTATTCCTAGGGGTTTGGTGAGCTCATGCATGGTTGACTTCAGTTAGGACTTCAGTGGCAGAAGTTTGGTGGAGTTAATGAGATAGCTAGTGGAGTTGTGTTCGGTTTAATTTAGTTGAACTGGTTGAGATTAGTTTAACTAGATAATCAATTAGTTATGAGTGGAGTGAATTAAATATTATTTAATTCATTAATTAGTAACTCATTATTCAACTCAAGAACACATCAGTTCACTACGGTGCATGATCAGTTCAGTGGAGACCAGTGAAAGAGGTAGATGAAAGGGTGGAGTTAGCTATCAGTGGCGACATCAGTTGTGCATGAGATTTGCACCACACTTGGAGGATTTGTCCATGAAAATTGCACTGTCAAGCCAAGGAGATTCGAACCTTGGATCTCTATATAGACAGGCCTGGATTGCACAATAGAGGCAAGGCAATTGGCGGTGAGTTTTGAACCAGTAACCTGTTCAAAACTGAGCTACATTGTGAGTAACTTCATGAGAAAGTACTGAGTACTTGTGAGGAGTATTGTACTGAGTTTGTTACTTGATTTCTCCATTATAATATACACAATAGCTGCGGGGTTTTCAGCTATAAGCTTTCCCCATACATACTGTGTTAATGTGTATGATGATTTGATGTGTTATAGCTTGTTTTATTTCCACATGTTTGATGATCTGAGTGGAAGAGATTATGTGTTGCATATAAATTCGAATTGTATGTGATCAGGATAGTCTCGGTGGATAATTAATCATTATTCAACAAATTTCTACAACTGCCGCACTAGCCAACAGTTCAGAGCTAAAGAAACTAGGGTAACCGCCGACCTCCTTTGCGCTCCTCATTTTTTTCTCTCCAGAATTCACCATGATTCACATAGTTATATATATGACCTCAAGAAATCCTTTTATTTTGGAATTACAAAGATCAAAAGGAAATCATACGTATATATATAATCCCACGTTGATTTTGATGAGGATGCGAACGATGTTGAAGACCGGTAGGGAATCAATGTCATCCTGGATGAAGGTGAAGAATGAAGGTCTACAATGATTTAGAATGAAAGGAAAAACTTTTTCTTCTGCGGCTTGAAATGACTGGATCGCCCCACATAAACCATCTTCCTAAGCCATTTATTGAATGAATATTCTGTTTTTAACCAGTGAAACTGCTTCGACGATAGGCGAGAAAAAGGATGTTGCTCGTTTCTACAAGAATCCATGCCACTACAAGCTATAAAAACAAGTCAACCCATTTTCACTTTCATGAAGTAGAATAAGCCAATATATTACCACACCCACTCTACAACATTATATGCCAATGGAACTAAGTAATGCCTTTCATGGTGATTCTCACAACCAACCATAATGTGACACTTGGTTATCAGTTATTACTATGAAAATTATATTGTTGGTATGGAGTATGGCTGTTGGTATGGAGTGTTCATGTTATGGTTCCACTCTTGAAATGTATTTTCAGAATGTTTCTCTTTGTGAAAGGTACAAAAGTTTTCCATGCCTAAGCTTTCAAATTGAACACTACATTAGAACTTTGAGAACATTTTGTTGAGATTGCAACAAGATGATGAGCTTAATGGAAAGAAGTCGCCTTCACTAAGTGGGCCCATAGGCTATTTTTGGCACAAAGTCTATTTTTAGACATGTCGATCATATTCTATGAGTTGCAGGATGCTATTTGTGGATGGTTGGTCAAGTTGGAAAAATAGATGGACTTCTATTTTTATCCATATTGGGTGGAATATATTTTTAGATTGCCAGTATAAAAATAGATATGTTGAATATTATTATCTCTTAATAATATTTGGACTATAAACATTATCTTATTCTCTTGGAGCACTTCAGTTAAGTGCACAGATGTGGCACAGGAGCTGACAGAAGGAATTACGCTAATCCTGACGGTTAAGTGGAGCTATTGCATGGAGACTTCAGTTAGAACTCATGTGACAAAGTTTGGTGGAGTTAGTAGAAGTAGTTAATGGAGTTGTGTTCAGTTTAAATCAGTTAGACACAGTTGAGCTAGTTGTATCTAGTCTAACTGATTGATACACTAGTGAGAGTGGTGTGAATTAATTATTAATTAATTCACTAAATATTAACTCATTAATCAATTGAAGAATACATCAGTTAACTACAGTGCATGGACAGTTTCAGTGGAGACCAGTGGAGAGGTAGGTGAAAGAGTAGTGTGACTATCAGTTGTGACTATACTGGTGCATGAGTTTGCACCACACATTGATGGAGATGCCAATGAGGATTGCGCAGTGCAAGCCAGGTGGATTCAAACTCATTTAGAGCCCATATTCAGCAAGGATTGTGTAGTAGAGGCAGGCTAGCAGGTGGCAGAGATTGATGCATGGGATTTGCTAGATTGGACCTGATTAGTGTGTAGCAATTGGAGATTGACCTCTATGACATATAATATACAGATAGTTGGGGGTTTTCAGCTTTAATCTTTCCCATAAATTACTGTGTTCATATGTGTGAATTTTTATGGTTTTAATGTGTGCATGCAATTGATTTAATTTCTACAAGTAATGATCAATAGTAGAAGAGATTCTGTATTGTGCATGAAGTTAAATAGTGTGTGATCAGGAGAATATTGGATGTATAACATATCAGTTATATAATTTCTACATGGTATTGGAGCAGTATTGATCATTGGAGCAATTGCAAAGCATTGAAGCTGTTGAGTTTTGTGCTGGTGGAATTTGAATTTGCAGTAGTGTTTTCTTGGTGTCGAAGTTGAGATGTCTTTCAATGGATTGCGATTGGAGTATGCCCTTGAGGGAAACTCGAATTATATTGCATGGAAGGACAGGATGGAGGCGGTGCTGGAGGATAATGGGTCGAAGGAGTTCATAGATGCAGAAATTCCAAAACCTGCTTCTAGCGATGCTGCCGCACTTGACGCATGGGAAAAGAAGACAACAAAATGTCAAAGGATTCTGTTGGAAGGTGTGAAGGATCACATAGTGTCCAGCCTTCATGGTAAAGCTTCTCCATTCTTGATGTGGAAAGCTTTAAAAGAATTGTTCCAAAGCAAGAGCGACCAGAGGAAGTTGGCGCTCAAGGATAAGCTCAAGAAAATAAAAATGGAGAAGGGCAAGAGTATACCCAAGTACCTCACAAAGTTTTTCCAGTGCAGGGATGAGCTGGGAAGTGTGGGGGTTACTGTAGATGAAGAGGACTTGGTGAGCTTGGCTCTCCTTGGGCTTCTGAAGAGTTGGCATTCCTATGAGGACTTTGTCAATGGCCAAGAGAAACTACCAGGATGGGAGCGAGTTTGGTCAGATATTGTGCAGGAGGAGATAAGGCGGAGTACTAGGGATGGATCTTCATCGAAGAATGAAGATGAGGAAAATTGCGCTTTGGCTACCAAATCAAGGAATGGGAAGAGAAATAAGAATGCTTCTCAATCTGGTGCAAAAGGCAAGAAGCAGGACATGTCCAAGGTGAAGTGCTTTCACTGTCACCAACATGGACATTACGCCACTAATTGTCCACAGAAGAAGAAAAATAAGCAGGCTGCTGGATCTGCAGCTAGAGAGGCCTTAGCCTCGCAGTTTGAGCTGGATTTTTCGCTGATCGCATGCTTGGTCTCAAGTATGATGGGTTCAATGTGGTTTCTTGACAGTGGTGCGTCTTTTCATATGACCGGAGACAAAGATTTGTTTACTGATCTGGATGAGAAAGATCTTGGAGTGCACATCGAGATGGGCGATGATGGTAGATACAGTGCGACCGGTATCGGTACCATTTCCTTTGAGAGGGAGTCTGGTAAACCCTTCGTATTGAAGGAAGTGATGCATGTTCCGGGATTGAAGAAGAATCTTATCTCTGTGGCGATGTTAGAAGACAAGGGATATGATGTTGTCTTTAGCGAGGGAAAGGCTTTCCTGCGCAGTAAGGCAACTGGTGAGACTCGGAGGATAGGGGTTCGAGTTAAGAACCTTTATCGATTCTAGAGTAGATGGGCGCGGCAATGGCGAGCAAGGCGAAGGAGTGGTGAGGCGGGATGGGGGCGAGCATGGCACGGAGATTGGGCCATCTTCACCAGGTGCTTTGAAAATTTTGCGAGCGATTTCTACCGGGCTTCCCAAAGGTACACTTGTGCAGTCAGATCAGTGCAAGGGATGTAATTTGGGAAAATTTGTGAAAGCCACCTTTCATGAGAAGGATAGTCGCGCCACGACGATCCTTGAGAGAATTCACACAGACGTGTGTGGACCTTTCTCAGTAGCTTCGACAGCAAAGCACAGGTACTATGTGATATTTTTTGATGATTTTTCTCGGAAGTGTTGGATCTTCTTCATGCAGAAGAAGAGCGAGACATACTCAAAGTTCTGTGAGTTCAAGGCACTGGTTGAGAAATAATCGGGGAAGTAGGTGAAGGCTCTAAGGAGAAAAAATGGTGGTGAATTCATCTCTGGCGAATTCAAGGACTTTTGCAGCGCAGAAGGAATTCGAAGAGACCTCATAGCACCTAATAACCCGCAGCAGAATGGGGTTGCTGAGCGGAAGAATAGAACGATCGTGGGTGTTGCACAGGCGATGTTGCATTATCAGGGCCTTCCCATACACTTGTGGGGTGAGGCATGCAATACTGCGGTTTATGTGAAAAATCGTTGTCCTCATAGGATACTTGGCATGAGTACACCCGAGGAGGCGTTTTCTGGTAAGAAGCCTGATATTTCTCATTTGAAGATTTTTGGCTCACCTGTTTACATTCATGTGACGAAGGATGCCAGGAAGAAGCTGGAGCTGACCGTAGAGGTTGGGATATTTTTGGGGTACATAGAAACACCCCACAACTATCGTGTGTATTTTCCAGACAGTCGGAAGACTGTTGTGCAACGGGATATCAAATTTCATGAGGAGAAAGCAATGAAGTGTTCGCTTGAGAGGGAGCCACACTTGCATGCAAATGAGGAGTTATTAGTTCCTAAGGATGAGCCTCAACATGTGGATCAACCATAAGAGGAGGTTCATGGAGTGGAAGAAACCACTCATGCAACGCCAAACATCAGAGGGCGGAAGCGCACTACAGAAGGTTTGAGTGGCGGAATCGGGATGCGAGAGAAGATTGCAAGAGCACCTACATCACGGTGTAGACGGAGACGTATTTTTGGAGTATACTTGGATACATTTCTTTGATGAGAAAGGGTATGTTGACAAAGCCATCTCTTCCCGAGGAAGGTTTGTGGAGGACCCTGCATGGGTAGATGCCATGGTGGAAAGTATGATTCGATTTTCGAAATAGTGCATGGGAGATTGTCCCAAAGTGGAAGGGAAATCGGTGGTAGGTTCAAGATGGATCTCTGAGGTTGAAACTAGTGGTGACGGGAGCATCGAGAAGTACAAGGCAAGATTTTTTGCCGGAGGCTTCTCACAGATTGAGGGGATTGACTATGAGGAGACCTTTGCACCTGTCGCAAGGTATTCTTCCATACAGAGAATCCTAGCTCTCTCAGCGCAGATGGGGTGGCACATTCATCATATGGATGTGAAGATGACGTTCCTCAACGAAGTGATTGAGGAGGAGGTGTAAATAGAGCAGCCCGAAGGTTTCGATATCTTCAGTAGTGAGTCGCATGTGTGCAGGCTCAAAAGAGCGTTGTATGGGTTGAAACAAGCACCTCGTGCTTGGTACACATGGATTGACAGTTATTTCACCGGACTTGGTTTTACCAAGAGCAAGGAGGATCCCAACCTGTACCAGATAGTGGTTGAGGGTAAGTTGTTGATCATTATACTTTATGTAGATGATTTGATATTGACCGGTGATGAACAGTTGATACTCTCATGCAAGGCTAATCTTGCAAAAGAGTTTGAGATGAAGGACTTGGGACTTCTTCATTATTTCCTGGGATTGGAAGTTTGGAAGCACAGTGATGGATTGTTTGTGTCTCAAGGAAAGTATGCCCGGGAGATACTTGAGAAGTTCAACATGCATGGCTGCAAGCCTATCGACACTCCTCTTCTTGGTGGATGGAGGAAAGAGGATGCTACATCGGCAGAGGTAGTGGATGCCACTGTTTACCGACATTTGGTGGGGTCGCTTATGTATCTAGTCAATACATGACCCGACATATGCTACGCAGTTAACTAGCTTTCACAAGCTATGGTTAAGCCTACCAAGCTCTTTTGGAAGGCAGGCAAGCATGTATTGAGATATCTCAGAGGCACATCGGGATATGGATTATGGTACAGACAGTCGGATGAAGTGAAGCTATGTGGCTTCACAGATGCAGATTGGGCAGGGAGCCCAACGGATAGAAAGAGCACATCTGGAGGGATTTTCGGTATCGGGTTGACAGTAGTTTCTTGGTACAGCAGGAAGCAGAGATCCGTGGCATTTAGTTCAGCAGAGGCTGAGTATATGGTAGCAAGTTTGGCTGCATGCGAGGCTATATGGATGAGGAAGATCCTGGTCGGGTTGTTCGGTTCACACTTAGATCCTACTGTGATTTATTGTGATAATCAGAGTTGCATTAAACTCTTGGTTAATCCAGTATTTCATGATAGATCTAAACACATTGACATATGGTATCATCATATCGGATATTGTGTGCGGCGAGAAGATCATGTTACTTTCTTACATTCCTACGGAGGATCGGGATGCTGATATCTTGACGGCGCTCTGCGGAGAAAATTCGAATACCACGAGAAGACGGGATTAGGGTGGAAGATAATCCCTATATTGTTGAGAGGGAGTGTTGAGATTGCAACAAGATGATGAACTTAGTGGAAAGAAGTTGCCTTCACTAAGTGGGCCCGCAGGATATTTTTGGCGCAAAGTCTATTTTTAGACATGTGGATCATGTTCTATGAGTTGCAGGATGCTATTTGTGGATGGTTAGTCAAGTTGGAAAAATAGATGGACTTCTACTTTTAGACATATTGGGCGGAATCTATTTTTAGATTGCCAGTCTAAAAATAGATATGTCGAATATTATTAGCTCTTAATAATATTTGGACTATAAACATTATCTTATTCTCTTGGAGCACTTCAGTTAAGTGCACAGATGTGGCACAGGAGCTGACAGAAGGAATTACACTATTCTTGAGGGTTAAGTGGAGCTATTGCATGGAGAATTTAGTTAGAACTCATGTGAAAAAGTTTGGTGGAGTTAGTAGAAGTAGTTAATGGAGTTGTGTTCAGTTTAACTCAGTTAGACACAGTTGAGCTAGTTGTATCTAGTCTAACTGATTGATACACTAGTGAGAGTGGTATGAATTAATTATTAATTAATTCACTAATTATTAACTCATTAATCAACTGAAGAATATATCAGTTAACTATAGTGCATGGACATTTTCAGTGGAGACAAGTGGAGAGGTAGGTGAAAGACCAGTGTGACTATCAGTTGTGACTATACTGGTGCATGAGTTTGCACCACACATTGATGGAGATGCCAATGAGGATTGCGCAGTGCAATCCAGGTGGATTCGAACTCATTCAGAGCCCATATTCAACAAGGATTGCGCAGTAGAGGCAGGCTAGCAGGTGGCAGAGATTGATGCATGGGATTTGCTAGATCGGACCTGATTAGTGTGTAGCAATTGGAGATTGTACTGAGAGCTTGTGAGGATCTTTGTATGATGATTGTTACATGATCTCTATGACATATAATATACAAATAGTTGGGGGTTTTCAGCTTTAAGCTTTCCCATATATTACTATTTTCATATGTGTGAATTTTTATGGTTTTAATGTGTGCATGCAATTGATTTAATTTCCGCAAGTAATGATCAATAGTAGAAGAGATTCTGTATTGTGCATGAAGTCAAATAGTGTGTGATAAGGAGAATCTTGGATGTATAACATATCAGTTATATAATTTCTACACATTTAGCTGGTTGAGATTTGTTTTTATTTTTAAAGAAAGGTGGCCTAAAATACTTCCTTCTATTGGTGGATTCCTCACTTGAATGACTCTTTAATTTTGATACTCCATATTTAAGCAACTTCGAAAACTTGGTCAAGCTTTCCATATCAAAAGAATCCTTATATATAGCCTTAGTGAAGGAGGCTTGAGTCTTACTACCAGTTTCTTTGGAGTAGTTATATTCGTCAGGATATTAAATGTCTCCAATTGATCACAAGTCCTTTTCAACAGTGATAGCTTCTACAAAGTTCAAGGCCAAAGTGTCCTTTTCATCTCTCTTAACAAACACATAAATGTTAGTTGGAAAGGTAGCTGTATAATAATATTTTGTGATGGAATCATGGGGTTTCACATCTGTGGGGAACTTATTTAACAAACAAGTAAATCTTTGATTAAAATATTTTACTTTCTCCTTATCCCCCATCTTAAGACTACCGATTTATTTTAAGAACATGGCAAGAGTCTCATCGTCAGCAATTTTTTCCAAAAATAACTTCTTAAACTCCCTCCAATTATGGATTGGATTGACCAGAAGAGTATGATACCATGCCGATTCTCTACCTTCTAAAGTGTACAAAAACACTCTACAAGAATTGTTTAAGCCACTACTCTTTAGAAAGGCTTGTTCAATCATACACTTTAAGCATGATTGTACAATTTTGAATTTTTGTTAATAGGTTAGAAAATGAGGATTTTCCAAACTGTTTAATCTTGGCATATCAGTAGACTAGGTAGAAATGAAGTTGGTTCAACAGTTTAATCTGAACCAACGGGAGAAATAAGAGAAAGAGGTTAGGTTAGAAATTCAAGGAAAATATGATGTAGCGTGCAAGTCTAAATGCACTCTACAAAAGAAGAATTTTTTTTAGATTTGTAGTCTCGGTAGGTAGAGATGTTGAGGAGAATATGAAGTTTATCTCATAAGGCACAACATTAAAATTTCGTGTTTCCTATGGTCGAAGAAGAAAATAAAAAGGAAAGGGTGTTCATACTGTAAAGTTTGGAAAGGGGTTAATTTCAAAAGTTTGGGAATTAATATGTGTGTGACATTATTATAAGGATATTATTATAATCCTATATTCTTACTTTATCCTAAGTTTCGCAAAAATATCATTTCCCCCCCTTATCCTAACCCTCGAAATTATTTCATTCCCCTATCGTAAGTTCTAAACTATACCCCCCTGCCACACATTCATATTCCATGGCCCAACCCCACAATCATGTGACCCATCACATCTCCACTATACGCCCCACACCTTCCCGTCATCTTTTCACACTCTCGATCCATCCGATGGCCCACATGATTTTTCGGCCCCCCCTCAGCCTCTGAACGTTAACCTTGGCGGGGGGGGTCCGAAATGGGTGGTATCCCATATCACCGCCGATGCTATGTGTCGCGCTCAACGCGTTTTTCACCCTCTCGCCCCCCTTCCATTAACACATACCTCCAGGACGCCCCTCCGAAATCTGTTTCCACTACAAGCCAAAATATCACACCCTCCGACTGTTTAAAGGACTGTTACCCCGTGTCATTGCGACACGTCTCTGCCTACGTGTCCCCTCCATCCAATCACATTCACTCCCGCCAAATACCTATTGCGCAATAAATTGGTTGGGACATTGTCCATCGGGCCCGCGCCAACCAAATGGTTGTCCAATCACTTGTTAAAACAAGAATTCATCACAAATCATAAATTTTACCATGCCCATTATTTTACACTGTCACAGGTGATCGAATTGCAGGAATTAACAACGAAAGAATAGAGGAGAAAAGCACTAGTTTACCTAAATACAACGCGCAATGCTCTTTGAGTTTGATTACATTCCCCCATATATTTTCTCTCTTTCCCAGTTTGATCTTCAGCTGTATCCCCTCTTTGTTCCCTCTCCTTTCAATCCCATTCCTTCTTATACAGAGAAAGAAACAGTTAAATTCATCACAAAAGACAAAAATGCCTCCCAAGCTAGATCAACAACCATTTAATCCTATGGTCTACCCTCAAATGGACCTAGATCACTTGGCTCTGGCAGACAGATATTTCAAAATCCATGAGACAGAGTCGAACTTCGATTTATTCAATGTCTACTGCTGGCTCGAGGACAAAATTCTAGATGAGGTAGATGACATTGGCCCTTGGGATACTAAATTACCTTACTACATCTTCCTCAAGATCCATAGCTACCCAGAGTTCATTCGAAAGTGCCAATCCTGCTAGGACATCAACTAGAGAGCTATATTAACCCCAGTAGGAGAGATTTTGTTTTCCATCAATGCCTAATCCATTCAGCGGATGATGCAAGCCCCCGTTGTTGAGAACCCCATCCCTTTTTCGTATGAATCCCTTAGGGAATTATATCAAAATCTGAACTTTTCCCTCAGGGCTAAGATCGTAGAGATATTCATGGCCACTACTGCCCCCATGCCCACAAAGAATCCTCAATATCCTTCATATATATTTCCTAACAGGACCCAACATATAGTTACTATCTTGTCATATCTTCTAAGGTATCACACATACCAATGGGTTGATGAGGCTATGCTAGGATTTTTATCCATCCTTTCATTAGATTCCAAGCCCTCAGCCATGCTCAATTATGCCCAATTCCTTGCTGAAGCCATTTATGACCAGTTTTTGAAGTTTCAGACAGAGGAGGTGTTCAAATACACCTCTCTTTTGGTTTATATGTTTGTTTATTTTCAGTCCAAAAGGTTCCAGTTTGAGATGAAAAAACTCAATGAAGATTCTCAGCCCCAATCTGTCATCTTCTAGATCACACTACTGCTAAAAGAACAGAAAAATTATACCTACAAATATTTTGTAGACTTGTTTATGCATCCAGCCATCAACAGACTCAGTAGTGCAACAGAGCTAAGGGTAAATGAAGAAATCAGGAAAACTATGCAATTGACAGATCAGGTAAAGACAACAGAATGGTGCTTCTACCAAAATTATAAAGAGATCCGAGTCTATGGGTGTGAGATAGCTCCCTACAAACTACCAAAGTTCCTCTCCACGAGTGTCTTTGCACTAGAGTATATAAGGCAAATGATACATGCAGATGAGCTTCACTTTGTCTCTACAAAGAAGAAGTCTCTGTTCAAAATCAAGGCACAAATTGGGCCTTTCATTTGTAACAGCAGAGCAGCAAGATAGGATGTCGATAAGATACTAAAGGAGATGGGTTTCAGCCACAATTTCACTTGGTCTTATGACCCTGCAGGGATCATCTACAAGAAGAGAGTGGAAAACATGTCAACACCTTATGTCCACACACACATGCCTGCAATTGAGCAGTACAAAAATCAAGCAAAATGGGTGACCAACACCCTGCAAGAAGATGAAGAGCAGGTGATTTCCACCTCAGGCATATAAACCCCAACCCCACAAGAAAGGAAGGGTGTAGAAGATAAAGAAGACAAGGGGAAAGAGCAAGAGAGAGAAATAGGGAGCAAGAGGCCAAGAGAGGATCAGTCACCTTCAGTGACTTATACCTCTAGCAAAAAATTCAAACTGAAATATAGGAAGAGGGCCAAAATTCACATGGATATCGATCAAGGAGGTGAATCAGAGCAACAGAAAGTGATTCACATCATAGACACCCCTAGGTCATCTCCAATAGGTTGTCAAACATTGGCCTCCTCTACATGTTAAGCCACAGTGTCTATTTAGAAATAGGGTCTGCAAACATCTACTTCCAGGCTTGCCATAGAAGGCCAAGAAAAATCAGTTTATAACATATTCAGAGAGATAAAATTGAGGAATGAGGTGCTGAAGACTAACACCTATAACCAATTTTGGAAACAGATCTCAAGTTCACAAAGCAGACTGTTGTCTTCCTTTGATACTGAAAAGGGGAGGATGCAGATGGAATTTATGGAAGCCGTAGTTCCACAGCCTCAAGGAGCAGAAGACTACAAGAAGGCATCATTCGAGTTCAGTACCAAGGACATCCACCCTATTGACCAAATGGAACTACACAAGCAGACCAGAGAGATAGTGGCCTACACTTTGACAATCACTGCCATGAGCTTGTCAAAACTCCACGTGTCTTTAGCCAATACCCAATCACAACTCAAGATGGAGAAAATTTCGACTATGGCTAAAGACTCAAGAATCAAAGCTTTGGAGGATTTGATAATGAAGATTGGGCATGACCCAACTAATGTCTAGGCTGTGGAGGAGATTTTGAAGAAAAAAATGCTGACATAGAAGCTCTCAGGAAACAACTTAAGATGTCAACAAAAAAAGACCCCTTGGAAAAGGGCACTGGAGAAAATGAGTCATAGAAGGCTGAGTTAACGAAGTTGATCATAGAACATTTTACCCAAATCAAGCAAATGGAGACAAAGATGGAGAAGCTGCCGAAGGAGAAAGAAGAAGCAGCTTGAGTGGCACTCATCCCATTGGAAGTTGTGCCCATTTCATAAATTCCATCAGCTATTCCAGCAACTGTTGGGGCATCCAGTGGGACAGATCAGTTGTCCAAGGCCATGGAAAGCATGACCCTCTAGTAATAAATGATCAAGAAACTGGAGGCACAGATAGGCATCTTGATGGATAAAAAGGAAAGATCTGAAACTACCCATGAGATAGCTAAAAAGAAAATCGAAAGGTTGGAGATGATAGAGAAGGATTTTTCAGCCAGTAGTATTATGGGCCAAATGAAGTTGATCATTTGGGGCAGTATCATAGAGTCAGTGGATGAAATCTGGCACTCCATCCACATCATTTTTGAGCAGAAATAGTTGATTGACAAGTGTAGGGAGATAGTTGAAAAATAAAATCAGGAGTTGGGAAATATGCCAACCACAACCCCCAAAATCATAAAGTTTCTGAACTCCAAAAACAGTTATGAACTTGAAGAACTAGATGTGTAGGATAGGACAAAGACCATATTAGAAGTGAAACGGGTCCTCATTAAGAGGAACTTGGTGAGACAACTCGAGGATAAGTGTCACGAATTGGACGTGACCATCAACAGATTTTTCAACCAAATTGATCCCTTGAGGGAAAAAGGGTTGCCCTTACTGTATGTAATTAATAAAAAACTGGTCTAGAAGGGAGAATACATGACCAAGCTCAGGGAGACAGCTAAAGACACCACCAAATTTTCCATCATCAAATAAAACGTGACCGAGAAAGTTTTCATTGATATCTTGAGCAATGACATCTTCATCCAACATGAGATGAAGCATGTTTTCCTCGCTAGGCCCACTTTTAGCAAATATACAGAGGTGGATGAAGTGTATCGGAAGATCGTAGGGACTATAATTCTAGGTAAGAAAGAGTGGGCCAAATTTTGTATGTACCAATATTGAAAGGGCACAGTGAACACATCAGCACAACCACTGATCGACGAAAAGTGCCAGCACCGCATCATATTTAATGATCCACCAAAGACGGTCCAAAAAGTAGAGCCAGATGTCAGAGCCACCCATCTTTTCCTCTTTGTGACCACCTCAACCACTTTCAACTTACTTTTGGACTCATGAAGAGCTATTGGAGTTAATACCAAAAGCGTTGTTTGTCAGATATATTTTGTCCCGACCTTGCATGGCCACACTTGTCTAATTTTCGCGTAGTTGTAATTAATGAAAGGTTGGCGAAGTAGATAGGGAAATGGATGTAGTTTTTAGTTAAATACTGCATGCATTGGCAGTATCAAGGGTTGGAACCTGCATTGTAAGAACCTATTGTATTGGAGCGATGTAATTTTTGAAGTTGAGCATCAATAATAAGAGACCATTTTACAAGATACTTGAGCTGTGTTAAATGTTGATGTGTTACTTCTCTGTGTTAAATGTTTCCATTGTTTTCCTTGCTCTGCATCTATTTATCTGATTGTAAAACATAAATTTTAGATTAAGATTTGTTGTTGGAGCACCTTAATTCTGTCTGTGTTTACTATCTGAATGTTTTCTTCTGAAGTATGATTAAAGAATTCTTAACTGCTCTTTAATCATTACTGAACATTACTATTTCCTCCACATCATAATTCACACTACCTTAAATATCCAATTAGCACAGTTAGCTTTCCCTATGATGCTCTTGAAAATTTGATGCAACAAACCAACCTTTTATGACTCCATAGCCCAATGGATTAGTTTCTACAGACCATGCTCATCCAACCAACACAATCAATCAAAACAACCAATTCTCACCATCACTGTAACTAGCCTAACATCAATATTCATAACATTAAAGAAAAAAATAGATTACAAATAGAGAGGGCCCTCTCTAAGTCTAGGAAGTCTAGTTCCTAGATTCCAAAGTGGTTTGATGTTGTCCTTTAGAGTTTATTCTTGCCAATATTTTAAATTATAGGGCCATAATGTACCCCATTATACTTGTCTATCGTCCATGAAAATAAATTTGAGAGAGTTCACATGGGTGTGTTCACCCCAAATATACGATATTCCCATGGAGAAATTAAGGTCCCCCCCACCCAAGGATCAAATTTTCCACTTTCATGAAAGAATGCTCCATCAAATTTTTACAAAACTCAAATCTTCCAGTGCATGGGCCATATACATTAATGATACTAAGTTATATTCCCAATTATTTTGATAATATGTCTACGAAAATGATGCCTTCCCCACCCCAGGTGATTAAAATATTAATGGAATTGTGTTTAGCCCCAAGGACGAAACAAAAATAATGCCCATGGGAATCAATGGCTAAAAACACCCATTCCTTAAACATGCTTTCCAGCGAATTTACAATATGCTTATTGTGCCCAAGGGTTTCTTGTAGAAGATAATATCCAGATTGTTCGACGAGATTAAACGATTTAGTCCTAGTTTTTTGGGGACACTAGGTAACCCATGACAGTTGAAAGAATTCCACTTCATTAGGAACCAAAGTTCAGGGTATTCTTTGCTATAAGAACTCCATCTAAATATAATTGACAGCCAACAACAATGTCTTGACTAACCTTACGAATGGATTTAGAGATAGGTGATTAACAACCTCTAGGAATCTTGGGAAATTTAGAGGGAGAAACGACACCTAAACCAAGAATAGAGTCCTAATGATAGGCAGCACTATGGGGAGGGCGACATAAGGAATGGAGGTTCTGTCAAGGTAAGTTGTTGTTCTCTAGAAACCTCCTCAGAGGGAGCGGAAGCTGGGTAACATATAAGGGAATTTTCAATCTGACACAAAATATCTGCACACCCCCGAGAAGATATAGGAGCCCTAAAAAAATAGGATGCAGTAAAATGCATACAAAGAGTAGAGTGAAAATTGTGCGAAGAGTGGGGAGTAGAAGTACCTATAGAAGAGGAGGTCGTCGTGATGTTGAGTCGAGTTCCCATACTAATGTCAGTTCCTTGGGTCACCCTCCTCTCTGCAAAGGGACTCTTACCAGATGCCTTGTGTGTTGGGGATCCATGCTTGTGCAGTGGAGTAGTCCCGACTTCAACTCCCAAACTCTAAGCCTCACTAGAGGTCTACCTCCCCTGCTCTGACCTTATTAATGCTTTTTTGAAGGATATGGAAATATTTATAAACATGGTTGAACTCATGACATTAGTGGCATTGAAATGGAACACCTTCAAATTCCAACTTCTGAATATGTACAAGCCCTCTGTAATGCAACACCAGATTAGCCACCATGCCCTCTCTTGTGTCCAGATAAACCAAGATCCTGACATAAGCTTTATTACCTAATTCTAGATACCCTTTGTAATAGTTCAAGAATTGTCCCAAATCATCCCCAATGTAGCGAAAATTTATCTTCAGACCACAAATGTAAGGGTAGCCCTGACAACCTTACCCAAATAGGTCCTACCCCCAATTATTCCCTGTTTGGGTCAAACATAGGAGTCCATGGATTAAAATGAATGGGACCCATTTCTATGGTACAATACTTGGATAGGGCCCAAGTTTCATGTTTTCCCTTACTAAATTTGAAGGAGAACCAACCCCTAGACATGGTGAATACCTTTGGCATAACATCCATTACATGAATCCAAACCTCTTGTGTTCATTTCCTCAATCATGTAGATGAGTATTTCCTACCTCGAATTCTTCCAACTAACACCTTGGTAGCAATATCCATGATATCGTTGAACCTGAGACCATCACCTAGTATTAGAACCATGTCCCACTCTTTAACCTTTGTACACTTTTTATTTTTTCATTTCCTTCACGTGGCTACTCCATCATCGATTCCAAGGGAGGGTTCTTCGGCAGGGGAGGGTGAAAAACCCGTTTAAGCCCCAATATGTGCACCCCATGCATCCTCAGTTGCCCCTCCTAAATGTATTCCCTAAGAGATACCTTCTTTCTATGAAAACCCTAATCTCAATAAGGGAGCTTCAACACAAGAAGAAAACCCAACGCCATTTAGTGCATCAGTTGTCCCCTGAGTCCCCAAGCCTAAAAAAATTCTAATTACCCCTTCATTAGAAAACCCTAGGTTACTAGACGGAACAAGGTGAGGCCCAACGAGCGGGGAATGTACATATGGGCTATTAGGGTATATGCAATTATCAACAAATCTAAGAGCTTCCAGTGAAGCACCAATGATACTAATCCCTAACTCCCACGACCCCGGCCATACATACTCCTCTGACGTTGAAATACTTTCGTTGTGCCAGAAATCCTAAATGATACTCGACGGAGGAGAATCAAGAGAAATGGGTAATTGAAAATCACCTCCAGGGTTAGTGAGTGATGAAAAAAGCCCTACTTCTGGGGAGATAGATGGAAAAATATGAACCATAGTTTGATGTGGCAAGTCTTGCTAGATGGACATCATGTCATATGGGTCGACATAATAATCCACAATATCCTCCTCCACCTCAACATTAACACTCATCCTCATGCATCTTGAGACACACCAAGGAATTCCCCACAATCGATGATGAAAAGTCGCAGACAGTCGAGCGATGAAAACGGGGGTGAGCATTGTTCAACAAAGCAACAATAGTCCCAGTTAAACAATGAATGACCGTGAGAATTATGCTTCAACCTATCAAAATTGTAACATACATATGAAAACGGGCAATGCGCACCGTAGGGTTATATAAACCCCCCAAAGAAAAACCATATCTACGACCTTGTGGTGGTTGCAGACGAAATCGAAAATATAACTATAACTATATATATATATATATATATAAAAGATTGTATTGAGTAAATGTTAACACATTATCATCTAGTAAATAAATGACAACACATTACCATCTAGTAAAAATGTAAAATAAGATAAATAAGTTTTGAAAATAAGATAAATTTTAAAAGAGATTTTTTTGGTATTGTAATTTTAAAATTGTTTATATTAGTTAAAATTAATAGAAATTATTTAAATTTGAAAATTAATAAAAAGAAAATGAGTAAAAGCAGTTATTGTTACAGAAAGAAAATTATATATTTCTCAATATTTAAGATGTATATAATCAATTTTTTTTTTCAGAATTAAAATTTTGTCATATCCTTGATAACTATAATATATACACATATACAAAGCTTTTGCAGAAAACAAGTTTAAATGTGTAAAATCTAAAAACAAGTAAAATAAACAAAAAGCATTTTAAATAGGTTAAGTTTGCATATTACTAAACAAGACATTTCCATGGGATGAAAATAAAACTATTAAAGTGCAGCAAAACCTGCTGATCACCACTAGGTTATCCCCTAAGCACAGAAGGCATCAATAGCTAATGAAATTTGAACACCCCTGCTTAATGGATTGTTTTATATAAGATTTATTATATTTTAAATTTTAAAAAATTGATATAAAATATATTTATCTTTATATTTAATAATTATTTTTCAACGAATAATTATTTAATAAATTTAAATTATAAATCTATTGTATTTCCATGTTCGTTTGCGTATTACAATCAATGGCAACCTTGTTCAGTTAATTCATGCTCCGCAGATTTTGATACAGAGGTATGCAGATCCTTGCATGAGAATACAGATGGATGCAGATCCTTCTATGAGAATACAGAGGAGAATAGGGAGGGATGCAGATCCTCTTACGAGAATACCGAGGGATTTCAGCAAAGGTTTTTACGAGAGATTTCAGCAAAGAGGCAACCACTGTGGGAACTACTGGGAGCTACGGCGCAGTGACCATTTAATCGGCATCAGTTTAAGCGGATCGAGATGGAGACCTAGCAGGAGATCCTTCAGTTGTAGATACCTATGAACCAGTGGTCTTAAAGCAGAGCGATTAGGGAAAAATAAGAGACCGAACGGCCCAAAGAACACGCAGAAGGGTCCAAAGAAGAGAAGGCGCCTCGGGCCAATAAACCGTGGCGGTCGAAACCTGTGCCCTCGCGATTTAGTTCTGCTATCCGCACGACGGCCTCCATGACAGACATAGAATTTTAAGTTGAGAGGTGTTAAATTTTTTAAACCCTCACCGGCTTGACCGATTGAGCCCAGCTGTAAGTATAATGACTTGAGCAACACCGCTTTTAGATTTGCAGAAAGTGAGATTTAAACACCCATAGTGGGCACTATTGCTGTCATTATCTTGAAACGTCTGGAGCTTCTTCATAACAGCCTTAGCCAGAAAGAAACTTCATATAAACGTATACATACCTGGTTATCTAAGATATTCCTGAATGTCTGTCTGTTATCAAAAAAATTCCACAGATGGCATCAGATTGAACAAAAATGATCATTGAAAATGCTTAATCTAGATTCAACTTTTGATGGTATTTAGTATTAATAGTTTTTGGGCAAATTTTTGGATACATGGGTCAAATTAAGAATTGTCAAATTGTCCATTGCGTGATGTAATTCTATGGTTGTCCATTGTGCTATTATTTTGAATACTGTAAGTCTAAGAAGAGAGAGTGGGAGAACTGCATGAGGGGGGGCGGCTACTGGCAGCTGGAATCCAACGAGGATAAATATTGTTGCTATTGGTGGCTATTGCTGAAGCAGGGGTGTTGCTGATTTGCTGGAACCCATGGAGGACAATTGTTGCTTTTGGTGGCTAAGGCGGTTACATGTGTGCTGAAGTTATTGTTTAGCTGGAACCCAATGTTGGATAATATTTGTTGCTTTTGGTGGCTATCGGTGCTTTTGGTGTTTCGCTGTCTCTAAGATGCTGAATGTGTAGGATAACGTGGGGAGGCAACTGGTAGCTGGAACCCAATGAGGATAAATATTGTTGCTTTTGGTGGCTATCGCTGAAGCAGGTGTACTGCAGATTTCAATGTTTGCTGGAACCCAGGGAGGACAATCTGTTGCTTCTGGTGGCAAAGGTGATTACATGTGTGCTGAAGTTATGGTTTAGCTGGAACCCAATCTTGGACAATATTTGTTGCTTTTGGTGGCTATCGTTGCTTTTGGTGATTCGCTGTTGGTGGCTATCGCTACTCTAGGTGGTTCTGACCTTGATAGCAATGTTTATTCTCCCTTTTATTTACCATGCTCACAAATCCAGTGGTGGTATACGGCGGGGATGAATCAATATTACCATCGTCTTCGCAGTCTTCGTCATATGAATCTGAACATCTAGAGTCTGAGCATTGTGATAAATGGTATAGTTTTTGGCATGGATGGTCAAACTTATTCATCATTTCATGCCCATGCAAGAGTATGAGCATTAGAATTCGCAAAAGGTGGTGGTCCTTTCCCGGATGTATATGTTGCTGCTGCTGTCATCTGTAGTGCAGATGATTCTTGCTCTGGTTTGTTGGTATCCGGTATTCTAAAATTCTACCGGTTTCTGGTCATATCCGGATAAATTTGAATTTGTTCTTTTTTGGAACGTTACCAAGGTATCAAGTGAGTATCCATCCATCTGTACTGTATATCAGATATGGATTGATCTTTATGTCCTTTCGCCTATCTTCCAATCCTTCTTGGGGATTTGGTATTTATGTCTGATCGTCATCATCGATACCTAGGTCAAGACTACTATTGGAATTCGATTAGTATAATCGTTTTCTCTTCTTATCGAGGCATTGCTGACAACAGTTTGGGGATTATGTTATAATGGCATTAGGTGGATGAGGATCTGCCCATCCGATCTTTGCTCAGACAATAACTCCTCGATCCACTTACCATATTATCTGTCTTCTGTTTATTCACATCGAATTATGCTCTGGACGATCATCTCCATAATTTCTATCATTTATACAATTTTTACCCCATGTCTATCATTTTTAATTCTTGCCTTTACTTCCAACGGCATTATTGACCTTCCCTCTTCGTCTACCATGTCCTTCTCTTGCTGACATTTTCGCAGTGACGGCTACTACTGTCATCTGCTATTAATTCCCATATGGCGGGCACAGAGGTTACCTATCCAAGAAATTCAGACGATCGGAGGAAGAATCTAGATCCAAATGCTCTTGGCCACTCTACCTCCATTTCGCGGGATGACATCGATGAATTCATTGTGAAACAGGGTATCCAAACTTCCATTGCTGAAGCATCTGGTTTGCCAGATTGCAAAAAATTCCAGAAGCGCGTCGGGCGTCGCAAGAAGAAGTCCTCCTGTTTCAAACAGAAGATGGAAATTAAGGAAGTGTCATTAGATTATGATGATCTCTGTAGGAGAGTTGCAAGTCTCCAGAAGAGGGAGGTTATCGGCAGATGGCTATTTCCGGAAAATAGCGACTTTGATACGAGCAAATGGATCAGTAAACACTGGAGCTCAATTATTGGCTATTCTCCGAAGGTTAGTACTCTAATCAATGGCTGGTTCAGCGTCCATTTTATGGATGAAGGAGATGTTCACAAGATAATATGCCGAACCTGGGTACGTGGCCGAAGTTTTATGCAGCTAATCCCTTGGTACCTTGGTTTTAATCCAGTAATGGATGCCCCACGGAACCGAATTATTTGGGTGAAACTCCCGGGTCTTCCCCTGGAATTTTGGACCCTCAAGGCGCTCTGGGCTATTGGTAATTCCATTGGCTCCACTAAGTATATTGATCCAAGTATTGTGGGTGCCAATGATAAGCGAATTGCATGGATTTTGGTCGAACTTGAATATGCAGGGGGTTTGCCAGGCGATATTGATCTACTATGGGGTAACAGGCGGCATCGACAACGTATTGATTTCTGGGGAATTCCGTTTCGATGTCTTATTTGCCATCATACTAGACATCTTAGAGATCATTGTCCATATCGCATGCGTATGATCCGTTCTGGTGCTGTTACTATCAAGTTGGCTGGTGATCGTAGAACAAATCTTGCATCTGGCACTCCTGGAGGACAAAATTCAGGTAATTCTAACCCCCTTAATTCTGAAGAAGAAGCTTTTGTGATTGCCCAGGATCAGTCAGATGGTTTCCTTAATAACCGTCGGGTTTTGGAACCTGAACATAATTATGATTTAAATGATGATCTTGCACCCTTTCGATCATCTGACCCCATGGTTTCGGCGAATATTAATCCCACTATTCCAGTTCAAAGGACCATCCCTGATGAACGCCAGGTTGCCATATTAAAGGATAATGATCATCTGTCATCTCCACAAGATGAACCCCCCCTTCATTCTTCCACCAATTATTACATTGGTGAGTCGTCTGCTCCGCAGTGTAACTCATCTTATGGTCCCCACATGACACTTGAAATCTCACCTGAAACCGCTGATCCCATCAACCTCCCTGACTCCCCAAGAAACTCTATAGGCAGCGACCTAGAATCTATTCTGGCAAACCCCAATAATGACCTGGCTTCCCTTATTGTTTTCGATAGACCTCCTTTAACGACAGAGTCTAGACGATCCTCCCTTCGTATATCCTCGTCGCCTAGTAGACACAAATCAAAGTCGGCCAACAAATATTCTAGGGGGAAGTTTAAAGCCATTGCCCTTTTTTCTGAGAATGAAGACAATCTTACTGACATCCCGATTTCGATCAGTGAGGGCACATGCTCCAGTCCTCGGGCGCTTAGAGCAAGCAACCCGGATTGGGGGTCAACATGAATCATATTTTATCAATGAATATGAGGGGGTTGGGCGATGCCTCCAAAGCTCATTGCCTAAGGGACATTTTGATTTCTGCAAATCCATTTATCTTTTTTGGTCAAGAAACCATGTGTGTCAGGGAGAGGGCTATCAAAACTTTTCTGGGTTTTAAGAAGGGATGGAAAGCTGCTGCTATTGATGCCGTGGGCCACTCCGGAGGATTAATTGCCATATGGAATCCTGATTTTGCATCTTTTAGTGCCTATAAATTCTTTGGCGGGATTTTGTTGTCTGGACATCTTAGAGGAATGGTGGAGGCCGTTAATATTGTTAACATCTATGCCCCCTACGGCAACAGACAGGCCTTTTGGCAACGTATGATGGATTCGGGCATTCTCTCTTTACATAATATAATCTTGATGGGCGACTTTAATTCCACTATGCGGCCTGATGAAGTTTGGGGAATCACTGCCAGGAATGATCCTCTTTCCTCCTTTTTATCTGACATGTTTTATGGTTTTCATATGGTTGATATCCGTCCACTTCCCATTTTGCCGACCTGGACTAACAAGCGTGCTGATGCTCATTACATTGGCAAAAGGCTGGATCGGGCTATGGTTCATGTAAAATTAGTTGACAAATGGTCTATGCTTCGTTCTGATGTCATGGTCTCAGGCATCTCTGATCATATGCCGATCCGGCTATCATGGAATGATAATGTCAAAGCTAAAGGTAAGCCTTTCAAATTCAATAGAATATGGCTTGAAGATGAGAGTTATACTAATATGATCAATGAACTATGGCAACATGAAGTCGAGGATATCAGTTTCAAAGATTGGGAACGCTTCCATTTCAAGCTTCAGAAGATTAAAACTACCTCTAAGGATTGGGAGATAAAGAAAAAGGACGCACTCAAGAAAGAGTATCAAGAGATTACTTCTAGAATGGCGGATTTATTTGCATCCTTTTCTTCCACTCCCCCTGATGAATCAACTCTTGATCTTATGAAGGAACTGGGGGCCCGTAAAAAGGAAATATTGAGGATTGAGGAGATCACATGGCGTTTGAAGAGCAGAATATCATGGCTTCGAGAGGGTGATCTTAACACCCACTTTTTCCACAAATCAGCCAATGCTCGACGGAATAAGAATGCTATATGGCACATTAGGAAAGGGGATAACAGCTTTGCTCATTCCACTGCAGAGATTCATGACAAAGTTGTGGATCACTTTTCTAAATTCTATATGAATGATCTGTCTATTGATGCTGAGAACCAATCCTGGGTTCTCGATAACATGCCCAAATTTTTTGATGATGCTGCCATAGCTGTATTGGATCAGCGTATCACCGGGAATGAAGTCCTTTCGGTCCTTAAGTCTTTTCCGCATGACAAATGCCCTGGGCCTGATGGGTGGCCTGCGGAGTTTTTTGTCTACTTTTTTGATCTTATGGGGTCCGAAATCACTGATATGATGGAACTCTTTCGTAAAAGGGGTATGATGCCTGCAAATCTAAATTATTCATTTATTGCCCTCATTCCAAAAGTCTCGGATCCGCTGGTATTTTCTGATTTCAGACCTATTGCCCTTTGTAATCTAATCTACAAAGTTACATCCAAGATTATTGCCAATCGTCTCAAAGCCGTTTTATCTGCTAACATTTCTGTGGAGCAATATGGTTTTCTTAATGGCAGGTCTATTCACGACGCAATTGCCATCGCTCAGGAGGTTTGTCATTCAATGCACTCGGAAAAGCAGGAAGCGCTTATCATGAAAGTTGATTTGCACAAAGCATATGACTCACTTGATTGGTCTTTTATCCGGGTCCTATTGCTCAAGATCGGTTTACCCATTAGAATCATTCGATGGATAATGTCCTGTGTTTCAAATGTCAGATATGCAGTGATCATCAATGGGTTCCCATCTCGTTTCTTTAAGGCGGGTAGGGGTTTGCGCCAGGGCTGTGCGCTATCCCCTCTTATATTCATCCTGGCTATGGACGGGTTTAGCAAGATAATGCATGCATCTGAACAGAAGGGCTACATTAAAGGATTCGCATTCTCAAGCACGGTATCTACTTCACACTCTATTTTTGTGGATGATCTCTTGCTATTTGGATACTTGAATAGAAACCATTGGTTCTATATCAATTTCATGCTTATGCGATTCAAAGCGGCCACAGGTCTGGGTATTAATGGAGACAAATCTTTCCTTATCTTTGAATTTGGCGATATATTAGAAGTAAACTTTATTGCTGATTTCATGGGCATTGGTACCCGTCACATTTCAAAAGGTTTTAAATACCTGGGTTTCTATATCAAGGCCTGTGGTTATAAAAATTGTGACTGGGACTGGATAATCAACAGATTCCGAGATAGGATTCAGAGCTGGACCCATCGATGGTTATCTATGGGTGGGCGTCTCATACTTATTCAATCTGTACTATCACAGATGATAGTATTTTGGGCTCACCTCATTTATATCCCTGCTGGTGTCATTTCAAAAATCAATAGTATTATTACGAATTTCATCTGGGGTGGGGCTAATATGAGCAGAAAATTTCCTCTTTGTAGCTTATCTGCGATTTGCAAGCCGAAGGATATGGATGGATGGGGTATCCTCTGCTCTCGCAAATTCAACAGCGCCTTACTCATCAAGTCTTTTTCTCGGGCAATCAAAAGTACAGGCTTATGGAATAAAATCATTAGAGCTAAATATCTCAATGGTGACGCTCTTCATATGATTAGTTGTAATGATTTTACATTCCCTCGCATCATATCTTGCATATGGCGCAGTTTCAAAATGATAGTGTCTCTCATTATTCCCCGATTATGCTGGCACTTCCGTGATGGGAGCAGAATTCCTATAGGTGCGTCAAAATTTCTCCCACTGCCTCCACAATCGACTCCATCCCATCGCCTCATACATGCGCTGTCTATTCGAGGCATCCTCTATTACTCACAGGTCATATATTTTTGGTCATATGACGCGCCTATCTTCAAATCTTCCGAGCAAATTGGTATAAATGGACCCGAAGCTGATGAGTGGGATATGCTCCGGGACACTCTGCGTTGTGCTGGCCTATGTTATGCTTCGGGTGGAGACCAATTAATATGGAATGGTCCTCTCAGAAACAATATCGTAATAGTCAAGGAGGTTTACAATGATATCATTCATTCCCCTCAACAAGCGCAAACGCCAAAGATTTTCCTTCCATTTTGGAAAAGGAAAATCCCTACGAAAATAGTTCTATTTGGATGGCTGGTGTGGCGGGGGAAAGCACTCACATGGGATAATCTTGTAAAGAGAGGTTTCCATGGTCCCAATCGCTGTGTTTTATGTTTTTCAGCGGAGGAATCAATAGCTCACCTCTTCTTCCAATGCCCCACTGTTACTAGACTATGGAAACTGTTTAGTACTTTCATTTTGAATCCATCTTGGTGCCCGATGGATTTCATATCCGCTGCAAATGACTAGGACAAGCTGAACAACAAATATAGATCTTTACCCTTTTACTTTATATGGGAAGTCTGGATTGCAAGGAATCATATGATTTTTGAACAAAAATATTTTCAGATTTAGCGGGTATTCTTGGCTATTAAATCCTGGATGGATGACAGCCCTCCTATATTGAATAATATTTCCAATGCCTCTCATCGTATTAGACCACATGAAATTGCAATACCTGCCTTATATTTTGACGGTGCTTCAGCCGAGGGAATTATTGGTTGTGGTGCCTGGATCAAAGTTTCTGATCGAGAACGTATACACATCTATTGGAATGGAGGGCCAGGTACTAACAACAAGGCTGAAATTATGGCGCTTTGGGGGGGCCTTCTTATTACTATTGATCTACAAATCCAGGTGGTTAGCATTTATGGGGATTCTCAGTTGGTCATTGGGTGGATTAATAGTAGTTTTCACATGCACAATCAGCTCCTCTTAGGCTGGATTGATAGGATTCAGAGATTATGGCATAGATTGGACTGTCCACTCATTATTCACATTTTTCGTGAAAACAATACTCAGGCAGATCGGCTATCCAAAAAGGGGCTATTGGCTGAATTCGGATCTGTGAAAGTCACTCATTTCTATGATGGAAGACAGACTGCGAGTATTCTATTCCTCTTCCTTGAATCCAACCTTTTAGCTAAGCGATCCATTTTTGTATTTCAATCCTTTCGTTTGGCTTACTACATTTTGATTTGGTTTATAGGGATATGATGTTCTCCATTACTTCTTCTGCTATCAGCTCCTATTGCACTGGCTCATTTAGATGAGCATGGTTTACACCTATATAGAGCACCTTTCCATACACATCAAGCGAGCGTGAGTGACTTTACAAGCGAGCGTGATATATGCAAACAAGCGAGCCTGTCTAAAAATCAAGCGAGCGTGGTCACTTTCAAGCGAGCGCGTACACTATATTATCAAGCGAGCGGTATTTTCACCTATCTGGCAATCCTGAGATCACTAAATTTCCAAACGCAGTCGAAACATTTGGTCGGCGGCTCAATCATTTCAAATCAGGCTTGCTATATCCGATTTTTTGTCATCATAATTTGCTTCCTCAAGTTACCAACGTTATTTATTAGTACAATTGTTATGGTGGTTCTTGAGATGGCTCCATATCTAATATCATTACTTGCCTCTGGAGGTGTAATCGGATGAATTCTATCCTTCCTGTACTACTCTTTTTGATATTTTTTGATGATTTTATAAGCACGGGTATGATCTGACCCGGTTATGTGGATGCCCAACTAATCCATATTTGCTCCTACTTGCTAAAAGAGCAGATTTCATCTGGGCATTTGATGGCGGTCTTCTCGCTGAGAGTCACTCATAGCTAAGATTATTGGACTATGTACTGTTTATATTCACAATATAAATCAACATTTTTTTCTTTCTAAAAAAGAGAGATTTCAGCAAAGTATGGGTTTTGGTAGAGGTGATACTAGGTTAGATATTTATAATTGAGTAGTTTTTATTTATTATTTTTGGAAAGTTTTTTTTAGAATCAGGTAAGATTTATTGAAATTATAAGTTTGACACGTGAACTCTTTACAATTTAAGTGTTTCAAAATTTTTTGACAACGCTGAATCTCTAAATACAATAAATAAAAAACTAATTTAAACAATACACAAATTTTTTAAACAAAAAATCTACCAAAAATTATAAAAATTTTATTACATTTACAATTATAACTTAATTGAAATCCATATAAAAAATGATTTTTTATTAAATTGAATATACATTAAAAAATATGTTACATTAATTAAAAGATATGTTACCTTCAAAACATAATAAGGTGTCAAAATCAAATATTAAATTTACATATAATAAATTTTAATAACATTTTGTGTCTTCCCAAGTTACACAGAGTTCCTGTCCATATGTTATTAGAAAATAGTTTTTAAAAATTAATAAAAATAAAAATACTTATATATTATAATTAAAAAATAAAATGAGTACTCCACAGTAGCCTCTTCTTCAGACTTCTCTGAAAATAAGGGTGGGTGTCAATTTCTTGAATTAGAAGAGAGAGGGATGCCCCTTCACACTTCTCTGAAAATAAGGGTGGGTGTCAATTTTTTGAATTAGAAGAGAGAGGGATGGGTGTGGACCAATGACAACTAAATATATTTCGGCATTGGCATTTTGATAAGATTATCAATCAAATCGCTTACTCTTTTCTTTTCAGGTTGAGGAAAAGTTAATTATGTTTATTTTTTATTTGGGAGTTGTTTAATGAGATGGAGGAATTGCCCATACGGTCAAAATTGGCTGAAATTCTGGTCAAAAAAATATAAGAAATCTTACAGTAATAGTGTTTGAATCACGATTTTGATAGTGGAAATGGATTTAGCACCATCAAAAACCTTTAGGACACCCAAAATTACTTAGACTACCGCTTTTATTTAAATCATTAAAACATTGTTTCATTAAAAATATTGTATTTTTTATAAATTATAAATTATAAATTTATTTTTTAAAATTAAAAATGTAATTTTTATAATAAAAAAAATTATATTATTTGTACATTTTGTAAATACATTATGAAAAATTTAAAAGGGAATAGTATATTACCTATGTAAGATAAGATAATAAGATGATTTTCAAATTAGTGGTGAGTTGAGGATTGTATATATATTATGGTGGTAGTTTATTTATAATAAGTTTTTTTGATTTCTTTTCAGATATAATTTGTCTAGAAGTTAGTAGGGATTTTTCAAAATTAGAAATTTAAGTTGTAAATTTTCTATAATTTTGTAACATACCATGATATCTTCACATGGAAATGCAAGGAGTTAGAAAAATTTTATACAAATTACCCACATGTAACTATCCAAATTTGTCTTCAAGATTCTTCACTAATCATTACATAGAATGTTCATAAATTCATAGAGTAACTTTAGTAGAGGAATAGTAAGTTGTATAACCATTAACAACCATTCTTTTGGTCTATTAACATAAATTGTATGATGTAACCTTACACCTATTTCATGTCTCCTTTAACCAGATTAATTAATCACATAATTGAAATTATGACATAACTACAAGCAAGGAATCAACATTATCAATCTGACGCAATAATTAATCACATCATTGAACACCGATATACCCTGGAAACCCGTAGGATGAAAACCAACAAACGTTTAATTTGATTATTAAATGCTCGTGATGGTGTTCACCCCTCACTCAATGGCTTCTAAGGGAGACCATCCCTTAACCATTGTTATAAATCTTACAACGAAATATCGTTTAAATACAAATATCTAGCTTGAAGCCATTACAATTATTATGATAACATTTACCCTTTAATCTTAAATCTTCATATCTTGGTGGCATGGTTGTACCTACAATGGACCATCCTGTAGCTCAAACTCATGTGCATGAACCATTAATTATTTACCTGTCACCATGTTAAGCTTAATATATCCATTGTACATTACTTCCTGCTAATGTTGTCTTCAACGTACATTGATGTCAAGATTCATAAAGTATTAATCAACCCATTCATAAATCTATACTAGTGATGCTTCTCCATCTATTCATGTACATTCGTGACATGCAAGTAAAATATCATGACATGCTTCCTTTAATAGCACTGCATATGTGCTAGTTATAAGCAATCACATTAACTAATATTTCCCTTGCATAAGCACACATTCCTGCAAGACAAATAGCTACAATGCCAAACATTTCTTTAAAAGAAATTAATACATCAGTTACTATCTTCGTGCATGCAAATTACATAAAGTAAATCAAAATAACTAACCCTTAAGCTATTACTTTTGGTGCATGTAAGGAAAGCTAACACAAAAAATGTTGTTCGTATGCATGCCAATGTATATAGTTTCCAAAATAGTTTTCCCAAAGGAATGCTTAACACAACAGAGCCTGCAAATGCATGTTTACAGTAAAGCATACAAATACATGTCTTTTTTTTCAAATATTATACTAACATTACCCATATATATATTCCAAGGAAACCAATGCATTACTATGGATTTTGCGCATGTAATTCATCTTCTTTCCCAAAGAATATTTTCAAATGTGGTGTAACACAACATGCTATCTTTTCCCACATACAAATATGTATATTCTTTCCAACGAAAGCTAATACAAATCTTGCATTCATATACATGATCTCATTCCAAAAGAACTAACATAATAGCTGTGATAGCATAAAACAACCACATATCATTTTTGCTTAAGAAACATAGCTCAATATTTCTTCTATCCATGCAAAGAACATATCTTTATAACACAAGAGCTTATCATAATAGCTCTTATTTAATGTATGCACAACATATTCCCTTCTTATAATTCTACCATCATTAACTATTATTTTCATGTACATACTTGTTTTTCAAAACGAAGTTAATATAACCTAGATTCTTTGTCTTTCTACATGTAGTTTCTCATGCTTCCCTTTCAAGAAATTATCATAGATAACCATCTTTTATGCATAAAACTAGGAAATTGTACTAAAGTTATCTTAAAATTTTATGCATTCTTGTTCTTGTATGAACAAGGTTCATATGCATCTTTGATAAAAATAATCTTTATTTTTCATTAGTTCATGGACAAAACTCCTATCCAATATTTGTGCACTCATGCAGTCTTTAAATAATAACATAGGTATTTGCATGAACCATATTTATATTCATATTTTATGAAAATAACCTTGTTCTTGTATGAATAATATTCATATGCATATTTTATAAAAATAATATTTATTTTTCATTAATTCATGCACAAAACTCCTATCCAATATTTGTGCACTCATGCAGTCTTTAAATGAAAACATAGGTAACATTTGCATACAAATTCATGGAAACCCTTCCAGGAAAATTAATCTAAATAACTTTTATCTTTTCTTTTTCACCACCCATGAAAATATTTCACAAATTACCCTCTTTAACCTATCTCCATTTTGAAGAAAAAATAGCATGGATAGCATGGATCCTATTTCTTTAAATATAATGTGAAAAATTTATAGACATTGATGCACAAGTATCAAGCATAATTTTCCAAAGAAATTACCCAAAAAATATGTGGTTCTACACACAATGATACAATAATGAAGTACCAACTCTGCAAAATCTTTCCAAGAGAAATCACGATGTTAACTATATCTTTGTGCACTAGAACCGAGGATTACAAAGAAATCATTTTAAATAAGATAGGACAGTCAACCATACCTTTCAACGCTACAAAACACAGAGACTTACTAAGTCAATCCGTCCTTCTCTCACATTTTCTTCCTCTTATAATACATGTATGGCCCTCGTGAAGATGCAACATGCATGATTGGTGAGGACATAAGATATTTGGAGAACGATTGCAGAGACATATTTGGAGAACGATTTCAAAGGCACAGTAAAACAACACAGACACCCTTTCCATCTGAAGCATGTGTATTTTCGAATATGAAGCAGGTCCATTTTCAAAAATATTGGAACCACTATTTTTTTGGAACACCCACATTAGTAAAGCATTTACTCGTGTTAAGCCCATAATTTATTCGTCATGCGAATAGAAAATATCCTCTAAATGAATCTCTCATCGAAAAGGAAAGTATTATAATGACATAGACAGTTGTGGGTGGTGTAATTACATCGACCACATTAGCAAAGGAAAATGTAGGCTAGAAATGTTTTCCTCTCTCTCATGCGCGGGGAAAATATGATTTTAAAACCCTCCATGTTGCAAGTTCTATTAGCCATACATACCCCTTAGCAACCAATTTTGTTGCAAGTTTTACTAAACCTGCCCAACGACAAGCTCTATTGCGAGATCAATTAGTCATTGTAATAACTGATTCTTGATAATCAAAACTAACTCACTACGGTTCTTGTCTTCAACCAATTATTTAAAATATTTAAGTTAGTAAATATATTAAGCTTTTATGTTATGCATGTTACATACTTCCCCCCTTAAAGAGAACACCGTCATCAGTGTTCTTCTCTCACTGAAACTTTAAGGGAATCCTTCTCCGTCAAAATAAAGCACTTCCATTTCCAAGGAATACCATTAAAATAAATAAATTAGAATCTCTATACCCACTTACCATTACATACAAGTTAATATTTAAAGTAATGATGACTTTTACACAAGCACTTTGAGAATGGTTGAGCAACCCATCAACACTCCATGGAAAGAGCCTATAATGTATGACTAACAAATTCAATCACATTAGTTACACCATTTCCAATCAAATGAAATACTTTAAACTATTAATCATTTATTCAATTTCAGGTGATATTTTAGTCACACAACTCTTCCTAGTCTACAGAGAGCACCAACCCTCTATTCATGATAAATAATAAAAATTATAAATCACTACACCACGTGCACATTATCTTAGCTCCAACTAAAGACATCCACATAGTACTTCAAAAAGTACTCAGAGAACACCTAGCTCTCTAATCGTACAAATGGTCAATCAATTCACCATGTGCATATTTTCCTAGCCCCTGCTAAGACATTCAAAAGAATAGTAATAAAGTAAAGGAACTTATACTTTCAGTAATTCATTTCCGAGCGTTAGGCTCATTTCCTCTCAATATGTACATAAAATATTTACACAATGATATAAAAAATCATTTTAATACAACACGTAACTGATTAATTAACTTTTTATGCTATGAGAACCACAATGATAAAAAAAACGTCTCCTCCCAACCCATGGGAATTGGTTTCCACAACCAAATTGAGTAATTTTCACTTCTAGACAGTTTTTTTTTACAGAGACCATACCAGGGCTAGTCTGGAATTCCACTGGCAAACCAGCTCAAGAATTCCAATGAAAACACAAGGTCCATTATATGATTCCTCTTGGAAGCATCTTGTCTATTCCTTTAATAGAGTCCCATCTATGAGTAATTATGGGCCTCCTCCAACAGGCTCCAAAATCAATAGAGTTGCCTCAGGTTTTCCCTCTTCACCATCTTGGCCACATATTTTCCCTTACTGATATCATCTATCTCTAGGTAGGGGAAATCTGGGTAGGAAAGCGCCATCAACCCCTTCGGACAGGCAACCACCATCAACCCAAATTCTTATGGCCTTTCACAATTGTTCATAATTGTCTGGCATGTTAAATTTCTCTTTTAGCATTATTTCCCATAGTAATTTACATAATGAACCATATGCACATTATACATAAATAAAAAGAAACTTTATGTACATCATACATCATACTTGGTCCTCAACATGGGTCCAATGATATCTAGATTAACATGGAACTTGACTAACATACATGTGTTATATATTATTATTTCCAAAATAACACAATCATGCACATCATAACATTATATTTTATCATTTACGGTTTCAATTTGCATTGCAATGTTTTACTTTCAAAGATTTTCTTGTTGCCATTAAGCTACCCATGCTTAATATCATCAACAATGTTAGTCATAAATATGCATTGTTTAAACAAGTATTATATTCCGCAATCATTTTAGTTTCATGCATACAAAGATGTGATGAAATATATATATATATATATATATATATATATATATATATATATATATATATGCAAATATTCATTAATGTGTATATGTCAATAACGGTTAGGGTAAGAGTCCAAACATTTCCAATTCCCACAGTGTTCTGTTACCAACAGACTGACACATCAAGTAATTACCATAATCACTTGTTCACAACTTTCAATAAGCTTTAATCAAAATCAATTCATTCATATAAGTTTTATTAGTTAGTCATGCATCACTAATCAATGCTACTAATAATCTTAATGCAACCATGACATGACTCATTCAACAACTAGTTATTATAGTCAAGTCTCACTATTCAACTCATTATGTATTTTTAACATCTAAAAGGCTTCATTCAATTTCATTTTAAAACACTCTATCATCCTCTTCAAGGAATTTCTCCATATTTTGCATTCATGCATTAGTTTGACACACCATCACTACACACATTCATATTTTTCAAGTAGTGCATGGTAACTTTAGTTATGTTCATTAAATGTATCAATAATCTGTCATATACGCAAATGTTAATATTCAATTCTCAATTTCACTAGTGAGTACTCAGGTTGTTCATAAGTGCAACACAGGTTTTATTGTCTTTTATCCTCAATAGGATTCCAATGTTAAGAAAACCGTTTTGCAGCAAAATTTATTACTTATTACTCTTCAATGTAGTTATAAACATGAATCACACATCTCATGTCAAAAGTAGATTACTGCATATATCAATCAATATGTAGATTGATAGAATTATACCTTAACTGATGTCCATTAGTAGCATACCTCAATTTATTTTCGCTTAACAAATCCCAAAGGCACCACTGTTGCAACCTTTAGCTATGATACCACTTGTAACATACCCTGATATCCTCACATGGAAATGTGAGTTAGATTTTTTTTTTAAAAATTACCCACGGGTAACTATCCAAATCACTATTCAAGATTCCTCACTAATCATTAGAAAGAATGTTCATCAGTTCATAGAGTAATTTTAGTAGAGAAATAGTAAGTTGCATAACCATTAATAACCATTCTTGTGGTCTATTAACATAAATTGTATGATGTAACCTTACGTCCATTTCATGACTCCTTTAACCAGATTAATTAATCATACTTGAAATTATGACATCACAACAAGAAAGGAATCAACATCATCAATATGACATAATAATCACTCACATCATTGAACACCGATATACCCTGGAAACCCTGTAGGGTGAAAACCAACAAACATTTAATTTTATTATTAAATGATCGTGAGAGTGTTCACCCCTCACTCAATGGCTTATAAGGGAGACCATCCCTTAACCATTGTTATAAATCTTACAAGGAAATATCGTTTAAATACAAATATCTAGCTTAAATCTATTACAGTTATTATGATAACATTTATCCAATAATATTCAATATTCATATCTTGGTGGCATGGTTGTACCTACAATGGACCATCCCGCAGCTCAAACTCATCTGCATGAACCATTAATTATTTACTTGCCACCATGTTAAGCATAATATATCCTTTGTATAAGTAACTATCATTTCCTGCTAATGTTGTCTTCAACATACATTGATGTTAGGACTCATAAAGTGTTAATCAACCCATTCGTAAATCTATACTAGTGATGCTTATACATCTATTCATGTACATTCATGACGTGCTAGTAAAATATTGTGACATGCTTCCTTTAACATCACTACATATGTGCTAGTTATAAGCAATCACATTAACTAATATTTCCCTTGCATAAGCACACATTCCTGCAAGACAAATAGCTACAACTGCCAAACATTTCTTTAAAATAAATAGATACATTAGTTACGATCTTCGTGCATTTGAATTAAATAAAATAAATCAAAATAACTAACCCTTAAGCTATTACTTTTGGTGCATGTAAAGAAAGCTAACACAACAAATCTTGTTCCTATGCATGCCCATGTATATAGTTTCCAAAAGAGTCTTCCCAAATGAATGCTTAACAAAACAGAGCATGAAAACACATGTTTACAGTAAAGCATACAAATACATGTATTCTTTTTCAAATATTATAATAACATTACCCATATATATATTCCAAAGAAACCAACACATTACTATGGCTTTTGTGCATGTAATTCATCTTCTTTCCCAAATAATTTTTTCAAATGTAGTGTAACATATCATGCCATGTTTTCCCACATACAAATATGTATACTCTTTCCAATGAAATCTAATACAAATCTTGCATGCATATACACAATCTCATTCCAAAAGAACTAACATAATAGTTATGATAGCATAAAATAATCACATATAATTTTTCCCAAAGAAACGTAGCTCAATATTTCTTCTATCCATGCAAAGAACATATCTTTATAACACAAGAGCTTATCATAATAGCTCTTATTTTATGTATGCACAACATATTCCATTCTTATAATTTTACCATCATTAACTATTATTTTCATGTAAACAAATACACACTTCTTTTGCAAAACAAAGTTAATACAACCTAGTTTCTTTGCCTTCTACATGTAGTTTCTCATGCTTCCCTTTCAAGAAATTATCATAGATAACCATATTTTATGCATAAAACTAGGCAACTGTACTAAGGTTATCTTAAACTTTTATGCATTCTTGTTCTTGTATGAACAAGATTCATATGCATCTTTTATAAAAATAATATTTATTTTTCATTAGTTCATGGACAAAACTCCTATCCAATATTTGTGCACTCATGCAACATTTAAATAACAACATAAGTATTTGTATGAACAATATTTATATACATATTTTATGAAAATAATCATGTTCTTGTATGAACAAGATTCATATGCATATTTTATAAAAATAATATTTATTTTTCATTCATTCATGCACAAACCTCCTATCCAATCTTTGTGCACTCATGCAGTCTTTAAATGAAAACATAGGTAACATTTGCATACAAATTCATGGAAACCCTTCCAAGAAAAAATAATCTAACTTTTATCTTTTCTTTTTCACCACCCATGAAAATATTTCACAAATTACCCTCTTTAACCTATCTCCATTTTGAAGAAAAAATAGCATGGATAGCATGGATCCTATTTCTTTAAATATAATGTGCATATTTTCTAGACATTGATGCACACGTATCAAGCATAATTTTCCAAAGAAATTACAATAATTCTTACCAACTCTGCAAAATATTTCCAAGAGAAATCACGATGTTAACTATATCTTTGTGCACCAGAATCGGGTATTACAAAGAAATCATTTTAAATAAAATAGGATAGTCAACCATACCTTTCAACGCTACAAAACACAAAGAATGACTAAGTCAATTCGTCCTTCTCTCACATTTTCTTCCTCTTATAATACGTGTATGGCCCTCATGAAGATGCGGCATGCATGATTTGTGAGGACATGAGATCTTTGGAGAACGATTACAGAGACATATTTGGAGTATGATTTCAAAGGCACCGAAAAACAACCCAGACACCCTTTCCATCTGAAGCATGTGTATTTTCAAATATGAAGCAGGTGTATTTTCAAAAAGATTGGAACCACGATTTTTTGGAACACCCACATTAGTAAAGCTTTTACTCGTGTTAAGCCCTTAATGTCTTTGTCATGTGAATAGAAAATAGCCTGCAAATGAATTACTCACCAAAATGGAAAGTATGATAATGACATAGAGAGTCGTGGGTAGTGTAATTCCATCGACCACATTAGCAAAGGAAAATGTAGGCTAGAAATTTTTTCCTCTCTCTCATGAGCAGGGAAAATATTCTTTTAAAACCCTCCATGTTGCAAGTTCAATTAGCCATACATACCCCCTAACAACCAATTCTGTTGCAAGTTTTACTAAACCTCCTCAACGACAATCTCTATTGTTGTTGAGATTCAACAAGATGACGAGCTTAGTGAAAAGAGTCGCCTTCACTAAGTGGGCCTGCAGGCTATTTTTGGCGCAAGTCTATTTTTAGACATGATGATCATATTTCAAAAGTTGTAGGATACTATTTGTGGATGGTTGATCAAGTTGGAAAAATAGATGAAATTCTATTTTTAGAATATTGGGCGAAGTCTATTTATAGATCGCTGATATAAAAATATATGCATGTTGATTATTATTAGCTCTTAATAATAACCAGACACTAAACATCAACTTATTCTCTTGGAGCACTTCAGTTCAGTGCACAGATGTGGCACATCAGTGGACTGAGGGAATTACGCAATTCCCAAGGGTTTACTAGAGCTAATGCATGGAGGACTCAGTTAGAACTCAAGTGGTAGAGTTATGACACAGTTGGAAGAAGTAGTTATGGAGTTGTATTTAGTTTAACTCAGTAAGACTCAGTTGAGCTAGTTGTATCTAGTATAATTGAATGATACACTAGTGAGAGTGGAGTGAATTAATTAGTTAATTAATTCACAAATAATAACTCATTAATCAACTGAACAATACAACAATTAACTACATTGCATGGCAGTTTCAGTGGAGACCTAGTGGAGAGATAGGTGAAAGGGCAAGATAGACTATCTGTTGTGACTATAGTGATGCATTGATTGCATCACACACACATTGGAGTTGCCAATGAGGATTGCACAGTCAAGGCAAGGGTAATTCAAATTCATTCAGAGCTATTCTTTAGTATGTATTGCGTAGTGGAGGTAGGCTAGCAGGAGGCAGAGATCGGTGCATGGATTTGCAAGATTGTTCCTGATTAGCGTATGACGATTGTACTGTACTGAGAGCTTGATAAGCTTTGTATGAGGATTGTCATATGATTCCATGATACATAATATATAGTTGGGGTTTTCAGCTTCAAGCTTTCCCGGTTAAAAACTGTGTTATGTGCAATTGATTATTTTTGTTTATGCTTCACATGTGTGTGCAATTAATTTTTTTGCAAAAGATTAACAAGTGGAATTGATTTAGTATTTTGCATAAAGTTAAATAGTGTGAGATCAGGTGAATCAAGGACATATGCATGATTAGTGCATATAATTTCTACATGGTATCAGAGCGTTGTTGATTGAAAATTTCAATTGTGAAGTGAGTATGTGCTGGTGGACAATTTGAATTTGCTATAGAAGATTCTTGGTGCAGAAGTTGAGTATACATTGAAATGTCTTTCAATGGGTTGCGATTGGAGTATGTCCTTTATGGGAGCTCGAATTGCATAGCCTGGAAGGACATGATGGAGGCGGTGCTGGAGGATAATGGGCTGAAGGAGTTCATCGATAGCGATGTTCCTAAGCTGGGATCTAGCGATGCTGCATTACTTGACGCATGGAAAAAGAAGACAGCAAAGACAAGGAGAATTATGTTGGAAGGTGTGAAGGACCATATTGTGTCCAGCCTTCATGATAAAGCCACTCCATTCTTAATGTGGAAGGCTTTGACAGACTTATTCCAAAGCAAAAGTGACCAAAGGAAGTTGGCGCTTAAAGACAAGCTCAGAAAAATAAAAATGGAGAAAGGCGACAATATTACAAAATACCTCACGAAGTTTGTCCACTGCAAGGATGAACTGGGAAGTGTGGGGGTTGCTGTTGATGAAGAAGACTTGGTGAGCTTGGATCTCCTTGGGCTTCCGAAGAGTTGGCATAGCTACAAAGACTCTGTCAATGGACGGGAGAAACTGCCGGGATGGGAGCGACTTTGGTTGGATCTTGTGCAGGAGGAGATAAGGCGGGGTACCATGGATGAATCTTCATCGAAGAATGAAGATGAAGAGAATTTCACTTTAGATGTCAAAGAAAGGAAAGGGAAGGGGAAGAAACATCATTCAAAATCCGATGCTAAAGGCAAGAAGCAGGATTTGTCCAAAGTGAAGTGTTTTCACTGTCACGAACATAGGAATTTTTCCACTAATTGTCCACAGAAGAAGAAGAACAAGAAGGTTGTTGGATCTGCAGCTGGAGAAGCCCTATCCTCGAAATTTGAGCTTGATTTCTCCTTGATCGCATGATTGGTTTCAAGCTGCATGGGATTGATGTGGTATCTTGATAGTGGTGCGTCTTTCCATATGACGGGAGATAAAGAGTTGTTTAGTGACTTGGAGGAGAAGGACCTCCAGATGCATATAGTGATGGGTGACGATGGTCGGTACAGTGCGACTGGAATTGGGACCATTACCTTTGAGAGGGAGTCTGGTAATCCATTCTTGTTGAAGAATGTTATGCATGTTCTAGGTCTGAAGAAGAACTTGGTCCCACTCGCAATGCTGGAAGACAAAGGTTATGATGTTTTTAGTGAGGGAAAATCCTTCCTTCGACATAAAACAATGGGTCAAACCAAGAATATAGGGGTTTGAATTAAGAATCTCTACAAGCTGGAGGTAGATGGCTGCGCTGTAATTGTGGGCAATGCAGAAGAAGTGGTGAGCCGAGATGAGGGCGAATTCTGGCATAGGATATTGGGCCATCTTCACCATGACGCTTTGAAGATTTTGTAGAAAATTTCTACTGGAATTCCCAAGGGTACTCTTGTGTAGTCAGATCAGTGCAAGGGATGTACTATGGGTAAGTTTGTGAAGACCACCTTTCATGAGAAGGAGAACCATGCTTTGGTGATCCTGGAGAGAATTCACACAGACGTGTGTGGACCTTTCTCGGTTGCTTCAACAACAAAACACAGGTATTATGTGATATTTGTTGATGAATATTCTCGTAGATGCTGGATCTTCTTCATGTAGAAGAAGAGTGAAACGTTCTCAAAGTTCTGTGAGTTCAAGGCATTGGTGGAGAAGGAGTAGGGAAAGCAAGTGAAAGCTCCACAGAGCGATAATGGTGGTGAATACATCTCGGGATAATTCAAATACTTCTGTAGCAAAGAAGGAATTCGAAGAGAACTCATAGCGCCTCATAACCCACAATAGAATGGGGTTTTGAAGAGAAAGAATAGAACGATCGTGGGTGCTCATGAGCAATGCTGCATGACCAGGGCCTACCGATGCACTTGTGGGTGGAAGCATGAAACACTACGGTTTATGTGCAAAACCGTTGTCCTCATAGAGTACTTGGCATGAGTACATCCAAAGAAGCATTTTCTAGTAAGAAGCCTGATATTTCTCATTTAAAGATTTTTGGCTCACCTGTTTACATTCATGTGACAAAGGACACCAGGAAGAATTTGGAGCCGAATGTATAAGTTGGAATATTTGTGGGGTACACAGAAACACCCCATAATTATCGTGTGTATTTGCTAGACAGTCGGATGACTTTTGTGCGACGAGATATAAAATTCAATGAGGTGAAAGCCATGAAGTTGTCGCTTGAGAGGGAGCTACACTTGCATGCAGAGGAGGAACTTCTTGTTCCCAAAGATGAGCCTTTAGATGTGGATCAGCCACAGGAGGAGATTCATGGAGTGGAGGAGTCCACTCATGCAGAAACAAACATCAGACAAGGCAGAAAGCATACCACAGAAGCTGAGAGACTGAAGCTTGATGCGGCACAGAATGTAGGAGTCCCTACATCACAACGCAGACAGAGACAATCACCTGACCGATTTACTGGATACATGGCTCTTATGAGCATGTGTATCGTGACAGAGCCATCTTCTTTTGAAGAAGCAGTGCAGGAGCCCACATGGGTAAATGCCATGGTGGAGGAGTATGACTCCATTGTTAGAAACAATGCTTGGGAGATTGTTCCAAGGCCGGTGGGAAAATCAATTGTAGGATCAAGATGGATCTACAAGGTAAAGAAAGTTGCTGATGGGAGCATCGAGACGTATAAGGCAAGATTTTTTGCCCAGGGCTTCTCACAAATCGAGGGGATTAACTATGAAGAAAACTTTGCACATGTCGCACGGTATTCTTCCATACGGACCATCCTTTCTCTCTCAGTGCAGATGGGTTGGCACATTCATCAGATGGATGTGAAGACTGTGTTCCTTAATGGGATCATTGAGGAAGAGGTGTACATTGAGCAGCTTGAAGGATTTGAGATCTTCAGCAGCGATTCACATGTGTGCAAGCTCAAAAGAGCATTATATGGGCTGAAACAAGCACCCCGTTCTTGGTACACTCAGATCGACAGCTATTTCACTGGACTTGGCTTCACCAAGAGTGAGGTGGATGCAAAACTGTACCAGATTGTGGTGGAGGGTAATATTTTAATCATTGTACTTTATGTTGATGAGTTAATACTAACAGGTGATGAGCAGTTGATACACTCATGCAAGGCAGATCTTGCAAAGGAGTTTGAGATGAAGGATTTGGGCCTCCTTCATTATTTCCTTGGATTGGAAATATGGCAGCGGGAAGGTGAACTGTTTGTGTCTCAAGGCAAGTATGCCCGGGAGATACTGGAGAAATTTCACATGCAAGGCTGCAAGCCTATCGACACTCCTCTTCCAGGAAATTGGAAGAAAGAGGATGCTACATCGGCAGAGGTAGTGGATGCCATTGTTTATCGACAGTTGGTGGGTTCGCTCATGTATTTAGCCAATACAAGACCGGACATATGCTGTCATTGAAACAACACAAGTGATGGTTAAGCCCTCCAACTTTTGGAAGGCAGGCAAGCATGTTTTGAGATATCTCAGGGGCACATCTGAGTATGGTTTATGGTACAGACAAACGGATGAGGTGAATTTGCATGGCTTCACGGATGCAGATTGGGCAGGAAGCCCAATAGACAGAAAGAGCACATCAGGAAGGATTTTCAGTATCGGATCTATGGCAGTTTCTTGGTACAGCAGGAAGCAAAGATTCGTGGCACTCAGTTCAGCAGAAGCAGAATACATGGCAGCAAGTCAAGCTGCATATGAGGCTATCTGGATGAGGAGGATTCTGGTTGGTTTGTTTGGTTCACATTTAGATCCCACAGTGATACATTGTGACAATCAGAGTTGCATTAAACTCTCGGTTAATCCTGTGTTTCATGATAAATCTAAACATATTGATATCCGGTATCATCATATCAGAGATTGTGTGCAGCGGAAGATCATGTTGCTTCAGTACATTCCTATGGAGGATCAGGATGCAGATATTCTGACGAAGGCGCTCACCAGGAGCAAATTTGAATACCATAGAGGCAGGATCGAGGTGAAAATGGTAATCCCTATCTTGTTGGAAGGGAGTGTTGAGATTCTAACAAGATGATGAGCTTAGTGAAAAGTCTTCACTAAGTGAACATAAACTATTTTTGGCGCAAGTCTATTTTTAGACTATGTCTATTTTTAGACATGATGATCATATTTCGAAGTTGCAGGATGCTATTTGTGGATGGTTGATCAAAGTTGGAAAAATAGATGAAATTCTATTTTTAGAATATTGGGCGAAGTCTATTTATAGATCAATGATCTAAAAATAGATGCATGTCGATTATTATTAGCTCTTAATAATAATCAGACACTAAACAACAACTTATTCTCTTGGAGCACTTCAGTTCAGTGCACAGATGTGGCACATCAGTGGACTGAGGGAATTACATAATTCCCAAGGGTTTACTGGAGCTTATGCATGGAGGACTCAGTTATAACTCAAGTGGCAGAGTTATGACACAATTGGAAGAAGTATTTATGGAGTTGTATTTAGTTTAACTTAGTTAGACTTAGTTAATCTAGTTGTATCTAGTCTAACTGAATGATACACTAGTGAGAGTGGAGTGAATTAATTAGTTAATTAATTCACAAATAATAACTCATTAATCAACTGAACAATACAGTAGTTAACTACAGTGCATGGCAGTTTCAGTGGAGACCTAGTGGAGAGATAGGTGAAAGGGCAAGATAGACTATCTGTTGTGACTATAGTGATGCATTGATTGCATCACACACACATTGGAGTTTCCAATGAGGATTACGCAGTCAAGGAAAGGGTAATTTGAATTCATTCAGAGCTATTCTTCAGCAGGGATTGCGTAGTGGAGGTAGGCTAGCAGGAGGCAGAGATCGATGCATGGATTTGCAAGATTGTTCCTGATTAGTGTATGACGATTGTACTGTATTGAGAGCTTGATAAGCTTTGTATGAGGATTTTCATATGATTCCATGATACATAATATATAGTTGGGGTTTTCAGCTTCAAGCTTTCCCGGTTAAAAACTGTGTTATGTGCAATTGATTATTTTTGTTTATGCTTCACATGTGTGTGTAATTAAATTTTTCGCAAAAGATTAACAAGTGGAATTGATTCCATATTTTGCATCAAGTTAAATAGTGTGAGATTAGGTGAATCAAGGACATATGCATGCTTAGTGCATATAATTTCTACAATTGTGAGCTCAATTAGTCATTGCAATAATTGATTCTTGATAATCACAACTAACTCACTATTGTTCTTGTTTTCAACCAATTCTTTAAAATATTTAACTTAGTAAATATATTAAGCTTTTATGGTATGCATGTTACAAATTTGAGTGTTCTAACAAGTTTTTTTTGGGGTGTTGAATCCATATATGTAATCAAAAAATTATTTTAAATAACAAAGATCAAGATTTGACAAAAAAATATACTTGGAATTGTTCACAAAAAATCCAAATCATATAATGGTTAAACAACTTCGAAATTATAGCTGAAAAATGATAACATCGAAAAATGATGAATTGAGAGTGGATACATAGGAAATCATTAAATGGAAATTGATAATGTAAAAAATATGATCCTTATAAAGATATTGATTAAAAAAATTATCACATTTACCACTACCATTGTCATTGCCACTTTTTTACAGGACATGAACCCAATAATTATAAATGTTTTATAATGATTGTAATTACATCTAATCCAATAAGCATTTTTTTGTTTTTAATAACAGTAATTATTATTTTTAAATTTAATAATTACTTTATTTTTATTTTGAAATATTTTATAACGATTGTAATTAAATCTAATCAAATAAACCTTTATTTTGTTTTTAATAATAATAATAATAATAATTATTTATTTAATAATTACTTTATTTTTATTTTGAAAATAATATTTTTGAATTGAAATTTAAATCTAAAAAATTTATATATCTCCCAAATATTATACTATGAAATATCTTTCTCCATAGAAAAAAACAAATAATTAATTAATTATATGAAAATATTATATGAGAAGAAATTATTGCCTTGTGTGTAGCCAAGTAGTGTTATCCATAAAAGAATAATTTGGACAATGAATAGCATAGAAAAGTGACTCACAATTATTCCACAACTTCCACCTTTATTCCAACCTTTTTGTATTTATTTACAAGTATTTAATGAAGTATAGACTAGCAATTGCGTCAAGAGGTGCAAAGGAACACCGATAAGAGGAGTGACAAGAATGCGGAAGGAAACCCTTGACTTGCATGACATCTATAGCACTAATGTCACCTTATGGGGGAAAGAATATGTGTTTGGTTGACTGACAAACCTACAATATGATTCTGAGTTCTAAGGAATTGCAAAACTAAGGTCGTTGCATTGTTTATGATGACGACCAGGAAGGCATCACAATAAGTGTTGAAGTTTGCAACAAGAAACAATGAAATTGGCATCTAGAAACAACATGACGACACCTACAATAGTGTGGGACCACAGGTCATGTAGTGATGGGTCCTAGCGATACATTAGCATGCAATTCAATTTATTTGATGAACTGGATATGTGTCAAATTTGATTATCCCTTAATTAAATTGGACATTAAAATGTAAGCGTATCTCATAACAACTTGTAATAGTTAACTGAGTGTGATAAACTCATTTAGCTCATGAATTTCGAGTTGAGGGTAGTTGGTGAGGCATGCAAAGTGATTATATGTGTTTTAGAGTTCAAGTTGTAGTTAAGTGCATGAGAAATCAGTTAACTCAGTTACGTGAGTTAAAGTCAGTTGAAATAGTTGTAACTGTTTGTTGTACTAGTGAGAGATCAAGTGAATTAAATAATATTTAATTCACAATCAGTGATTTGCCATGAAACTAATGATTTAATATTAATAGCTGCATGCATGTCATTTCCAGTTGAGACCCAGTTGAGACAAAGGTTAAAAGGAAGTTAACTATCGGTTGTGATATTAGCAGGTTGTCCAGATGCAGTTAAAACACCACAGGATGCCCATGAAACTCTGCGCAGTTGGAGAAGGCTGAAATTCTAAAATAATATGGATTTCATTCCTCATGAATTATGTGAGCAAGGCAGGATGAAGACAGGCTGAGAATTGGCTAAGTGTTGGCCCGATTTTGTCTGGATCAGTGTGAGATGATAGGTAGAGTGCATGAGACTCTTGTTAGAAGAGTGCATTGTAATTGTTTCATGATTTCTTGTGGAATATACAATAGAATATAGAGGGGTTTTGAGCAGCAATATTTCCTTGGGAAAATATATGTGTTGTGGTTTGATTTGTTTCTTTCTGCACTAGTTGTGATCGATGATCGTGTTTATTTTCTGCAATTGATTTTTAGAAGGATTCAGTATCTAGCTTTAGAACATTGATTGATCGGATTGAATCTATTGATATACATATGTTTGTATAATTTATACATGGTATCAGAGCACATGAAATCACTATAGTGGAGGAGAAGCTGAGTTTGTGACTAAATAGAATTCGAATGCGCAAAAGTATTCTTGGAGCGACAGGCGTATCAGGATTGGAATGGCTTTCAATGGCTTGAGATTGGAGTATGCACTCGAGGGCAGTTCCAATTATATTGTGTGGAAAGACAAGATGGAGGAAGTACTGGAGGAAAATGGGTTGAAATAATTCATTAATAATGATGTTCCCAAGCCCGCTGTAGTAGATGCCGCAAATCTTAATTCTTGGAAAAAAAAAGTTGCAAGGGCGAGGAGGATCTTACTGGAGGTATTACGAGACAACATTGTATCAAGTCTCGATGGAAAAGAGACTCCATATGTAATGTGGAAGGCTTTGACAGATTTGTTTCAGAGCAGCAATGATCATATAAAATTGGCACTGAAGGACAAGGTCAGGAAAATCAAAACTGGAGAAAGGTGACACTATTCCGATATATTTAACAAAGTTTGTCCAATTTCTGGATGATCTTGGGAGCATGAGAATTACTGTAACGAATGATGACTTAGTGAGCCTAGATCTTCTAGGCCTTCCCAAGAGTTGGCATAGTTATCAGGACTCTATCAATGGGAGGGAGAGGTTTCTAGATTGGGAACGAATCTGATCGAATTTGGTGCAAGAAGAATTTAGGCGGAATACCAGGGATGGATATTCATCTATGACATATGATGAAGAAAATTGTGCTTTGGTTGCTAAGGAAAATAAGGGGAAAGGAAATCAATCCTATTCCAAATCTAAGTCCGGCAAAGAAGGCAAGCAGCGCAACATGTCTAGAGTGAATTTTTTTCACTGTCACGAGCATGGAATTTATCTACTAATTGTCCACAAAGAAGAAGAAAAGAAGGCTTCGGGATTTACGGTTGGTGAGGCTTTGGCTAAGCAATTTTGAGTTGAATTTCTCGCTCATCACATGCATTGTGTCAGAGTCACCGTGGGATCGGGGTGGTACTTATAGTGGTGCTTTAAAGCACACACATGGTGTATGAGGAAGATAAACACACACAAGAAACTCAACACACAATGAAAGATAAGCGTGAGGCTTTCTTATTTTCCATTATACAAAGATGTACATTTATAGTACAATGGTGTGACTCTTGGTTTCATATTCCAAGGTCACTTGGACTCCATTGTGACTTTTCGCATTCCACACCTACCCCATGTAGGATTAGGTGTTCCAACATCCCCCCTTAATCCGAAGGGGTATGTGTGAGTCCAAGAAAAGAGTTGTAATACAAATCTGCAAAGTATACATGGCAGCACTTGGGCTGAATCAACTCTTTGAAATGTTGGAAAAAAGAGGTGGTTTTAGGATGACCACAAACACTGGAACGCAAAACTTGTTGCAGTTCCCGGAACTCTTCCAAAACTGGCAAGAAGCTGAAAGCTTCTGCTAGAGGAATTGTCCCTCATAAAAAATGGAGACCTTCAACCTAAAAGAAGGGAGGTCTACTACCTGTGATGGTTTTAGGATTACCAACAACTCTGGAATGCTTGAAGCATTTCTTGGAACTCAACCAAAGCTGGCAAGAAGCTGAAGGCTTCTGCTAGAGGAAGTGTCCCTCATATATGAAAGGGAGACCTTCAACCTAAAAGAAGGGAGGTCTACTACCTGTGGTGGTTTAAGGTTTTCCACCAACCAAAGATGATGGTTTAAGGTTGTCCACAACTCGAAGGCATGCTCATGGGCATCCATGTCTCTGGCTACATCTCTGAATCTGGAATGACGAATTGTGGCTCAAGCTCGCTTGAACTGTTGTGTCTCTGGCTACAACTATGAATATGGAATGAGAGATTGTGGCTCAGGCTCGCTTGATCTGTCGTCGAGGCTTGTACATGACCACCATTTTCCCCCCTGTCAGGGACAAGGTGAGATGATGGTGAAAACTCAATTGCAAGTTTGCTCAATATCTGTGAACAAGTTCTGACATGTGTCTTAAACATCTTCTTGGCTGTTGATGCTGATTGCCAAGAAGTGATCCATCCAAGATGAATCTTTATTCTTGCAGGAGGCTTGTTTCTGAAGCATCTGTCTGAAGAATGGGTGTACCGACCACAGTGCTTGCATGGATGAAGATCAAAACAACGATCTTTCATATGGCCAACTCGATCCCAGTGTTGGCATTTTTCAATCTGCCGTTGTTGTGGAAGCGGAGCAGGATCTGAAACAATTGCAGGTGAACTATCATACATGAATCTGACACTCTGAAATATGATGGGCTTGGTGTAGTATGGAATATGAAAGGTCACATCCTTGTCATATCTAAGACCAGTTCGGTGCTTGTTGTGGACAAGCTCTTCCCAAGGTCTAATGATGGGCTTAGGAAGTGTAGGCTGAGCTGTTGCATCTACATGTACATATGCTCTTGTACAAGGAATTGAATGTGGATCAACTGAAAATTTACTGACTTGCTACTGATGGGAGTCTTTCTCAATGTTCTGAACAGAAACAGGTTCAGAATGGTGACTCTTTTGCTAAAGTTCATCTTGTTGGAGCTAAGATTCCAACTGCAAAAACTCAATCTTTTCTCGTGCATCTTGCAAACAACTTTGAATATTACAAAGAGAATTATTACTCATTTTTATCATATCATCAACATTGGAATGAATGAGGTTACTCAACAACTCTAATGCCTCATTGATTTTAGCCATTTCAACAAATTAGGCTCAAAAAATGAAAGGGTGTCGGCTACAACCAAAAATGCACCCGTTTACAATGTGATTCAAAAACAAATACAAATGACTCCAAATAATTCTCAAAGTACAAAATCTGATGATTGAAACTATGAAGAAGCAATACAATGTTAGTTCAATGCAGCAAAACACTTTTTCAAGAGGCCTCAACAAAGAGCTGTTTTTTTTTTCTTCAAAAGAGTTGTTTTGAAATGATGGCAAACTTGTCTTCACGTGTAAATTTCTTCAGAAAATCACCCTCTTGTATATGCCACAAATCATAAAATGTAAATCTCACTTTTCTCTAAGTATAGTCCATGCCATTTCTTCAATTCTGCTGTTCATTTCCTCTTCTTCCTCTCTCTCTCTGCTGTTTTTTTTTTTTAATTAATTAAAAATTAATTAAAAAATGGATTAATTAAAAAAAGGAGAAGGTGGGTTTTTAAAAAAAACTTAAGGTGGGAAGGGAATTAATTTAAAAGGAAAGGGGAATTAATTTAAAAATAGGGTGGGGGATTTTTTTAAACATTAAAAATTAAAAAATCGGAAATTTTAAATTGGGGATGGAAATTTAACTATAAAAAATCGAAAATTAAAAAAAATAAAATTAAAATGGCCGAATGGCCAAGAGAGGGCTGGGGGAGTTTTCTACGTGAGGGGGAGGGCCGAAAGGCCTTTGGAAATGGGGAGGCGGAAGTTCGAGGGGGAGGGGAGCGCTAGTAGAGAGAGGAGAAGTGTCGTGGGGAGAGAGCGTTAAGGTTGGAGTGAGAGTGCAGGAGTGTTTTGTGAGAGAGAAGGGTCGGGTGTGGGGAATGAGGGACGGTCGTGAGGGGGAAGGTTCTGGGTGTGAGGGTGCATGGTGAAGAGAGCAGGTAGAGCGTATTGGGAGGCGTAGGGGTTGGGTAGATCAGGGAGGGGGCGGAGCTCGAGTGGGTAGGCGGGGTAGGAGAGAGAGCGGTTGTGCAGGGGAGGGGGCTCGGGGTTAGGGAGAAGGAGCGCTAGAGTGATAAGGAGGGGCGGGGTAAGGTTTAGCAGGCCGAGAGGAGCATTGGCTGTTAAGCCGTGAGAGCTTAAGGGGAGCCACCATGAGTGGTGTGAGGGGTGTGGGAAGTGAGGGGCATGGCTTTTGGGTAGTGGAATGAGTGTGCGTATTGAGTGTGAAGCATAGCGTAGGGAGAAATAGTTGCAGAGAAGTGTAGCGTAGGGGGGAAGGTTAGCTGTAGTATGGAGAGAGCGTTGTGATGTAGTGAGAGCTGTGGGTTGCAGAGGTAAAGGGGGGGTCGAAAGGCCAAGTTGCAGAGATTTTTTTTTTTATTTTTTTTATTTTTTTAAACTAAAACAGCAGAGAGGAGGGCTGGAAGGCTTGAAACAACCCAAAAAAAATTTTTTTTCTTAAAAAAGTAGAGAACAGTAATTTCACAAATGCTGCAGGAGAGATGCAACAGAGAATATTTGATAAATGCAGAATTAGAGATTTGCAGAAAACTCAGAAATCTTTCAGTGAAAACTTAGAAATCTTTCCAGTAGCCCAGCAGCAGGAAAATGGACTTTAAAAATGCAGAATTTTGCAAAAAATTTTAGCAGTAAAAACCCATAAACTTCTTTAGAAACCCTCTTTAAACTATTTTTCAGCAGCTCAAAATGCAGAATTTAATAGGCAGAATTTGTAAAATAATGTGTAGTGAGAAAACCTGCAGAATGTGATATGCACAATACTGCTTTTCTCCAAACCAATTTCTGAATGTTTCCATAGATTTTGAATGCTGCTCTTCTCCAAGAAAAAAATTCTGAATGCGGAAAAATGTCTGCTGCAACAATCTCTGAGTGCTGCAAAAATTATCAGAATTTTTGCAGATATACACAAGCCATAAACACAAATGACTCACTCAAGGTTGAGCTGGTTATGAACGTATCAGCTCTGATACCATGTTAAACACACACATGATGTATGAGAAAGATAAACACACACAACAAGAAACTCAACACACAATGAAGGATAAGCGTGAGACTTTCTTATTTTTTCCATTATACTTGATGTACATTTATACTACAATGGTGTGACTCTTGGTTTCACATTCCAAGGTCACTTGGACTCCATTGTGACTTTTCACATTCCACACCTACCCATGTAGGATTAGGTGTTCCAACATGGTGCATATTCCCACATGACGAGAGACAAAGAAATTTTCAGTATATTGGAGGAGAAGGACCTCTAGATGCATATCGAAATGGGTGATGAAGGGCGTTACAGTGCTACCGGGATTGGTACAGTTATTTTCTAGAGATAGTCAGGTAAACCATTTTTATATAAATTTTAATTAATGGTATGTTGTATAACTAAGAATTTATGAATTTATATTTATAATTTATTTTAATTATTTAAGTACAAAGGACAAATGCATTAGTAGTTCAATGATAATGAATTTTTCTTGAAAAGCTCATTTTTATTTATAGTCACATCAATACAATTTTTTTATTAACTTCATTTTGGTACAACTTTTCAATTGAATTTAACCATGGTTACATGGATTTTGGTGCAAAAAGTGAATTGTAAATTCATAAATATTATTTTATTGGTTTACATATTATTTTATTATTTCCTTAGGAGGCCCATTATAGACCTCAAAATTCCCCTAATGGAACCTGGCTACAAGGAGCCCACAGCACATCTATAGTAGGATCGGTTAGATTGATGCAGTCAGATGTCAAGAGGACAGAAATCAGAGTGACAGGTGTCGGATAATGGAGCGCAGATTAGAGTTGGAAGTAGTGTAGAGCGTATGGATGCAGATGTCAGCACCACAGAGATTTGAGTAGACATGTGCAGTAGCTAGCAGTAGTCAGCAGACTCTGATGACAAATGCATTATGCTGATTCAGTTATTTGGAGGTTATTCAGTTTCAAAAGTGTTGCATGCAAGAGTTGCATGTCACATGCAAGGACATTCCTTTTTTGTTGAGAGGGAGTGTTGAATTTTTCACCAAGAAACCATGAAATTGGCATCTAGAAACAACATGAAAACACCTACACTAGTGTGGGACCACAAGTCATGTAGTGATGGGTCCTAGCAATACATTAGTGTGCAATTAAATTTATTTAATAAATTGGATATGTGTCAAATTTAATTATCCTTTAATTAAATTGGACAATAAAATGTAATATTATCTCATAATCACTTGTAATAGTTAATTGAGTGTGATAAACTCAGTTAGGTCTTGAATTTTGAGTTGAGGGTAGTTTGTGAGGCATGCAGAGTGATTTTATGTGTTTTAGAGTTCAAGTTGTAGTTAAGTGCATGGGAAATCAATTAACTCAGTTAGGTGAAATAAAGTCAGTTGAACTAGTTGTAACTATTTCTTGCACTAGTGAGAGATCAAGTAAATTAAATCATATTTAATTCACAATCAGTGATCTTCCATGTAACTGATGATTTACTATTAATATCTTCATGCATGTCAGTTCCATTGTAGACCTAGTTGAGACAAATTTTAAAGGGAAGTTAACTATCAGTTGTGATATTAACAGGCTGCCCAGATGTAGTTAAAACACCACAGGATGCCCATGATACTCTGCGCAGTTGGAGAAGGCTGAAATTCCAAAATAATAGGGATTTCATTCCTCATGAAATGCGTGAGCAAGGCAGGATGAAGACAGCTTGAGAATTGGCTAAGTGTTGGTCCAATTTTGTCTGGATCAATGTGAGATGATAGGCAGAGTGCAGAAGACTCTTGTGAGAAGAGTGCATTGTAATTGTTTCATGATTCCTTGTGGAATATAAAATAATAGAGGGGTTTTGAGCAGCGAGCTTTCCCCAGGAAAATATCTGTGTTGTGGTTTGATTTTTTTCTTTCTGCACTTGTTGTGATCAACGATCGTGTTTATTTTCCACAATTTATTTGTAGAAGGATTCAATATCTAGCTTTAGTACATTTCTTGATTGGATTGAATCTATTGATATACATATGTTTGTATAATTTCTACAATAATTCGCGATGGACATGTCGTTAGTTCCCATGGTGTAGTTGGAAAACAATGATATAACCATGACATGTCCAATTTTGATGACATAGAGGCAGATGAAAATGAAGACCTGTGATTGGTTTGGTTGAATAGTGCATACAATATTGGAAAAATAATCCATAAAAATATGATATCATCCAATAATATTTCATTAAATTAGCTCTCAATTAAACATATACTTTTAAACTTTTTAAAAAATTATGAAATTCTATCAAATTATCTTCTCTATCAAGAAACGTAGTCCTTACGAATTTTATTATATTTTTTTTCCCACTTAACACAAATATGGTGGGAGTCTACAAGATTATCTATCAACCCCTTGTATTTAAGATCTAAATGAAAGCTCATTCCATTTATTTTTATTTAATCACTTTGATTTTTTTTTAATAGAATGCACTTAATTAGACATTTCGTAGATTATATTTTATTTAATTTCGTTTCCTATTTTCTTTTTAATTTTGTATTTTAGACCTTGATGTACAAACTTATATGGTTTTGGTGTTAATAATTTTATTCAATAATAATTACTACAATTTTAAAGATAATATATCAAATTTAATAAAGAAAATAATTTCATACAAATATATATATATATATATATATATATATATATATATATATATATATATATATATATATATAAATCACAATATAAGTTTATAAACATGATATGTTTGCATGATATGAGAACACTTTAATGATGATACACTTTACAGATGTTTGAAGGGATTTAAAAACGTGTAATTCACCTTCACATCATGTACCTAGAAGTGGCATTGTTGAAAACATATTTTATGATTATGATGATTTGCAAAGCTAAGGAAATAGTCTTCCCTTCTAAAACTGTAATTCTTTACAACAAGACCGAATAGTGGTTTCTTTTAAGGCATATGAGCAACTAAGCAATAAGGCATATGAGAAATTAAGAAAAATGTATGAGGATACCTAGGACATTGTGGAGAAAAATAGGATCGACACATGACCATGAGCACTTTCCACAAATACATGTGTCAATAACACCTTAGTGTATATAATTTTGGGATCCATGACTATTTTACGAATATTTGAAGCGAAGTGGAATTGATGCAAAAAAAGTTGGATTGATTAAATAACATATAGTGAAGTTATAAAAAAATTCATTATCTATCTTTTAGACTTCTACAACATATCCCAAAATAAATTCATCCTTATCACTAAGCCATCATTCCTTTATACACGTATTCTTGGATACTTAATTTGTAACAAACCTAGTAACAAATCCATGTAATAAAGTTAATAAAGGAAAAATAATAACCAAGGTCACGGGACATGTATTCTTGTTGAATGATTGGGATTACTTGTGATTAATAAATGGCTATGAAAATTGGAAAATAAAAAGTGGCATTAATTGACATTTATTTATGAAAATAATGGAAAATAGGACAAAAGGAAGGTTAAAGGTCACATGTTACATGTGAGGAGGAAACTGAAGAAAAAATCAGGAAAATGAAGAAAATAGAGGTCTCAATGATAAAAAGGCTTATGGGGATTAGTTCACATATTTTGCCGGTTTAGTTTTGGAGCTCTCTCTCTCTCTTATCTCTCTCTCATACTCTTGCACACATAGAGTTTTCTTGGAGCACTCTTGGAGGATTGTGGCATACTTGGGATTTGGAGAAAGAAGGAAACGGAGGAGCAGGAAAGTGTAAGAGGACATCAGGATCAACAACTACATCAGGTTTTTCTTCCAGGTACTAAGTTTCATGTATGACTTTCTTGCTAGTTTTGGCATGCGTGACACATGCATGTGGGTTCTTGGTTATGATCTATCATTAGCATGGAGGATTTCCTGGATTGGGAGTGTTTTTTCCTAGCCTTTCCATTTCCTAGATAGCCATGGTATTGTGGGTTTCTTTCATTTTTTTTTGGTTGGTTCTCATGTTCCTTATGGTTGTGGGTTGAGTTATTAGTTCCTAGAGACTTGGTTGGAAAAACGCTCTAGAACCCATGTAACAACTTGGGTTGAGTTACTAGTCCTGGAAGCCTTGGTTGGACAAACACTCTAGAGCCCTTGGTGGGTTGAGTTACTAATCCTGTAAGACCTTGTTGGATAAACACTCTGAAGCCCGACAACAATTGTGGGTTGAGTTACTATTCCTAGAATCCTTGGTTGGAAAAAACACTCTGGAGCCCTGAAAAACTTGGGTAGAGACTGCCATGGTGATGGCTAGTGATGTAGGACCATGATGTTGAATCATTGGTTGAGGGTTGATGTGGTTTGGCCTCTAGAAGCTCTGGTTTGGTTTGGTTTTTTTTTTTTTCATGAGATCTCACATTCATGCTTGCAATATAATGTGGGGGTTATTGGATGAAAGAGAGATTTGGTTCAGCCCAATCTAAGGTTAGGTGGTATGTGGAAGTCACTGACTTGGTTGGATTTGCATATCTTAATAAGATATCATTTTCCTTTCGTATTTTATGAGTAAATGTGTTTGTCATTATGTGGCTTTAATGATTTTTTCCTTGTTGATATATCTTTGGTTATTTGTTGATTATGAGCATTTTTTATGACAGTCTTGATGTATGGCTCTCATCATGTTTTGATTAATATATGAAATGTTAGTGAATGAATGACCTAATACATAACAATGTAAATATTGGGAGGAGATATCAACCCTCCTTGGTAATTCTCAGATAAGTATGAGGTCCCTATGTTTAGACCTATTGTTATGACTCGTAGATTACATCATAGTGATATGTTTAATGAAATCCATGTCATGGCTAGAGGGGATTAGGTCAAGTCCTTGTTCAAGTGTTTGCTTTTGTAACCCTATATTAGTTTCATTTATCTTTTCTAGAAGTTTCATGAAGTTATGGACAGTGGCCTGGGTCCTGTCCCTGAAAAGGTAGCACAAAATTTAGGTTCACTAGCACAGAAGTGTCCTGAAAAAGGATACAAACACTAGCATGCCTTCTTGTGGGAGTGACTAGAGAGCCTCAGACGCATGCATAGCTTGTCATGGGAACGACTTGGGGTCTAACTCTAAAAAATGACAAGTTGTCTCATGGGTTAGGACCTTAAAAGGGTTGGTTTTCTCCTATAGGGTCTATAGCTCTAGAGGAAAGTTAGATTGGTTGTGTGCTGTCGGTTCCAGTTCCTTAACTGTACATGGGGAGTTGAATCATATCATAATAACTCTTCATCACATGTTTACCCTTGTGGACCAGTTAGCTTGGGTAAATGTGGGAGGAGGGTGTTACAGAGTGGTATCAGAGCATGGTTACGTTCTCCTTGGGTGATGTCTGGTTTTTGTTCCCATTTGATGAATGTGTTGTCATGTGTACATGTTTATTTCATATGTGTATGTATGCTTGTGGTCTATGTGCCTGTTGTGTATGCATGGTGGTGGTCATGGTTTCCGTTGTGATTTCATGCAGAAGTTGATGGTGTTTTTGTCAGGAAGTGTTCATCATGAATGCATGTTAGTGTTTATATGTATTGTTTATGCATGTGTGGCATACATATGTTGGTTATGCATGCATGGTACCTAGCCAGTGTTGTAATTGTGGCATCATGCATGGTAACTAGGATGATGATTGAGATTATATCTATATATTATGATGATTATGATTATACATATATTGTTCTAATATGGTTGATCTTGCAGACGTGGTATCCTCCCCTGAACTAAACTGAGGTACATTGGTCTGTTTATGATTTGGTTTAGTTGACATGATATACATTGCAGGAAGAGAAGAAAAAATATGAATAACAAGATGGTAGACTACAATTTACAAGATTCTCAGTATTGGTCAAATGAGTAGCATGGTGATGAGTACTCCCCTCAAATAGGAGACACTTTGAGAAGTTTGAAGGAAGAAATAAGGAGTTGCAAAGAAGATAATCATTGAATCATTAAATCACAAGAGATACTTGCTAGGGAACAAGAGAAATAAGTAGAAGTTAATGGAGTTATCCTTCAGAGTCTGTTAGACTTGCAGAGACAAAGATTTCTTAGAATCAATCATGGGAAGGAGGATAGGACTAATGGAGCATATGGTAGCAGGTCACACAGTGGGAACATGTTGGATAGAGATGACATGGTCATAGATGGTAGATTCCTAGATACACCCGAGAGGTGAGGCAGTGGACATGGACTTTACTCTAGTTTTGATTCAGACAGGTATCATGGTCATCATCGTTATCATCCTTCCAGTAGGAGTGACAAGGGGTATTTTCCAGATGATTTCAAGAAATAAAATACACCTACATTTGATGGGAAAATGAAGAAGTCACAAGATGGAAAAGAGTGGCTTCTTGGGATGAATAAGTATTTCAGATTGCATGATTACTCAATGAACATGAAGGCCAAAATATCTATGTTCAGTCTTAAAGGTAAAATAGACATTTAGTGGGAAAATGTAAAGAATTCTAGATGTATTCATGAAGAAGATTTGACTTGGAGTGAGTTCGAGAGACTTTTCAGGAAGAATTATCTATCAGAGAGATACTATGATGACAGGGAAAAAGTGTTCTATGAGATAAATATGGGATTTATGACCGATGAAGAGCACACTAGAATATTCTTAGATTTATTGAGATATGTTCCTTACTTCAAGGAGGAGAAGGCCAATATTCATAGGTTTATCAGTGGGTTGTCGGTGGCATTCAAGGACAGGATTGATTTTGACGAGCCTAGATCATTGGAGGAAGCCATAAGAAAGATAAAGCATTGTTATAGGTAATAAAAGTGCACATCTAAAACTAAGCAGGTTTGGAAGGGAAATGAAAAGAATAAAGGAAAATTGGATAAGAAGCAAACAAGACCTCAGGACACATGTAGTAAAGAGAATGCAACACCTCTTAATAAGTTCAATGCATATGAAAGAGGATAGGGATTTCGGTCTGAGGAGCAGAAGAAGGGTAATGCTAGGAATTCCTTGTAGTGTTAAACTTGTAAAGGAGATCATCCCAGGAGATATTGTCCACAAAATCAGGGTGGTAGACTGTAGATATACAGTGATCAAGAGGAACGAACAGTTGGGGATTTTGGACAGAGAATTCCTCATATTTATGCAATGTTGAATAACAAGTAGGAAAATCACCAGGCATCTATTATCGAGATGGAAGGTAAGCTTTGTGATCAACTTATTTCTATTTTGATTGACCCTGGATCTAATTATAGCTATGTTAGTCCTAACCTAGTGGATACGTGTGGTTTTAATAAATAATCGCATGTAAAATATTGGTTATTTCAGTTGGCTATAGGTACTAAGAAGACAGTTCATCACTAGGTAAGAGCTTGTGTATTTGAGTTGAATGGTATGCCCACATCAGCACATATGAATGTCCTTTCATTGGGATGATATAGTGTTATTTTGGATATGGATTGACTATATCTTCAAAGGACCAAGGTGAATTTTTTTTTACAAGGCTATTGAGTGCTTGGATGACAATGGGAAACAAAGAATATTGCAGAGTAAGAAGAATGCAACATTAGTTAGAATGGTGTTAGTTATGCAGGCGAAGCACAACCACAAGAAAGGGTGTGTGTTATTCGTAGTGCATATTTCTAGTGATAATGGTAAGGAAGTAGGGAATGCAGATTTCTTGAGGAGGTATCCAGTTTTACAACAGTTTTAGGATGTGTTCCCAACAGATATTTTAGAGTTTCCACCTCACAGGGAAGTGGAATTTTCTATTTAGTTGGTACCAGGGGTAGCACCAACATCAAAGGCACTATACAGGATGAAAACACTAGATTTAGTGGAATTAAAGTTTCATTTTAAGGAATTTTTTAACAAAGGATACATTAGGCCAAGTGTATTTCCTTGGGTGCACCAGTGTTGTTTGTGAAGAAGGATGGCACTCTCAGGTTATACATTGAACATAACTAGTTGAACAAAGTGACCCTTAAGAATGGGTACCCGTTGTCAAGGATTGATGATTTGTTTGACCAGTAGAAGGGAGCAGTAGTGTTCTCGAAGATTGATCTAAGATAAAGATACAATCATGTACGCATTAAAGAAGAGGAAATATACAAGACTTATTTCCAGACCAGGATTTGGAATTATGAGTTTGTTGTAGTTCCATTTGGTTTGACTAATGATCCAACTAATTTTATGTGATTTATGAATAGTTTGTTGCATGGAATTTTATGGACAAGTTTGTTATTGTATTCATTGATGATATATTGGTATATTCTAAGAATGAAGAAGAACATGTTCAACATTTAGAAACAATGTTGAGATTGTTGAGAGAGCATTAGTTGTATGCTAAGCTCAGTCAATGCCTTTTCCTTCAGACAGAGGTACAATATTGGGACATGTGTTTTCCAAGGAAGGCATAACAGTGGATCCAAAAAAGTAAAAGATATCATGGAGTGGGCAGTTCCTAGAAATGTGGATGAGGTAAGATCATTATGGGGATAACAAGTCATTATAAGATCTTCATTAGGATCTTCTCTCAGATTTCTTATCCCATTACATCACTGTAGAGGCAAGGAAAGAAATTTGAATGGACAGAGGAATGTGCAACCAATTTTGATAAGTTGAATAATCTGTTAACAAATGCTCGAGTTCTAAGGATTGAAAATCCAAATAAAGAATTCATAGTGTGTACATATTGTTGGGCGACAATATGGTCGTTAATTAATTTCATTGTAGTAATTTCCCAATCATTTAATTTTCAATCCGAGGATCACAGACTTACGAAACTCACTCGAAATATATGCAAGACTGAAGTGTGATTAAGCTAATCTAAATTTCCTGACTAAAAATAAATAGCATGAAATGAGTTAACTAAGAAAGCAGGAAATTGCATAAGGAAAAACAACATATGAAGAGCAACGAGACAATAGTTGTGAGCTCACAATAACAATAGAAGAATCATATCAAACTATGAAAAATGGAAAACATAACAATGAAATATTAAAAAATCATTATTCTAATCATAACTGACTATAACCTAATTACCACTAATAATGAATTCCTCTCCTTTCACCTAATCTCTACTTAAGAAATCTCTCCTAAGGATCACCTAAGAAATCCTCTCTCAAAATTACTCAATAATGACCCCCTCATGAAGAGAGAGAACTCCCTTTTATACACGAATTTCCTTTGAAAAGGAGATAAGCCTCTCATAATTACAGATCCACTATTCTCTCAACTATTTTCCATTATTACAAAATATGATCCCTTTAAATCCTCACACATATCTCTCATAAATCTTTAGATAAGATATGTTACCCATGATCTTCTCCTTTGTATAGGCTTTGAATAATTATTTCCTTGAAATGGTGGAGGAAATATTCGAGAAGTATTTTGAATTAATCCTTCACATATTCCTATAAATCACAAAGCTCATCCATACTTGAGATATTAATGAAGAGCATATTAATCTTCTAATATTAAATACTTAATTCACTTATAATACTAAAATGAATAAAGTGGAAACTAATAAGTAAATACCCAAGTATATGTATGGAAATGGTATGATGAAGGGTTAATGAGATGATGAAATGTAAGGAAAAAGTGGATGAAAATGGGACATTTCTGAGGCCCAACACATATGCTTCCAAGAGAAATATTGGTGGATTCCTTATGCATGAAGGACAAGCGGTATGCTATGAATAAAGGAAAATGAATAAACATGAGAATAATTATCTTACACATGATCTTTAGTTGACAATGATCATTCATGCATTGAATATGTGGAGGAACTATCTTCTTGGAAGGAGGTTTGTACTGATGAGTGATCACAGTGGATTGCGGTATCTATTTGACCAACCAAATCTGAATGCCAAGAAAGCTAGATAGTTGGCCATGATCAGTGAATTCGACTTTAAGATCAGGCACATTAAAGGTAAAGAGAACATGGTTGCATATGCTTTTAGCGGGAGAGTACAGGTAAATAACATAGCAACTATGAGCTCCTATGGGACAGAATTACAAGATCAGATATTGCAGGAAGGATAGCAATATGACAGGTATAGAGAGCTTATGCACATGTTACAACAAGATACATGTGATTAGGATGTTGACTATCGTCTCACAGTAGATGGTTTGGTCAGATTTAGGGGTAGGATATATGTGATGGGAAGCAGTGAGCTCAAGAAGTTTATCTCGAGGGAATTTCATGCTAAGCCATACTCATGAAACCCAAGATATCAAAAACATTGATAGCAATGAAGAGGTTATATTATTTGTTGAATTTGAAGAAAGAGGTAGCAGAATTTGTGGCCAGATGTTTGGATTGTCAACAGGTAAAAGCGGAATGTAAGAACCCAAGTGGATTACTACAATCGATTTTGATTCTAGAGTGGAAATTGGAGGTCATTTCAATGGACTTCATCACACGTTTTCCAAGGACATATAGATAACATTATTCCATCATGGTTGTGGTTGATAGGTTAGCAAAGGTAGCGCACTTCATTCCAGTGAATTTTGCATATTCGATGAATGATATAGTATAGGTATTCATCATATATGTAGTGAGGTTTCATGGTGTACTGAAGAATATTGTATCAGGGATGCTAAGCTCACTTCCAAGTTCTGGAAGGAGTTATTTACAGGTTTGGGTACAAATTTGGCCTTTAGCACAACTTATCAGTCGTAGATAGATGGACAAACAGAGAGGATCAATAGGATATTGGAGGGCATGTTGAGGATGTATGTGATGCAATAGCAAAGGATATGGGAGGAATATCTCTCACTGGTTGAGTTCACTTAAAACAATGGGTATCAAGAATATTTGACGATGAATATGTTTGAGGCACTCTACGAGCGGGGTTTTAACACACCCATCCGTTGGAGTGATCCAGTTAACAGGGTGTTGATAGGACCAGACAGGTTGGCAGAAATGGAACATGAAGTGCAAGCTATCAAGAAAAACCTAAAGGAAGAATAGGATAGACAATGATCTATGCATATCAGAACATGATGCTTAAGGATTTCTAGGTTGGGGAAAAGGTGTACTTGCGTATCAAGCCCAAGAAGGTCTCCTTAGGGATTGGATCATGTGCCAAGCTGACACCTTGATATTGTGGACCTTCCAATATTCTTGAAAGGATTGGACCAGTATCTATCGAATTACACTGCCTCTGAAATTGAAATTCCATGATTTTTTCCATGTGTCATTGCTTAAGACATATGTTGAAGATGTTGATCATGTGATTGGTTGGTTTGTGTTGTAGGTGGATCCAGAAGGATAATTCCAGCCGAAACCTTAGTGCATTTTGTAGAGAAATATTCTCATGCTCCAAGCAGAGAAATTGAGTAGGTTAAGGTGCAATGGAATCACTTTAGGTCTAATGAAGCTACATGGGATATGCATGATAATATGCGTGCTTTGTATCCTTCTCTATTCGCTAGTTGAGCGAGTATTTTTAGCATATGTTTTGGTATATGTATATATGTATATGGATGTAAATACCGTAATGAGATATGTTATAAAGCTCCAATAAGTGGTATGGGTGTCATGTAGTTATGGTTTTCATGTTGTTATGTTTCTCATTTTGGTTAGCTTCTCAGTTGGATGATCATTGTAAATACTGCAACGAGCTAAGTTATAAATATCCATGGGAAATATGTTTTGATTTTTAGTAGTCTTGTTGGTTGAAGGTTTCAGTGAACACCGAGGATGGCATTCCCCCAAGGGGGAGGGTTATGTAACAACCTAGGTCAAAAATCCATGTCATAAAGTTAATAAAGGAAAAATAATAACCAAGGTCATGCAACACGTATTCCAAGCTGAATGATTGGGAAAAACATAGTGATGGGTATCACTTATGCTTAATAAATGGCTATGGAAATTGGAAAAGGAAATGGAAAAGGAAAAGTGGCATTAATTGGCATTTATTTATGAAAATAATGGAAAATAGGAGAAAAGGAAGGTGAAACGTTACAGGTTGCATGTGAGGAGGAAATTGAAGGAAAATAAGGGAAATGAAGAAAATAGAGGTCACAATGTTAAAAAGGATTCTTAAGATCAGTGCAAAAATTTTGTCAGTTTAGTTTTGGAGCTCTCTCTCTATTCTCTCTCTCTCATACTCTTGCACACATAGAGTTTTATTGGAGCACTCTTGGAGGATTGTGGCATAATTTGTATTTGGATCAGGAAGGAAAAGGAAGAGAAGGAAAGTGAAATAGGACATTGGGATCAACAACTACAGTGGGTTTTTCTTGCAGGTACCGAGTTTCATGTATGATTTCCTTGCTAGTTTTGGCATGCATGGCACATGCATGTGGGTTCTTGATTATGCCATATGTCATTGGCATGGAGGATTTCCTAGATTGACAATGGTTTTTCCTAGCCTTGCCATTTCCTAGATAGTCGTGGTGTTGTGGGTTTCTTTCCTTTTGTTGTCTAGTTGGTTCTCATGTTCCTTGTGGTTGTGGGTTGAGTTATTTCATGTAAATTATCATAACTTTCTTCAAAAACAAATAATTTGGAGAGGAAAAAATGAAAAAGAAAGAAAGAAAATAAAGCAGTAATTGTTGGACTCTCCCACTTTATTGAGATCATCATGCCTTTATATGGTGATGGACAACTCACAATTGTACCTTATAGACAACTCATAACAACTCACAATGGTGATGAACAACCCACAATTTTCCTTTTAATGTAGATGAATAACCACACTTCTACTTATTGATGGTGATGGACAACTCATGATATGTATTGTAATATTAAAATAATTCGACAAAAAACTCACAATATTAATTGTGTCAAGAGGCACTCTACAACCGCGTATAGGGAATATGTGTATGCATAATTTAAGAAAGTCAACATTTTCTAAATGTCGAGAAAAATATATATAGAAAAAAAATGTTGACTTCATATGTTTTAATTAATATTCAAATTAAAAAACATATAAATGTAAAAAGAAAAGGCACTCTCCAACCCATTATGTTAGAGATGTAATATAATGTAATGTCTTGTAAACATTTAAACTAGATCAAAATAAAATAAAAATAAAAAATAAAATAAAATAAAATTATTAAGGCGGTTCCTAGTGATGGAAATAGGTCTCAAGATGTGTCAGGTTGTCAGACATGTCAGAGACGCAGGTAAGTGCATGACTCTCTAGCTATTGGGTTTCCTCAAGCCTACTTTCTCCTGTATTATCACTTTCCTTTTCACTCTTCATAGTTTGGAGGTGGTTCTGGTTAACAACGACAATGTTTTACAATGTTAAGTGCAGATTAAGAAGTAATTTTGAATGATTTTACTATTCTAACTATGGATGGGAAGATGGATTTAGAGTTAGATCCTAAAGACATATGGTTGTTTGGGGTCTTGAGCCCACTCGACATAATTTAGTAATTTTTTTCCCTCCACCTAGCTCACTATAGAAATATTTGGTTGACACATCAGTGCCATTGAATTTGGATGAGGTTTATGGCCTCCTATAAGAGTGATAGGTGGAAGTTGGGTCTCTGAGCCCTTTGGATGCGGTAGCAGCTCAAAAAAGGGGTTTCTTTGATCAGATCTTGAACCTTGGACAATCAATTGTGTCATCAATAGATGGATCAGTATTTGAATTTCTACAATTAGATATCTCTCGGTATCAGCCAAATGAAGGGATTGGTGATGTTGTGCTTAGTTTCGGGGAGGTAGGGTTTAATGGGTCAAAACCTTTTTGTTCTTCCATCAAATTAGTGGGCAGAAATATCCTGCCAAGTCCTAGCGACATTATTATCCACTTTCATGGTTTCACTCAAGGAGTGGTATCTTCACCTCAGGAGGGAGTTCTGACTTCATTTTTTGTGGGCATCAATGTTGAAAGAAATTCAACAAGAGAAAGAGGATTCCCACTATGGTTTCAGGAAACACTAAGGTATTACCAATATAAGGGATCTTTCGTTGGTTGGAAGGGAGGTTAAGTATGCCCCAATGAAATAGGGTTTTCTTTTCATTCATTAAGAGTTGTCTCTTCAACCAACTTGGAAAGGGGCAATGCAGTTTATGAGGCTGGTTTAGTCAATCCACTCTCTGAGGAGTTTAGAATAACATCTTCGAGAGGTATTTCATTTCTGGAACAACTGTTTGGTTCCCTATATGAAGTTGAAACCCTAACTACCACTCAGGTGAAGGATTCTCTAGACATTCAATTGATAGATAAGGAATTTGGCACCGACGACAGGGAACTCTCTAAGGAAAGGTTGAAAACGAAAAAGAAAGAGTACTCCCCTAAAAAATGAAGAAAGGAATTCGGATTTTGGTGAAAAAATTTAGTTTGACACAACAATGGAAATAATGGAACATGTTCTGGTAGGAAGTGTGATTGGTTGCTACTTCAAAGCAAAAGAATTAAGAAAATGGGTTGATAAGACATGAGGGGATTCGATGGCTCAAAATTTTGGTGTGGTTCTAATGACGAGGGGATGGTTCATGCACCAGGTTGAGTAAGAAAAAGCGACTTCCTAGGATTTGGGATGGAACTAGAGCATAGATTCAACCCCGGTTCCGATGAAAATATGGAACCCTTTATTTGATGTGTGATGAGAACATATGGAGGTGTTGTCAGTCTAGGTTAAAATTATAGGTATTTCCCCTAGATGTGGACTCTTGATATTTTTTGGTTAATTGGCAACAAATTGGGGGAATTCCTAGAATAAAATATGTCCTTTAAATTGTCAAGAATAAGGAATAAGCGAGGATATTGGCTAAATTGGATCCTCGAGAGGGTTTGTATCCAAAGATGAATTTCAAGTTCATGAGTTTTAGTTATACACAGGTTATCAACTATGAAGGCTTGCCTTTATGTTATGCAACCAACTCACAAAATAGAAGAAAAGATAGATCAACGACTTCAAAATTATCCTTTTCGAAGGGGAAACCTCATTTACATTACATAAATTAACAATTCTTGTATGATACAAATCACAATACCTCCTTTGTATATATAGGAGTCTAAGGGGTCACAATATAATCAGAGCCTGCATAACAATAATAATGCAAGGGAACAACAATAACAATAGTGGGCTTCTATGGGGCACAACAATAAAAATATGGGGGCTACATGGGCACAACAATAATAATATCATGTTGTTAGCTTGACACATGACCCAATCCTCAAGGAGATCCTCTTAGGCTTGATGCAAAAATACACATGCTCTCCAACCTGAAACTCCATAAATTCTTTGTGTTGATCTGCATAACTCTTTGGTTTTTCATGTACTTCCTTTAGATTCACTTTAATAACCTGCATCTCTTGCTCCATCCTAGCTAGCACGCCTGGTCTAATCAACACCCTATTCACTAGATCACTCTAGCTCATGGAAGTATTACAACTTCGCCCATAGAGAGCCTCAAATAGAATCATCCTCAAGGATTCCTGATACCTGTTATTATAATAAAACTCTATGAGTGGAAGATACTCCCCCCACTTCCTCTGTTGATGCATGACATACATCCTCAACACATCATCAAGAATCTTGTTGGCCCTCTCTATCTTCCCATCTGTCTATGAATGATAACTTGTATTGAAAGCCAACTCTATCTCTAAGCATGCAAACAAATCCTTTCAAAATTTGAAAGTGAACTTGGAATCTCTGTCTGATATGATTTTCTTTAGAACAAAATGCAACCTCATTATCTCCTTGATGAAGACCTGAGCTACCTCACTAGTTGAATTCGTAGACTTCACTGCAATGAAGTGAGCTACTTTTCTCAACCTATCAACCACAAACATGATGGAATCATTTTTCCTCAATTTCCTAGACAAAAATTGTGATGAAATCCATGTAAATAACCTCCCATTTCCACTCTAGAATCAGAATCACTTGAAAAAAACTATTTGGGTGCTTACATTATGCTTTTTCTTGCTTTCAGTCCAAGCATATAGCCACAAACTCAACGAATTATTTCTTTTGGTTCAACCAATGATAGAACTTATTAACTATTATCAATGTCTTTTGGTATCCTGGGTGACCTGAATATGGCTTGACATGAAACTCCCTCAAGATAGGCTTCTTCAACTCACTGTCACTTGACACTTAAATATTGTTCCTAAATCTCACCAAGCCATTTGTCGTGAGGTGATACTCCTCATCCCTACAATAACCTTCACCCTGATGATGTAATCTCTGCTTCAGCTGCTGGTACCTTTCATCCTACTACCCTACTTGTAAGATCTGCTCCTGCAAATTTTTCGCATAAGAAATCACAAATGCACTATGATTTACCTGCACTCTCCTACTGAGATAATTTGCAACCATATTCTCCTTTCCTTCGATGTACTTGATTTCAAAGTCAAATTCACTTAGGGTAGCCATCCATCTAGCTTTCCTGGAATTTAGAATAGGTTGGCCAAATAGATACCTCATGTATAAATTATACAATTATATGCATGTATATCTTGGATTCACCCCATATAACAATATGCTAAAGTTAAATACTGAATCGCTTCTACAAATCTTTGCGGAATTAAAAACACAATCGCCAATTACAATATCATGAAGAAAGATCAATCACACACAACACAGATAATTTCTCGGGGAAAGCTTACAGCTAAAAACACCACTATATTTTATTGTATATAATATCATGGATCATGAAACAATTACATAAAAAACTCCAATCACAAGAGCTCTCAGTACATCAGTTAATTGTCTCACACTATCATACAAAAATTGGCAAATCACTTTCTCAATTTATTATCTCCATAAAACCCACCTCCACTGCGCAATCCCTACTGATAAAAATCCCTGAATGAATGCAATCTTGCCTGCCTTGACTACGCAATCCTCATGGGCACATCCAATGTGTGTGTGGTTACATGTGTGCAAACAAATAATGTCACAATTGATCGTCAACTTCCCTTTCACCTAGAACTCAACTGGGTCTCCACTGGATCTGACATGCATGCAATTAATAATAGTAAATCTTCAGTTGCATGTGAGACTACTGATTGTGAATTAATTAATAATTAATTCACTTGATCTCTCACTAGTCTATATTCATTTACAACTATCACAACTAAGTTTAACTCACTTAACTGAGTTAAACTACTTTAAAACTTGCACAACTACACTTCCAACTCTGTTACAACTAGAATCACTCAGTTACAACTCAAGTCAACCTGCATGTCCCACCAACCAACCACTCAACTTGAAATTCCTTTAGTTAACTGATTTGCCACTTTAGTTAACTATTTCCAAGTTGCCATTGAGAATATATTATAGTTTAGTGTCGATCTAAATTAAGGGATAGTAAAGATAGACATGCATCTATAAATAGACATGCATTCTATAAATAGATTATGCACATATATCTATAAATAGACATACACCTAAAAATAGCCTAAGGCCCCATCCTAGTGTAGGTGCTTAATTTTCACTAGGATCTTCTTGCTGAATCTAAACAGTCCCTCTCAACAAGAAAGGGATTATCCTTCACCCCAATCCTGCCTCTATGGTATTCGAATTTTCTCCTGGTGAGCGCCTTCGTCAGAATATCTGCATCATGATCTTCCGTGGGAATGTATTGAAGCAACATGATTCTCCTCTACACACAATCTCTGAGATGATGGTACCGAATATCTATATGCTTGGATCTATCATGAAACACAGGGTTAATCGAGATTTTAATGCAACTCTGATTATCACAATGAATCACTGTCGGATCCATATGAGAACTAAACAATCCAACCAAGGTCTTTCTCATCTAGATAGCCTCACATGCAGCTTGACTCGCTGCCATGTATTCTGCTTCCCCTGAACTGAGTGCCATGTATCTCTTCTTCCTGTTGTACCAAATAAAAACTATAGATCCAATGCTAAAGACCCCCCCTGATGTTCTCTTTCTATTTGTTGGATTTCTAGCCTAATCTGCATCCGTGAAGCCATGCAACTTCACTCCATCTATTTGTCTGTACCATAAACCATACTCTGATGTCCCCCTCAAGTATCTCAGGACATGCTTCGACGCCTTCCAAAGGAGCTTGGTAGGCTTAACCATAGCTTGACTCAGCTGGTTAACCACATAGAAAATGTCTGGTCTCATGTTCACTAGATACATTAGCGAACCCACTAACTTTCGATAGACAGTAGCATCCACTACTTCTCCAGAAGTAGCATCCTCTTTCCTCCAATTTCCTGGAACAGGAGTATCCTTGGGTTTGCAACCCTCCATGTTAAACTTAACCAGTATCTCCTTTACATACTTGCCTTGAGACACAAAAATTTCACCATCTCGTTTCCATATTTCCAATCCAAGGAAATAATTAAGGAGGCCCAAATCCTTCATTTCGAACTCCCTTGCAATATCCTCCTTACATGAGTGTATCAGCTGCTCATCACCAGTCAATATTAAATCATCAACATAAAGAACAATGATTAAAATCTTACCCTCCACCACAATTTGGTATAGGTTTTCATCTGCTTCACTTTTGGTGAAGCCCAGTCCGGTGAAATAGTTGTCTATCCGAGTGTACCAAGCACAGGGTGCTTGCTTCAGCCCATACAACGCTCTTTTGAGTCGCCACACATGCGACTCATTGTTGAAGATCTTGAAAACTTCAGGTTGTTTTATGTACACCTCTTCCTCAATGATCCCATTGAGAAACACAGTTTTCACATCCATCTGATGAATGCACCAGCCCATCTGCGTTGAGATTGCAAGGATGGTCCTTATGGAAGAGTAACTTGCGACAAGTGCAAATTTATCATCATAATTTGTCCCCTCGATCTGTGAGAAGCCCGAGGCCACAAATATGGCCTTTTATTTCTCCACACTTCCATCAGCAGCTTGCTTTACCTTGTAGATCCATCTCGAACCTACCACTGATTTATCAACCAGCCTTGGAACAATTTCCCAAGCACTGTTTTTGACAATGGAGTCATACTCCTCCACCATTGCATCAACCCAAGTGGGTTCCTGCACTGCTTCTTGAAAGGAAGATGGTTCAGTCACAATACATTTGCTTATGAGAGCCATGTATCCAGTAAATCATTCAGGAGACTGTCTCTATCTGCGTTGTGAAGTAGGGGCTCCTACATTCTATGCAGCATCAAGTCTCAGCCTATCAGCTTCTGTGGTGTGTTTTTTTCCATTTCTGATGGATGGCTCTACATGAGTGGCTTCCTCCACTCCATGAACCTCCTCCTATGGCTGCTCCCTCTCAAGCGACAACCACAAGGCTTTCCCCTCATCAAATTTTATATCTCGTTGTACAACAGTCATTCTTTTGTTTGGAAAATACACATGATAATTATGGGGTGTTTCTATGTACCCAAAAAAAATCCAAACTGCAGTATTTGGCTCCAATTTCTTCCTAGCGTCCTTGGTCACATGCACATAAACAAATGAGAAAAAAATCTTAAAGAGTGAAACATCTGGTTTCTTACCAGTGAAATCTTCATCTAGTGTACACATGCCAAGTACTCTATGAGGAAAATGGTTTTGCACATAAACCGTAGTGTTGCATGATTTCACCCATAAATGAATTGGTAGGCCCTGATCATGCAACATCGCTCATGCTGCACCCATGATCGTTCTGTTCTTCCTCTCCGTGACCCCATTCTATTGTGGGTTATGAGGTGCTATGAGTTCTCTTCGAATTCCTTCTTTGTTGTAGAAGTTATTGAATTCGTTAGAGATGTATTCTCCACCATTATCGCTCCTAAGAGAATTCACTTGCTTCCCCGACTCTTTCTCCACCAATGCCTTAAACTCACAAAACTTAGAGAATGTTTGATCTTTCTTCTGGATGAAGAAGATCAAGCATTTACGAGAAAAGTCATAAAAAATTATTACATATTACTTATGTTTTTCTGTTGAAGCAACCGAGAATGGTCCACACATGTTTGTGTGAACTCTCTCAAGGATCCCCGAAGCACGGTTCTCCTTCTCACGAAAGGTGGACTTTACATACTTCCCCATGGTACAACCCTTGCACTGATCTAACTGAGCAAGTGTTCCCATTGGAAGTCTAGTAGATATTTGATACATGACTTTCAAGGCTCCATGATGAAGATGGCCCAATCGCCTGTGCCATAATTCGCCCTCATCCCGATTCACCATTTTCTTCGCCTTTCCCATCATGGCAACGCAGCCAAATACCTCTAGCTTGTAGAGATTCTTAACTCGAATCCCTATCCTCTTGGCTTGACCCATTGTTTTATGTCGCAAGAAATATTTTCCTTCACTAAAAATGACGTCATAGCCTTTGTCCTCTAACATTGCGACTGAGACCAAATTTTTCTTCGGACCTGGTACATGCATCACATATTTTAATTGAAATGTTTTACCTGACTCCTTCTAAAAGGTAATGGTACCAATCCTGGTAACATTGTACCATCCTTCGTCGCCCATCTCAATATGGATCTAGAGATCTTTCTCCTCCAAGTCACTGAAAAGTTCCTTATCTCTCATCATGTGAAAGGAAGCGCCACTATACAAATACCACATTGATCCCAATGCACTTGACACCATGCATGCAATCAAGGAGAACTCAAGCACAAATTGTGAGGCAAGGGCCTCACCAGTTGCAACTCTAGCAACCTTCTTGTTCTTCTTCTTTTGTGGACAGTTAGTAGCAAAATGCCCATGTTCGTGACAGTGAAAACACTTCACCTTAGACCTGTCCTGCTTCTTGCCTTTAGACTCAGATTTAGAATGGAATTTCTTCCCCTGCCCCTTCTTCACCTTGGCAGCCAAATCACAATCCTCTTCATAATCATGCTTTGATAAAGATCCATCTCCGGTGTTCCACCTGAACTCCTCCTCCACCAGATCCGACCACAACCATTCCCAATCGGGCAATTTTTCCCGTCGGTTGACAAAGTTTTCATAACTGTGCCAACTCTTAGGAAATCCCAAGAGAGCCAAACTCACCAAATAATCATCAACGACTGTTATTCCCACACTCTCCAGTTCATCCCAACATTGGACAAACTTTGTAAGATACTTTGGAATGGTGTCGCCCTTTTCCATCTTTATCTTTCTGAGTTCATCTTTGAGCGCCAATTTCCTATGGTCGTTGTTGCTTTGGAATAGATCCATCAAAGCCTTCCACATAGCATATGGTGTGGCTTTCCAATGGAGGATTGAGACAATGTGGTCTCGTACTCCCTCCAACAGGATCCTCCTTACCTTTTCCACTTTCTTTTTCCATGCATCAAGATTGGAAGCATCTGCAACATCTGGCTTAGGAACATCTTTTTCAATGAATTCCTTCAAGCCATTGTCTTCGAGTACCGCCTCCATCCTTTCCTTCCAAGAAATGTAGTTCGAGCTGCCCTCAAGTTCATACTCTAACCTTAAGCCATTGAAATCAATTTCAATCTTGAATTAGTTATAGCACCAAGAAGGTATTTATGCAAATTCAAATTCTATTCACGAACAAACTTAGCTCTTGCTTCACTTTTGCAATTTCCTGTGTTCTGATACCATGTAGAAATTATAAAATATGCATGCATAACTTGGATTCACCTGATATAACAATATGCCAAAGTTAAATACTGAATCACTTCTACAAATATTTGTGGATTAAAAAACACAATTGCCAACTACAATATCATGAAGAAAGATCAATCACACCCAACAAAGATAATTTCCCGGGGAAAGCTTACAGCTAAAAACCTTACTATATTTTATTGTATATTATATCATGGATCATGAAACAATTACATAAAAAACTCCAATCACAAGAGCTCTGAGCACATTAGCTAATTGTCTTACACTGTCATACAAAAATTGGAAAATCACTTGCTCAATTTACTATCTCCAGACAGCCTGCCTCCACTGTGCAATCCCTGTTGATAGCAATCCCTAAATGAATGCAATCTTCCCTACCTTTATTGCACAATCCTCATGGGAAAATCCAATGTGTGTGTGGTTGCATGTGTGCAACCGGATAATGTCACAAATGATAGTCAACTTCCCTTTCACCTAGAACTCAATTGGGTCTCCACTGGATCTCACATGCATGCAGTTAATAATAGTAAATATTCAGTTGCATGTGAGACCACTGATTGTGAATTAATTAATAATTAATTCACTTGATCTCTCACTAGTGTATCTTCAGTTATAACTAGCACAACTGAGTTTAACTCACTTAATTGAGTTAAACTACTTTACAACTTGCACAACTGCACTTCCAACTCTGTCAACTCGAATCACTCAGTTACAACTCAAGTCAACCTGCATGTCCCACCAACTAACCACTCAACTTGAAATTCCTTTAGCTAACTGATTTTCAACTTCAGTTAACTATTTACAAGTGCTCATTGAGAATAGATTATAGTTTACTTTCCATCTAAATTAAGGGACAATAAAGATAGACATGCATCTATAAATATACATGCATTCTATAAATAGATTATGCACATGCATCTATAAATAGACATACACCTAAAATAGCCTAAGGCCCCATCCTAGTGTTGGTGCTTAATTTTCAATAGGATCTTCTTGTTGAATCTCAACACCTCATTCCATTATGGTCACTAACCAAAAGAAAGCTCTTGCTAAGAAGATAATGCATCCACATTTTCAAGGCATGAATAATAGCTACAAACTCAAGATCATGAGTCACATAGTTTTTTTCATGCTCATTCAACTTCCTTGACTCATAGCATACTACATGTACTTCCTGCATCAAGAACCAACGAATTCCTTTCTTGCAAGCATCTGTATAAACCACAAATTCTCTATATGGATATTCAACCTTCACGACTGGATAATTTGTAAACAACTGCTTCAACTACTCAAAATTAGTTGCAGACTCCTCCATCCATTCAAGATTCTTTCCTTTTCTCTACAATAATGTAATAGGATAGGAAATCCTTGAGAAGTTCTTGATGAAACTTCTATAATAACCTATTAACCCCATAAATGATCTGACCTCATCCACATTCCTAGGAGTTGGCCACTCCATGATAGCTATAATCTTGTCCGGGTCCACTGCTACCCATTCCTTGGAAACGACATGTCCCAAGTAATGAACTTTAGTTTGAAAGAAACTGCACTTGCTAAGCTTGGCATACAGTTGATTCCCTCTCAATAATCTCAATAATACTACTAGGTGTTTTGCATGCTCCTCCTCATTCTTAGAGTATATCATTATATCATCAATGAACACTATCACAAAATTTTCCAAGTAAGGACATAAAACATTGTTCATCAAACACATTAAAGTGGTTGGAGCACTGGTAAGACCAAACATAATGAATAAAAACTCATAATTCCCTGTTACACGTTATTTTGTCACCATGACATTTAACTATCCATATGGGTCTATCACTACCTATATTGTGCTCCCTTAGAAGCCAAAAACCCCAATGTTACTAAACCAAGTCTTGGAATTGGAGAAAAGCTCATTAAAACCCTTAAAAGTCTACCTCTGCACTTTTTCTAGCCTTTTCATGCGGTTTCGCAGATACTTGTTCTATAAACTGCGGTAGCTTCTGCACGTTCTTCTACTAAATCCTGCAGACTCCCGTAAAAATCCAAATAAAGGAAAATGTAAGTTCTAGAATCATATATGGTCGAATATTCTCCCAACTGGAAGCTTCTAGAGGTGCGATCAGTTCGAGCTTTATCCCTCCACTAATGGATTTCTATCCCTCCACTCATGGAGCTTATCACTTGGTCCATGGAGCTCAAATCCCTTCATGAGAGGAATCCATCCCCCTCTTCATGGAACTAAAACTACCTCCATTTCCCTATAAATTGGTCTCATGTTTCAGTCTCAAGGGTACCTTGTATATGGCAATTGCTGAAGAAATTCCCAAGAGTGCATACTATCTACACTAGTTATTGTTGGCATGAGAATTATCACACCCTTATGTCCATAACTCCATGCTGGTATTTTGAGAGGAAGGCTTGTCAAACCGAAGGAGGAACAATTGTGCAAGTCCTCGGGAGAAAATTGTACGACATCAAGGCATCAGGTTGTAAACTTACTCTGTCATTCAAGATAATACATATGGATCTCTTTTTCTCATTGAGTTTTTCTTGTGCTTATTGAATAACATCAATACTTAGACTCCTTGATCACTAAGTTGGATTATATTTTCTTGATTATTATATGTTGCAGGTTCTTTTAATTCTTTTGTCTTGTCTTTGATTGCAGGTTCTACTTGCTGTAGAAGCCTCTTTGGAGAAACTGGATAAAATACTGCATCAAATGTTGGATTTCAAAGTAGGGGCATGTCCTCTTTCTTTTTTTATAATAATTCTGAATTTCAATTAGTCTAGATAAAAAGGTCTCCAAATGGATGTTTGTTTCTAGCTATTCGTAGAATACTAGGGAGATTGCTCTTGTTCGCAAGAGAGATTAATTCGCATAAAAAAAATGGCGACTCCGCTGGGGAATAGAACTTAGTTTCATTTTCTTTTTATTTTTTCAGTTTGAATTTTAGAGTCTTCAGATTTTGACTTATCTGATATTAGGTTGGGTAGATAACTTTAAGGATCCCTGAAAAGAAAAGTTGATTAATTTTTTTATTTTATTTTTAGATTTTTTCCTCGCCTCCGCAGTTTTTAGCAGAAAACAGTGTGGCAGCCTTTGCAGTTTTGAGTTTAAAATAGTGCAGCACCACACCTTTCTCCATTAGAAACTACAGACGTTTGGAATTTTTTTGAAAAAAATGAATTTCTCTTTTTAGGAGCCAGATCACCTGATTCTTTATGTTTGCCCCAGTCTATCTTAGCTATCAAAATCTTATGTGTGAATTTATTTTCAGAAACTTTTTCATTTGTGTGATTTTGTCATCCTATTTGCATATTACGAGTGAATGTTTGCCTTAATTTATTGCTGCTTCATATAAGATACCTTCATCTACCTCAGTATACCGGTATGATGATATTCTCTTTCTAAGCCATTAAGACCAGTTCAAACCTTGCTTTTATGAAAATTGATTCCTTTTTCATTTGCAAATTTGGAAGAGCTTTTAGCTTACTAAAGCCCGATTTTCACACCAAAGCATTTTTGTGTGTTTTCATTTCTGCTGAGATAAGTATAAATTCTTCTTAGTTCGATCAAAAACTAGGAGAAAACGTCATCAAACTTTTAGATAGACTTCAAATTAGATTTTTTTTTTTTTTTGAATTTTATGTTTTAGGATTTTTAGATATTGTTTTCTTTTGGAAAAAGCTCGTTTATTGATTTGTAGTTTTTGATCTGATTGTTAAAGGAATATAATTTCAAGAGTAATTGATCATTGTTGCAAATTGAGTTCTCTATGAAAACTTCTTATTTTCAATGATTTTTTTTATGAATGAAAGAATTGATGCTTTGAAATTTGTTAAATCTCTCAATATTTCCCTTAAATAAGATTCATTGAAAAGAAAAGAGTTGCACTTTTCATTTAGATGCATTTAGCGTATATTTAGAGTCGGGTCACAAACATCATTGAAGTTTCAACTTCGTACCTCTTGTCTTAAACAACAGCCAAATTAAAAACAACACTTTAATAAAACCAATTTAGATATTTAACATTTTCTAGGGCTCATCCCACCAACATATCTTAGGCTAGTGTTTTGGAACAAGTTGTAGTTAACTTTCCAAAACAATTTAAACAACAAGTAGCAATCTTGCGGTAGGAAAATCCAATTGTAGCATGTGTGCTCTGGGAAGCTCTTCTTAAAAGATTCAAGCACGAGATCATATCGGAACTAGTGAGGTAATCATACCTATCTCATTTGGAAAGATAGCAGATGTGTATGTATTAAAAACGGTAAACCTCGGATAGACCATTTTCGAGGAGCCTGGGGTCACTTGTTGGAAAACCTTGGATTAACCATATCAAGGAGCCTTCAAGGGGATTGAGCTTGTTACTCTGCCCTTGCGTGCATATCGAATCATAAACTGTTCCCCCTGGTACATTTTTTCCTGTTGGTGACCTTAGTGACCATAATCTTTAGGATTTTTCCCAAGGTGATGGTGGAGGGGAGGTCCTACTGTACCTGGAACAGACGTCAGCTAGACTCACTTGGACTTTCCGGAGGGTAATCTTCACTTTGAGATGGAATAAATGGAGAGAATTTCACTGGACTGTTTCATTAAGCAGGTTGTCAGGGTAACTGTTCCAACTGCCAGTTTTCCACATTAGAATTCTACGACGTTGGATTTTATCACCAAATAGTGTTTTTAGTGTGGAAACATATTGTTTGTGTGTGGATTTCTCTCTTAGATTTGTAGGCGTGTGATCAATTTGATTGTTTCCTTAGATACTTTAGGATATTTTGTTGAAATTTTCTTTTCTTTCGTGTGTTAAACATTTAATCGTGGCTGAATTACAAGAAAATCTTGTAGAATGTAGGGGAAACCCCCTGAGTACACACCAAGCTAGTCAGAAAAGCTTAAATCTAAAAAAGGACAACCATAAAGGACCAAATAAACTGAACAAGAGGAAAAATCATTAATAATACATCCTGATTACGAAGTAGATCAACCTCAAATAGCTGAAAGTTCTCAAAGAAAACTGACAATTTCTGAACTAGTTGAACTTGCTTCCACAACTAGTGAATTATCCGCTATTGAGCCTAAAATTTCAGAACCACAAACTGAACCTGCTACATCAGAGCCTTCTTCGAAATTCATAACCCCGATCCCTCATCATCCTGATTCACCTCGAGTGAATTTTCACATCACTGATAACCTTCCTCCTGGCCTCATTAGCATCGAAGAAATTACTGACATAGAAGAAGAGGTTATACTCCGTTCGCGTCAAGAATATTTAGATCTTAGGAAAAGTGAATCGATTTACTATACCCCATTCAAACAATATCCTTGGTATTCTCAGTTAACAAAATTTCTACACAATTCTGGTCTCAACTATTCGCCACCCTGTATTCCATTTTACGCCATACCAAGAGGTAATTACAGACCTTCATTAAATATGTCTCTTGAGTCATCCATGTTTTCTACATCGCCAGAAACTCATTTGTATGGTGGTTTGTCTATTCCTCCAGGATACCAGTCTCTTTCTGGTACTTTCTTAGGAGCAGCTCCCTCACTCGAAAAACTAGTACAATCACTTGGTCCCAATGAATCTCATACTGAAAACATGAACACGGAACAAGTCTACATGATGTCTAGAAATATCCCTAACCCTAACCCTAACCCTCAAGGTATTAATTTACTGCCTAGGGGGCAACCTCAAGGTAGTAATTTACCGCGTGGGGGATACCCTCAAGGTAGTAATTTACCACCCGGGGGGCCAACCTCAAGGGTAGTATATACCGCAATGGCAGTACATACCTCAAGGACAATATCAACCTCAGAGGAAGTACTCTATTCTAGGGCCACAACCTCTTCAAGGACAATACCCTATCCTAGGTCAATAGTCTTTTCAAGGATAGCAGCCTCCTTTGAGGCAGCAGTTTTATCAGGAACAAAATTTGTTTAAGGAAGGTCAATAATTTAGTGGAAATTATCCAGCCAACTATCAAACGTACGTTCCAAATTATCAACCTTGTTATGGTCCATATTACGCATCACAACCTTCAATGGGAGCTCCATATCTTGGAGTAAACACAGTGTGGAATCCACCATTGAATCAACAGAATTTGCAACCTACCGTGAAAATACCTTACCAACAGCCTGGTCAGTCGGTTGCCTACACTCAAATCCAACAAGCTGCCCAACCTACGCTTCAATTTATACCTTAGGTATCTGCACCTAATAGTGTTCAGCAACCTGGTCCGAGTACACCTAGAGCTCCACCTCAAACTGCTGCATCAACTTTTGTTCAAAAGCCTACGACACCTATCCCTGGAATTTCTCCAGCCCCTATTTCTACAGTCCCTCAAGTATCACAACCGATCCCTCAAGTCACTTCTCATCAACCTGGACCCATAGTTCAGACTACTGTTCAGATGTTTATAGGACAACCTGGTACAAGTACGGTTGTAAAAATCCAACCTCAGTTTGTTTATCAACCATATCAAGGGCAGTATCAATACGGACCTGTAGCACAAACTCCAGTATACCAGCATCAACCGTACCCTGGTTACACATATCAGATACTAGCTCAATCTCAATATGGTATGACTAATCCTAGTTATCCAGGAGGCATTCCAATCCCAACTGCACAGGCTATTCCAGGATATCCTGGATATCCTCCTCCTGGTACTGGTCTTGTTCCGCAAGGTTATCAATTTGCTCAATAGGACCCTAATTGTCTGTTACTATTCATTTCAACTTTGGATTTACCCGATTTGTCCCACCTAACGAACAATCCAAATTATTATCTTTCATTTTGGACGCCAATGCCGAACAATTTGCCTAGTGATATTTCTAAGTTTGAAGGTAAATCAAGAGAAGACCCCTCAAACCATGTCATGAATTACCACCTCTGGTGCGCATCCAACTCTTTAATCGATGATTCCATTCAATTAATACGGTTTCAGATAAAACTGATAGTATTAGCTGCAAAGTGGTATATTGAACTACCAAGTGGCTCATTCAACAACTTCAACGTGTTAGCGACAACTTTCTTAACACACTTCCAATTTCCAGTCAGATACGACAATGGCACAAAACTTTTAACTTCGTTAAAACAATCTACGTCTACATACATTTCAGATCACATACATGAATGGAGACGTAGACGACGTTTAGTGAAATTTTTTATTCCGGATCAGATTTTGGCAGAATGGTTCATCAAATCATTGCTTCCAAATATAACTCAATATGTGGCTAAGGGAGGATTTTTTATGGAAGAGTAGGTCATTGCTCAAGCGCAGTACTTAGACCTTGTATATACACAGTCTGGTACTTTATATGAAAAAATTCCTGAGTTACCACGTCCCGGTCAAATAACTGCAACTCCTTTAGGTTCTCATGTTGCAGACGATGTAATTGGTTTAGTGAGTGCTAATAAAAGTAAGAATAAGTCCTCCAAAACTACTTCTCCTATCATAACTTTACCAGATTCACCAAAAGGAGATTCTGCCGTTGAAACTTCTGCCGACATTCATGTTGTAGACTCATCTACTGCTAAATCTAAAACCGGTAATAAGAAGAAAGGAAAGAATAAAAACAAACAAACTTCATCTTCTAAAGAGAAAACTGAAAAGAATGAACCAAATGATGAAAAACGGAAACCTCATTATCCTTGTCTTATATGTGAAGAGGATCATTATACTAAAGAGTGTCCACATCAGTCTGAGGTCTCTAAGTTTGCCAAAGGTTCACCCACACCTGCTGTCTTGAAGGATCCTTTTCCCACTCAAGATAGCAAAATGATAGGATCTTCTTCAAATTCATCGACAGATATTTTAATGATGTCTGAGGTTATGGTTGCAACTCGATCTCAAGACTATGGAACTAAAAATCCTATAACTGGTAAAGAGAAAAAAAAATTCTAGTCAAACACCAGACATATCTCCTTTAGTTTCTGATTCGCTTCATATCCAGAAACCTAATCCTGATCTAGTAATTAAACTGCCTGCTAAAGGTGTACTTAGAAAGTCAGCTTTCAACCCACATGCGAGAGCTGCTCAGAATTACAACATTGTTGAAGATTTGGTGGTATCCCCTTCAGAAATGTCGGCCTTATAAGTGCTAAAATCATGTCCAGCACAAAGGAAATTAATATTATCAGCTATTGGAGGTATTGATCATAGGATTCTAACCTCATGGTCTTTTATTTAGAAAATTTTACACCGAGACTCCCTCATCAGATGGATTTTCAGATACCAGTATTAGTCAAATCTAGATGAGTTTTTCATATTGTTATTTATGAGGGGGCATCAACATGTATAATGTCCTTAAACTATTGGAAATCTCTTGGTTCTCCAACACTCAACCAATCCCCCATAATCCTTAAAGCCTTTGATGGAAGAGGATTTCATCCTTACGAAATACTCCAGGATCTACCTATAGAAATAGAACGTAAAACTGTTAATATAGATGTGGAAGTTGTTGATTCCCCTCTTGATTACAACCTTATTTTGGGTTGTAGTTGGTCTTATGCCATGACTGCTATCATTTCTTCCATCTTTCGATTAATTATGTTTCCTCATAAAGGAAAGGTTGTGAAAATCGATTAGTTGTCATATTTTTCGTTAGACCCTGCTTCTACAAACAGTATCCAACATGTTGGAAAAACGACTATCCCATATGAAGATGTTGGTGTAGGTTTAGTAAAGGACTCTGCTTTGATGGGAACTTTAACTATGCCTCCACCCAACATACCGCGTACAATAGCCAACATCAATATGATCTCATTGAGCATTATACCATTCGATGACACTTGGATAGTGCCTTCAACATCAAAACTGGACTCTTTCAATGGCGAGATGCCTTTGAGTCCTTTTTAAATGGTGTATGTCGCAGTATAGTCGCATTCCCACACTTTCAACTATCCCTGATAAAATGAATGTGATCACTGAAGTATCCTCTTCTCTATCAAGCTCAGCCTTGACATCACTTTCCGATCCCTTTCAACATGTATTTCATACTGATGAAAGTATTCGAGAATGTTTGTCATCAGACGAATTAACCTGGGATGATATTCATCACAGATCTTCATTTTTACCTGATCTTGATAGGTTTGAAAAGGATTTTTTTTCTATTTTTACAATTGATTACGTCAAAGAACCACAGGATCCCAGATTGATCACACATTCGGATTCTGAGACCAATTTGGGAAATATTTCCACAACGGTTCCTATTGACATATTTGTTAAACCAGGAATTATTGAAAACATTCATATAGGTGCTTCTTATACGATGGAAGAGATTAACACATACAAAACCCTATTTCAAGAATTCTGAGACATATTTGCCTGGTCTTACGAAGAGATGCCAGGAATCGATCCAAAGATTGTAGTTCATGAAATTAATACATACTCGGATGCTAAGCCTATTAGACAAAGATTACATCCAATACATCTGCGGAAAGCTGCTACCATTAAATTTGAAGTTGAGAAGCTATTACGAGCAGGATTATTTATCTAATACCATTAACATATTGGGTATCAAATATATTTCCCATTACCAAGAAACAAGGGACTATACGAGTATGTGTTGATTATAGGGACATTAATAAATCATGTCCAAAAGACAATTATCTTACCCCCTATATCGACCAAATTAGCGATGATTGTGCCGGAAATGAAATTTTTTCATTTATGGATGGATTTTCCGGGTATAATCAAATCAACATGCTCCTTACCGATCAACCGAAAACAACATTTATATGTCCTTGGGGGACGTTTGCTTATTGCAAATTACCTTTCGGATTGAAAAATGCTGGTGCAACTTTTCAAAGGGCTATGTCTTACACTTTTCATGACATCAAACATATCATACAACCTTTATCTAGATGACTTACCTGCTCATTCTTTACGTAGAGAGGATCATCCTACACACTTGAGAGCAATTTTCATGAGATGTAGGCATTACAAGATTCGTTTGAACACGCAAAAATGTGTTTTTTGTGTGCAATTAGGACGAATATTGGGATTCATCATTTCGAAAGATGGCATTCATGTCGAATCCTCGAAGGTTGAGGCCACCATTAACTTACCTCCTCCTTCCACACTTCGCCAACTCCAAAGTTTGCAAGGGAAAGCAAATTTTCTACGTAGTTTTATCCTGAACTATGCTGAGTTGACAAAAAAATTTACCCATTAGTTAAAACAAAGTGTTCCTTTTTTTTGGGATGATATTTCTGATAAATATTTTGTTGCATTAAAACACGCGTTGACCCATGCACCATTATTGCATCCACCCAATTATCACCGAGACTACTTTTTATACTTGGTTGCCTCTGATTCCACCATTGGAATGGTTTTAGTTCAAGAGAATGAATCTCAAAATGAGCATGTGATATATTATCTAAGTCGGAATTTTAAGCCGACGGAAATCAAATATTCGCATGTGGAGAAATTTGCCTTTGCAGCAGTTCAAGCTATCCAACGATTTCATCACTACATACTATTACGTAAAACAACTGTGATACCTAATTGCAACCCGATGATGTATATTTTGACAAAAAAATTACTCGGGGGCAAATAATCTAAATGGATTGTCATCCTACAAGATTTTGATTTGGAATTTGAGAAATCTAAATCAAAGAAATCACTGGTGTTTGCAGAGCTTATGAGTGACTTTCCCAATACTGAGACAAAAACCGTGGTAGAGAATCCCATTGCAGATGAATCTTTGTTTCTTATCAGTACATTAGATCCATGGTATGGAGATATCATTATATATCTTCAAACCCAAGCCTTTCTCCCAGAGCTTTCATGTTCAGATCAAAGAATAATCCGATATCAATCCCAACAATACAATATTGTTGGAGACACTCTTTATCATCTTGGTGTGGATTCTGTCTTTTGACGTTGTATAACTCATGAAGAGGCTGAAAGGGTTTTGAATGATTGCCACTCTAGAGTGTGTGGTGGTCATATGTTTGGGTTTGCCACAACCCAAAATATATTGCGCATTGGTTATTTTTGGCCATCATTATTCAAAGATTGTATTATTGTAATCCGAAAATGCCACAACTGTCAAAATTTTGATATAAAGATGCGTGCACCTCTAGCTCCTCTTCACCCAATCATTGTTGTCGGTCATTTTGCGAAATGGGGCATTGATTTCATTACATGTAACCCTCACTCGATTGGGGGGCATGGGTATATTATTCTCGTTGTAGATTATTTTACCAAATGGACTGAGGTGATGACTACATTCACGAAAAATGGCAAAAATGCGGCTACTTTTGTATTCAATTGTGTGATTGCTTGTTTCGGTGTGTCTCAAGATATATCATAGACCATGGGAGTCATTTTTGAAATATTATGATGATCAAAATTTCCGATCAACTTGGCCTGTGCCATGATAATTCTACTCCATATTACCCGCAAGCCAATGGTCAAGTTGAAGCCATCAATAAGGTTTTAACTACCATGATGAAATGGATGATCAAAATTCACAAATCAAATTGGCATACCATGCTTTTTTCGGCACTATGGGCATACCAAACCTCTGCAAAAACTGCTATAGGGTTCACTCCTTTTCAACTTGTATATGGTTTAGAAGCATTGTTATCCATTGAATGCAAAATAGTGTCACTCAAATTAGCCATTGAGGTATTACCAGCTACCTTTGAAGAGAAAAAATGATTTTTGTACTTAGCACAATTAGATGAGACTCGGCGTACCACTGCATTAGCTTCCGAAGCTCATAAGAAACGTGAAAAAGCTTAGTACGATCAAAGTGTCACCCCTCGAGTTTTTTCAGAAGGTGACCTAGTATTAGTATATGACCAATCTAACAATAAGCTAGGTGCTGGAAAATTCGAACTGATGTGGCATGGTCCCTACATTGTCAAGCATGTGCTTGCAAAAGGGGCCTATGAATTAACTGATTATGACGGGGTCTCTTTAGATAATCCCATAAATGGTCTTTATCTTAAGAGATATTATGCTTGACTTTTGTGTGAAGATATTTTTTGTATAATAGTTATATTAGTTAAGTGTGCCTTAGATTAGATAAGTGTGATTAGATTAGTTTTTCTCTCACCATTATCTTTTCTTATCTTAATTATTCTTGATATTGCAGATGTCGACATCCCTTCAAACATACATTGGTTTTGCTGATGGCGCCTGTCGTAGTACTCAGAATATCTCTTCCGCAGCATGGGTTATCTATTCACCCACCAATGAGTTAGTTTCTATGCATGGGGTGTGCCTTGGTCAAACAACAAACAATATTGTAGAATATAGCGCAGTCATTGAGCTATTATCTGATGCCCTTTCATTTGGTATTCGACGTTTGGCCATTTGGTTGGATTCAGAACTCATTGTATTACATTTAAACAAGGTATATGCAATTAGAAATCCAGTGTTATTGAGATTATTTTTGAAGGTTCGTCCCTTGGAACGACAATTTTATTACATTGAATATAAACACATTTCAAGAAATTTAAACACATTGGCTGATGCATTAGCTAATCATGTTCTATATAGACATTTTGCAACATTAACATAGTAAACCAAAACAACATTCAATCCATGTTGAACAAGATACTCAGAGAAAGTAGTTTTTTTCATTAATATAGGTTTTTTTTCAAAAAATATTACATCGTTTGTGATCATAGGTTCCAACACCTTATGATCTAATAGATACTGATACAAAAACAAAAATTTCAATCCACAATGTGTTAGGTCCCTATATTACTAGTATAGTCCCTTATTGTTGTCAGTGTAACCCCCTTATTGTTATTATTGTACCCGTGTAACCCCCATATGTTATTATTGTTCCCTTAAATTATTATTGTTAGGTTGGCTAGGATTACATTGTGGCCCCATGGAATCCTATATATAGAAAGGAGGTTTTTTAATTTGCATCATCCAAGAAATTTTCATTCATGTAATGTATTGGAGGTTTCCCCCTCGAAGTGGCTTATTTCTAAGGCATTGATATCTATTTTTTTCTCTTTTTGGAGTTGGTTTCACAACATTTGGTATCAGAGCTTTGAGATTCTATGGTTTCGTTGCTCCAAACAGGTCATCATGGAATTTTCTCTATAACGTTTTTATTATGAAGGTTTAGAATCTAAATTTTTTAGAGTGCGAAGCCAAAATCCTGAGGAACGTCGTTGCAAAATTGAGCTTGGTTTGCAATATTTTCGGAGATATGATCTGTGCAAGTTAGGTCATTTTGCAGGCTCCTGAATTTAACCTAAACAGGTCATCGTGGTATTTTCGTAATAACGTTTTTTCTATGAAGGTTCAGGAGATGAAATTTTTAGAGTGCAAAGCCGCAACCCTGAGGAAGATCGTCGTAAAATTTCAGATATTTGTTCACAATATTTTCGTAGATATGATCTGTGGAAGTTAGGGCTTTTTGAGGCTTCTGAATTTCATCTCAAATATGATACCTGGTAGGAAAAATAAACTTTACATGACTAATATTAATCCTTGGAACGTAAATCTTTGTAGAGTCTATGTTTCTTATTATGTCAAATACAAAGTTGACTCGACCATTGCCAACAATTTATTTTGTTGTGCATTCTCCATATAACTACATTTACATAGATATAACAATTGTTTGCAAAGAATGAATCAAATTTTAATTTAACATAATAATAAACATGGAGTTTACCAAAACTTATTTTCCATTGATTAATATGGATGTGTATGAACCAATTTGTAAAATAGATTAAAAAATGTGTCTTACCATTGAAATAAATAAAATTTAAAGATAAGAGAATTGGTACATTGAGTGCAAAGATGTGTGATATATTGAGGTTTTGTATTTTGCGATGGGTGTATTTGGTCAAGTCGCACAATTCTAGAGGCATCTACAAGAAGTTGCATGCGATGGTGACGATATCATGGAAGAAAAGGGATAGGTTTTTGGAATGGATATGAGATGCAATCGCGGTAGAAATATAATATATCACTTTAATTCAACGTAGAAAAATTGTATGAGTATAGGGATGTTGATTCCTTTGGATATGATGATGATAGCGTAGAAGAAGAAACAAAAAAGGTAGAGTAGTATAAATAATTGAAGTGCAAGAAATTATATGAAATTGGAAAGGTCAAAGATGATAATACTTTCTTAATGTGAATTATGGACTATAATCAACATTAGGTTAAGGGAAAATACAAATCCAATGAAGAATACTTGGATTTGCAAAAGGAATATTACAGGATTTGAGGATATGATGGATAGAAGAGGGAGTGATTCAAAGCAATAGCTGAACACACCATGGAAAAAATTGAGGAAAAAAATGATGCGGTGTGTTGTGGGATGTATTATTTGAGGAGGAGGACAATGCTTTTATTCATGTCAATTATTGACTATAATCAATGTTAGGTTAAGTGAAAAGACAAATCTAATGAAGAATACTTGGATTTGAAAAAGGAATATTACAGGAATTGTACATGTAAGTAAAAGGACACTCTAAAATGTCGTGGAATGAAGGATAATCACAACGATACATGTTGATTTATTTTCAAGAAGATTTATTTTGGTTGTACTAACAATATGCACTTGTCTTAGGAATATTTAAAGGAAATAGCAACTTGTTCAATATTTTCATGAATGTGTCATAGTTTGATGTTGCATATATGGTGATGATGCATTTGGGGAATGATCATTCTTATAGAAGTGTGGTAACAATTTAAATGTTAGGTCCCTATATTACTAGTATAGTCCCTTATTGTTGTTAGTGTAACCCCCTTATTGTTATTATTGTACCCTTGTAACCCCCATATTGTTATTATTATGCCCTTAAATTATTATTGTTAGGTCGGCTAGGATTACATTTTGGCCCCATGGCCTCCTATATATAGAAAGGAGGTTTTGTAATTTGAATCATCCAAGAATTTTTCATTCATGTAATGTATTGGAGGTTGCCTCCTCGAAGTGGCTTATTTCTAAGGCGTTGATATCTCTTTTATTTTATTTTTGGAGCTGTTTTCACAACATTTGGTATCAAAGCTTTGGATTCTAAGGTTTCGCTACTCCAAACAGGTCATCGTGGCATTTTCGCTATAAATTTTTTTGTACGAAGGTTCAGAAGAAAATTTTTTTAGGGTGAAAAGCTGAAATCCTGATGAACATCGTCGAAACATTTCAGAGCTTCGTTCGTAATATTTTCAGAGATATGATCTGTGGAAGGTAGGGATTTTTGCAAGCTCTTGAATTTCACTTAAACAGGTCATCGCGGAATTTTCGCTATAAATATTTTTCTACGAAGGTTCAAAAGCTAAAAATTTCAGAGCATGAAGCCAAGATCTTGAGGAATAACGTCACAAAATTTCAGAGCTTAGTTCACAATATTTTCAGAGATATGATTTGTGGAAGTTAGGTTTTTTTCAGGCTCCCTAATTTCTTATCAAAGAGGTGATCGTGGGAAAATATTCATAGCTCTCTCTCTGTGCATCGGATTGGAATTCTGTAAAAAGTGACTAGAATTACAAAGACTATAGTTTCCTGTCTATAAATTTCAGAGCCAAAGGAGAAAACAGTGACATGTGGCAAGTCATACAAGTTCGCTCAATTGAACCAGTCCATAATTAGGTTATTTTGGGACATTGGACATAATTTTGCCTTGAAGAATCAAAATCAAGTCAGACCTGTGGCATTCGAAAGAAGCTTTAGAGGACTATTACGGGGCCAAATTTCAGATATTGAGGATCTGTAATTATAGAGATAATTAAATTTCAATATAGAGCTTTGCAAAAGCAAGTAAAACGTGTGTATTTTTTTCCCGAATTGCATAAGTCTTGTTTGAAGAATCAAGTTGAATTGATTCCAAGGGAATATTGTAGAATAGATGTCAGTATTGGTTTCTAAAATGGCCCCTAAAATAATTCAACACCCATTAAGCCTTTAGAAGACTCTACTATGACTCATGAAGACGAAGAATGGGAACATGACATATCAAAATTACAAGAGCAAGTGCAACAAATTTCGCTCTCACAAAGAGCAACAAAAAATGACATGTAAGTTTTGAAGAAAGGTGTGGAAACTAAGATGGATGGTTTGAAGAAAGGCGTGGAATCTAAGATAGATGGCATGGAATTTTGTATGGAATCTAAGATGGATGACATGGAAGCTAAGATCGATGAAAAAATGGAAAACATGAAGAATGTTCTAAAAGAAGACATGGAAGGTTTGACAAAGTTGATACAAGAAATGTTTCCTAATGGTGAAAAGATAGTAGAGGAAACTCATGATGAGAACAAAAATGTTAACTGCAATTACAAACCTAACGTTACAGGAAGAACCACCATATTCCAAAAATGGATATGAGGAAGTTTGATGGAAAGGATCCGTTAATACGGATACTACAGATGGAGCAATATTTTGATCTCCATAATGTGCAAACACACAAAAGATACGCATTGCAACTTTACTAAGTAGAACAAAAATACATTTGTATGGTATCATGTATTTTCCTCCGTAAAAATTATCACTTGGTCAATTTTTACGAAGGAAATGATAGCACATTATGAGGATACAAAGAGCAACACCTTCTTTAGCCAATTGATAAATATCAAACAAAAGGGTTTAGTGGGGGAGCACATTGAGGACTTCCAAAAATTGAATATAAGAGTAACTGATATTCCAGAGGAACACATAATTGATCTCTTCATAGGTACTTTAAAGGATAACATCCAACATGAAGTTCACATTTTGGAACCTGATTCATTGGAGAAGGCATTCAGGTTGGCAAGAAAAATTGAATGTAAAATTATGGCGACAAGGAAGCCTACCACTCACTTATATAAAGAGGGAAGTGTTGCTACTCCTAGATTTCAAAAACCTACAAGGTTGACACCACAAAAATTGTAAGAAAAAAGAGCAAAAGGGATTTGCTACAGTTGTGATAGCAAATACACTAAAGTTCATAAGTGTGCTAATAAGAAATTATTTTACACAGATTTTGAAGAGGAAGAAGAAAATGAACAAGAATCTTCAAAAGAAGAGGATATACACCAGAAACCAACCCTAGAAGAGGAAGAAATGAGTCTAACCATATCATGTAATGCATTGGAAGGAATTACCACTCCTCAAACTCTCAATATAGAAATACATATCAAGAATAAAAGGTAATAGTGTTGATTGATTCGGGTAGTACCCATAATTTCATTCATTGTAAGGTAGCCAAGGAATTGAATTGTTTCCTATATCCAGCACCAGAATGTCAAGCGATGGTTGAAAATGAAGGAACTATAAATTTCTCTGGAAAATGCCATAATATCAAGCTAACCATGGGGGAATATGTATTGAATAGTCCAATGCTTTCCTACTCCCATGGAGGTTGCCGATGTTGTACTAGAGTACAATGGTTACAACTTTAGACTCGTAGAATTGGCTGGTGGTATCACAGTGTGCCGGGAAAGACACAAGCTCTAATGTCATGACAAAGTTTCTAAAGAAAGAACAACGAGGCATAATTGCACAATTATGCTCACTAGAAGTTCCAACATCAAAATCATCTATTTCTGCAGATCTCCAAAAAGTCTTGGACAATCATTCCAAGGTTTTTGAAACTCCCAAAGGATTCCCACCTATTCGTGATCATGATCATGCTATTCATTTGATTCCAGGAAATTTTCCTCCAAACATCAGGCCTTATAGATATCCTTATGTCCAAAAGAGCGAAATTGAACGTATGATTGCAGAAACGTTAGAGGCGGGTATAGTTCAACCTAGTCAAAGTTATTTCTCTGCTCCTGTAGTATCGGTACACAAGAAGGATGGATAATGGTGCATGTGTCCGGATTATTGGGAGCTCAATAAGCTCACCATTAAAGATAAATTTCCCATTCCTGTGATTGATGAATTATTTGATGAATTACATAGAGCAATTTATTTTACCAAGTTTGATCTTCGTTCAGGATATCATCAAATTAGATGAAGACTAAAGATATTCTGAAAACAACATTCCGAACTCATGAGGGTCATTATGAATTTTTGGTCATGCCTTTTGGCCTTACCAATGCACCTTCTACATTTCAAGGGTTGATGAATTCCATTTTCAAACCCTTCCTTAGAAAATTTGTGCTAGTATTTTTTGATGATATACTAATCTACAGCAGGTCTTGGAAGGATCATGTTCAACATGTTGACAGTGTGCTCAAACTATTGTAGGAGAAACAATTATATGCAAAAACATCCAAATGTTTCTTTGGAGTACAAGAGGTGGAATATCTGGGTCATATTGTATCTCACGAGGGTGTTAAGGTAGACCCTAACAAAATTAAATCCATTAAGGAATGGAAAGTCCCCAAAATCATAAAGTAGTTGCGAGGATTTCTTGGGTTAACAGGGTATTATCGCAAGTTTGTTAAGGATTATGGGAGAATAGCAGCACCTCTAACAACATTATTGAAGAAAGATGCATTTTCATGGACTCCTGAAGCAACTAAGGCCTTTGAACATCTTAAAGAGGCAATGTGCCTAGCACCGGTCTTAGCTATGCCAGACTTCACAAAAACCTTTATCGTGGAATGTGATGCCTCAGGAAATGGAATTGGTGCTGTTTTAATGCAGGAAGGAAGACCCATTGCTTTTGAAAGTCGTCCAATCAAAGGAAAGTATTTACAAAAACCTATTTATGAGAAGGAAATGTTAGCAATACTACATGCACTAAAGAAATGGCGAACTTACCTAATGGGAAGACAATTCAAGGTAAAAACTGATCATGATAGTCTTAAACACTTTTTGGAACAAAGACTATCGTCAAAAGAGCAGCAAAAATGGGTCACAAAGATGTTGGGTTATGACTTTGAAATAATCTACAAAAAAGGAAAGCTTAATGTTGTTGCAGATGCACTCTCAAGAAAGAATGAAGAGGTGGAAGCATTGCTTTGTGCCATTTCTATTATCCAACCAGATTGATAACCGAAGCAAGAGATGAATGGAAGAAGGACAAAGATGTATGGACACTCATTCAAAATTTGCAGCAAGATCCTAGTACATCTGATACATTTAGTTGGAAAAATGATTCCTTATGGTACAAAGATCGCTTATATCTTTGTAAGAATTTCCAACTAAAACAAAAGATTCTTATGGAATTGCACACTTCTCCTTTAGGAGGGCACTCAGGATTTTTAAAAACTTACCACAGGGTGAAGAAAGAATTTTTTTGGGATGGCCTTAAATCTGATATTCAAAAGTTTGTGGCGGAATGTTTGGTTTGCCAGCAGAATAAAGTGGAGACAATTAAGACCCCGTGACTTCTACAACCTTTATCCATTCCAAGTCAACGTTGGGAGGAGATTTCAATGGATTTTATCACAGGTTTACCTAAGTCCGAAGAAAAGAGTGTCATCATGGTGGTAGTTGATAGACTTACCAAGTATGCACACTTTTGTGCATTATCTCATCCATTTAAAGCAAGTAGAGTTGCTACTACATTTATGGACACAATTCAAAAGCTACATGGAAACCCAAGGGTTATTGTGAGCGACAGAGATCCCATTTTTACTGGAAATTTTTGGACGGAGTTATTTTCTTGTTTGGGTACTCAATTAGCTCATAGCTCATCTTATCATCCTCAATCTGATGGTCAAACTGAGATAGTAAATAAATGTTTGGAAGGATATCTTCGTTGTTTTGTATCCGATAAACAAACACAATGGGTCAAGTGGTTACCTCTCGCTGAATGGTGGTATAACACTTCCTTCCATACTGCAGCCAAAATGACCCCATTTATGGCACTTTATGGATATCATCCACCATCGATCACATCATCTTTAAGGGAAAATTCGAAGGTTCAAGCAGTGGAAGATCACATCGAGCATCAGCAAGAAGTTCTCCAACTCTTAAAGGATAACCTGAATTTGGCACAAAATCGAATGAAACAACAGGCATATCAACATCATAGCGAGAGAAGTTTTGATGTAGGAGATTGGGTATTTTTACGACTACAACCATACAAACAAATGTCCCTCAAGCAAGCTAAGAAGGATAATAAATTATCACCAAAGTACTATGGTCCTTACAAGGTGTTGCAAAAGATTGGTACTATGGCATACAAATTGGAGCTTCCTGCTTCTTCACAAGTGCATCCAATTTTCCATGTTTCATGCTTAAAGAAGGTTATAGGTGAAAATCTTCCAGTTCAAACAATATTGCCAGAACTTGATGAGGAAGGAAAATCATATTGGAACCTGAAGCGGTCATGGAAACAAGAACTCGACAGCTACGGAATCGATCAATTTCAGAGTATCTCATCAAGTGGAAGAACTTACCCACTGAAGATTCTACATGGGAGGATGAGAATTTTATACAGAAGCACCTAGAGCTACTCAAGTGTTTAGGACAACACTTTTTTGAAGGAGAGGGGCATGTTAGGTCCCTATATTACTAGTATAGTCCCTTATTGTTGTTAGTGTAACCCCCTTATTGTTATTATTGTACCCTTGTAACCCCCATATTATTATTATTGTGCCCTTAAATTATTATTGTTAGGTTAGCAAGGATTACATTATGGCCCCACTAGGATTACATTGTGGCCCCATGGACTCCTATATATAGAAAGGAGGTTTTGTACTTTGAATCATCCAAGAATTTTTCATTCGTGTAATGTATTGGAGGTTTCCCCCTCGAAGTGGCTTATTTCTAAGGCGTTGATATCTCTTTTCTTCTCTTTCTGGAGCTAGTTTCACAACACAATGATCATCCACTATCCGTGATGATGATCATGGTAATAGACTATGGCGTGCGCCACCTTGCGCAGAAATCTCCTAAAAGGTCCTAGAACACCTATAACATGTCTCTGAAGCCGAAGAGGAATGTCATATGTTCCTGTCTCAGGAATTTCTATGGTTAACCTCTCCAAGTTGTGTTCCATATCTGCTAGGATCTCTGATGCCTGATCCTGTGGAGGTGCTATAGGTTGTGCTTGCCGCCTATCAAAGTGGCGGAGTGCAGCTGGTCATCGTGGACTGAAATCTGCATTTAAATATTGTTATCAGTATTGGACGATTAAAAATAAAATAAAAATTAGATTAAAAACATCAAAATAGTTCATTTACCTGATTCGTCCCATTATGCCCCTAGAGGCAAGGACATCTCAGGATCACCTCTGTAATCCATGCCTGCATAAGGGAAGCCTTCGATGGTGAAGACTTGGTTCCTTAGCCACATAAAGTATGTTGGAGTAAACCGAACCACTGAACTCCCATCGCCACCATGGCGAGCCATTAATGCGACCCACCATACCATCCGAGGTTCCCGAGGTTCCCCACGATCAACTAGAATTAATTGAGGGCGAGAATCGAGATTCTCTCTAAATTAAATGAAATCAAAATGGCTCCATAACCAAAGTTTTTCAACTTTGCATTATTTTCTCTAGTTAATTGGCCTTTCATGTTGGCCAATACTCCCTCGCACCAGTTATAAATGGTTCCTCCAAAACACTCCACGACGGTCTGCATTTGGGATTTGGTGGCCACATGTGGAGATGCGCTCCTACACAACCTGTTCATGGTAAATGCTATCACTTTGAGATCTAATCGCAAGATAGTTTTGATATCTATGTGATTATCCTTTAAGTCTGCATCATCACTGCAATATTGTTGTTTGTAGCTAGCAACGGGGAGACCGCCCCAAACAAGGATATGTTTCCTCCTCTTCGGGACAATCCAGTGGGGAAATAAATATCATCTAGCTCGATTTCAAGCCGATGGTCACCAATGATGAAACGTTGATCTTGAACTTCCCATGCATTTACCAACCATGTCATCAACTCTACTTGTGCTTTCATACCTTGGATAGCCCAGAACTTATACAATCCACAATTTTTTAGCACAAGCATTGTTGCAGGATCATTCATAGCTTTAGCGTATACACCCTCATGTTCACGTTCTCTCTACTCTAGCATGGTGGAATAGCCTACAAATCAACACATTTGAAAGTTAGAAACCATTTGAGTTCAAAACTCGAATCATTTTTAAGATATTTTATGAATTTTAAAAGGTTCACAACGCCTCCTCAGTTTTTGTGAGACAGTGCGGATGTCTGCACGATCTCTACACAAAAACCACGGTAGCCCAATAGTTTTTCAGTTAAAAACTTATCGAGGTCCACAATTACCGCATGCATAACCCGCGGACCCTCGGGAGCGCATTTTTAAATATAAATTCCTCCCAAAAAATGAAATTAAGACTTAAAAAGAGAAATTAAATGGATAGAAATGAAGAAGATGATGATGTGGATTACCTGGTTCTGACGGTTTGAAGAATGGATGTTCGGTTCTCCTGATAATTGCTTCGGAAATTTTTAGCTAAAAGATCTCAATTCACTACTCTGAAGACAAAAGGTAAAAATGATTTAGTTTTAACTCCTTTTTATAGTTTTTGAATGAATAAAATATTATGCTTTATTTACTTTTCACTTTAAAAGGCTATTTTTAAAAATATTTTTACTTCTTGGAAACATGTATGTGTAATCTTTCGAGTTTTTGTGCAGGATACAGGATTTTTTTAGTGAAAAGAAATGCTGAGTATACTTTTATCACTTTTTCGGGCTCTTGAAAATTACGAAAAATCGAAACCCTGGAGTTCTCTTTTAAGCCTTTTTCAGACTCTCTAAATATGAAAAGATCGTCGAGTACTTGACTATTCGAACTCGTTAAAGTAAATGAACAGTCATCCCTTCAGTATAAGTTTACCCCTTTTCTGGACTGAAATGGACAAATTACAAAAAAGGTATACATTGACTAATCATGGTTAATAGAATTCTCTCCTGCATTATTTTATCCTTTTTTAGGCCTGAGAGACTAAATTTATGAAAAAAAACAACCACGGCCTTTACTTATGTTTTTCTTCTGACTCCCTAAAACTAAAAAACATCGAGTTTCTCCTATACTGGACTCATTAAAATTTAACAGTAAAGGACCTGTCGATTACAAATAGGACCGAACCACTCCTTCTTAGGGTTCAATTTTAATACTAAGATGGACTCATCTGAAGGATGAGCTTATATAAACAAGAAAATGTTATACTCCTCAATATTTTCAAAAATAAAGAGGTACTTGCCAGTAATGGTGGGGGGAAAGAGAGAAAATATTCCAATTGTCATTCGTGTTTAGAAAGCAGTACACCACTTTTGAACACGACACTTTGTCACACTTGTACCTGGGTTGGGAAATCCTTTGTCTAACAGTTAATCAAACCACATTGAAAGTTTTAAGCCAATTTCTGGGTATTAGCTTTAGGTCAAATGCAACCAAACCATCTGCAGTGTCGTTATGTGTTCAAGAGATAGTTCAAATAAACCATTCATTGCAAAAATTTGTCTCCATTCGCGTTGACCATCCCTGAGTCAGTCCTTGCAAATATTTTTCAAAGCTTGAACTAATGGTTTTGTGTCATAGGCTTTCTTGCGACGGATCACTTTCTATTGAAGATAGCTCATCATCTAGAAAGTTGATCTAGAATCCTATCAGTACCTTGGGATCTGCATGCCCTACTGGCAGGTTTCTCTCATTCGACGACAGGTTGCATCATTGACCTTCGATCGAACGATTCTATGAGTATTCGACTACAAATCATTCATTCACATTTCATAGATTATACTGGAGTACTTTAAGATCCATTGTCATTATTGGTGGTTTCTCTCACACTTGTTAACAGTTCACATCATTGACTGGTAATCAAGTCGTTTCTACCATGTTCAACTTCGACACAATCAATCGCATGGATATAATCGTACTAGTTCGAGAAGCGGAAATCAAGACCATGGATATAGTTTCTACCATCCAGGCTCCGAGTAGTTTTATTATTCATAATACAGTAGACTACTCATGATAGATGGTTGCGCCCATACTGTGTCTACTTTTGATGTAATATTAAAATCATATCTATACTAGAACATGTAGTTAGTTTTGATATGAGTATGGGAATGCCTACCTCAGCGATGATATGTGTGTGTGTGTGTGTGTGTGTGTGTGTGTGTGTGTGCATTGAATGTTTTTACAGTTTTTTGACCGGTGTCCACAATCCAATCCTCGGAATGATAAAGCACTTCAATCTTCAGAACAACCTTAGACTTTGCGCTTTAGGGGGAAATCTGTTACATGTTATTTTGTCACCATGAAATTTAACTATCCATATGGGTTTATCACTACCTATATTGTGCTCCCTTAGAAGTCAAAAACCCTAATGTTCCTAAACCAAGTCTTGGAATTGGAGAAAATATCATTAAAACCCTTAAAAGTCTACCTCCGCACTTTTTCCAGCCTTTTCCTGCAGGTTCGCAGATACTTGTTCTATAAACTGCGACAGCTTCCACACGTTCTGCTACTAAAACCTACAGACCCCTGTAAAAATACAAATAAATGAAAAATTAAGTTCTAGAAGTATAGTTGGTCGAATATTCTCCCAATTGGAAGCTTCTAGAGGCGTGATCAGTTAGAGATTTATTCCTCCACTCATGGAGCACTATCCCTCCACTCATGGAGCTTATCCCTTGGTCCATGGAGCTCAAATCCATTCATGAGAGGAATCCATCCCCCTCTTCATGGAACTAAAACTACCTCCATTTCCATATAAATTGAGCTCATGTTTCAGTCTCAAGGGTACCTTGTATATGGTAATTTCTGAAGAAATTCCCAAGAGTGCATACTCTCTACACTAGTTGTTGTTTGCATGAGAATGATCATACCCTTACGTCCATAACTCCATGCTGGTATTTTGAGAGGAAGGCTTGTGAAACCAAAGGAGGAACGATTGTTCAGGACCCTAGGAGAAATGTGTACGACATCAAGGCATCAGGTTGTAAAGTTACTCTTTCATTCAAGATAATACAAATGAATCTCTTTTTCTCATTAAGTTGTTATTGTGCATATTGAATAACATCAATACTTAGACTCCTTGATCACTAATTTGGATTAGATTTTGTTGATTATTATATGTTGCAGGTGCTTTTAATTCTTTTTTCTTGTCTTTGATTACAGGTTCTACTTACTGTAGAAGCCTCTTTAGAGCAACTAGATAAAAGACTGCATCAAACGTTGGATTTCAAGGTAGGGGCATGTCCTCTTTCTTTGTTTATAATAATTCTGAATTGCAATTAATCTAGAGAAAAAATTCTCCAAATGGATGTTTGTTTCTAGCTATTCGTAGAATACTAGGGAGATCGCTCTTGTTTGCAAGAGGGATTAATCTGCATAGTATTCCCATACCTCGTGCAGATTTCGGCCTTGTAGATGTTTCCTTCTTTAATGTGCACATGATGATATCCTGATATCAGATCAATCTTTGATAACATTGATGCTCCCTTTAACTAATAAAACAAGTCATAAATCCTTAGCAAAGAATGCATGTTCTTGATGGTCATCTTGTTCATCTACTATAAACAATGCATAATCTGAGAGTACCATCCTTCTTTACAAAAAATAATGGTGCACCCCAAGACGACACACTTAGCCTTATGTATATTTTATCAATCATTTCCTTAAGATGCAACTTTGATTCCACTAACTCTAGAGTGCTCATATTGTAAGGTGCATTTGATGTCAGTGTTGCTCCTGGTACAAACTGAATAGAGTAATTCACTTCCTTATGAGGTGATAACTATGAAATATCTACATGAAATACATCCTAAAATTACTGTAACATAAGGTACCTCTTGAGGATTTCCACATCCTCAACATCGTTACCTTTTTCAATAGAAATATGCACTACAAAAAAACACATGCCCCTTCCTGCAACTATGTTTATATTGCATGGTTGTAACCATTCTCACTGCTGTAGAATTCTTATTTCCCTGCAAGATTCTCCTTTCTCCAACAACATTCAAGAACTCAATGGCCTTGTCATAATAATCCACTTTATTCTTATGAATAATAGTAGTCAGTCCATGCCCAAAAGCATATTGTATGAGCCCAAAGGAAGCACATTTAGATGTGTTGATGTAGGCATATCATTCAAAAAAAATGCACAAGCTCTCACCCAATGTTGAACACTTTTCTTAGTCACTATAGGCAACTACACCAAAAGATATTCTGCATGCACTTATATTCTCAAGTAATAGATTAAGACTGATATAATTGTAGTTAGATCCATGATGAATCAAAATAGAAACAACTTGATCATGAAGCTTACCTTCCATCTCAATAATGGATTCCTGATGATTAGCCTGCATGTTGTCCACTACTGCATAAATCTGAGGAATACTATGACCAACATCTATAGCTTCATGTGTATCTTGAGCGTTGTAGATCTAAGGCCCGCTACTCTGGTACAATGGAAAATCCTCCTTACGATAGTCTTTGCCACAAATCCAACACTGCAAGGAATATCTACCACTACCTCTATTCTGCTGCTCTCCAGGTTGAGGTCCATGTCCCTTCTCATTTGCATTAAAATTCTTGTGAGAAGCCACATTTTATTTCTCACCTACACCTTAAGTTCTTAGCTGCTTCAATGGCCAATTCCCTTTAGCTTTCTCATTCCCCTTGAAATCACGCTTAGGCTCAAACTTGTGGTTGAAATTCTCATAACAATGCTTCAATTTCATGATGTCTTCCTCCAAATACTGAGGCTGATAAAACCTAATCTAGTCTCTAAATGTTACTAACAACCCACTTATGAACCTTTGAATCTTTTCTTTCTCATCCTTGAGGTACAGCACATACCTCAACAACTTCAGGAATATTCTATTGTACTCATCATATGTCATAGAACCCATATACAACTCATAAAGCTCCTTAGCTCTGTCATCATATTATTTCTCAGATAGGTACTTCTTCTTCAAGAGAATCTCGAACTCATCCCAAACCAACTCCTCTTCTCAAATTCCACTGAAATTCTTCACATATTCCCACTAGATGTATGCTTTCCATTTAAGAATGAAGGAGGTTATTTTGGATTTCATTTTCTATGAATATTCATGTAATATGAAGAGTTTCTTCAACCCAAGATGCAATGCTTCTGCATCTTCTCACTTTTTCATCTCTTCAAGAAATGTAGGAGAATTGAATTTCTTGAACACGTATGGAAAATACTCACTGCTCATATAAGGAAGATGGCGGTGATGATGATGATGTCCCATGGAAGAATAAGTAGAATAAAACCCATACATATGATTCCTCTTGTTAGGTGTGTCTAATGATTTCCCACCTCTGATTGTGTCCTCTTTATCCAACCCATGTCTTGATCGAGACCTGGTATAATATGCCTCATTTGTCTTCTCTTGCCTATATCCATAACTGATCCCCATATTCCCTTGTTTCTACAACACTGAAAGACTTTGTAGAATCACTGCATTAACCTATTTATTCTTTTCCTAATCCCTTGCAAGTCTTTCTTGTGCCTCCAACCTATCATTGTCTACCTTGCAACTTCTAATCTCTGAACTTAAGCTCATCAATGTATTTTCTATGTCAGGAGAATACTCATCTCCTTGATGCTCAACTGATTTGTAGGGAGAGTCATGTGAAGTGTTATTCACCATTTTTCTCATCATATTTGATCTTCTTCTTCCTACAAACATGTCATGTTAGATAAACCAAATAGATACCATAATCAAAACCATACCTCATTGACGTTTAGGGGAGGCTACCACATCTGCACAAATCAGTCCAAATTAGCACGATACATGTAAATACATAATCATATCTACATATCAACATCATGCATGATAATACTAATTACATACAATGGCCTCATGCATAATAGCCATAATTGTTGGAAAAAATTGTGGATTACGAATAAAACATGCTTCCCTAGACAGGTCCTAATCTATAACAACATGTTAAAGACTATACGACTACTTTTCCTAACTAATAACAGACACACAGAATAGATTAAAGGCTTACTTGGAATCCAAGCACTTCCAAATGATTCCTTCTGTCGCTTCCATTGTAGCTTCAAATTCCAGCCGGTTGTGAAAAATATTTCCTGCAAGAATGAACACTAAACAGCAGAAGATAGCAATAATACAGATGTCTATTCAACTTAGTTTTCTAAATCAGTAAAGCATAAACCATATACATCAACAAAGATATTGCAATATGGAAAATCAAAGCCAATATAGATGCATATAGAGAAAAGTAAGTTGTACTCTTTATTAATGATAGAAGGAGAGGTTACAACCTAGTGACTAAATTGAAGTGACCATCTCCAACAGTATCCCAACCTCATCACAGTATAAATCTCTCCAGCAGTTGTTACACAAATATTCTTCTTAATTGAAATTCCACCAGCATTTATTTACTCTAATTCTTCCTTACCAAGCACTAGGATCTGTGCTCAATTTATAGAGGAGCTGAAGGTAGTTTTACAATCAATGACTTTCCAATAATAGGCAAGACATGTTCCCAATCTTGTAGATGTCAAATGGACACATGGATTTGAAGCTTGACACATGTGAACTCTTCTAGAAGGCACTAGCCAAGTGGAGATTCCGGAACAATGATAATTTCTCTCCCAATGTGACCAACGCACCTGTGAATGTTGGGAAGTGCTTTGTAGAGCAACCTTGCATGGGGCTACTTGCATATGCAACACACTTAGTCCCTTTAGAGGCAGCGTTGATGAGCTCTCACATGATATTTTATAAACTTCAAATATTGGAAACCTTTGCAGATGAAATTCTTTGAATGATTTGTCTTGTTCTTTGTCTTAGGGAATGTAGCAACTGAAATGATATGGAATAATAGGCCCTTAATCATTGGTCCTGGAGATGATGCCTAGTTAACCAAGTCATTGGGAATGGCGCCTAAATTGACCTATAATAATTTCCCCCTAAAGCATGAAGTAAAAATAATAATAATAACATTTGATTGAGATGCTTTACATTACGATGGGCTGGAGATGAAGCGGAGTGGTCACCTGCATCAATCTTACAATACATTACATCATGATATATCCTCTTTGATCATAATTGCAGAGGGTAGGCATTCCCATGTTCAGCACATAAACAATCTAATAACATGTACATAATTCAGAAAGTTGTCTTCATTAGAATGTTGCCCAATGTAGACATGCCTACAGATATAGGCCCATGTTTGGATGACAATCTGTATGTAAGGTCACTGTACAGATGATGTGTACGACAATCCTGAAATCGCAGCCTGAATGGATGAAACTAGATCTGGGGTCTTCTTATCTCGTTCACTCGATCATTCGGGTACAAGTCTAGCCATGTGAATATATGATTTGTAGTCAAACATGGAAAGACATCGTTTGATTACCACCTAATGATGTGAGCTGTTAAAAAACATGAGAGAACCACCATTAATGTCAATGGCCCTCAAGGTACTGTAGTACATTTTGTAAGGCGTGAATAGATGATTTTATGTCGAACGCCAAACAAAATATTTCGGTCAAAGGTCCAGAAGCAAGGATCTTATCGACGCTGTAACAAGTCTCGTGGTACTGGAATCTGATGTTTCTAAGTGAACTTCTTGGATATTTATTTTTCGTTGACAAGAAGTCACCGTATTACGAAACGGAGTTACTAATTTCGAAGACAAAGTTATGACTTGATATAGAAATTTTTAGGGATGAAAATCATGAAAATGAAGGTTTATGAGTATTGCAGAAGGATGAGTATTCACTGGATGACTTCTCTTGAACATATCGGCGACATTGACATGAGTTGGCAACATTGACCCAAAAATAAAGTGAAGGTATGATGAACCATAGGTATGAATGAACCGTCAAGAAGATTACCCAACCCAAAAATTCACGGACATGGAGTGAAGGAAGTGTCATGTTCAAGAGAGACTTGCTACCACAAAGAATTCTTCTCACTTTTCCCAAATTTTCCTCTGTCATTTGTCGACCAGTACCTCTTTATTTTTTAACAAGCTTGAGGAGGATAACATTTTCTTGATCTATAATTCACCTCTTCGGGCGAATAAAGTATCGCTATTTAATAATTTAACGAGTCTAGCGATGAATGAAACTCGATTATTGCCATGATCGACAAGCCCGTCGCTATTTTATGTTTTAACGAGCTTAACGACAATGATAGCCTAGTCCTTTTTCATATTTAGAGAGTTTGAAAAAGAGGACGAAATAAAACTCCATAATTACTTATTCATAAATTTGTCACTCAGATCTGAAAAAGTGTAAAATAATATCTGAGAGAACCTCTTTGGTCATGTTTAACCAAGGTATTCCTTTTTCGTAAATAAACTATTTCAGTCCAGAAAAGGGTTAAACTTATACTGAGTAGATATCTATTCATTTACTTTTACGAGCTCGAAAAGACAAGTGCTCGGAAATATTTTCACATTATCGGATTCTGAAAAGAGCTGAAAGAAGACTTAAGGGGTTCCTTTTTCGCAGTTATTGAAGCTCAAAAAAGAGATAAAAGTGCGCTTCAAATCCTTTTTCATTTTTAACAAAGCTCGAAAAACGAGGAGAAAAGGTATGCTTTGTGGTCAAGTCATTCTTTGAAATAAATATGCATGACTAATTTTTTCATCAGTTGTATATCCTGTTCAGAACAACATCAAATGGAGTAAAAATACATGTTTCATGATAAAACCATAATAAAACTATAGTCATAGCAATAATTTTAACTTGCAAATAATTAAATGACTATTAAAAGCAGTTTTACTATTCATTTTTACCATTCCATAGTTACCATTTGCATTTTGGAGCTCTGAACCTGATTTTTCCCCTAAAATTCAGTTGTTGATTGTAATCGTTTCTGTGGACGAATTTCATTGTCGTTTGATCCAAGTTAGTGCCATGAACCTCCTCTTTCCTTTAGTATTCATTTCATTTCCAATTTCTACAAATTTTCAGGGTTTTAAGGCCCCTATGGTAAATTTTTCCCAAAAAGAGGGCAACGCACCCCTGAATGTCAAAACCTACGTTGCATAGCACGTGCAGTGAAGGCTACTTGCACATGCAACGCACTGTCTCTTGTTAGGAGTGCGTTGGGCGTAATCTAAATTTTTGGTTTTCATATTATGCTCAAAATTTGCCTAGCTTTTTGCAATGAATGGAATCTAATGGATATTATGGTTGTATTTTAGGTTTCCATCGGATTGCAATGATGACTAAATGGAGGAAAAGAGAACATGAAGAACAGTATATGATTGCCCTAAATGATCTGGGTATAGTAAGAGCCCTAAGATATTGTAGACTTCTTAAGTACTTGAGGTTATCAGGGATGAGGCAACAAATAGAACTTTTGGAGTTCTTAGTTTGATCATGGGATCCAGCTATTGAGGCATTTCATATTAAGAACCAAGTGGTTCCCATAACAGTCGAGGATGTATACTTTCTCACAGGTTTGTCAAGGAGAGGCTTGCCTATTTCACTCAAAGGGTCTATTATTGGAGGGGAGAGTATGAGATATTATATTCTACAGCATTTCTATACAGGGGCAGAGCCAAGAAAAGATGGAAAGATAAACATCCGAGATGTTAGAGATTTGCCTTTGAGAACTATCCTTTTCACGATCGCTAAACTTGTCGGCACCGTTACACTACATGTAGCGAATAGATCATATATGCAGTACGTGCTAGATTTCTTAGAGCCAACAGTCTTCAACTAGTCTGAATTTGTTCTTTCTCAAATAAAGGAACAACTGAACAAAGAAAAGGGAGGAAGGAAGAAGAATTTTAGCTATGGTTCAATCCTTATATCCTTCGCTTTAGAACGGATTCCACTGCTGCAGCCACAACATGTGACACTGGATATAGCTAGTCCTAGAGATCCTCGGATGCATATTTGGGTAGAACTCATGGGTCAGCATGCAGGCCAATCGACTATTTTTTTCTCTACTGCATTCTTCGCCTGGTTCCGGCGATAGATCATCGTCATCGATGAGTATGCATACGCAGGCATTGATTTCCAAGGAGATCCAGATTTAGCATTACCAGAAGGCGCTCAGTGGGGTGCAATGGGTAAGAATGTTTTGACCGTGTTTTTTATTTTCCTAAGGTTTATACAATGTTTTTGTATTTTTTATGTAATTCAGATGTTGGCCGTGTTCAACCAGTAGAGGAACCAGAGCGCGAAGCAGATGCGCCAGCAAAGAGGGTTGTCGGGAGAGCAGTCCTTCAGGATCTTGATATGGCTGAGACTCTAGCTGAGCTTCGGCAGCACATAGAGGGGTTGACCTTCGAGATTCCGGATTGCTGGATCGAACAGTTACCCATGTGACTACAGCGACACACTATTGGGGTTCCTAACCTCTGGATGCGGTTACTTCGTAGGATAGCTAGATCTATAGCATGTTACCACGAGCACCACTAGTTTACTTACAAAATTTTGCATTCATTTTGAGGTCAGATGACCAATGTGTCTTGGCCACAAATTTTGTAAAAACCTATAACTATATATCTATATGATTTCAGAGTTTCCCTATGTTTATTGTGCAATCCTATTTAATGATGTGAATGTTTCTTTACATATGTTGCAAATGTTTTTCTAAAACTTGATTAGCTAATGAATCAGTCAATGTGTTCAAATTTTTGGAAATGTGTTGATATTGAATAAAATCAAAATGTCTTTCCAAAAGTCAAACTCTTAGGAACAATCTATGAAGTGTTGGATTTCTAGCAGTATAAACAGTAGTAAGTTGTAATACCACAAGTTGTGAGTCTAACCTTATGATTATGCGGTTAATACCAAATGAAATGGCATCAGAGAGAAGTTCGATCAATGCGCTATACTCAGCGATATTTTTTGTCGATCTACCAATACAAATCCCTTGAAAACTCACTAACTCGTCGTTCAGAGCGAAAATGGTGCACGCTGCAGAGGATAGATTCTTTGTACTACAACTAGCACCATTAGCATATCCAACAAATGGTTCTGAAGATTCAGACATCTGCGATGAAATTTAAAGCGGATTACTAACGTCAAGAAAACTCTAAAAACAAATTAAGATAGTGAATGAAAATATACATCATATATATACAATATAATACAAAAAATTACTACGCTCATGATTAAGCATAGTAATGTTTCAGATACAACCCATTTCTAGGATGTGCCAACGGAATTCCATCGTAATCAACCAACTCATAGGCATCCTTAGCAAGAACCCTTTTGACAATATAGGGGCCATTCCATAATGGCTCAAATTTTCCTGTACCTATTACATCAACTTCTTGATTGTAAAGAAGGACCAAGTCGCCCTCTGAAAAATGCAAGGCTGAACATTTTTGTTGTATTGCGCCTTTATACGTCTCTTATGTGCTTCGTTGGCCAATTGGGCTTCACGACGCGTTTCATCAAGATGGATGAGGTTAAGGAGACACACTTCTTCTTCTGAGGTGTCAGGTAACAAGTCTATTATGAGTTTTAACGATGGCATTTCACATTGGATAGGAAAGATAGCTTCTAGACCATACACCAATTGAAAAGGAGTAAATGTAGTCGTGTTTCTCACCGAGGTTTGATACGCCCACAAGGCGGAGTACAGGATCAAATTCCAGTTTCTTTTATGAAATCCTATCATTCGTTGAAGCATACATTTAAGAATCTTGTTGATAGCCTCAACTTGTCCATTTGATTGTGGATAATAAGGAGTAGAATTATCATGTGACAATGATAACTTGGCAGTCAATTCAAACATCATATGGTTGCGAAAATGCTTCCCATGATCTATAACTATAGCCTGTGGGACCCCAAGCCATGCAATAACATGATTAAAGAAAAACAATGCAGTTGTCTGTCCCGTTTTGTTGAATGTAGGTATCACTTCGGCCCATTTGGTAAAATAGTCGACTACGACAATAATATAACCATGCCCCCAGATGAACGAGGGTTACAGGTCATGAAGTCAATACCCCATTTTGAAATTGGTTCCACAGAGACAACAGGATGCATTGGCGCTGGCGGTTTGCGAATTTTACGATCAAAAATATAGCACGCATGACAACTTCTAACCGCGAGGATGCAATCTTGAAATATAGTAGGCCAAATGTATTCGGTGCGAAGTATTTTCTACGCGATAGCATATCCAGATAAATGTCCACCACAAGCCCCAGCATGACAATCATTTAACACTTTTTCGGCCTCCTCATGAGTGAGGCACCTCCTTAAAATTGTATCAACACCACGATGATAAAGTGTATCGCCGACAATAAGATAATATTTGGCTTGGTATCGAATACGTCGTTGTTCAGAGTGAGAGGTATCAGGTTGAAAAGTTTGAGTTTGGAGAGAAATGATGAAATCCACATACCAAGGATCAGATGATCCGATCAGAAACAGAGACTCATCAGGAATTGATGGTTCCGACGTAGTTGCAGTACTATCAGAGGGAAGGTCACATAGAAGCTCAGCTAAAACTAAAGACTTCTTTGACTTGGATTTGATGAATTCAGAATCAAATTCCTGCAAAATGACAATCCATTTTGAATATTTCCCCCCCAGAAATTGACATGATAATATATAAGTCATGGGGTTGCAATCCGAAATGATAGTGGTTTTTCGGAGAAGGATATAATGGCGAAATATTTGGACAGCTTAAACAACTACCAAGGCAAGCTTTTCTACGTATGAGTACTTAAATTCTGTATCATTGAGATTACGACTCAAATAATAGATCAGAGGTTCAATTCCATCTTCTAGTTGGACTAATACCATAGCAATGGTCGTTTCAGTCACGGCGATATATAGGAAATAATAATTTTGATAATTAGGGAGATACATTAAATCTCTCCAGTAGCTGTTATACAAATCTTCTTCTCAATTGAAATTCCACCAGCATTTCTTTACTCCAGTTCTTCCTTACCAAGCACTAGGATCTGTGCTCAATTTATGGAGGAGCTGAAGGTAGTTTTACAATTAATGAATTTCCAATAATAGGAAAGACATGTTCCCAATCTTGTATATGTCAAATGGACTCATGGATTCGAAGCTTGACACATGTGAACTCTTCTAAAAGGCATTGGCCAAGTGGAGATTCCAGAACAATGAGAATTTCTCTCCCAATGTGACCAACGCACCTGTGAATTTCAAGAAGCTCTTTGCAAAACAGCCTTGCATGGGGCTACCTGCATATGCAACGCACTTAGTCCCTTTAGAGGCATCGTTGATGAGCTCTCACATGATATATTATAAACTTCAAATCTTGGAAACCTTTGCAGATGAAAGTCTTTGAATGATTTGTCTTGTTCTTTGTCTTAGGGCATGTAGCAACTGAAATGATAGGGAATAATAGGCCCTTAATCATTGGTCCTAGAGATGATGCCCAGTTAACCAGGTCATTGGGAATGGTGCCCAAATTGACCTATAATAATAACCATGACAATGCATGCATAACAATATGCATTTAGCCCATCCAATCCAAGTGTTTGAACCTGAAAACTATGATACCAATCTGTAGTTCCCCCTTCCACATTCACCCACTTTCACAAGCCCTTCAGGGTTAACATGAGTTGAGTGGTACTATGACATGATTCAAACTCCAAGTTCCAATTAAGGAAGTGGTGCCTACAAACTGAAACCTTTCTGACCTTCCTCAGGGGCTACAAACCACTCAAGAACTAAACTACCACCCCAGGTGACCAATATATGAGTTGGAACTCATTTTCAATAACCTAGACCCATAACAGAACCCTTGACACTGCATCCATGCAGTTATGAGTCTATAACCACACTCACAAGCTTGTATCCATGCAGTTATGGTCCAAAAGCTCCAGTTTTGTGCCTGCGGTTCCGAGATTTGAGCCACTTTTTTTAGGTTAGTCTCCAGGCCACTACCCATAACTTCCTGTAACTTTCCAGAAGCATAAATAAGATGCTAATAATGCTAATCATTTGGAACTTGAACAAGAAATTTACCTAACCATGCATAACCATGACATTTCATCAAACAAATGAAAAACACAGAAGCTACATGTCATGAATGCATATATGATCTTAAGAGTCTGAAATTCATCTAAGAATCATCAATAAGGTATAATTCACTCTCATAATAGATGAAATAACACTTTTTTATCACCATTTTTTTATCACACTATGGAAAATCTGGAATGACCATTGTTTTATCACACAATAGAAAATCCAGAAATCTCTTCATGGAAATAACACTTTTTATCACATGCATTCATCAACCATTCATTAGCATGTCAATTCATGAACAAGAGCCATAGCCAAAACATACCATAGAACCACGCTTGTAACCAGAATGTAACCAAAATAAGAACCATGAAAAACTAATTAGTTATATTTCTTTTTGTCCATGGTAATGTTTTACTTCAAGATTCATAGGGGATTCAGTTGAGACACTTCATTGGATGACAAAGGATCTGAATCAGCAGTCATGGTGACAAAATTTAGTGTAACAATAAGTTATCTACAAATTGATAGCATGTAACTTATTTGGCATGATTGTGCGTAAGTTTTTCCTAAAGGTTGAATATTAAATTACTAAGGTGTTTTTCTCAATGGTGACATTTAATTTTCTTTATTTATACTAGTCATCTAGCCACATAGTGGGCACTATCACCCAACTAAAGAAAACTTGTTCAAGTTTCTTGCTTTTTGGGGGGGGGGAATGGCATTAACATTGTGAATGTTGAGGTACATGTCGTATAAATCCATTATAGTCTAATTTAGTTTATATTCCAATGTTAATCATCTTTCATTTCTTCTACTTTGCATTGTATCTTATTTCATTTTCAAAAGAGGAACTCAGTATTGATGGTAAGAAGCAAGAATTGAAGAAAGAGGAGAATAATTAAACTAGAGAAACAAATGCAAAAAGAGAGAGAGAAGAGAAACGATCTAGTGATACCATTAAAGCTGATATATTAAAAAACACACATGCATAAATATTGATGATCAAAAGTCTTCAGAGTTGGTGAATTTGCCTACAATGTCTCGGCAACACAATGTCAATGTTTTGAAGTGATGAAACAGTATTTCATGTGTAAATTGTAGTCCAACCAATATTACGTTAGGAACTCATATTGTACTATTTGACATTTCGTATAATATAATTTATGTAGTTGAAACTATTTATAGTTGTACTTGATATTATTTATTATTGTATTTAACATATGTAACATTGTGTTTTCATATTAGATCAATATGTATTTTGTATGATTTTTTTTAATGTAGTCGCAAAATCATACTAATTAATTTATGTTGATTAATAATGAACACATAAAATCAATATAAATCTACTGAATTAGTAGTTTATATGGATTAATGATGAATACAAATAAAATGAGTATACAACTAAATTATTCATTTATAATGATTATTAATGAAAGTAAATGAAATGAATATAAACTACTAAATCAGTTATTTATATAATGAATTTGAAACTACCAAAAAAATATAAATGACCATTGCAAGTGATAAATTTGTGATTACAAATGACATCTAAATTTTGCATATATACAACTATTAGTAGCTAATTTACAGTATCTTATAACGCGACCAAAAATTAGTTATATTTCTGTAGTCATTAATTAGTTTCAAACAATGAATAAAATTTGCATATATATGACTATTAATAGCTAATTTACAGTATCTTATAACACAACCAACATTTTAGTAATATTTCTTTGGTCATTAATTTGTTTTTTTAGGTGATCATATAGTAATATATTTTGTTGTGTATTTGGTCATTAATATTGATAATTAATGACTAAATTAAAGACTAAATATACTACTAGATGATAAATTTGAGACAATCAATTAATGACTATGCTAAAAACGACTAAAAGTTGGTTTATTTATAAGATACTCTAAATTAGCTACTATTGGTAACCGACTAAAAAATAGTCATTTATATGCAAATTTTAGTCAATTTTTTAGTAACTAATTATTCATTTTATACTAGTGCTATAATATTTCTTCTCGCAAATCTGTCTCATAAGAAATCATAGATGCCATATGATTTACTTACACTCTCCTACTGAGAGCACCTACAACCTTGTTCTCCTTGCCTTTGATGTACTTGATTTCAAAGTTAGATTCACCGAGGGTAGCCAACCATCCAGCTTGCCTGGCATTCATATTAGGTTGGTCAAATAAATACCTCAGTCCAATATGGTAACTCATCAAAATAAACCTCCTACCAAGAAGATAATGCCTCCACATCTCCAAAGCATGAATAATAACTGCTAACTCGAGATCATGAGTCTCATAGTTTTTCCCGTGCTCATTCAATTTCCTTGACTCATAACATACCACCTGTCCTTCCTAAGTCAGGACCCCACCAAGTCCTTTCTAGCAAGAATCTGTAGAAACCACAAATTCTTTATCTATATCTACAATCTTCAAGACCAGAGTATTTGTAAGAAACTCCTTCAATTGCTCAAAATTAGTTGCCCAATCCTCCATCCATTCAAACTTATTTCCTTTTCTATGCAATGATGTAATAGGATAATAAATACTTGAGAATATCCTGATGAAACTCCTATAGCTCTAATATTTTCTGAGTCCATTGTTATCGCTTCCTCATAAACATGTCTAAAGTAATGAACTTCATTCTAAAATAAACTCCACTTCCTAGGATTGGAATACAACTAATGCTCTCTCAACAATATCAATACTACTTCCAGGTGTTTTTCATGCTCCTCCTAATTCTTATAGTATATTAATATACCATCAATGAACACTATCATAAACTTATCCAATTAAGGACGCGACACATTGTTCATCAAACACTTGAAAGTAGTTGGAGCATTAGTAAGACAAAAATATACCACTAAAATGTCATAATGCCCATACCTCATGTAGAATATGGCCTTGTAGATATCTTCTTCTTTAATGCACACTTGATGATATCCCGATCTAAGATCAATCTTCGAGAACAATGCTACTCCCTTTAAATGATCAAAAAAATCATCTATCCTTGGCAAAGGATACATGTTCTTGATGGTCATATTATTCCACTACATTTAACCAATGCACAATCTAAGAGTACCATCCTTCCTCTTTAAAAAATATTGGTGCACCCCAAGGTGACACACTTTGCCTTATGTATATTTTATCAATCATTTCCTTAAGTTGCAACTTCAAATCCACTAACTCTAGAGTGTTGATCTTGTAAGGTTCCTTTGATGTTGGTGTTGCTCCTGGTATGAACTCAATTGAAAGGTCCAATTCCTTATGAGGTGGTAACTCTAAAATATATATGTGAAATACATCATGAAAATATTGTAAGACAAGGTACCTCTTGAGGACTTTCGCATCTTCAACATCTTTACATTTGTCATTGGAAATATGCATTGCAAACAGCACACACCCATTCCTGGAACTGCATTTAGCTTGCATAGTTACAACCATTATCACTGGTGTAGGCTTCTTCTTTCCTACAAGATTCTCCTTTCTCCATCATCATCCAGACACTCACTGGCCTTTTCATAATAATCCACTTTAGTCTTCTGAATGAATATTCATTCCATGCCCAAAAGCATATTTTATGAACCTAAAGGAAGCACATTTAAATGTGTTGATGTAGGTATATCATTCAGATCAAATGCACAAGCTCTCACCCAATGGTGGACTCTTTTCTTGGTCCCTGTAACCAATTGCACCAACCAAGATTTTTCATGCACTTATTTTCTCAAGCAACACTTATCCACTATGTTAGGACTGATATAACTATAGTTAGATCTAGGATCAATAACAATAAAAACAACTCGATCATGAAGCTTACCTTCTATCTCAATAATGGATGCTTGATGATCAGCCTGCTTGTTGTCCATTGTTGTATAAATCCAAGAAATAATATGACCAATGTCTATAACTATCTATGCATGTTGGCTAGGGTATATCTGAGGCCTGCCACCTTGGTACAATGGACAATCCTCCATGCGATGATTTTTGCTACAAATCCAGCACTAGCTTGACTCTCTACCACTACCTTTATTCTTCTGCTCTCCAGACCAATCTCTGTGTCCCTTCTCAATGGAATTAAACTTCTCGTAAGGAGCCACATTTTCTTTCTCACCTACATCTTGAGGTATTCCCCACTTTGGTGGTAACCTCCCTTTAGATTTCTCATTCCCCTTAAAATGATGCTTAGGCTCAGCCTTGCACTTCATTTTCTCATGATAATGCTTCAATTTCCTGATGGCTTCCTCCAATGAATAAGGCTCATCAAACTCAATCTGGTCTCTAAATTTTGTTGGCAACCCATTGATGAACCTTTGAATATTTGCTTTCTCCTCATTGAGGTAAGGCAGATACTCGTTAGAGTCGGCCCTTATAGCCCTCCGTCAGTGATCGTCTCGTCTTTTGCATATTCATTTTTAGGTGTCTCGCTTGTTCCACTTCGTTGCATTTCACTCGGAGCATGCCATAGAACTGACGAAGGGGTCTGTCGTCTTATGTTTCCTCATGTTTACACCTGCAGTGCTATTTTAAAAATTTTCCTCAAAAAATCACTCAAAATAATTGTCATTTCATTTCTGGTCATTAAAATGTCAATAATTGTCTTAGGTCTTAGTGTCTAGGGTTTTTGAGTCATTTGTATACCAGTCATAAAGCCTGCAAGGTGAGGAAAAGTTCCGCATATTGTGATTGTTTGTTTTATTATCATCAGCATTTTAAAAAAAAATATTTCTAGTCCAAAACTCTGTTTTGGAACTAGAAATTGTTCATTATTATTTTTGTAATAAATTGTAATTATTCCGCCAAGAAGAAATTGTCAAAAGCAGACCCCTGGTCTTTTCCTTAGCCGAATAGCCATATCCCTGCAAGAAGACAGCAAAATCATTAAAATCGACCTCAGAAAAGCCAAAAGAAGATTGTATTTAAAAAGCCAAATGTGAAATTACAAAAACATTGTAATATGGGTTTTCAATTAGATTTGAAACAAAATCTGATTGTGAAGATATTTGTATCATATATAAAAGCCAAGCAAGTTTCATTTGCACCAAACTACAGCACCCAAATCGTGTTTTGGAGATTGGAGGGCCGATTTCAAGTTTTAAAACTGCGTGGACAGAGTTTTGGGGCTCGAGCGACCCACCTGGGCGCGAGCGACCCACCTGGGCGAGAGCGACCCACGTGGGTTATTTCCGTAGTGTGAAGTTGTAAGGGGAGCGACCCACCTGGGCCGAGCGACCCACGCAGAAGGCGCGCGACCCACGCATCAACAGAGGTTCGAAAATTCATTTTGAGCGCCCAGTCTTGCTTGGGATCGATTCATCGGCCTTCAAACAGGTTTCTTGCTATTACTTAATGTTTTTAAATGCGCTGGTGGCATCATTGATGGTTTCAAACGCTTCAAATGGAGGATTTAAACCCCACAGTCATGGCAATATCATTTTCAGGGTTTTAAAATGATATGGGTGGTTGCGTGAGTTTGTTGCTTATCTTATATCAGTGATATGTCCAGCCTTGCATATAATATCAAAACCATATTGTTCTCATGCCCATTATGCCATTGTGACCATTGCTATTATTATACCATGTTTAAAACCTTTGTTCCATGGTGACTGTGGTGGTATTATGTCTCACTGCCCAAAGTTAAAAACATTCTCATGACTTTGTTTCAAACTGCCCATTGACACTTTTGTTGTTATTACTCATGGACAAAAACATTCATATGATGCCATGCTCTCCTTTGATAAGATTTGTTCAATATTTTGAAAGTTGCCCGCTCCCTTTGGTCAAAATATCACTTCCATTTAAAACAGAGATTGTGCCTCTTTTCCAATCCATTTAAAACAGAGATTTTATCCATGGTTTGTTTCCTTATGGTGTTTTGACGGTGGGAATATTTGTTGGGTGTTGAAACACACATCATAACTTTGTTTGCACTGCTTTCATATCAGTATACATAGTGCCAAAAGCTTGGTCAGAGCCATGTCGGAGACAGAGTCAGAATATGAGCTAGGGTCAGGCAGTGATTCGGTGACTGAAGGTAATGTGCCACGGGGGTCCCACAGAGATCACAGAAGTGGTAATCATCGCAGAGAGGAGCCTACTTCTTTGGCTCGGTTGCAGGCATGTCCATTAGCTATGGATTGTTTTCGATATTTGTCATGTTTCAGATTTTGTGAGATGGTTGCACAAACCTGGCCTCATCGTGAATTGGCCCGTCTGTTTGTTCTTCATTTACGGGATGGTCGGGTAAGCCTTGCTGGGGTTGATTTCATTGTATCACCCTTGACTATTGCTCAAGCCACTGGTATACCAAACATGGGCGAGGAATGGAACAAGGGTCAGCATTTAGAGAAATTTCACTATGAGCCATATATTAAAACTAGATATATGGGCTACTTGAGCAGAGTTTTTCCATTCAGATTCTTGAGAGATGAGTATGCACCGCTCATGAGGCTCATCATTCAGTATTTTAGTTGTGAGGGCAGGTATGCTCGTCTTTTCGCGTACCATATTCGTTTGTTGATGCACTTCACAAGGGTACGTATGATGAATATTCCGTATTTCATATACCGCAACATAGAGAGGATGGTGATGTTTGTGGAGAAGAAGACGAGCCCAGTGCAGCAGTACAGGAGTATATACCATTTCGCTTTGATCAAGATCATAGTGTCACATCAGTTGGCAGAGCAGGGCATCACTTGGGAGGATTTCATTTCTAGAGACTTTTTCAGAGTGCCACAGTCGCTTCCCGAGACAGTTCATGATGCAGGAGAGCCTTCACACCAGCCGGACATGCTTGAGGTTGAGCATATCAGCACTCCTTTGGTTCAGACATATCAGCGAGGCCACAGGGCCTTATTTGCAGCGACACGGCGAGTACTATCTCCACGTGAGGTGGAAGGGGTCTTGCCGACTTCATTGACACGGCGAGTATTATCTCCACGTGATGTGGAAAGGGTCTCGCTTTCTTCTTCAGTACAGGTACAGGACAGGGGCAAGAGGCCCATGCATGATGAGGGCCCATCAGGAGGTCGGGACACCGATATGACAGTCATTGATGTTGATACGGGCTCTCCTAGCTCGAAGCTGAGGGAAGTCATCCAGGAGAAAAGGGCTGAGAATGACCAGCTGAAAGACCAATTGTAGAAGGCTCAGTGGGTGATTAACTATTTGGAGCAGCGCAACAAACAGCTTGAGGATGAGCTCACATTTTATGAGGTGCGCCAAATCCGTGAGGACAGACAGTGGAATCGAAAGAGACCCGGTGACATGACACCAGCTGACAGAGATACCGTACTCACGCGGGTAAATATACATCTGGAGAATCTGTTGGCGAAGTCCAATCGAGACAATGACATGCTTCGCCACATGAAAGGCCATTACTGGGCTCGCATGCATGTTTGCAAAGCGAGGATGAAGATCATGAAGAGGAGGTTGCGCAAAGCACTTCGACGGCGGAAAAGGCCTAATCCACTTCGGATTTTGGCCGAGGCTTCATTGACTGGGCAGGAAACATGATGGAGGACCTCCGCTCCGAATTTGGGCAAATTCGGAGAAAATTTTGTCATTTCCAAATTTTTGGTCTAAAAAACAGGTTTTGCAGCTACGTGGGTCGCGCGCTCATGCGCTCGCATTTTTTTGAGACACTTGCTAGAGGATATATTTACATTTTTGGATTTTTTATGGTTAATTATGCATCCTCTGAAGTCAACTTAGCATTTCAACAAAATCTGGATGGTCAAACAGCTCAAAAACACCATGAAAATCACCTTGCTGCCACCTTTTGCACCAGCAGGAAGTACCTCTGGGAGAATGAGGTTTTGGAGGGTCAAATCAACTCCAAATTCAGAAATTCCACTTGGGTTGGAAAGTAGACATCCAGGGCTTTCCAACGAGCTATTATGAGCTCAATTTGGATGCCAGGAGATACCTCAAAATCAGCCTGGAACATGCGCGACCCACGCAGTTCAGGAGCGACCCACCTAGAAATTTTTCTGAATTTTCAGCTGCCAGCTCAGTATTTCGCCTATTATGGACCAGTTTTGCTTATGGATAGAATTTTTGGGTTTTATGATGTAAATGCATGTTTGATATGTAACTTTGGCTTGTTTTTATCTCTTCTAGAAGATTCACTCTCAAATGAGTAAAAAATCATGTAATGGATCAGTTTCCACTCTTTTAGAGGCAAGTTGTTAGCTGCCTAGATTGTAGTTCCATGATTAGAATTGGTTGAAACTGGTCCCTGAAGAGGGAATTCGACCCCTAGAGGTGGGGAAAGGTGTTAGAGTGATCTATATATTGTAATTTCTCAATCATTTTCAGAGGTTGGAGAGGTTGGACTCTTGGGATACTTTTGATACCATTGTACATATTTTTCATATTTTGGCTAAGGAAAGATCAGGAGTTTTGCGGCACTTGTTGGGATTCTTGTGGTGTTCTGTTCTTGATGGTGTATCTTCTTTGTTTACTGTAAGTTTCTTCATGTTTAATGTATGACATCCTTTCATTATGCTTCTGAACTAAATTGAATGAGTGAATAAGGTTGAATCCATTGTTTACAGTGCTTGGCCTCTAGGACCCTTAGAAGACAAGGAAGTCAAGAAAGTTCTGAAAGAGAAAGTCAAGTGAGTTTTGGGAGTTCCAGATTGCTTACCAGATCTGCATCCTGTCTTGTGAAAATTATATATGTTGATGAAATTCCTTTTGATGCACGGTTTGAAACATCCTTGTTTGTAAATTTTTCTGAGACTAAATTGTCAAGATTAGTTCCAGATCCATTGTTTGCTGAAGATTTGCAATATAGATTTGTTTCACATTACTTGGATAGACAGTTTCAAAATTCCGTTCTGACTACCGATACTTCTAAATTCACTGAATCTGCTTCACAAATTCTTGGACCATCTGAAATTGCATCTAGTTCATGCATTCCTACTGAACCTCCTTTTATCCCTACCATTCTTGTTTAGCCAGAGTTTTCTGATCAGCAATCCACAGTAATTTCTCCTCTGTCTCCACCGAATACACCTCGCAGACCTACTGCTCCTAGTCCTCCTGTTTCTCCTAGACAGCAGATTATCATCAATCCGCCAAGAATCATGGCAGCCAGATTTGTACCTCTTGCTTTACCAGCCAATCTAGATCCTATGCCTGCTGATTACCAAAGCAAAATTCCCATATTTGATGGCACACCACAGAGTATATCCGCTCAGCAGCACATTGTTCAGATGACAGACTTTTTGGATCTGCATGAAGTTGATGCAGAAAATGTTTCAATGAGATTGTTTGCCCAGAATTTTGGAGGAGAAGTTCGCAAATGGTTTAGAGCTCTTCAAGCCAGAAGTATCAACACATTGCAAGAACTTCAGGATCAGTTTTTAGATCGATGGGAGATGAAAAAGGATCCGCTGCAGATTACTTCAGAATATACAAACATCAAACGTAATCCTGGTGAGTCCGTTCAGGATTATATTATTAGATTCAATACAGTGTATAATGCAATTCCAGATGACTTGAGACCATCTAAAAAGTCTGCTCTCCTTAAATTCCCGGATGGCTTTGATCCGGAGATGGCTTATTCCCTTCGTGATAGAGATCCACCTACTTTAGAAGATATGCAGAAGGTCGTTGTTAGTGTTGAGGCAAATTTGAATGATAAAAGAGCACGGTTGAAAGCAGAGAAAAGAGTGACAATAAAGGAAGAGCCTTCTACATCTATATCAGAACAGCACTTAGCTCGTGAGTTAGAAAAGGCTTTAAGAAGAATAAATATTGACAAAGCAGAAACACAGTTTCGGAACCCAAATTTCCGTGGCTAGTAGCAGCCACAATTCAGAATTAAGCAGCGTGAACAAAGAGCTCAAGAGCCAGCAGCCCAACAGCAGGTTAAGACTCCTCTTTTGCAGAATTTTGTGAGTCATGATTCCGATGATGATGATGATGTGTCAGGTGAGCAAAATCATTTCTTCACTCCCGATGATTTGCCTATTTATATCACTGAGGATGAAGAATATGGAGAAAGTTCAGTTGTTCAGAAAGATGAGGATTTCATCCTAACAAATGATGCTGATTTAGAGGAAGAGTCAGATGAATACCAAAGAGGATACATGAATGCATTGACTGCCCAGCAGAAACAATATTCATCGAGAAATCGAGATGTGCCCATAAATCCCATTCAGAAAAGAAAAGAAGCTTCAGCACCGAAGACAGATTCACCGATACCACAGAAGAGAGGAAAAGAGACAATTGATCCAGCAGCTAGTAAAGTATCATCAGCTGAGAAGGTAAATCAGTCAGACATAGTGAAAGACAAGGCTGAAAAGAAGGAAGTTCCAGTCAAAGAGGTTGAGAAAGTTTCAGCATTTAGTCTGGAAAATGAAATTTCCAAACTGAAAATATCTATTCCTTTGACGGAAATTATGAAGAACAGCAGCTACCGTAGTCAAGTCTCCAAAATTCTGAACTTTGATCCAATGATTGACACAGTAAATGTTGAGGATGATCAGCCGGAATTGATTTTTGGGCCTGCATTAAATGGTGAGTCTCCTGACAGTAATATTCCTCCTTTTTACATCAGTTTGAGGTTGCATGAATATATATTGCACAATGCTATGCTCGATTCGGGTGCTTCGCACAATTTGATGCCAAAAGCAATCATGGAAAAGTTGGGATTAGACATTACAAGAGAGTATCATGATTTGTATTCATTCGATTCCAGTCGGGTAAAGTGTATAGGACTCATCAAAGATTTGGTGGTAAGTTTAGATCAAATCCCAGCGAAGAATGTTTTGATGGATGTGGTGGTTGCCGACATTCCTCCACGGTTCGGGATGCTCCTTGCAAGATCTTGGGGGGAAAAGTTGAAAGGTACACTTCAGTTAGATTTCTCTTATGCTACAATTCCATTCTTCGGTCAAATGAGAAAGTTATATCGAGAGCAGAAGATGAAATACATGATAACTAGCAAAGAGAAGCCAATCAATCATCCTGTGAATTATGTACATACTGATTTAGAGTCGTTTGTGTTGCTTGCTGATAGTTTTAATGATATAGAAAGTCAATTAGTTCAGGCAGAAGACATACCAGAAATAAATGAGAATTTTAGAGAAGTTTTGCAAAAAGAAAGAAGAGAAAAACAAGCTGTTATGGAGCAATCAGCTGAAGACAATGGGCAGCAAACAGGAAAAACAGAGCCGGTACAGTTTTAGCATTTAGAGGACGATGAAGATGGTCTTTGACCATGGATTTTGATGGCGCAGTGGGCAGCGATGGTGCTGGGATTGGTGTGTGGATTCGTAGTCCATTTTCCGCTCCTGATAGAGTTCCGAGCAATGTGAGAGTGTGTTCTTACAAGCTTGCATTCGATTGTTCAAATAATGAAGCGGAATACGAGGCTCTTATTGCTGGCCTTAAGATTCTCAAGAAGCTGAAAGCGAAAAGGATTGCAGTATATGGTGATTCAGAATTAGTGATAAAGCAAGTTAAAGGTGAGTTTCAGGCTAAGCATCCTCGCATGAGGGCTTACCGAAATGCAGTTTTGGACATTTTGAAGTTATATTCTGATCATACTTTGACATGTGTGCCCCGCATACAAAATGGTGTTGCTGATGGACTTGCTAAGGCAGCAAGCAATCTTAAGATTCCAATGAATTCCAGCAACAAGTTTGAGATACATGTGAAACACCGGCCCACCGTTCCAGACAATCATCGATGTTGGCAAGTCTTTGAGGATGATGAGGAGATTAGTGAATTTCTGCAGAATAAGGGTAAGTTTAAAGATACCTCCATAGATACAGAATTTGATGATGGTAGTGATGACATACAGATAAACCAAATGGATGTGCTGCAACTTAAGGATAACATCATTCCTAAGGGATTGATTCCTTTGGAAGAGTTGTTTGATCAAGATGATGTAGCCCGCAAACCTACATTGAGGCCAACAGAAAAAGGTGTCGAAGAGGTAAATATTGGGACAGCTGAGAATCCCAAGATGGTAAAATTGTCAAAATCATTGTCACCAAAGGTAAGAGCAGAATATGTGAAATTGTTGTCTTCATTTTCTGATGTGTTTGCGTGGGATTATTCAGATCTTAAAACATATGATACCAACATCATTCAACATACTATTCCCATCAAACCAAATCAGAAGCCTTTTCGTCAAAAGTTGAGGAGGATCAATCCAAAGCTGCTACCATCAATCGAAAAAGAGGTAAATAGGTTGTATAAGTCAGGAATCATTGTGCCTATTCGATTTTCAGATTGGATATCAAACTTGGTGCCCGTGAGAAAGAAGACAGGTGAGATCCGTTTATGTATTGACTTCAGAAATCTGAATAAGGTATCATTGAAAGACAATTATCCGCTGCCAAAAATGGACCATATATTGCAGCGAGTAGTTGGAGCATCAAGGATGTCACTACTCGACGGATACTCAGGTTATAATCAGATTTTAGTGCAGGAAGATGATCGTGACAAGACTGCGTTCACCACTCCGTGGGGAACATTTCATTACGCAAAGATGCCGTTTGGTTTAAAGAATGCAGGCACTACTTTTCAGCGTGCAATGGACATGGCTTTTGCCAATGAGAAAGATGTGTTTTTGGTTGTTTACCTTGATGATCTAACTGTGTTTTCCAATTCTGATGAGGAACATTTATATCATTTGAAAATTGTTTTCCAGAAGTGCAGAAAATATGGCATTTCGTTGAATCCGAAAAAGAGCCTTTTCGCCATGGATGAAGGAAAGCTCCTTGGCCACATCATATCGAAAGATGGCATTCGAGTTGATCCTGCACGTGTTGAAGCCATACAGCAGATTGAACAGCCCCGGAACAAGAAAGAAATACAATCATTTAATGGTAAAATGAATTTTCTGCGTCGTTTCATTCCAAATCTTGCAGAACACCTTAGAGAAATCACGAATATGCTGAAAAAGGACAGCCAAGTAAGGTGGACAGAAGAGGCGGTAAAGTCATTCAATTTGGTAAAGATAGCTCTTTCCTCAGCTCCTATTTTAATCAGCCCAGATTATACACAGGACTTCATTTTATTTTCTTTCGCTTCTGAGCACACATTGGCAGCTGTTTTGATGCAAAAAAGGGATGGAGTTGAGAAGCCCATTGCTTTCTTTAGTCGGATCATTAGAGATGGAGCATTGAAGTATAATATCATTGAGAAACAAGCACTTGCGCTTGTAAAGGCCTTGAAGGATTTCCGTGTGTACATATTGCATTCCCACATTACAGCATACGTTCCTAACGCAGCAGTGAAAGATGTTTTGGTACAGGCAGATCCAGAAGGAAGAAGAGGTAAGTGGATCGCTGCGTTGTTAGAATACGATGTGGAGATTAAACCAACCAAGCTGATCAAAGGACAAGGACTCGCCAAGCTCATGGCTGAAACAAATCTGCATGCTCTAGACATAAATTTGATTGCTGCCATGTCCGATGAAGATGAGGAAAGTACGTCAGTTCAGGTATCCGATATTTTTGTTTCTTCCCCTTGGTATGCTGACATTTTATATGTGCTTCAGAATTTGTCTACACCGCCTGGGATGCCTAGAAATAAGAGTAGAACATTGAAGTTAAGAGCTGCTAAATTCTGCATTTTGAATTCTGCATTATATTGGAAAGACCCTGGAGGTATGTTGTTGAATTGTTTAGTAGAGGAGGAAGCTCAAAGAGTTTTGGAGGATTTTCACAAAGGTGACTGTGGAGGTCATTTGTTTTGGAAGACCACGGCGAATAAAATTCTAAGGGCAGGGTATTATTGGCCTTCTTTGTTTTCTGATGTGTTCAAGGCTGTTAAAAATTGTCATGAGTGTCAAATTTTCGAAGGAAAGCAGAAACTACAGCCTTTGCCTCTAAAACCAATCGAAGTTAGTGCACCATTCCAGCAGTGGGGATTGGATTTTATCGGGGAAATCCACCCAGCATCTTCTGGACATCATAGATGGATCTTGACAGCTACAGACTACTTCACGAAGTGGATTGAGGCGATTCCCACTCGACAGGCCACTGATGCGGTAATTATTTCTTTCCTTGAAAACAATATTCTGTCACGCTTTGGGTGTCCTAGTAAAATAATCACAGATAATGCAGCAGCCTTTAAGTCTAAGAGGATGGTTGATTTTTGCTTTAAGTATAATATTACCTTGGGACATTCGACCGCCTACCATCCGCAAGGAAATGGTTTGGCGGAATCTTCAAATAAATCCTTGGTGAATATCATTAAGAAATTGCTGGAAATCAACAAAAAGGCCTGGCACAAGAAGTTAGTGAATGCATTATGGGCTGATAGGGTAAGTCAGAAAAAGTCTATTGGCATGTCTCCTTTCGAGTTGGTGTATGGGACGGATACAGTTTTTCCTACTTCACTTGCTGTCCCAGTGGTCAAATTGCTTCAGGAGGCTGGAAGTGAAGAGGATCCTATGCAGCGGAGGATTAATGAGATGATTCATTTACAGCAGACACGAGAGGAGGTATTTCAAAACACTTTCAAGTTGCAGGAGCGCATAAAGAAGATCTACGACAGAAAGGCGAAAGCAGATAAGTTTCAGTTGGATGAGGTAGTTTTGAAATGGGATGCTCGGAATGAAGATAAGGGAAAGCACGGCAAATTTGAAAATTTGTGGAAAGGTCCTTTTAAGATTGCAGCGTATCGGGGTCAGAATGCATTTCTTCTCAAAGAAATGAATGGAGATGATTGTCCTGGAGGACCGATCAATGGTCGGTTGCTGAAGCGCTATTATTTCTGAGTACTTGCTGCTGATCTCATTGTCATTGTATATATCATTTTACTTTTGTTTCGTTGCAAGTGTGCACCGATCTCTCATTTTCAGTCTGGGGCCCGGAGCGAAGGCTATAATTCTGGAGATAGAGGTTGGTTGGTTTGAAATTGTCAAGTTAAGTTTTATCAGTCTTCTAGTTTAAAGTCATGTCAGTTTGAGTCATGTCAGTTTTGGTCAAATTGCAGTCCGTCGTTAGTCAAATCTGCAGTCAATAAAATTGTCCAAAGTTTGTTTATCAGTTGAAATAATGATTCCATTGCCCAATGGATGAGAGGCACTGTCTGACTCCCCAGAGATCTGCCGTTCTTGGCATCTCCATGGAGCCACCATCCCCATTGGAGCCAATGTTAGAGTCGGCCCTTACAGCCCTCCGTCAGTGATCATTTCGTCTTTTGCATATTCATTCTTAGGTGTCTCGCTTGTTCCACTTCGTTGCATTTCACTAGGAGCATGCCATGGACTGACGAGGGTCTGTCGTCTTGTGTTTCCTCATGTTTACACCTGCAGTGCTATTTTAAAAATTTTCCTCAAAAAATCACTCAAAATAATTGTCATTTCATTTCTGGTCATTAAAAATGTCAATAAGTGTCTTTGGTCCTAGTGTCTAGGGTTTTGAGTCATTTGTATATCAGTCATAAAGCCTGCAAGGTGAGGAAGGTTCCGCATTTTTTATTTTAATTTTATTATCATCAGCATTTTAAAAAAAAAACATTTCTAGTCCAAAACTCTGTTTTGGAACTAGAAATTGTTCATTATTATTTTGTAATAAATTGTTCTTATTCCGCCAAGAAGACATTGTCAAAAGCAGACCCCTGGTCTTTTCCTTAGCTAAGTAGCCATATCCCTGCAAGAAGACAGCAAAATCATCAAAATCGACCTCAGAAAAGCCAAAAGAAGATTGTATTTAAAAAGCCAAAGGTGAAATTTCAAAAACATTGTAATATGGGTTTTCAATTAGATTTGAAACAAAATCTGATTGTGAAGATATTTGTATCATATATAAAAGCCAAACAAGTTTCATTTGCACCAAACTACAGCACCCAAATCGTGTTTTGGAGATTGGAGGGCCGATTTCAAGTTTTAGAACTGCATGGACAGAGTTTTGGGGCTCGAGCGACCCACCTGGGCAGAGCGACCCACGTAGGTCATTTCCGCAGTGTGAAGTTGCAAGGGGCGCGACCCACCTGGGCCGAGCGACCCACGCAGGAGGTGAGCGACCCACGCAAACACAGAAGTTCGAAAATTCATTCTGAGCGCCCAGTCTTGCTTGGGATCAATTCATCGGCCTTCAAACAGGTTTCTATCAATTGCTTGATGTTTTTGAATGCGTTGGTGGCATCGTTGGTGGTTGCAAACATTTCAAATGGAGGATTTAAACATCACAGTCATAGCAATATCGTTTTCAGGGTTTTGAAATGAAAATCTATGGTTGCATGAGTTTGCTTTTTATCTTATATCAGTGACACATCCAGCCTTGCATATAATATCAAAACCATATTGCTCTCATGCCCATTATGCCATTGTGACCATTGCTATTATTATACCATGTTTAAAACCTTTGTTCCATGGTAACTGTGGTTGTATTATGTCTCACTGCCCAATGTAAAAACATTCTCATGACTTTGTTTCAAACTGCCCATTGACACTTTTGTTGTTATTACTCATGGACAAAAACATTCATATGATGCCATGCTCTCCTTTGATAAGATTTGTTCAATATTTTGAAAGTTGCCCACTCCCTTTGATCAAAGTTTCACTTGCATTTAAAACAGAGATTGTGACTCTTTTCCAATCCATTTAAAACAGAGATTTTATCCATGGTTTGTTTCCTTATGGTGTTTTGACGGTGGGATATTTGTTGGGTGTTGAAACACACATCATAACTTTGTTTGCACTGCTTTCATATCAGTATACATAGTGCCAAAATCTTGGTCAGAGCCATGTCGGAGACAGAGTCAGAATATGAGCTAGGGTCAGGCAGTGATTCGGTGACTGAAGGCAATGTGCCACGGGGGTCCCACAGAGATCACAGAAGTGGTAATCATCGCAGAGAGGAGCCTACTTCTTTGGCTCGGTTGCAGGCATGTCCATTAGCTATGGATTGTTTCCGATATTTGTCATGTTTCAGATTTTGTGAGATGGTTGCACAAACCCGGCCTCATCGTGAATTAGCACGTCTGTTTGTTCTTCATTTACGGGGTGATCGGGTAAGCCTTGCTGGGGTTGATTTCATTGTGTCACCTTTGACTATTGCTCAAGCCACTGGTATACCGAACATGGGCGAGGAATGGAACAAGGGTCAGCAATTAGAGAAATTTCACTATGAGCCATACATTAAAACTGGGTATGTGGCTTACTTGAGCAGAGTTTTTCCATTCAGATTCTTGAGAGATGAGTATGCACCGCTCATGAGGCTCATCATTCAGTATTTTAGTTGTGAGGGCAGGTATGCTCGTCTTTTCGTGTACCATATTCGTTTGTTGATGCACTTCATAAGGGTACGTATGATGAATGTTCCGTATTTCATACACCGCAACATAGAGAGGATGGTGATGTTTGTGCAGAAGAAGATGAGCCCAGTGCAGCAGTACAGGAGTATATATCATTTCGCTTTGATCAAAATCTTGGTGTCACATCAGTTGGCAGAGCAGGGCATCACTTGGGAGGATTTCATTTCTAGAGACTTTTTCAGAGTGCCACAACCGCTCGAGACAGTTCATGATGCAGGAGAGCCTTCACACCAGCCGGACAGATCTGAGGTTGAGCATATCAGCACTCCTTTGGTTCAGACATATCAGCGAGGCCACAGGGCCTTATTTGCAGCGACACGGCGAGTACTATCTCCACGTGAGGTGGAAGGGGTCTTGTCGACTTCATCGACACGGCGAGTATTATCTCCACATGATGTGGAAAGGGTCTCGCCTTCTTCTTCAGTGCAGGTACAGGTACAAGACAGGGGCAAGAGGCCCATGCCTGATGAGGGCCCATCAGGAGGCCGGGACATAGATTTGACAGTCATTGATGTTGATACGGGCTCTCCTAGCTCGAAGCTGAGGGAAGTCATCCAGGAGCAAAGGGCCGAGAATGACCAATTGAAAGACCAATTGCAGAAGGCTCAGTGGGTGATTAACTATTTGGAGCAGCGCAACAAACAGCTCGAGGATGAGCTCACATTTTATGAGGTGCGCCAAATCCGTGAGGACAGACAGTGGAATCGAAAGAGACCCGGTGACATGACACCAGCTGACAGAGATACTATACTCACGCGGGTGAATATACATCTGGAGAAGTTGTTGGCGAAGGCCAATCGAGACAAAGACATGCTTCGCCACATGAAAGGCCATTACTGGGCTCGCATGCATGTTTGCAAAGCGAGAATGAAGATCATGAAGAGGAGGTTGCGCAAGGCACTTAGACGGCGGAAAAGGCCTAATCCACTTCGGATTTTGGCCGAGGCTTCATTGACTGGGCAGGACACATGATGGAGGACCTCCGCTCCGAATTTGGGCAAATTCGGAGAAAATTTTGTCATTTTCAAATTTTTGGTCTAAAAAACAGTTTTTGCAGCTACGTGGGTCGCGCGCTCATGCGCTCGCATTTTTTTGAGACACTTGCTGGAGGAGATTTTTACATTTTTGGATTTTTCATGGTTAATTATGCATCCTCTGAAGTCAATTTGGCATTTCATCAAAATCTGGATGGTCAAACAGCTCAAAAACACCATGAAAACCACCTTGCTGCCACCTTTTGCACCAGCAGGGAGTACCTCTGGGAGAATGAGGTTTTGGAGAGTCAAATCAACTCCAAATTCAGAAATTCCACTTGGGTTGGAAAGTAGACATCCAGGGCTTTCCAACGAGCTATCATGAGCTCAATTTGGATGCCGGGAAGTACCTCAAATTCAGCCTGGAACATGAGCGACCCACACGGCTCAGGAGCGACCTACTTGAAATTTTTCCTGAATTTTCAGCTGCCAGCTCAGTTTTTCGCCTAGTATGGACCAGTTTTGCTTATGGATAGAATTTTTGGGTTTTTATGATGTAAATTCATGTTTGGCATGTAATTTTGGCTTGTTTTTATCTCTTCTAGAAGATTCACTCTCAAATGAGTAAAAAATCATGTAATGGATCAGTTTCCACTCTTTTAGAGGCAAGTTGTTAGCTGCCTAGATTGTAGTTCCATGATTAGAATTAGTTGAAACTGATCCCTGAAGAGGGAATTCGACCCCTAGAGGTGGGGAAAGGTGTTAGAGTGATCTATATATTGTAATTTCTCAATCATTTTCAGAGGTTGGAGAGGTTGGACTCTTGGGATACTTTTGATACCATTGTACATATTTTTCAGATTTTGGCTAAGGAAAGATCAGGGGTTTTGCGGCACTTGTTGGGATCCTTGTGGTGTTCTGTTCTTGATGGTGTTTCTTCTTTGTTTACTGTAAGTTTCTTCATGTTTAATGTACGCCATCCTTTCATTATGCTTCTGAACTAAATTGAATGAGTGAATAAGGTTGAATCCATTGTTTACAGTGCTTAGCCTTTGAATTCAGTTAGTTCTATATGTTTTCAGCTGTTTGGAGAGGATCCAAGTTCTTCTTTGCCCTCTTCAGCTCCTCGTCGGTCTAATCTGTCCATATATCCAATTTAAAGCATCAAGATCATCACCTACCTCGCCCCAGCTTGAACTCTGCAAAGGTCTGACCTTATCCCCGGACCCAAAATCTGTTTTCCCATTTCTCCAGCGAAAACCCAAAAAACCAAAAATCAAACATACCTATCTCTTTACTAGCCTAAAATCAGTTCTTATTGTAAGTCATCTCGCATTCTATTGCTCATTTTCTCGAGATTGACGGAGAGAGCCCTCTCCTGTCCTCGTAGGGCTAGCTACGAGGCTGAGCGTGGTTTGATGTAGCCTCGAGTTTTACTTCATTTCAGCCTGAGGTAGATTTGAGTGCTAACATAGTGGCGACCATACTGGGAAACATCTCAATGGTTTGCTTGTTGATGTGTTTGTTCCACGAGTCTTAGACGGAGTCTGAAGTCACGCCAGGTAGCTTTCGAAACGCTTTTGTTATGCATAAGCGGAAGTAGATAAACGCTGCTTCAGTCGATCTCCGGTAAGCTTGTGTGTGCAGTACTTGATTTGTAAATAACCCCAGTATACTTATTCGTTCTAGACCTTTTGGTTGATTGAGTCTAGAAGTCGAAAGGCTGAAAATAATTGACCGTGTTCCTTGAAATTTTTCCCTAGAAAATCAATACACTGGCTTCAAGAAGGAATACTAGGGAGAATCCTGACCCTGATCCACCAACAATATTCGAAAATCCAAATCTGATTCCGAGGACCCTTAGAAAACAAGGAAGTCAAGAGAGTTCTGAAAGAGAAAGCCAATTGAGTTTTGAGAGTTCCAGAGTGCTTACCCGATCTGCATCCTGTCCTGTCAAAATCATATATGTTGATGAAATCCCTTTTGATGCACGGTTTGAAACATCCTTGTTTGTAAATTTTTCCGAAACCGAATTGTCAAGATTAGTTCCAGATCCATTGTTTACTGAAGATTTGCAATATAGATTTGTTTCACATTACCTGGATAGACAGTTGCAAAGTTCTATTGTGGATACTAACACTCTTGAATTTACTGAATCTGCTTCACAAATTCTTGAGCCATCTGAAATTGCATCGAGTTCACGGATCCCTACTGAGCCTCCCTTTATCCCTACCATTCCGGTTCAGCCTGAGCTTTCTGATCAGCAATCAATAGTAATTTCTCCTCCGTCTCCACTGAATACATCTCGCAGACCTACTGCTCCTAGTCCTCCTGTGTCTCCTCGACAACAGATTGTCATCAATCCACCAAGAGCTATGGTTGCTCGTTTTGCACCTCTTGTGTTACCACAACAGTTGAATGATATGCCCGCAGACTATCAGAGCAAGATCCCAACATTTGATGGCACTCCACAGAGTCTTCCTGCACAACAGCATGTAGACAATATGGCAGATTTCTTTGATCGTTTCGAGATTGATGAAGAGAATGTGAGTATGAGGCTTTTTGTGCAAACCTTTGGAGGAGAGGTAAGAAAATGGTTTAGAGCCTTGCCGCAAAGAAGCATCGATACATTGGAAGAACTCCAGAGGCAGTTTTTAGATCGATGGGAGATGAAAAAGGATCCACTGCAGATTACTTCAGAATATACAAACCTCAAACGTAATCCTGGTGAGTCTGTTCAGGATTATATCATTAGATTCAATACAGTGTATAATGCTATTCCAGATGACTTGAGACCGTCTAAAAAGTCTGCTCTCCTTAAATTCCCAGATGGTTTTGATCCGGAGATGGCTTATTCCCTTCGTGATAGAGATCCACCTACTTTAGAAGATATGCAGAAGGTCGCTGTTAGTGTTGAGGCAAATCTGAATGATAAAAGAGCACGGTTGAAAGCGGAGAAAAGAGTGACAATAAAGGAAGAGCCTTCTACATCTATATCAGAACAACACTTAGCTCGTGAGTTGGAAAAGGTTTTGAAAAGAATGAATCTCGACAAATCAGAAACACAATTTCGAAATCCAAATTTCCGTGGCCAGCAGCAGCCACAATTCAGAATTAAGCAGCGTGAACAAAGAGCTCAAGAGCCAGCAGCCCAACAGCAGATTAAGACCCCTCTTTTGCAGAATTTTGTGAGTCATGATTCTGATGATGATGATGATGTGTCAGGTGAGCAAAATCATTTCTTCACTCCCGATGATTTGCCTATCTATATCACTGAGGATGAGGAGTATGGAGAAAGTTCAGTTGTTCAGAAAGATGAGGATTTCATCCTAACAAATGATGCTGATTTAGAGGAAGAGTCAGATGAATACCAAAGAGGATATATGAATGCATTGACTGGTATGCTTTTGATGACTATTTCAGTGGCTTTTTAATAGAATTTGTGAACCTTTTTGTATCATGAATTTGGAAAGTAATAAGGAACCATAACAAAACATGTGAGAATTGATATGCAAGACTTAGCCACTGATAATGGTTATTTTCTGTACAGGAAAAGGAGAAAACGAGGAATTTCCGTTCCAAAGGAAAGGACAAAGTCGAGATAACTGCTGTCCCTCTGAACGAGAACCGAATGCAAACAAGGCTAAATAGATTACAGCAAATCGGCTCGGAAAAGAAGGAGAAGACACCAGCTCGGCGCCAAAGAAAGGAAAGGATGAAGAATTAACAGTTTGGCGAATCCCTCAGGATCTTCGATCCTGAGGGATCGCTGCTTTATTTATCATGTTACTTGGACATCTCCGCCATCACCTTTATATAAAGGGACAACACTGTTAGCTTGATAGATAGGATACGCTTTTATGTAATTTTCTGTAAAACATCAACTTTGATTATTGAGTCTCGTTGAGAACTGGTTCAATGTATTTTTGACCGATGCATTAATAAAAGCTTGGTGATTATTTCATCTCTGCGTCTGGATTAACTTAAAGCGGTGTATCCTTGGAGGCTAAGGGCCCGGCCCCGAAGGACACTTGCTTCTGTACCATTACGACTTGACTTTTGTGTGGTTTGTTTATCATTGTTATTTGGTAATTTGATATGCTTTATAAGTTCATATTACATGCTTTGTTAAAGATTGAATCATTGAGGTTTTTTACAGATAGAATCGTGTGTTGACTCCGCATCAAGTTATTAATCCTTTCAAGAGTTAATTGCATGTTCTTACTGTTTTGTTACAGAGCTGTTATACTAAACGTTCGTGTTGTGCGCGTTTCTGATTTATCAGTACTGTTCCATAATTCATTAATAGTTATTGCTGTTCCATTAGTGTGATTTGTGTGAATTGCTTTTAGAGTGAAAGAATGTTATTTGATTGCAAAGAATGCATTTGAGTTAATAGATTAAGTTTGGTTACAACCTGCGGGACTTAGTTATTCAATTGCTGTTCCATTTTAGACTTGCTGTTCTATTTCAGAATTGTTGTTCAATCCTTTATTTGCTTTGCTATTCCAT